>JAWZYV010010269.1:0-710000 GCA_038373885.1 Cheiracanthium punctorium
GTCATTACAGTTAATGATTCTTCAAAATGTCTACATACAGATGATACATCAAATAATAAAGCCATATGCTACACCTATCTAAAATCCAATTTAACAAAAATTACTGCTTTCACATAGAAAAAGATATTTTTAAATTTAATACATTTAATTATAAATACGAGGAGCGAAAATAAAAATATTCATCAGTCACTGAATGAAAAATTATAACAAATGAGAATTAAAGAAGTATATTATTACTTGTAACATTGCAGTAAAACAGCAACTTGGTGCTTACAAATACCAGCTCCAGCTTTACACGTGCAGCTACTTTCTCTAATCACTACAGAGCTCGATTTTTCTAATTTAACATTGACTGTGTGTGGAGTTGCACTAATTGCACTTGTTTGTATGCAAAATCCACATACATCAATGACTTCATCAGTTTCTTTTGATATGCCACAGGAGATCAAATGGCCAGCTTTTAAAATCTTTTCAGCCTCAATTAATGACCGACTATTTTGGTTACAATTAATATGCTTCATAATAGTTAAAAAATCTAAATCAAAATCCATCATAAATCTTATAAGTAACCTCTAAAAAGAGAAAATAGGCATAAAAACTGCGTTGCTTAATGCAGGTACAACTATTGTCGGAACAAACTACCCGTCACCGAGCACATTTGTTTATATCCTACAGCGCCCCCTTTAGGTCGTTGAGATCGCGAATAACGGAGTCACGGGAACCAGGGTGCAGTCTTACAGAAAGTTCCACAAATCCAGAGACCTCAACAGTTGGCCCAAGGCGATCAACTAGGGAGCGTCGAATCAAGAACCAACTCGGCTGGTGTTTTGAACCTTCAATCCGGAACTCTCCCAAAATTGGACAAGTGAATTGTTTGTTTGTTTGTTTTTTCAAGAGGGGACAATGGTACAGCTTTAGTATTGGTCCTTTGGCACGCTTTATTTTTGGCGACTTTTTTTGGCGCGATAAAGGATGCCAATATGGCCGGCGGTTGCTCCGGAGCGGTAACCCTAACCTCGCGCGAAAAAGTAGATTCTTCCGTGACGTCACGGATGCGCTCGTTTTCTTCCGGCGAATCGCGACCGTTTTTTCCTTTCATGAACTTTTGGAGCCCCGTGTATTTCTTAGCGCGGGAGGTTCGTTCGAATGGTTGATCTGCCATGTGCTTTATGGTTTTATTTTAATGGCTTTATTTTACATTAAATTTTATTATTATTTAATTATTTTTGAAATTTAAAACGGCTGTTCAGGTTCATACTGACTGTTTATATACAGTTTTGTATGAATAAGCATTCTTTTGATAGTACGTTTCAGATTAATATTTGCGTTCTCGATTGTTTATTTGTTAAGGGTAGAAGCAACAAATAATTTCGTTATTAATATAATATTTGATTTTTTGATTTTATTATTTCAATATTGAAACAATTTAGCGATTTTAATTAAGGTATGAGATAAGCATTGTTTGTTATGATTTAAACTAGTTCTTTACTTTTGCTTACGTAATCTTTTGTCAGAATGCTAAAATATATTTTAATTTTTTGGCACTTTTATTTGTTATTTTTGTGAGGTATTGTCTTTAGAATATTATTTGTTTGCATTGTTTAATTTCATCTACTAAAAAAAGAAAGGGGGGTTGAGGGGGGGCACAGCCCCCCCCCCTCACATAAAAAGAAAAGTAATTAAATTTTATTAAACCGATTCTATATGTACATGTAAACTTGTTATCTGTTTAAAATTTTTTTTAATAAAAATATTTAAAAGCCATTAAAATAAATCATAGCAAAATTAACGGCGACGATCCATTATCTCGGAACCAGCGCCTTCCGATCCACCATATTGTTTACAATTGGCATCGGCAAGGCAAACTTGGGTTGGCGACAAGATTTTGTCGCCATATCAAAAAATCGCCAAAAAGGACCTATACTAAAGCTGTTCCTGGACAATTTAACTTTTTTTTCCTCTCTCTCAAGATAGAACGTTTGAACTTTTTTTTTTTTTTTTGCCTCTCCCTAGATGAGTCAATTGAATGGTTTTGTTAAGGGGGAAAAGAGTGTTGTATTGTTATTTTGTATGTTGTCTAATGCACCTGCAGCGCTGCCAGTCCGAGGTACGGAGCCTCGGGTAATTCCCGCAAGTCCGTGTTTCAGTTCCCTGATTCACCACCTTAACAAGTTATAGCGACTGCCTTTTTTAATGCATTGTTTTTGTCATTACTTTATATGGGAAATGGTAATAATGTATTCAGGAATGGCTTAAGGGGTCTTGTACCTTTTAAAAATGATGAAAATCGAAAAAAGTGCTTTCAAGAATAGGGTCCCATATTTACATAAATAATTTATTTCCATGTACGGAATTTTGCATATCAATACAATGCCTTTTCTGTGTATATTAATGTCTTGTGCGTGTGTGTTTTTTCATGTTTATTAGAAAATTTAAATTAATTAACAGATTGAAAGCAAATATTTTGTACATGTGGTTCACTGCGCGCAGCCGAACACACATAAAAATCATTTTATGTGTGTCTTCACACTCAATATTTTTTCAGCATACACTCTGATAATGTATAATTAAAATGACTTATTTTTATACCCGGCGTTATGCATTTTTTTTTAATTTTCAAATGTTTTAATTTGTTAATTAGAGAAAAAATAATTAATTATTATATTTATGTACGCAATATCTAATTAAGAATAGGTCGTTTTAATTGTGTATTATCAGAGTACATGTAGAAAAAATATTGAGTTTGTAAAATCATTTTTATGCGTGTTAGGCTAAGCGCAGGGAACCAAATATGAAATATAATTGTTTTTCATTAGTGAATAAATTAATTATGCAAACAAACATATTTCACGGAGGCGTGAGTTGCAAAAGTGTAGGTGTATCCTAATGTATTTGTTAAATCTACTGTATAGTGACAATGATCCCTGACTCTGTAACAGTTCCGGTTTAACCACTCGAAGATAAAACTTTTACCACCATTACTCCAAAAAGATTAAAAACTAATGCACAGAAAACTCAATAAAATCTACACCGTTTGTACGATTCGCTTAAATTTTTACATAATTATGTGTAAAAATATAGAGAAAAATTTGCACTGTTTTAAAAATCTGAAAATCCAGCTATTCTGAAAACTATCATGTGATAATTATTAAATGTCACGTATAGTAATGGTGTATGGTTCTGTATATTACTTGATGAATTGTTACGGTTGCTTTTATGAGTTTAACTGGAATATTTTAATTTAATCAGAATATTTTAGCTAATTAAACATTATTAAATTATTTTCACATGCTAATTTTATATTTTTATCAGTAAATACATAGTAGATTGCGCAACGCAGGCTTTGGCTCTCATGTGGGCTGTTACGCCAATGTTTTACTTAGGAACTTACAGAGCTTATATACTTTATATACCAGTCTTCTCTGTTGAGACAGTTTAAAGTTAAATATTGATTAGAAAATTATGAAGGTAAAGTTAAAGTAAAACTTGAATTGAGAAAAAAAATCGTGTGAAAACTTCATTTAATTGTCTACTATTTAAAGTACTTCCATACAAATTCCCCATAATAGCTAACTAAAAAAAGGAAACCATGATAGCATTTAAAATTAGATAATGAACACTACGAAAAAATTGATCCAAACATTGTAAATAGTATTCAGGATTTTAATCTTCAAGTAAAAGACATTAAAAAACTTAAAAACAGTACCAATTTCCTTGGACACTATACAAAATAATTCAGCTACCACAGCACATGCGTGCCATATAATGGTGTGAACTTATAAAAAATTAAGATTTAAAACTTCATTATACTGAAAAGTACAGATAAAATTTGTACAAGCTACTGTACCATGTCATCTTGTAGCATATTTATTACACTATGCACAGAGGTGAATATTTAAATTAGCTGCAAAAAGAAAAAGCTCTTTATGATTGAGAAAAATTATTAAAATTTTAGAATATTCATTCAAATTTCTTTTTTTAATGAAATTTGTATCCTTTAACTTAGTATCAGAGTGTAAAAATGATTATACACCTACATATTATTTTCACAAAGCTTTAAATAGTCAGCTATTCTTTTCTCACGTTTGCAACAAAAATGTTTATGCTTTTTTCCAAAGTAGATGCAACACATCCCTATTTTTGCCCGAACTGTTTTTTTTCCAGGTTTTTCCTACTAGTGGCGAAAACGTGTCAAACTTGCATGTTTTTTTTTTTTTTTTTTTTTTTCTTTCTTTCTTTCTTTCTTTCTAGTGACCGGGTCAGCAGCCTACTGGAGGCTCGACCACTCCGAGGGCCGTAGAGATGGTCAAGGGGATGCCTATTCGACAGACGAACGTTTTCCCCTTATGAGTGACTCCTAAATTTGAACCCGTTCCAGATGAGAGACCTAGCACGTGAAATCGGCAACCCCAGAGCTATTCTTTTTACATGAAGACATTGGAGGTACGAACAGATTTTACGCGCGCTAGCTTCCATTAGCGTACACGAAATAGCAGCTCAGATGAGAGAGGTTTTTCAACCTCTCAAATACTGGCCAAGCTGGTGCTGCTTCACTTTCCGTGTTCGTACGGGAACGGAGATTAACGGACAGGCCGTTGCGGGATAAAAACTTGCATGCACTTTTAATCTATATATTATTTTGAAACATGTTTTTCTTTCGACAACCGAATTGAGAGAACGGTTGGGTGTAAAAACTCGGTTGAGGTGTCTGAAGAAAGGTCTCGGCCCGTAGATGTGCCATCAAAAGAGAAAATCAAAAAAAGTCGGACGGTTTAGGCGTGGTTGAACGGCAAAGGTGCAAATTTTCGCCATAGAAATAACATTGTGGTTTATTAACGCAGACGATTGCCTTAGCTCCGTAAGGTTTGATTTATATTGCATCCGTTTGTAAATGTTGTGTGGCAAATGTGGCAACAGTGTGTAGTGATAATAAATGTGTTCTTCTAAAAAACGATCTTACGTAAACGATTGATATGCGTAAGCTCCGTAAGGTTTGATTTATTTGGAAAAATATTTGTTAAACTTGCATCCATTTGTAAATGTTGTGTGGCAAATGTGGCAACAGTGTGTAGTGATAATAAATGTGTTGCTCTAAAAAATAGAATCACATTTAATTAATTAATTATTACGTGTTATAAGAAACCGCTTTTAAAGTGGAGAAGCGACCGAATGAATAAAAATTCGGATCGTCTGAATATTTGATATTGAAACTTTGCCATCGATCTAAATGTGCAATTTTTCGCCATAGAAATAACATTGTGGTTTATTGAATACATTTGGCAGTTTTAAAAGTTATCTTTATTTTGGGGCTTTATCGCTTATTTCCTTATTTTTTTCTGTATATTAAATTGAAACATGTTTTTCCGGTATCAAATCAAATTGAAAGAACAGCTATGTGTAAAAATTTGGTGAGGGCTCAAAAAAAAGGTCTTGGTCCGTAGATGTGTCATCTAAAGAGAAAATTTTTTTAAGTCAAACAGATCAGACGCGGCGTAACTTCAAATATGCAGTTTTTCGCCATAGAAATAACATTGTGGTTTATTAAATACATTTTGCAGTCATAAAAAGCCTTCTTCATTTTGGCGCTTTATCGCTTATTAGCACTAGGGTGCTATTTCGTTCACGCACAGACTTTGTGTACTGGATTCTGTCGACATGATTTGTGGACAGCTTTTGCAGACATGATTTGTAGGCAGGTTTTGTAGAGATGAACTGCCATGGTGAAAATCTTTCTAAATGTGTTTGCCACATAACGCGAAAACGGGGGGGGGGATACGTCTGACAAGTATGCGATTTTTGATAATTGATCGCCAAGTTTGCTGAAAAAAAAAAAAAAAAAAAAAAAAAAAAAAAAAAAAAAAAACCTTAAAAACCGAATCATGCCTGGCGATGGTTGTAAAATAGTTTTAGTAAGTAATTTTAATATAGATTTTAATTCCAAAGATGTGTTTTATGCAACGAGAAAGACAAATACGGCACACTCATCGATTATGATGCCCATTCCGAACAGTATTTAAAATGGTGAAGTATAGTTGGAATATGCTTGGAGAAGATTGTTAAACAGCTTTAATAGGCGATTTTAAGTTACATTTCGATTTCAAAGATGTGTTTTATGGAACAAGAAAGATTTGATTCCTATTTTAACGGCCCCACTCTCTCCAACCTAAATAACCGCCACTGTGGCGTACTTTACAGTCATCTGTCTCGGGAATTATGCACAAGTTTCAACGCTCCCAAAAGAACTAAATGAAAATTAAAGTGAACAAATTAGCGATAAACGCACCAATTAAGGATTTTAAAGACACTTAATTATTAAAACTACTTTAATTGGCAACCCAAAATAAATAAATATGTAATGGAATGCTGTACTTACAGTTGTTCCAAATCACTATATTAATACTAAATTACGGTTGCCACATACAAAAAGTCGTCGTGGTAACTGCATAATGTTTAATTATCGCCATTTTGGTTAGAGTCGGAGCGTTAAAGTAAAAATGAACCCAAGAAAAACGAACATGGCATACTCATAGATTATGATGCACATTCCAAATAATATTTAAAGGGCAAAGTTGGAAGATGCTTGGCGAAAATTGTAAAACAGTCTTAGTAGGCGATTTCGAATGCAAAGATGTGTTTTATGGAACAAGGGAGAAAAATACGGCACACTCATGAATAATGATACACTTTCCAACTTAGAGAAATAAGCAAAGAAAATATGCAGGACGCATGGATTAAGATACGTTTTTAATATGCTGTACTTTAGTGCGTAGTTAAAATCTGAAAGTGTTTCAGATTTTCTTACTCTTTCTTTAATATTTTCTATATATTCTTTAATTATTCTGTGTAATTTTTTTTATATGTATAATAAACTGACCGTCGAATTCGACGGGTTTCAGCTAGTTACTTTTATTTGAAGAGTAAATCACGTAAAACTTTATTATTATTTGCAATGTCTAGTAAAATGCCGTCTTTAACAATTGATACCATTCATTCATTCGTTTTACTAATCTAGCGAATGCTACATTATGCTTCAACTAAAATTAAATTAAGGCATGTAACCCCGAAAAAAAATGTGAATTTAAAAGTTACCGTCTATTACTTTATTTTTCTCACTGCAATATGGGCGTGCTATATCTTTTTTAGCACATTTTCTTATTATGACAGTTATTTTTAAGAGAATTTTGAGGCATTATGGGTCTGGTCCTGTATGACCTAAGTCTTTATAAAGGTCTAAATATTGTAATATTTAAAGTTTCAATTCTGTGTTGAAGGGAGGTGCGGATCGTGTAGTCGTCCCAACGATCACGTGTACCGAGCTCGAGCTTCCATTACATGTTGTTCTAATGTGAATTTTGTGTTTCTAATGTGTTCTACAATTGCAATTTTAAAAATTTTAATTATTATCATAATATTAAAGATAGTTTAGATATGGGAACCATTATTCAGCATACAATATAGCTAGCACATGTCGCGTCGCAATCTTGTGGGTCGCTGTCGTGTCTAGCCATCCAGAGCACCGGCCCACATAACCACCGGACCATCGGGCTATCACCCGACCGCCCGATGGCCCAGTCCGGTTCTGACTGCAAGAAATGTCTTTATTAAAGAATAATTAATTCGGGGATCGCGCTATAGAGCGTATTTTATTAATTTTCTCCAATATACAGGATATCCCGAAAACACTGAAATGCGCTTTAATACATCATTTGTTAAAGATTAATCTTGAATTGTTTAAAATAACGTAGGAAATAAGACTACGTTCATGAAATATTCATTATAAAAATGTCTTTCTCATTTGTGTATTTAGTTATTTTAAAGTATATTAAATATCCACTTGTGAAACTAAAATAAGCAATCGTGAATCATGAGAGTAAGCGCTACTTTGTTTTTCCTTCAAATTATATGCATCTATTTTCTTTATGTAAATATGTATCATAGCAAACAAATTAATCATAAGTTCGTACTTGAATTAGTAACCAAATTACTACTTAAAACTACATTAAATAACACTTGAAAGCACTGGGAAGCTTGAGAAATGCCTGATGTATACGTGAAGACTCTAGCATCCGTAGGCCTCTTTGGATGGCTCATCAAAATACACGCGCAGGTCCAGTACTAATTTCGAAGGCCCCGGCCAAGGCCGTAGCCAAGGGGGGGTTTGGGGGTTCAACCCCCCCCGAAATTTTCAGTCATATAACTTACTGTTCGTAGAAAAAAAAATTATCTTTTGTATCGCCAACTACAATTATTGCACTTCAGTTCATTCAAACCGCATGTAATTTTTTACTTGTGTTTCTCTGAGGGTCGCAAAGTGATAAATTTCACTTAAATATGCTTCTCCACATTGGTTCTCTCTCTTCTTCTTTCATCCCCCCCCCCTTACACGTAGAGAGAGACAAAAAAGAAATATCGTAACTAAAAAAATTTCTCTTTCCACAAAAAATAATGAGTCATCTCTCGATTCCATCGGAGATCAAAACATGAAACAGTTTCACAGTATCGTGTTTATGACCTCTATAAATGAAAAAGTCAGAGTGATAAGTTTGTGGTTTTTGGAGTTTGGGGCATGTAGGCTCCAGTCTCGACCCATGTGGAACGGGAGGGAGATCCTACGTTGCATTATTCACGTAACCAGTCCGCTACTCCTTAGAATAAAAAGAGAGTGACATTGCTTACATATAAGGATATTGCTTACATAGCACTGTTTCAATTTGGATGCATTATTTTCGCGTTTTAAATAAAAATGAAAAAACACAAAGCTGGAGATCATACTTTGTTTAATTTTAATTTCAAGCGCATAGTCTTCTGCTTCTGAAGAGAATACCGATATTTGTGCTTCTTCCTCATCAAAAAATTCAGTGAATGATGTGTCTGCAATTAACACAGCATCTGAAGCTGCGGATACCATTGATGAATGCACTCTTGTAAAACAAGTTGAAAATATCTGTGAGTTGAATACCCTTGATATGATTAAAGGCTCTTATTTAAATGATTAAAGTAATCATTTAAAATAATCATCAAAAAGAATAAAGTGTTAAATTATTCTTTTTTATGATTAAAGGCTCTTATTTAAACAAAAAAATTGATGATTGCGTGAAATATAAATTGTTAGATTCTCCATGGATGCCGGATGAAGACTTTAAATTTCCTATTTTAACTAGCAGGAAATTAAAATTTCAGCAAAACTGGATAAAGCATTTCTCATGGCTCGCATACACACAAGAACACGGTCAAGGTGCATTATGCCGCTATTGTGTAGTTTTCAAACCTGAGTGTGCTGGGAAAGGAGATCATCAAAAATTAGGATATTTGGTAACAAAACCATTCAACAGATGGAAAGATGCCATAGAAGTCTTTTCGAATCATTCTCAAAGCCAATACCACCGAACAAATACATTGTATGCAGAAAACTTTTTGAAAACATGGTCAAAAGATGCTGATATACGGATGCAACTGGACTCTGCTCGGGCAAATCAAATTTCCGAAAACAGAAGGAAACTTGTGCCAATAATAGAGACTATCATATTATGTGGTCGTCAAGAGCTACCTCTTCGTGGATCTTCTGACTCTGGACCCCTGCATATTGGAAGTCAAGAGCCAGAAAGAAATGATGGAAATTTCCGTTCTTTGTTGCGAATGCGTATTTCATGTGACGATCAGAATTTAAAAGAACACTGTGAAAAATCAAAGCTTAATGCAATGTATATTAGTCCGCAAATTCAAAATAACATCATTGAAATTTGCGGGAAAATTATACAAGAACAATTAGTGGAGAAAGTTAACAAAGCAAACTGCTTCTCTGTTTTAGTTGATGAAACTAATGACATTTCACGAAAGGAAAAATTATCTCTTTGTGTGCGTTATATTATAGAAAACTGCAGTTCTTCATTTTCTGTAAGAGAGGATTTCTTACAATTTATAGAAGTTAAGGACATGACCGGAAAAAATTTAGCAAGTGTAATATTAGATTCGCTAAAATTTCTTGGGATCAATTTAAAATATTTGTTTGGGCAGGGATATGATGGTGCAACTGCCATGAGTGGTAGTTTTAAAGGTGTTCAAGCAGTAATAAGGCAAACACACCCGGCTGCTATATATGTTCACTGCAGCTCTCATTCCCTAAATTTAGCCCTTGCTCATTCATGCGGCGTACAAGAAGTTCGGAATTGCATTGGTACAGTCAAAGCAATTGGAACTTTCATCAAATTCTCTTCAAAACGTACCGAAATATTGAAAAATAAAATAAAAGCCCATTATCCGAATACTAAATGGCAAAAATTAACAGCCATGTGTGAAACAAGATTTGTAGAAAACCATGATGGCCTTTTGAGATTCCAAGAAATATACATAGCAATATTGGAAACTTTAGAAGAACTGGAAGGCGTACCAGATATCGAAACGTCCTCAAAGGCAAGTCAGTTTTTAAAATCTATTACAAATGGCTCGTTTGTTATCAGTTTAGTATCAGCATCCACTCTTTTTTCATACACACTGCCTTTGTGTAAATCCTTGCAGTCTCCTAACTGCGATTTGACTGCCGCGTTGAAACACATTGAAAATGTGCATATGACAGTTCAACACATGAGAGACAACATGGACGAAACTTTTTCAGATATCTTAAAAAAAGCAGAAGAACTGTTAAATTTAATTGGGGAAACAGTTAAAATTCCTAGAATAGCTTCTAGACAGAAAAATAGATTCAATTTCGATACTACAAGACCCGAGCAATACTTTAGAGCTGCGATTGCTATTCCCATGTTCGATGATTTTCTCAGCCAATTAGAAATTCGATTCAAGAATCACAAATCATGCATTTCCAGCCTTTACAAACTCCTTCCTACAAACTGTATCAATTCAGTTTTTGAAGAAAAGGATTTTGAAATGTACTCAGATTATTTAGATAAAGACACACTTATGCCAGAATTAAATTTGTGGAAATTAAAGTGGAATAAACTGAAGGAAGATCAGCGTTCTTCTATAATTATTGATGCATTATCTGAATGCAAAGAAGAATTTTTCCAAAATGTTCATTTTTTACTGAAAGTGCTTGCTACGTTACCAGTTTCAACCTGCACTCCCGAAAGAACATTTTCTTCACTTAAGCGTCTAAAAAACTATTTAAGGAATTCTACCGGACAGGAAAGACTGACGGGCTTGGCTCTTATGAGCATTCACAGACATTTACATAAACCCAGAAGATGTGATTAACAGGTTCTCAGCTGAAAAGATCGGCGTTTAGAATTCGTTCTATAAAAACACGTTTAATTGTATTTAATGTAAAAATATTCAGAGTTCAGATAAAAAATAATAATGTGGAATAAGTAAATCAAGTTTTATTTCTCTTATAATATTTGTAGACATTTTAAAGGAATTTTTTGCTTTATAAAATCGGATTAATTAGAGAGATCGCGAAAATTATTGTGAATTTCAGATGATAAATGAGATCTCTTTCACTTTTTTATGTGTGAATTCAAGTATTTTACCTTCCGTTAGTTTGAGAGACACTGTACAAAAATTTAATTATAGTGATAATATTTCTCCATTATGCTGTTTTCTTAAAATGCACGGATCATCCGAAGTCACCTGGATAAGGTAATATAACTTTATGTTACAATATTTTTGTTTTTATTTTGTCATTTAACGGTGGTCAAATGCTTTCCAAATTGGTTTGGTTTCCTTACTAAAAATCAGGTTTTTAGAAAATTATAGGTATTTAGAAGATTGTAAAATAATTTTTAAAAAATCCACTATTTTCAACATACTTTTTTGGAGACAACATTATTACGAAATGTGAAGAATATGCTATTGATGTACATCAATAGGTAATTTGCATTCAGAGGAGCACTACCCCGTCTAAAATAAATAAATAAAATAAAATAATGTGTTTGTATTGAGTATTAACAATACAACTCCGATTTTATTTGATCTCTTTTAAAAGTCTTAAAAAATGTTCTTTGTTCCCCAAAGCCTCTGAAATTTTAAAATATTGGTGGTAATGTTCAATATATATATATATATATATATATATATATATTTTCCCCCCTCCCCAAAGGTCGGACCTGAGCGGCAAGTTCAGAAAATATGTACATGCTTTGATTTAAAAAATATTTCCTTGATAGTTATTACTCTTAGTACCGGTTCTTTAAATGCATATATCGACAGTATTTTATAAAACTTGGAATTATTTTTTTTTAAATTGCAATGTTTGGAGTATTGTATTTCCATGTTCTTAGTGAGGAAATGTGTTTTTGAAACAGCAAATTAAAAAAAGTTTTTTATGGAAAGCTTTCCTCCAGGCAGTTATTTTAATCCTCTTCTCACCCACCTTCCCCGGAAATTGCTTTCTATTGTGATTACTTGTAGATTATTCAGGCATTTGTAATATAAATGCAGTGTGCTGAAAGAAGTACCATATTAAAACATAAAACTTGAACCCCCCCCCCCCCCGTTTGCGCATTATCTGGCGAGAACAGATATTCCGCAGCGACCGCAAAGCTACAGCCAATTACAGAAGACCTTTTACAGCTACAGCCAATTACAGAAGAGCATTGGTGTATTTACTTGCAGCACCGCAAGCTCGCCGCGAGGACAGCCAACGGTCCAAAACGGCGAAACAGTACGGCATGGTTGCGGTGCGGCGCGGCAGATATGAATCCACCTTTCGAATGCAGCTTAACGGTCATTTGCGGAATCCGATGCAGGATGCCTGTCCGTTTTCAGGCCATATTGAGCATTTTTGTGTCTGTTATGCTAAAAAATGTGGGGTAAATGTAAAAACATTCTTTGCATTCAACCCCACTTCCCACGCAAGGAAAATAAAATTCGGGGCAGAAAGATTCCTAGTCCAATTAAGGCTAAATGCAGGTATTTGGAGCAATGCAGAAATGCCATGATGGATTGAAAATGCAGGGATACCATGTAAACATGCCTTACGACAGCCAGTGGCGAATAAATGCAAGTTTGTCAGGGGGGTGGGGACGGTTAGTTTGTCGGTGGGGGCGGTTAGTTAGAAGATTGATTGATATATACATAAGGTGACCAAACGTCCCCATTTTCAGGGCATTTTTCAAATTGTCCCCAAAATGTAAAACAGGAACTGGGGACATATTTTTATTATTGCATTGTTTTTTAATTAAATTACTGTTAATTATTGCATTAATTATAAATGTCCCCAGTTTTGTCAGAATCGGGGACATGTCCCCGATTCTGACAACAAAACTGTTAAAAAATCTGGTCACCTTATATATACATCTATTTTATGGAAGTAAAATAGGATCTTTTACATTTATTTCATTTTTTCTCGGGGAGGGCGGTCGCTCCCTCGGCCCCCCCCCTTTAATCCGCCCTTGACGACAGCTTTTTACGAAGTTTACACAAAGTGGAAGATCGCCAGTCTGCTGCGATTTCGAGGATTTGTAATAGTCTGTAGTGTGGGCACAAGTGGAGTGGGCCACCTGTAGATAGCAGTTTTTAAATACCTTAACAGACACTAGATAGCGCTAACTTTCTCTTTTTGATCATTTCGCCCCCTAAGAGAGATACAGAAGCAGGACCGAAATTTCGGCTACCTAGACAGTTCCATGAAAGTGGCGTGGTTTTTGTCAATAATACAAAATCAAAGTATTCTGATAAATTTTGTGCTTATTTTACTTTACATTTTAAACTGATCATTGGTGACAAAGAACCTATTGTTTTTGGTTCTAGACATGTATTATCAGTACCTTTCTCCCGAAAAACTTCGGGGCTTTGAAAATTATAAAGTATGTATACATTTTTAATAACTCTTATTTATCACAAAATCTTGTTATAGAACATCAAATATTTGATATAGGGACCGAATAAATCCTAGGATATTTACGATCGATCAGTAAATTTGTTCTGTTTTTTTCTTTTCTGTCTATTGTAATTGACTACAGAGTCGTAGTTATCAACTGATTCGATTAGGTAACTTCTGGTTTTGTTTTGAAGTTAACGTGCACATTTAAAACTCTTTAATAATATTCAGGAGACTATTCTAATGAATAGTTGGACTAAACACACAACGGAAAACTTGCTATTCAATATTTTCTTAATTTAAGTGAATTAACATGCTTTTATTATTGATTTTATTTACCATTTAGATGTTTATACAACATTACACTGTGCACCTGGTTTTTGGGAAGGTAACGGAACGGAAGAAATACAAAATAATTATGGGCGAACATAGAAATCCACAGTAAAACTAAAAAATTAATTTGTTTTTCTGTAAAAATTTGTTTGCCGAAAAGAAATTATTCTGACTTAGTGCAAGAAAGATGCTTATTAGCATTACTTGATAGATTTAGATGTCTTTGCTATTGAATTTTTCAACAAACTAACTTATTAGCAACCACCCTCGTAATCACCTTTGAAAATTGTGCAAACAAATCTGCTCTGATGCATTTCAATTGTAGAAGTGCAGTTAAACCTTCTGACTCCAGCAATACAACCGTTGTACCAAAAAATAAAAGTGACTAAAGAACGGTGCTGGTACAAGTGCCTTACCCAAGACTTCTTTCCCCTCTTTTGACAGGAAATCCATTCACCCTCCATGGAAGAGGGATAAGGAATTTCCCTCTTCCATGGCCATTATGAATTTTGGGATACCTGCTTCGAATGTATTGATTTTGCTGGAATTTTTCCGATTTTTTGGTCTGATCTGCTCTTTAGATTTATTATACAACATAACCTTTCTCTTCATCTCTGTTCTGTGAAAATGATAATAGTAAAATAAAGCATCGAATGGACTAAACAGCATTTAGTTTGTTTTTATGTAACTATTAGTTGACAAATGTATCCTCAGCAGAAGCGACTGGCATTCTTTTCTTCCACGCTTATCGTAAAAGCTTATCACTTAAAAGCTTCATATATTTACACTTAGGAAATTAAAAACTACCACATACGATCTAAAATCAATGTAATTTTCTAAGATTAAGTATCTTAAAAAATTTTTTGTAAGTATTTTTTAAGGTAATTATATCAGAAGACGCCCCCCCCCCCTCCGTGATTTTCGTAGATATCAGTAAGGAGCAAAAAGGAATGTCTCATCCATTTTCTATCAATCAGTATTAAGATCAATTCATTCTTAAGGATGTGTTTTCTAAAATTCAGTATTTGCACACTTGTGGATTCTTAAAAAAATTTCCATCCTCAACCAAAAAAAAAACTTGCTTTTGCTAATGATTCGAATTCTACCAATTAATATTTTGGTAATTTCCTATAGGAAGGT
This sequence comes from Cheiracanthium punctorium, assembly GCA_038373885.1. Classification (NCBI taxonomy): domain Eukaryota; kingdom Metazoa; phylum Arthropoda; class Arachnida; order Araneae; family Cheiracanthiidae; genus Cheiracanthium; species Cheiracanthium punctorium. The sequence continues at coordinate 15,248 of JAWZYV010010269.1, forward strand.
GCAGACTCCATGTAAACATAGTGATAGTCTCCGGCACTTGGTGGTCGCCAAGTCCCAGCGATTATCGCCAACCAATTTGCATGATCAACAAAGCAAACTGAAATAATTTCAACAAAGTAAAATTTCGTGTAAATTGTACTAACAAAACCAGAAAAAAAAATCTCAAATACACTAAAAAATAAACAAAAATCTTCACAACCATAGGTCCATTTTTAACAAAAAAAAAAAAAAAAAAACTTCGGTAAATTAGGTAACCTAGCTATATCACTAATCTAAGACGTCGCCAAGCGTGATGATAAACTGTCAAATGTGGCAACCCAAACTGTTTTATGAGCGTTGATTACAGCACCGCTGTTTGTTACATTTCAGGAATTAAATTATTTTTGCTTTGAAAATTGGTGGGAGTACCATCTTGAGTTCGAGTCAGCCATGTAAAACACGTGCATTGCTATGGCTTATTGAAAACTACAGTTAGTGTTGTGATGGGAAAGTAAGGGTATTTTAAAGGAATATAAACAGCAGTTTTGATATTTCAAATTAATGGAATTGTTTGGAAAAGCCAAGAGTTATAAATAGATATTCTATGTATGAGTTCAGGTGGCATTATGTCTAAATATGTTGTTACTGTCCATGATTTTGTGTTTAGAAACAAAATGGCCACCATTTTGTAATCGGGACTTGCATCAAGAAGTTAAAAGGTAAGTTTTTTTTACTAGGCATTTTACGTTTGGGTTTTGAAGCTATTGGAAAAGTTTGGGAAAGTCAAGAGTTGCAAATAGATATTTCATGTATGAGTTTATGAAAAATTTTGTTTAAATATGTTTTTATTATCAACAATATTGTGTTTAGAAACAAGATGGCTGCCTTTTATTGATGGAAACCGGTAGTTTGTTGTGAATTTAAGTTTTTTGAATATGCCTTTTACAATAAGATATATTTGGGTACGTAGTCAGATAATGCAGATGCACGCACGCAAGCTGTGTGCAGATACATTATAAGGTCCTGCAGATAGTTTTTAGGTAATTCCAAGTTTTTTGTTGTTGTTGATTTTAAGATGGACAGTTACCAAAAAAAGTATATTTTAAGTCACTATAGCGAAAGCGCATTGCACAAATGTATACTTCGTATGCATATACACTAGGGTGGAGTGAAAAAATGAAAGTTGAAATTTTGTGTTGAAATACCCACCAAAAATTGCGTACTTGTAAGAACAATACGAGTGTAAAATATTATCAAATTTCAATGACTCCTTAGGCTCTCTACCGAGACTTCTTTTTTTAAAAAAATTGTAAAAATCCACAAAATTAATAATGCGTTTATTGTTTTATTACATGCTTATAATATATTTTGTATTAATATTTTAAAGTTTCATTAATTAAATAACTTGCATTTGCTGTAATCATTATTCAAAAATAAAAATATTAGTACGCAATAACTCAGCATTACGGGATATGAGATAGATAAACTATGATTGATTTCTTTTCAAAACAGTAGATGGCACTAATGATCCGTTATCAGCGCAGAGTTCAGTTATCGCGTTGTTTTATTATTCAAGAGGTTGTTATCGTTTATATGTTGACACAAAAAAGTCCTACTATTTCGTATACAACGAAAAAAACACTCAAAACACTGGTGTTAAACAATAAAGTAAATAAAAAACTTTGTAAAAAACACACATTGTTTTGGCCTTCATCAGTCCTGGACTGATGAAGGCCAAAACAATTTTTGGTCGAAACGTGCGTATCTTCTTACCTATTACATCTTATGTGTGTTTTTTACAAAGTTTTTTATTTACTTTATTTCGTATACATTCCAATGAGTATTGCGAAGAAATACATTTGAAGAATGCAGCTGAGTACTTGTGATAGCAACAGGTATTAATTTTTGAAAATTTTGTTTCACAATATTCAAGCCATTGTTGCAGGCATTCAACATCTGCTTTAAAAATTCGGTTTTGTAAGCACATTTTAGAGCTCTCAACACGCCTTGATCTAGAGGTTGAATAACTGACGTGCAGTTGGGCGGGAGATAATATACAAAGACATTATCTTTGCTTTTTATACCAGATGCTGTATGTGCTGTACAATTGTCTAACAGCAATACAATCTTGCAGTCATCTGGAAGTCCTACTTTTTTGCAGTGGGACCGAGCTTATTTCACAAAAACATTTTCGAACCAATTTTTGAAAATGTCGGCTGTCATCGACGCTCTTCTATTGTGTTGATAGTGAACGGGATACACTTTAACATTACTCAGTGCACGTGGTCGTTTGCTTTTTCCAATAACAAGCAACTTGCTTTTATGGGTACCTGCAGCATTCGCGCAAGCAAGCACCGTTATGCGTTCCTTCGAGTCCTTAAATCCAGATATTGAACTTTCTCCTGCGAACACATACGTTTTACGGGGAATATAACGCCAAAACAGCACATGTCTCGTCCGCATTAAAAATTTGTTCAGGGCTCAGATTTTCAGATGAAACCATTTCGGTGAATTCTTCTGCGAAATTTTCTGCCGCTTCCAAATCTGCCGAATTTTGTTCCCCGCATACTTTCACCAACTTCAGTCCATGACGAATTTTAAATTTATTGTACCATCCAGTACTGTAGTCACATGGTACAGTGATATGCAATTGTTCGTGGAACATTTTAGCCTGGGTAATAATCGTAGCACGATCCAGGGGAAATTTCTCGCTTCTTCGTTGTCTTATCCATTCGATTAACACTTTATCTATGTCAGGACACTTAGACGTATGCAGAGTCTTCCGCTTTGCCATGAATTCCGGACGGTCACTTCCCGCAAACATCTTTAATAATTTATCTTTATGATTTTTTATGTCGTAGACTGTGGACGTTCCAATTCCGTATTCCTGGCATAAAGATTTAACACTAGTACCGCTATCTAGTTTGCGTAATAAATTCACTTTATCAGAAATGCTTAAAGACACGTGCTTCCGCTTTGGCGCCATTCTGTAAACTATCGTCAACAGGACTGGAAGCTAGTACTAGAGTAATCGTATGTCTAGTCTGTCCAGTTCAGTTCAGTTCGGCAATTCTTATTCACACTCAGCATTACCATATTTCCAGAAAAGTTTCCCTCCAAGAACAAAAATTTCCCTTTATTTACAGATGACTACGGACTGGACATCCCTTTACTTCAAATCCCGCCCACCTGTAATAATATTTTTGGGGATATTTGTCCAGCAGGATTGCGGATCTATCCAATAAAGGCAGACTGCTGTTTCTCTGGAAATGCTTTCAACAGCAACTCGCCGATCGCAAAGCGAAGAAAGACGTGAGTAGATATGATCGATCATTCTCCTGGTACGTGCCCGCGCCCTCCTTTCCCTGCACTTCGCGGCGATCAACGAAATTCTTCCCAATTTAACAGGTTTTCTTATTTTTACGTATATTCAATTGAAAACGGTCTTTCAAAGAAAATGAGGAACAAAAAGGAAAATAATATCCGTTTATTTATGCTTATAGGAAGGGAAAAAAAAAAAAAAAAAAACGATAAGGGAAAAAAAAATTACAGAAAAAAAAGTTCCGGATTTTGGGTCTTCCGGATTTCGGGTCCCCTACTGTACATAATTTGCAATAATGGCTGCTGGTGGCACTGTGAGTGGACGATCTGTTAGTAGAAGTACAGTTGAATGTCCCATTTTTGGCGCCCCATCAGAACTTAAAAATAATGTTTTGCCAACTGTAGAAGATACTATAAAATGTTATTTGTATCTTAGGCATAAATTAAGAGGGAATAATACCGTAAGTGGGTGTCCGCTTTTTTTTTTCGTGCCAAACTGTGGTTTGACACTTTTTTCCCCCACCAAATTTTTTACGTCATACACAGCATTTTACACAACAAAATAAACGAAAAAATAGTCACTTACCTGCACAAATACATTCCCATTTCCAGAAAAACAAACTCTTAAAAGACGAAAAAAAGAAAAAAAAAGTTTGCTGTTGGATACGTGTACGTATGCCACCTGAACAACAAAAATATTTTCTTCTAGTTAAAAAAGTTTCATCTAAGCAAACAGTTTTTCCAGGTCCCCCCAATTTTTTATTTTCATGAGAAAATATAACTTCACAAACCTCCCTGCAAAATGAAAAATAATCTGTAGCCGTCTTTGGCGACATACTACTCTCACCTCTCTTCGCCCTCCAAGCGTTTACTTCATTTAACGTAAACAAAATCGGTAATTTCAAAACAAAACAAAATATAATACCTAGGATATCCCTGATACTTATGAGTTTTTTCAAAAAAAGTATTCATGAGGGGATCTAAAGTTCCGGGGCATTTATTTTTTTTTTCTACATTTGCAGACATACCTGAACCCCACCTTCCTTCCTTTATCCACCCAGTATCTCATCTCTGACCCGCAGACATCACAATAAAAAAAAACACGTTTTGCTGGTATCAATTCCATTTCAGTTAAAAACTCAGCTAAAAACTAAGTATGACATTTTCTTCATTTTCTAACAATAAAAACATAGGAAAAAATACTAAAATGCTTTAGCAATGGATGCATTTTCCATTCAATTAGAACCTCAAAAACAATTAAAAGATTAAAACCATACACAATACCATAAAACACTGGACTTTGTTACCTGCTACTCAAAAAAAAAAAAAAAATCGAACACCCCGAAACACCTACACGTGCACGTATCCAACAGCGAAAGTAATAAAAATACGCATTAACTCAAAAATTGCCGCTTATATAACCTCGGTTTCACAGTTAAAAGTTACATTCTGTTAGCCAATCAAATAATTCCTAAAAATACATTCGGTTACAGTTAAAACAATCAGCCAATCAGAATTTCCTTTCTACTTAGCAAGATTGAACAACTCAACTTCTCTACCAGATTGCTAGAGAATTCCAAAACAATCGCTCCGTTCAGTCCTGTTCACAAAGTCCAAAGTTGGTGACGTATCTTCCTTGGCGATGGATACCCGCTTACAGTATTATCCCCTGCTCTTGGATAATAATATCGTAACTGTAGATGAAAGTGTAACCCATGCAAAAACCCTCAACTGGTTAAAAATTTGTGACGCAGCATTTTACTTTATAGATCTATGAATTTTAAATACGGGTCTTAAAAATAATGATATCAAATTTTGAGTGACGCCCTGCTGAGAATTTTAAAGATTTGTTTTTAAATTCCATTACAGTTACTTTCGTTTTATTTTCTAAAGAAGATATACGCATTTAAGCAATGCTTTTAATTATGAAATACACTGTCAAATGTATCACACTTTCACTGAGTCTGTATAATGTATTCAAATGAATTTATTTCAATAATTTAATTTATCTTTTGCGTCACGCTATCCAAAAGGGCAAGCAAAATTTTCATATACATTGCACTTAGTTTGGTTACTATGACACTAACTAAATATTTACGTAAATTTTACTTGCCCTTTTGGATAGCGTGATGCAAAAGATAAATTAAATTATTGAAATAAATTCATTTGAATACATTATACAGACTCAGTGAAAGTGTGATATATTTGACAGTGTATTTCATAATTAAAACTATTGCTTAAATGCGTACATCTTCTTTAGAAAATAAAACGAAAGTAACTAATGGAATTTAAAAACAAATCTTTAAAATTCTCAGCAGGGCATCACTCAAAATTTGATATCATTATTTTTAAGACCCGTATTTAAAATTCATAGATCTATAAAGTAAAATGCTGCATCACAAATTTTTAACCAGTTGAGGGTTTTTGCATGGGGATATCATTGCTTTTTAAGGGTATGGTCAGAAGATAATAAATTAGTTTCAAGGGCGAATTTCGGAAGTTTGCGTGACACTAAGTTATGTAAATAAATATACAAACCTGTTTTCATGCAGTATCAGAGTATTTGATTAAAAAAGTCACAGCAAGTTCTTTTGTAACATGTAACAGAAAATTGACATATTTTTGTTAGAATTTTATAATAAGAGACATAATACTGATTATAATCAATAATTTTTTGAGTAGATTTCTATTTATAATTTGAGTCGAGTACAGATTAGTATCCCTGCCACCACCTTTGATTTTATTTCATAAATTTGCATTGAGTTTAATGCTAAACGTAAGTTAACTTTTTTACTCTAATTATATAACTATTGGGCCCCATCAGTGGCCGAGCGCATAGCGCTCTGAACTGGGAGACGGAAGGTGACTGGTTCGAAACCAGGTTGCGTCCGCCGACCTAATCATTCGGAGTTTCCGTGGTTTCCTCCAAAATAGTGTAAATACGGGTTAGGACCCCTTAGAAAGACCCCTACGGAGGGCACCCCACGTCTCGGCTTAGAGCCTACATGTAGCTATAATCGGCCGTAATTCTAGAATAACAACAATATTTAACTATTCGTTCTATTGTTTTAATGCATTGTGATTCATTAATTTGCATTCAGTTTAACGATCACCGTAAGTTAAGTTTCGTTAAAATTATTAAGTTAATAATCTCGTTCTTAATTAATGATAATCTAGTTACTCGTTCTATTATTTTAATGCAATGTAATCTATTAATGCAATGTTTGCTTTCAGTTTAAAGCTATCTCTAAGTTAAATTTTTAACTATATTATGATATACTAAGTTTTTAATAAGTTAATGATACATCTCAAAATTGTTGATTAAATTAATTAATGACTATAATCATTAATAAAATAGAAAATTACTCAAAAAATTGTTTATAATTGGTTTTATGTCGCTTTTTAGAAAACTACATACTATGTATGTTTGTTTTTTATCAGTTGATAATTTCATTTTTTTAGAGAACGTTTAGATGAACTACCAGTTCAAGAATAAGGGTCTTGCGTGGTTGACTTTCTCAGTGCTTCTGAAGCGTATTTACGTTACATCGTGAGAAAAAACGTCCAAAACTCCGAATTTTTAGATTATCAGCCATCCGGTAGACCAGAACCCTGGACATTAATACTTCAGTTATCTACCATCTTCAGTATCTTATAAATTCGGCTCGGCTGGGCACAACATCTTGTTTTAGATGCCATCTCCGGCCTTCAAATGTCTAATACAAAATATAGTGCATGTATAAATTTAGATTAATTAATCAAATTTCTATCTGAAAAGTATTGAACAAAATTTTAAATGTGGTATTTAAAGGAATACAAAATAAAAGTGAGAAAAACCTAAGATTTGGAAAAAATATTGGTTTTAACATTATAATTCAATAATTTCAGTAAAGTTTATATATACATGAAGAGTAAAAGAATTATTATTAAAACTAGTTAGTATGTAAAACTACTATTTATTTTCCTTTGAATACTAAATAATTATTATCAATTAATTATCTGAGCTTTCTGAAGAGAAAAAAAATTCATTGAAATATTAATTACATAATGAATTTTCCAAATAGAATTAATAATATTAGAAAAATAAAGACTTAATTTAATTAGAAATAGCTATCAAAATACTAGGGATACGAAATACTTAAAGAAAAAGTTAGGAAGGAGTTTTACCAAAAAATACTTAAATTAATTATTTTTTGAATTCAAAGTCTTAACTATTTTTAATTATTAATTATAGCAAAATAAATTACAGAAAAAATAAGTAAAGTATATAATAATCTGTTATTTTTTAAAATGAAGTAAAAGAAAAACGACAGTAACACAAAGCTCATCTCGCAAAAGTGCAACGTCGAGGACAGAACTCAAGTCATTTGCTCAGGAAGAGGGAGCGAAAGGTACCAGCTGTCTAGGAGCAAACTGGTTTATGATATAAGGTAACTTGTACAAATCTTGTCCCGGATCTACAGCACTGTATTCCTACTCCCTGCCTTGTTTACCGCCTTTAAAACGAGATCATTTTCCGTATTTCCTTACGCGGGTTAAATAGTTCCTTCTTTGAACTGGATTAAATAAAAAAAAAACGAGTTTTCCTAGCTTAACCCGCGACGTCAGTCATCGAATTTGGCACCGATTAAAATCATATATTAATTGTAAAAAATTCGTTAGAGCGGATTCTGAGATCCAGATGAGACACTTTTGAAAATAGAAAAGTTAGCTGTATATATAAGTGCTGCGAAATTTTACGGTTGGTTGGTTGGGGCTGGCTGCGTCACTAGTAGAACTGTCGTTCTACATAATATGTTTTTAGTGTCTGGAAACAAGATGTCTTCCTTTCTGAAACTCGGGAGTTGTGTTAAGTGTCTGAGAGGTAATCCTTTTGCAAAACACAGCACTTAGCACTGGTTTGGCAAAAAAAACAAAAGGTGCCAAGAATGGCGGGTGAGTGATACTAAAGCTGTTCCCTGCACTTCCCTATTATTGCATTCCTTCACCTTCATCAGCTTAGCGTATTGCTAAAACTCACTATTTTTTATTTCCTTCTTCATCAGACATCAATTCACCCATACACACCATACTACATATTTCATTCTGTTTCCTTTCATAGCATGAATAAATTTCAAATTTCTATTCTACAATGAAATTCTCTGAGAAAGCTGAAAGGAGTCAGCAAATCAAAATCAAAATTGCAACCAAAATCTAACAGATACTTATTACTTCTCTTCTCCCATCCACAACACTGAAATTCTTATCAAACATGTGCCTATTCAGGTTGCCATTAGTTAATTCACAATGTACCACAATGACTTATTACTCGCCTTACTACGCAGTGCCAACTGTGTCATCAAAAATGCAAACAAGCATGGTATTTTGCAAACAACATCAGTCAATAGGATTAGTCCATACTTTTAAATAAAATATATTTCTATAATCTAAAAGCTACAATTTAAAATCCTGAAATCCTTGTTGCATGCTGAAATATTTTGTCACATGTTTGCTTTGTCTCTAAAATAGAACCACTCTGGTGATTGCTTAAAATATTAAAAGCACGAATAAGAAACAAATGCTGAAATGTCAGCAGAAGAGCTTATTGCATATAGGTCTAGGTAAAGTAACATAACTTTTGATTCGATTTTGTTTTATTTTTTATCATCCACCTTGTCTAGAGCATTAAAAGCAGTGGTGGGAAAAGCTACTTTTTTTTTTTTTTTTTTAAAGCCTACTACAACTACTTTTTGAAAAATGTAGTTAACTACAAATACAACTACTTTTTGAAAAATGTAATTAACTACAAATACAACTACTTTTTGGCAAATGTAGTTAGCTACAACTACTACTGAAATGTAGTCACTGCTTCGTTACTTTTTCACTACTTTTAGGAGACAAAAGTTTGTAAAAGATTCAATTTACATTCAGCTTTTAGGATACTGATATACTCATAAGGAAAACCTCTATTGATAACCTAATTAGAGAAAATTATTGCACTAATGATCAACTGCTGCTAATTACTAAAGTATTTCTGAAACTAATTACCATAAAATCCTGATTATAAGCCCTCCTTCTGCGGAGGAGAAGGGACTTAAAATCGGGAGAATGCCTTATAATTGCCCCCTTATCCACTTCCCAACAATGATGTCACAGCTACCGTTCGTGGTGATGTTGCAATTCATAGCAGCGTCAGTTGCCGAGAATGCATTTTGTCCTCTTTCCAAACAAATGGGTCGGGGGTGGGGGGGGGGGCTTATAATTGGGATTTTATCGTAAATTTTAATAACTCAATAAAATCAAAATAAGTCAAATTTCATGGTATAAACTGGATTCATTTGAAGGGGGGGGGGGATGGCTTGTGCCTCCTCTGGATCTACAAATGGGCCCTGCCTTAATGTGAAGCTGAATATTGCTACTTTTTCTTTTACACGACAGTGATACTCAGTGGCGACATCAATGCAAATGCAAGTTAGAGTTGCTGAACTTCTACTCTCTTTTTGACTTATCCAAAACTCGATCACACGAACAAGGAGGCAACAGCCTGAGGGGGCTGAAAAATAGGGGCACTAAATATCTAGTTTAGAAATTCATATGTACTGAAATAAGAATAATAAAAAAAATTCTCTTGTAATATCTATTACATCATTGTGTATCACTAGATCAATCTTTAGACATATTTTTGGGGTGGGTAAATATGATTAGTATCAAACCTACAGTTTATTGAAATGCAAATTTTTTTTTCAAGTACCAGTGCTTTGTGTTTTATGTCAAGAAAAAAAGGAATTTACAAATTTTCTGTCGGTCCAGGAAGTTTTTTTAACATGCAAACTTGGCATGTTTGCCATGTAAAAGTGCCTTGTAATAACATGCGTGCTCTGACTTAGCGTCCATATGAGCTAATAATAGAAATAAGTTATAAATATTAAAATAATTTTTAATATGCAATCTTACTTAAGTATAAAATTTATGTAATTTTAAAAAATTCAATTTTGGATATCTTAAAGTTTTGTGTCTCAAAAGTGCAACAGTGTTCAAAAATGGGTTAAAATGCTTGTGATAGTAAAAAGGGCCCCGAAGTAACCTACTGCTCTGGGGCATCATCTAAGCATGATCAGGCTCTGGCAGGGCCAATCCCATGAAGGTGCAAACCCCCACTTAAAATATTCAGTCGGCAAAATTGCTATCCCAGACTTCCAAAACTCCTCATTCCAGTATTCAAAAGAGTTTTTAATTGGTACTTTTCCTAATTTTTGCCCCTTTGAGGTCCTACTTCAAGTGCATACAAAACTGAGTGAGAAATTCCTTTCTTATTTGCATTAGTCAAAAGAAAGAAGTGGGAATGAATAATAGAACACTCTGTTCTCAGTTCCACCCGACACCACAGACTTCCATGACACCTGTCTCGGCATTTCCCCCAAAGTGAAATGGTCATCTCACATGTCCATAGTAATCTAGGTAATTAGCATACCCTCCCTTCTCTTCCCCTCATTTGTATGCGGGCATGGGTCTTTCAAGTATCAGCAGTTTTTATAGTTCAGTCCTTGGAAGAAAGAGCAATCGCCTGAATCGATGTTGCGGCAAGAGTAATCTTAAAAATGTAAAGTAGTTTCAATAAAGTGTTACAAACTGCTGATTCTTTGTAGCGCACAAGATATCGCATTACTTTAAAAAAATAGTAGCATGCTACACTACAAGCTACATAAAAAGTAGCAACTACTATAGTTTCGCTACTTGTGCAGCGTGCTACTTCCCACCACTGATTAAAAGCATTTAAAAATTTGGTAAGTGTTATTATTTTGTAACATTTTATTTTACTTTTCATAAATATGTAATGATATAATACATTCTATAAAACATTCAGTCAGATTTCCTCCCCTCCTCCTTTCATGGCCAGCAAAAGGTATTTTCTTTTACCGTGTTTATTACATTGTTATCAGTTATTTGCAGATAGACAAAACAATAATTGGCTTTTTTTTCACATTACACTTTAAAATGTTGACCTAAATACTGTTTTTTCCTAATCTCCATGATGTTTGAAGAAACTAAATTCCTTATTTCTTGTCTCCCTAATGTACACATAAAAAAAACCCAAAAAACAGTTCAATAGAAAGTTCTGGATTTTGGGACATCCCACCTCATCCTGCAACAATGGATGTCAGGAAACATTGTTTAGAACCTAACTGCTCTGGCCATAATATTTTAAGATGTGTATAACTCGTAGGTCATTTAAGAAAATGAATAAAAATTAAGTCTTAATTTTTTTTGGCTTTTGAAAATTTATTATTCATTTTATTCCACCTTTATGGGAAAAAACAGCTCTTAATACGGTTTAAAATTTCTGAATTGAAAACTTATATACTTTTGTAAAGTCTTTTCAGATGTGAAGGGGACGAATGCACTGCATAAAGTGACACATAAAACAGTCACATGTGTCACATTATTAGTAATAGAAAACATTAAAAAAAAAAAAAAAAAGCCTGTTTTCACTCCATTTTACTACATTTTACCCTACTGAAATTAAATAGCAAAATTTAAAAACTTGTTTCCTTATTCTGCCACTAAAGGCCTGTTTTCATGTGTGGGCGACTGTTGGAACTCCAGGGAGTAAGGGGAGTTTTTTGAAGGTCAATTTTCAGTAATAATTTTAATGATTGAATTACCATGACTTATCTCAAGATATGTGGTACTATAAAAGATTCTCCTTTATTCAAGTATCAATGAAGTATCAAAAGGAGATTCCTGTCTAAGCCCTGCAAATTGATTTACTCATGTTAATCCAAAGCTGTCTATCCCTGGTGGTGGTTAAAAAAAGAAAGAAGAAAAAAAAAATAAAAGAGAAAGAACGCAGCAAGTACACAAAGGATAAAACATTGTCCTCCCCCTACCTTTGTGTACTTGTCTTATCACTCATGCAACACTATGTATGAATCAAACATATTCTTGCAGAATCACAGATTGCACATTGAACTATTATGATTTGTGGTATACTTTTCTCCCATTTACATTCTAAAGACTCAAGAACATTATCTCAATAATCTTGATCAATAAACAAATTCATTGCATGTAAACTGATTTTTTTATAGGGTTTGCAGATCAATGAAATGCGCATCCCGGGCCATAGGTTGTGCATCCCTGATTTAACTAAACTACATCTATGATTTTACTTTAGAAAATGTTCTTGCCTTATAAATAGAAATGTATGGTACTATTTATATGCTTGTGCAATTTTATATTATAATAATTTCATAATTTTATTCTTTTAGTACAGCTCTGTTGATACTAGTCCATTAAGTAATTATGTTATGCACCCTTTTTGGAATCAAATAGTGAAGGTAAGAAATAGTTTTTTGAATTTACCAGAAATTGTGTTTTCAAAAACAGTTATTTCATAATGCTTTTGTTATGCTACTTATTCTAAAGAAAAGTTGAAACAAAAAATATTTTGGCAATGAAAGAAATCTTTCTAAAGCAAAAAAGAAATAAATGTAGCATTTTCATTCTTTCTTTTAAAGGCTTTTCAGATATTATACACAGACCCAAATAATATAGATGAGCATGTGAACACCATTCGTAGAAAATTTTTAAACTTTGCAGACAGCTTTGATATTTTTAAAGCAGTTTCTTTGTTAAATTAAAAAAAAAAAAATCATGCAAATAAAATAATGAAAATATAGTACGACAATGAAGGAAAAAGTATATAAATCGTATTTGTTATGTTCGATCTGACAAAATAATCAACATCAGTATGAACTTTAGTTTAAAAGTAGTATGCTATTTTAAAATAACGTGTTTAGCTGTTGGCAGTGATATAGGACTTGAGAGGCACACAGCCTTTTTTTTGCAGAAAAGTATTAAGTAATTAGTTCAGCAACCGTTTTACATTTTATCTAGGTCTGGTTATACCTCCATCTCTTTTTGTGTTACAAAAATGCCTTTTTCCTCTATGTAAATTATGTTTAGTAGATATACAAGCTGTCTTGAAAATATGATAACACGCTTTAATTCTTTATGCATCAGAGATAAGTGGGTAATGTAAATATTAAAAAATGCTCAAAATAAAGTAGGCAAAAAAACTATGGTAAGAAAAAATTCTTTTCATTAATTTTCAAAAAGTGACACTGTATACAAATCTCTGTATTAAAAAAAAAAAAAAATTCCCAATTAGTAGAATGTGCCCAATACACTAATGAGGTGATGTACCAGAAATATATAGAAATATATCCTAAAAAGTATCAGAGTTATGTAATAAACATATAGTGACTTAAACCACTTTTGAATGACTCTTGAAGAAAAAAACATGTTAGATGATTGCGTTTCAGAGGTCATACTGAAATTACAAAAGAAAATAATTTTTAACACTTTAGTAATAATTTTTTATATTCAAATTCATGTATAGCCCTGCCCATCTTTGTTTTAAGATATCTCTTAGATGTTTTATGATGAAAGGCTGAAATTTTGTACATCACCCAACTTTTATCTGAATTTCTGTATTCAGCCTAATTGTAAGCTTTAATTTTACAACTATTTTTACTTGAAGTAATTGTGCACTTAATTCTTTTCTTTTTTATTGTTTTTTAATGCATTGAAACATACTTTTTGTTTTTCAGTTGGTTCCTAATTGGATTGCTCCCAATGTTCTAACCTTTACTGGTTTTCTTTTGACACTTCTAAATGCACTTCTGTTAGCATTTTATGACTACAGGTTCTGTGCTTCCAGTGACTTATATCCTGAAATACCACCTATTCCTCAGTGGGTGTGGCTAGTATGTGCTGTTAACCATTTTCTTGCGCATACTTTAGGTATGTGTGTGTTTACTCTATAATTTCACTTATGCTAAAGAAATTCATTTAATTTCAACCTTAAATCCTTTAACAGGGTTCATCCTCCTTTCTCAATAAAGCCTGGTGAGTTAGGAAGACATAGGAAATTCATCATCAGCTCAGTGTTTGCGCTGAACCATCACCAACCTGAGTCCCAGGTACCCACTAATGAGAAAATGTGGGTCCTGCAGCAAAAAAAAAAAAAAAAAAAAGAAAATGAGTTACTTAATTTTAAAGCAACAAAAAATATTGTTTAAGCAAAGAACATAATAAATGTTATATATGTACATACAAACAAGGAAAGATTTATTTGTAAATTACACACATATAAATTACATACAAATTCTATTTTATTTTTAATTTGCATTGGAAAGAACCCCATTGGCTTCTTTTAAATTTGGCCCTTGTAATGAAATAATCATCATTAGATTTTTTAGTTTCTTTTCTGTAAGTCTATTTCTTAGACTAGTTTTGATTCTCTTCATATAAGAGAAGCCTCTTTCAGAGAATCACTAAGTTAGTTCAGGTAGTTAAAAAAAAAAAAAAAAAAAGTCAAACATTGGCGCAACAGCCCCTCTGCAGGGCCAAGGCCTGCACTGCCCAACCGTGCCTTTGTGACCATAGGCTCTGGGGTGCGTATGCATATGCCTCGGCCAGGTGATCAGCCTGATGCGAAGCCCCCAGTGTTTGACCCCAAGCAAGCTTGGTCCTCATTTTATCGACCCACTCAAGGGATGAAAGGTTGAGTCGACCTTGCCCAGCCTGGGATTCGAACCCTGGATCTGTGGGACGGCAGCACGGTGCGCTAACCATTACACCACTGGGCTTCAAAATTTGAGAGCACCTAGCTGGAATAGAACCTGGGACCTTCCAATCTCCGTCTCCGCACTGAACCACGGCGCCACAGATAACACTGAGGTAGTTTTAGCCAGTTCTAAAAACAGGGAAATCCACACTGTAGTCCTTAATGACAATTGTGACAAAATCTTGTAAGTCCGGGGTTTTAAAGTTCAAGGCTAAACACTTAAATTGTAAAAAGTTAGCAGTTCATTTCTGTCTAAACATTTCATGTTTCTGCCTTCAAAATAACCAATATTTGTGTTTAAACTTTGAACACCATACTCATTTAATTCTTTATTTGTTAAAGGGCAATTTTTAGGTTGGAATAATACAGCCAGTGCTTCCAGAATATCGATAATAGCTATTGATTTGCTACCATTCAGTATAAATGTAGAGAATCACACGCTTTACATTAAAAAAAACTATAAATGTTATATTTTTCTCTCTCTATTATTATTTCATTATTTTTCGCAATAAGCATTTATATCATCAGTGAACAATCTCAAAACATTCGCTTTTTACAATCTGAGCAAAACTTTGCCAAAATCTTGTTATATGTATCCAATCAGTGGTGTGGTGCAGGGGGCAGGTCAGAAGCTAAAAACCAAAATATGATGCCGCAGAACATCGAAACTTAAAAATCGTATGTCACTTACACTGAAAGACCTAAATGAGGGCAGAGGGCTGAAAATGCCAAACGTAGGAAGACAAGGGCGGCAAACTAAAAGTCCATCCTAGGCACCAATAACACTTGCTACCAGGGGCGGCCCGACACGGTAAGCATCGTATCAGGAGCACCATTTCGAACTCAAAAACTGAGGAAAACTTGATCTAGAGCACAAAAACTTTTTTACATTTGCAGGAGATGCCACATACCCTAGGGCTGCCCCTCTTGCTATGCTGCTGAGCTGAACCCAATTCTTACAGCAGAACGAAATACCAGAGACTCGAAGATAAGCCCATACACATGCGCATTGCTTAATCACTGTACATAAGTGAAGAATTTCTTCTCCCTAGTAAAGAGCATGTTGGAGAGGACAAATAATGGTCAAGGATTTCAGTGCATGTGTGAAACAAAATAGGGATGATGAGTAATCCAGAAAAAGGACGAGGTTATACTCCCCATGATCTTCAATCAGTAACTCCAAACTTATCACAAAGGAACTGTTACTAAACTAGATTTTCAACATAATTAAAGTTTGTAGCCCAGACGTTTTATGGAAAAGGAAACTTTTTGTTTTTTCCTTCTGAATTTTCAGGCCCGCGATAGCCAAAGTTTTGCTGAAGCTGTGTCCCTTTAGACAGCAATTCTGAAATTGTAAAATTTTCGCATTAATTTTTGGGTCCCGCGGACCCGATGTTTCACCTAAGTTACATCCCGCATGTGCAAATTTGCATAAAAAAAACTTCTATAGTGTGTAAACGCGAATCCTGCTGCTCTGAAAACGGAGGAAAATTAAAATTTTTCTTGAAAAAGTTTAACAATTTTTTTATTATTCTGGAAAGTTTAAGAACTGCCTCTATGCTTGGTGACATAGAGGAGGACCCCAGCTGATATATTTTGTAAAATTTGTGTAGATCCAAATAAAAGAAATGGGGCTGAAACAGCATTCTTGTATAAGGGGCTACACAAGCATGCTGTTTTACCTGTTGCCACTGTCTCTGCCTGCATTTTCCATTTTTATTGAAATTCAGTTTTTTCAAACCTTTAAAAAGTGATAAACTCATTTTAATTATAACAAGATGTTGATAATAATTGCTATTTTATGCTATTGGAAAACCTCTGCCTTATACACTGTTAACTCTTTTTCTTGGCCTAATTATAATTTTGATGTTAATAAGTATTAATATATTGTATTTTTCAGGTCCTTAAAGTTTCTAATTTCAGCATTGGTCCCAAATTGTTAATCATTACGTCTGTAGGTCCTTCATATTTTGGTCTAAGGTTGCTAGCAGTCATGTAACCTTGACCCCTGAGCAATAAAACTCT
Organism: Cheiracanthium punctorium; assembly: GCA_038373885.1. NCBI lineage: Eukaryota > Metazoa > Arthropoda > Arachnida > Araneae > Cheiracanthiidae > Cheiracanthium > Cheiracanthium punctorium. The sequence goes on from JAWZYV010010269.1 coordinate 32,181, forward strand.
GGGCTCAGATCCTGGCTTAGGCTCAGACCCCTGAGCCTGATCATTGCTTAGGGATGTTCTGCATTTTTATTACTTAGGTTCATCTATACCATTAACAACAGTGTACATACTCAATCTAGTTTTTTGCTTATTCTGATAGAAAAATGTCTTATCCAATCAGCTGTCTCTTAGAAATAGATTGGACAAATTAGCCAGAAACAGCTCAGCAAAAGAGCCTTTTGTCTCTGGTAATATGATCTCTTATCAAAATGAAAGTTGGTTGAACAAATGATGAGTAGGCATGTCTTTTTTAATATACAGGTGTGAAGTTTTTGGATGTGTAAGATAATGGGTTGCTGTGAGTTTTCTTTTCTCTCTTCTCCATTTCTCTATAATTTTTATTTTCTCAAGTTTTTCTTGGAGTTTATGAAGCAGCAATGTTGATCTCATTGAATTGTGGTTTTACTATATAATTATTGCGATTAGATTCCATTTTTTGCTATTTGATCAGATTATCAACTGATTTTATTTATCAGTAATTTTAATTAAGCGGTATTTACTATAGTTTTTGAAAAAAATTCAACTTGTGTTGAGGTTTGGAGAAGTAAAGCACTGTATACATTTCTCATTTATATGACTTTTACATTTATACGTCATTTTCGTAAAGTCCTATTTCATTCCTATTCATTTTAATGCAATAATGCTTTGTTTCCAGTGATGTCGCTAGACTTTGGAAGAGACGGGTCCTTGGGACCCAGGACTCCAAAATTTACGGGTCCTTTTTTCCAAAAAGTGGGTCCTTATCGATATAAAAGCATTTGGTTAATTTCACGACTGATGATATCATGTCTCACCCATTTTGGTATGCTGATACGTATGAATATCTTATTTATAAATAACCTAAAACTTATATTTCAAAAAATAAATAAATAAAATGAATTATAATTAATCAAGAAAAATTTGTTGTGACATGCATGTCATTTACTTTGCCTTCACGGCTAAGCCTTCCTGATGACGCCCTGAATCCTAATAATAAAACCCCCTTTTGTATGTACAGTAAAAACCGGGAGAAAGGCTGCATCGGTAGAAATGTTTAAGAAAGTAAAATGTACTCGCAGAACAGCCGCAACATCTTAAATTATTAAAACTACAATAAAATACCATTCAAGCATTCCTCCATCTTATATTAATTTTAAAAAATAATTACTATGTATTAATAAATTTATCACAAGGAAAATCGGAATATATTTGAGAAAGGAAAGGATATACAACAGTAAAATATGGAAACCCCCCCCCCTTTTCTCTTCTTGATTGTTTAAAATATTTACCGCTTCTATAGCTTATAGATTTCATTTCTAAATAATAATTGTCAGATTTAATATAAAACAAATCATTGTTTACATTTACACAAGCAAATATTAAAAATAAATAATGAAAAAACTTTATTCAATTCCAATAGTCCACCATCTGTAACGGTTTAACCTCTAACATGAAAATGGAAGTTTTGGGGAGGGACAAAGGAGAAGAACGTCAAAGTAATCCCCTTTTTTTCTTCAGCTTAACCATGTGTGTGCACAGCACGATATATATTCCGGGTAAAAGAAGAGTATAGGGGAAAACTCGCAATGCATCATGGGAAAGCGAACACTCCTATGCCTCCTTTCGACTAGGGATCTTTCTATCCTGCATTTTTTCCCTCATGTAGGGGAAGCTTTACTCCGCATTTGTGTGCATGTAAACGGGCCCACAAAGCCATTCACGATGTCAATCTCCCCGAGTAAAACACGAGCAGTTTGTGTTTTACTAGAGATTTACCCAAAATTGGCAGTCTGAACGCACCCTCTCTCACCTTATTTTTTTTTTTTTCAAAATTTTGCATGATGGAAATTATGCGTCCCGGGGGACACGTTGTAACTTTTCTTTTGCGTCCCATCATCGATTTTTTGCGTATTTGACGCGTTATAGCGCGTAAGCGGCATCACTGGTTTCTAAGACGTGCAATTTCGGTTAGACATTGTTTTTTGCCTTCCTAAATTTTGAAATTTTTCTTCTCGGGCATTATTTTCCTATTTAGGAAGAAACTTTTCTTAAATAGAACATCTAATAAAGGATGTAAGGAGGGATTTACCTTTAACCACCTTCCTTTAAACATGCAGTCGACTATATTAAAAAACTTGTTTGTCAGAACACCTGCAAAAAACATTTTATGTACTTAATTCAATCCATAATAATCAGACCATTAGATGACTAGGAAAGATTTTTTTTAAAAATTCAATGTCTATATGAACATAAATCACATCATAATTGGTATGCAATGTGTAATGTATTAATAGTAAAGATATGCAGTATTTATGATAGAGTACAATAAAATGATTTGTTTCACTTTCATGATACATGTTTTACTTTTTACAAGTCATTAATGGTTTTTATTGTACTAGTTCCTGAAATTATTATATTTATTCAAATTTACATTGGTAGCGTTAAACCAGTAAGTTGTTCATTAATGTTTCAGTGATACATGTTTTCATTTATACGTTGTTTTAGATTGGTCCCTTAAAGACGTATAAACGGTGTTTTACTGTATTTTCATTTTAAGCAAGCTTTGTTTTTTCTTAAAGAAAAAAAAAAAGTAGGACTTTTTATTACTATACTATTGTGTCCACAGTATTTACATTAACTGATTTTTTATATTAAGCATTTTAATGATAAATGCATTTCACTATATAATCATTTTATTGTGTAATAATCTGGAAATTTGTAACCTGAAAAACTCAAATAATTTAATTTTGAAACTTGAGTATGAACCCTGCTTAAATCTGTTTCACTTAGGATTTTGAGAAAGTAAATAGCATTCATGAAACTTAATTCTTTTACAGATGGCATTGATGGAAAACATGCTCGTAGGACAAATACTTCGGGGCCTTTAGGAGAATTATTTGACCATGGATTAGACAGTTGGACAGCCTTATTTATGCCTACTTGTATGTACTCTGTGTTTGGCTGTGGGGAATATAGCTGCAGTCCTCTTAGAGTATTTTTTATTTTGTGGAGTGTCCATCTGTGTTTTATTTTTTCTCATTGGGAAAAATACAACACTGGAGTGTTGTACCTTCCTTGGGGCTATGATATATCACAAATGGTAAGTTAAAAAATATGAAAAATAATCTAAATTTTTATATATATTATTAATTTTCCTAATATTTTGCATATAAAAATTGCTTTTTCTAAACCCTTTATTTTGAATTGATTGTACATATTCTTGCTAATAATTATGTTTCTATTAGGTATTGCTGAGTACATTTGTTTTCACATATTTTAATTCCTATAAGTATTGGAAGTTTACTGTTCCTCTTTTAAACATTGGAAGTGGTCAAGTGATTGAAATTCTTATATATGGTAATAATTTTTTATTATATTTCTACAATTTAAATTTTTATAGACTTCACTTAGTATCCACTTTCTAGAAAATCAGATGACTTCATTATTTTTAGAGGGGGGGGGGGAGAATGGGTTGGGAATGAGCTTTAATAGGAAATTGAATTAGTGTAAAGTACAGGGAGATTGAGAAACTTTAATTTGGTCACAAAATTGTGTATCTAGTCTACTCATGAACTCTGTACTGCATTAAAGTTTGAAGTACTATTCTGTTTTGATGCTTTATTTTTTAAATTATTGATTTTATTTTGATTGTATAAGTTCAATAATTTGTTTTATGATCAATTTATATATTTTTTATAACTTATGATTCATTATGTTTTGATGTCAGTATTATCTTAAAGGTCTTATGGTTTTAAAAATTAATCGGGGTTCTCATTTATTGTGATATTCTGCATAAATGGAAGAAAATGTTAATTATGTACTATAATTAAAGGATAATTTATACTCTATTTTCATTATATATAGTGTTAAGACTTTTTGGGCAACCTGCTAGTTTAAACTAGTTCAAAGTTCGTATTCTATGCGTCAAAAAATAATAAAGTTTTGCATTTGTTGCATTGAAATCAGTTAACTAGAACGCTAGATGTGGAGTTTTGGGTTTCTCTATTTGTTTCTATAGCATTTTCAAGAAATATCTAGAAATATTGGTCCTAGGCCTTCACTAACCTCGCTTTTGGGGAATTATTTTTGGTGCCAAATTTAGTAATATTTTGCCAAAAATTCGCCAAGCTGGCGGCATTTCGGACATTTGGTGCCCTTTTTCAATAGGGCCTTTAAAGTTTGTTTTTTTTTTTTGTATTAAAATCACATAATAGCCTAATGATTCAGCTGTATCCCTATGACGTAGTCAAAATTCATGCTTTAAGGGTAACTTTCAGGAAATTTCTAATAGCTTCTGCCTCACCTTTAAATAGAAGTGGGCAGCCCTGGTCGAGTCAGTCCATCTTCTGCTTGTGCTGAGAGCAGATGTCCGTGAAAGCGTTAAGGCTTTGTATTGGCGCAGAAAAGCTATGTTTAGCTTGTTTTAGAAGCGTTGTTTTTGAGTGCTGTGTATAAATTCTTCACTGCTGAGTTTTTCCCTCATAAGTTTCCACTGAATTTATGCCTGTGGAAGTGTTTTATTTTGTGTGAGAAATGCAGCATTTGCAAAAGCTACTGTTCTAAGCAGACTGTAATAAGCACTTTACTGGCTGACTGTGCCTGTGAATTATGTACAGCTAATTATTCGATGAAGTTCTAGAACCAATAAAGTTTGTGTTCCATCCTGATAAGTGGACTCCTTACTAGAACTTTCTATACTAAAGAACAACGAACCCAGGAAACAAGCTGAGTTTCTGCAACAATAGATATATAGTTTGTATAAAAATATTGTAACTATTGAGTAAGAAATTAAAAAAAAAAGTTAACCTGGGAACTTATGGGAATAGAAATCTCAATTCCTGCATACAGTTCCGGATCCAGAATTTCCTTTTGAGTGGGGCTAAATTTTGAAAAAAAAAAAAATTTACCCAAGCAAAATTTTAGTCTAAACTGATATAAATTTTTTTGGGAGTGGCTGTTATATAAAAAAAAGATAGTTTTACCTTTTAAAGTGTATTATAAAGCAGAATGTTTCCCTCTAGCAATCTCTTTTTTTTTGAGGGGGGGGGGTGAGGGTGAAGCCCCCATCCCCTCCCCTGGATCTTCTACTGTCTGCAGATATTGTGCTTAAATGAATTTCACCATCTGAAAATGCTTTTGTATATGCTGATATAAATTAAATTTTCTGCTTTCAAATTTTTTACACAGTTACAAAAACATTATTTGCTTTTAAAGTTCATTTATGAAACATAAATTCTTATTAAAAATGGGTGGTGGTAATGTGTGTGTGTGACTTAATATAATCAAGGGGTTTGTCCAGACACTTCAGACAAGGTCCTGTTTTTGTGAACATGTGAAAAAGTTATTCATAGTTTTGTGAATCTGAAGTTAGTTTGAAATTGTGTTCTAGCCCTAAGCCTTGTTTTTGTGAAAAATATACAATTTTATGGATTTTCAAATTCATAAAAGCTTAATTTCCATCCATAAAGTTTAGTTACAGACATTGACAGAACATCCTATTTTTTTAACCTAATATATATATATATATATGTAAACATTTTTTATAAAAGTAAATTTTTTTTCATGTATATAGATTTATATAACTACATACATATATCCTTCAGTATATTTCTGAAATTGGTATTACATACTAGATACAAAAGCATCAGTTAGAGATGTAAATTTGTTTTTGAAGGAGTAACTATTAAAATGTAAATAAAATTAGGACAGCTTTTTAGCACTAAAATATAGCAGAAAAACATAAACAAAAGAAATACTGATATATGTTTATACATAGACTTAAAATACATGTAATAGCTGCACACTAATATCATTTTTTCTGCCTTATTTATCACTATGCATAAATGTCTATCTAGTATCTCCCCTTTCATTCTTGTTTGAGACAAGATGTATCCTAGAGAAGTCTCTTACTGAAACTGTTGATGAAGCTATAATTATAGACAATGCAAGTAGCTGTAAGATTTGGGAAAGTGCTGCTGTTTCCTTTTTCCGATAAATCCAAGATTTCAAGTATAGCCTTTTTCTCAGTATACTTTTTTGCTCCATCCTTTTTGTCATGTTTGGGAAGAGATTGAACTGCAGGATTCTTACTTATATCAAATATAAATTTTGGAAGGGGCATTTCTTTTTCAAAGGTATCTTTTTATCCTTCAGCTGCTATAGAATCTATAATTATATTCAGCTGTTATCTTATATTTTCATAGTACTCTGGAACTCATTGACTTGCTTTTGTACAGAAAAAGAATAGTAGATTGGAAAGTTTGGTCCTGATTTCCTGACATCTTCGAATCAATATCAAAAGTGGTTAACATGTCAAGTGCAATTAGTTTCATTATTTAATGCAAATGTAGCAGATATCTCTAACTTAAAGTCAACTATGATTTTATATGCCATCAATTTTAACTTTTATGCGTTTGCTTTCTTACACTGAGTTCAGTACACTCATTAGCAAGCTTTTAAAGGTCTTCGGCTTTCTAAAAATTTTCTGCATTTTTGTAAATTACTCAGAAGTTCACCTACTTCTCTACTGATGTGGATATTTTATCTTTAACTGTGCTAAATAAAATTGAAGAAGCCAAAAATGCCAAAGGCATTTATGATTTTCAAAAAGTCAGATAAATATAAGATGCAATGAAAATATCACCATTTGATAGTGTTTCTCTTATTCCATAAAGCTCTGGTTCTCCATTATTTTTGAACAGAGCATCTATATAATTTTAACGTCTTATTACTCTCTCTCTTGCAAGTCTGCGCAAAAGCAATTTTGTAACAGAAACCTCTAGTTTCCAGTATACTCATGCGCTACATATTTGATTGGGTGTCCTTAAAACCTTGCTGTTTTATTGAACTGTGGTAGAATAGTTTTCATAAACTAATCAGCAGGGAATCTATGTCCTACAAAGTTGAATGCTTCTTTAAGAGATGGGGGGAAAATAAGAGTCAATCTGGTTTTTGAAATTCATGTGTATTAATTGCTGGGCTAAATGTCAAACTCTTCTTTAGACAGAAGAAATATTCTCATTCATTATATTGGCTTCATGTAATGCCAGAAAGAAACAATTATATTGATTCCTATCACCATTATAAAACTTTCAATTGCATTGGCAATTGATTTTGCAATAGTGGAAGCCATTAACACATATTATGAAGGGTCCATTTTTCAGAGAGGAATTTTGTGAAGGGTTTGTTAATATATCTACATTTTTCAAACAGACCCTTGATTACATTATCTAGCAACATATGTATTATGTATTTATTGAGAAGTTGTTTTTTAAAATTTATTACTTTTGCTATCAATTACTTGCTTAACCTTATTATTTACAACTCAGCTATTTTAAGATAAAATAATTTACCCCAATCTTTTTTAGGTGGTACTTTTGCAATGTCTTTGCCTGTTAGTCTGTATAATATATACTGGTGAGTATTTTGTTTTTACTGAACTTTCTTCATTTCATGCATGATATTGAGGTACTGCAAGCCTGCTAATTTCAAAATATGTCTTCTTAGATGCATAATTTTGTCTAGTTTGGCTTTGATACTAAAATAAAGGATTTTTCATGAATTCTGTGCTATTGCCCATCTACAGATTAAAAGGACTATTAAAAAAAATGGACGGGTCCTAAGATCCACTCCCTTAATATGACCTTGGTTTCTTAAATATAAAGATTTTTGTTAGCATTTCCAAAGAATTTCTCATTTAATAAAGGGCAAAATTAGATGTTGCCACTGGCTACAGGAAGACACAATAAAAAGTGATGAAAAATTTATCTATCAGTCACCACTTTTATCAAACACTAAATGTCTGCTATGGTAATCCTACACAAGGGGTATATACCTATATGCCCTAGGGGGAAGGGTGCCTTGAGCAGAGGATTTTTTAATTGGTTCTAATGCATATTAATGTTTCATCTGGAGAAAACCACCATTTACTCCAGCTCTCTACATTGAAAGCCACACGGTAAGTTTGAGCGTGTGACTTTCAATCTTCAGCCATCTACCATGTTCAGTGTATTATCCACTCGGGCATGGTGGGGTCCTGTCAATCACTAAAAATGTCCTGGAAATGTGTTTATTATTCTTCAAAGTAAGCACTTGATTCGAACAAACCAGCTTTCAGGATTGCCACTGGTCAGGGAGAACAGAAAAACCTAGAAAAGTCGAGGAATTTCATTTTGGCAAAAAAAGTCAGTCTGGGTAAAATTGCAAATTTTGGCCCAAAACCTGGAAAATCAGTGTTTGTAAAGAAATAACATTTAACCTTACTTTGGAAAGCTAAAAATATTAAAGAACATATGCAAAGTTAACGTCATAAACCTGAAAAATAGACTGGATTTTTATTACATGATGGTCTGGAAACCCAGGGAATTTTTTTTTTTTTTTCAGAAATTGAATGGCAACCCTGGTTTTGTAAAGCCATGTTGGTCATAACACTACCGGATATAGATGACAAAATTTTAAATAAATTTTAATAAAGATACACCTCTCGATGTTTTTATTGGTTTTCATATGTTTTGATGCATCATTTACATTCTTTTAAAAATCAGTTTTACTCATAAATAATTTATATTAACTACATGAAAATTTATAAAAGTACTTTTGTTTAGTCCTTAATTAAGTGGGCTCTGATTTAATTTCTATCACTGGCCACAAATGATATTTCTCAGATTTGCTCTTTACTAATCTTATCAAATCTTTAGGAGAGTGTCTAGTTAAAAAATGTAAAACTTTTGTATAGAGGAAAAATCAAATCTGAATTGCAAATTTCCAGTTCTGTATATTAAAAAAAAAAAAAGAAGAAGAAAAGCAAAATGCAAGAGTTTTCTTTGCATTTTGCAAACTGAATTGTAACATTTGCAGTGTATAGTTCAAAGCTTATAGAATTAACATGAAATTATAAATTTTCCAACTGAACCTCTTTTCTGTGTATGCAGTGTGCTTTGACAGATTTGGATAGTTATTTTATTTGAAAAGCAAAGCAATTTTTTTATATGAAATATAATGGATATAATTATGTTTCTTACAGTGCACATATGGAGGAAAAATTAAAACAACCTTCTCTGTGGGAAGCAATGCGTCCTTTGATGCCTATTTTCCTCTTATTTTTAAGTACAACATTTTGGGTTTTATATTCTCCAACAAATATAATTGAAAATGATCCAAGAGTATTTTACTGGCTGGTTGGGACAGTGTTTTCTAATATTGCTGTAAGTGGTTTTTAGTGTCTAATTTCATAATAATTAGTGAAAATAATATGTAATCCCACAATGTTTTTGACTTACCCCATTTATGCCTAGCGTCCCTTTTTTGGGACGGCATTTTCGCTATTAGTCGAAAACATTATTTATTTTTCCTAGCCTTTATTCATGAGTATTGAGCCTCAACTCTACAAAGTATTTTAACATGACCCAGTAGGATGTTGATATTTTGATTTTTATGCATAATGATTTTAAAAGAAATCATCCCTTGTTCAAGAAGTTGACATCAGAAATTTATCTATTATTTCTGTTATCAGTAAAAATCAAAGAAAGTCGCAAAAATATCCAGGCACAAATGGGTTACCAGTGCTAGACATTTTAAACCAATGTAATGTTTGTTTTTTATGGTAATTACTCACTGTTAATATTAGTTATGTATCAATCCTAATGTATGTCCTTCCATCCACAAACTAGCAAAGTTATAGTTTGTGGGGGGGGGGAAATTATGTCTAATTTGAGGTATAAGAAAGTGGGTAGTTAAAAAACACATATTCATGACCAAAATTGCTTTAAAATGTCTGTACAAATGTATAAAGTACAGAGCTTGATTATGATAAACTGGGTAATGGTGCATTTAGGGAGACACAGTTTACTCTTAATTTCAATAAATTGTAATGGAAAGGAGGAGTATCCATCCCAGTCTCTCCTGATGAGGATCCAAATTGTAACAGGAAACTTAAATAAAGATGCTTGTAGCTCTAACAACACATTTGACGATACAAGCTGCCCTCTCCTGATAAACAAACACCAGGTGTAGGTATAGATTAGGTTGTTAAGAAATGCATTCTAGTTTTCAATAAAGTTCTCTACTCTAATTCTACAGTATTAAATGAATGTATAACAAAATAAGTTATTTAGTCAATTCAGTATAAAAGTTCTGAAGTAATAAATTGAGCTGCACTTGAAGAACTGCATTTGAACCTTGTATTGTATGAAGCTGGCAAAAATTTAAAACTGTTGCACTTACCTTTCTTAGTTAATACAGCCATGGAAAATATTATAAAGACAAGTGAAAAGTCATCAATTCTAGGAGCCGCTTGGCTAGAAAAGTATGCAAATATTTTTATGATAAAAATACGTAAAATTAAACATTTTCAAACAAACTTTGCGTCAAAAATTTTGAAAATCATTAAAATGCATGAATTTTTAAGATTTTAATAATTTGCTACTTGGAAACAATTCTAAGGACACGCATATTTTTTGAAATTGCATATTTTGTCGTATCATATGATTGTTTACTAATAACCCAGAACTGTTATGTGCAGTAAGATTTTTCATTTTATCTCGTTCTTCATCATGCTGAACAGCACACAGCTCTCTGAATATGAAAAGGGACAAATTATTGCTTACAGAAAATGTGGAATGAGTGGATGTGAAATTGCAAGGAAGATAAACAGATCTAAAACAGTATCCTATAATTTTTTGAAGAATCCAAAAGAATATGGTAGGAAAAGGCATATAGGTATGCCTCCCACTCTTACTATGTGCCAGAAACGTGAAATTGCCCTTCGGGCTTGCTTAGAAAAACAGAGTTCTTCTCAAATTCAAATAGGACTGAATTTACCATGCACTAGCCGAACAGTATATAATGTTCTGCAGAAGAATTCCAATGTTAGATATGCTAAACTGCGGTCACGTCCACCACTTATAAAACTTCAAAAGAAGCTTAAATTGGAATTTGCTAAGAAGCACGTTTCTTTTGGGTCTTGATGGAAAGATGTCGTATTTTCTGATGAAAAAAAGTTTAATTTGGATGGACCAGATGGTTTTCGCCATTATTGGTATGACTTGTGAAAAAACAAACCTTTTTTTCCCAAGCGACAATTCGGAGGCGGTTCTGTGATGGTGTGGGCAGGTTTTGCAGCCAATGGAACAAGACCAATAGTGTCCGTTCACTATTGGTTTTGTTTTTCCCATGCAATACTATGGCCTTGATAATATAGGTATTGGTACTCAGGATTGTTGCTGATGCATCAAAAATTATCTGTTTCAACTTGATCTTTTAAAAAATTGACAATGAGAGAAATATATTCAATTAAAACACATCAAAGTTGAGTTTGTACCTGCAGATTTAAATTACTTATTTTTAATTCATTATTACTTGCTGATGAAATATTAAAGGGTTTCATATTATCACCGTTTTTTAAAAATGCTCTAATTTTTTTAAAAAAGCTTAAATTCTTTGTCATACTTGATTTTTACTTCGAATGATTTTGTATTGTAAAGTTTATTTACGAATGATTAACACTGCATTTTTTATGTACTTAGTCTAGTGTTTGTTACTTGCCCATACTTGCATCCTACTGTCTGTACTCATATCTAACTGTGAATTTATTTATAGCTTATTATGTTAGAGTTAGTGTCTTTAAAAAAAAAAACTTTCATTGAGCATAATGATAATCATTTTCAAAGGATGATATGGATAAAAGATAAAATTGAGGCTTAGCAGGATTACTTAGATTTAAATTTAAGTGAGGATTTTATTCACCTTTATATTAAAAAAATATTAATTATTTAAGGGGCCTGAATACTCCGAAATGACAGATTTTAAAAAATGTTTTTTTCTATTTTTACTGTATTTTTAAAGAGCAGTTTTTTAGGTTTCCAAAAATGGTTTATTTTTGTCATTATGATAATTAGAAACAGAGTTATAGACAAAAGAGTACACTGGAAGTAACAAAAAGTGACTCAGAAGTTAAATCTTTAATTGCATTTTCTGTAGAATCCGCTTTTGGGTGACTTTCATGAGCGATAAGTGATAACTCAAAAACTATTATAAATATTGAGTTGAATTTTTTTTTTTTTTCAGTCTTTTATATATGTAAAATTGTGTTTTGAACTAAAATCTAAGTTTTCTATAAAGAATTGGTCACTTTGTACCAATTGGTACAAAGGTGTTAACTTCCGAGTCACTTTTTATTACTTCCAGTGCACTCTTCTGTCTATAACTCTGTTTCTAATTATCATAATGACAAAAATAGACCATTTTTGGAAACCTAAAAAACTGTATTGGTACTTCACCCATATATGAGTTTTTAAGATTTTTTTGTTGAAAATTACTAGTTTTTCCATACAATCTATAGCATTTAAAAAATATTTTAAAACTGTTAGTTCATTGCACAGGCAAGTGTCATAAGAGTGTGCTGTATAAAGGAAATTGGGATGAAAATAACAGAAATAGTTTTACAGCTGTTGGCATAAGCATTAAATTTTGCATAATTTATGTTCAAAATTTCCTATTTCTTGCATTGCTTTGAAAATATTTTAATTACCCCCCCCCCCCTGTTTTCCTGATTAAAGTGAATTCTCATATAGTGCATTCTTATGAAAAACATCTTTACTTGTTATGTTTTGTGTAATTTTCAAAAAAAGTGCTCCAAAGGTAGGCAGTCCCTTTAAACCAGATTTATGATAAAAGCTATGTTAAAACCTTAATTAAACCAGTAATGTAGGAAATATTTAGCACAAAAATTTAAAGCAGAAAAAAATTAATTTGTTGTTAAAGAAAAAAAAAAAAAAAACCCCATGAAGAAACTGAATCAGACCAGATTGAGATCAATCACTTGCTCTGAAACGAAAGACTAATAAAAAGAATTGCTTTTGGAGTGGGAATCAACACTGACAAGAATTAGAATTTATCTAACAGAGTATCTACCACTATGGAAAGGCCATGAAAACCATGATCAGCATTGCCAAACATAGTATTATTAATGCTACTTTAGTATTCTTTTCACATAAAATTTGGGATGTAGTATTTATCATGATATTTTTTTAGAAATTTTTTATTGATATAATTTAAAAAATACCAGTATATTTCTGGTATTTTTAAAATTTATGAAGAAGAAAAATTTAAGGAAATACTAAAGTAGTACTAAAAATACTACATATGGCAACATTGGCCCAAAAGGTCAAGTAAAAAAACGGTCATCCAATAAAGTCAATCCAATAATTATCAAAAATTGATTTTTTGGCTTGGGTCCTTCCATACAAAATCATTCAGCCAAGGTATGCATTGTGCACCCTATCTCCTCAGATTTGCATAAAACTTGGTACATGGTACCTTTAGACAAATATAAGAACCCTTATTTTTAATTTTTTCAAATATTTACATTACTTAGTTAAAAATTGAACACGGAAATACCTTAGTAATTAGTTAAAAACATTAAAAGCCTAAAATTTCCGTAAAAAGATTAAAACACGCACCATGAGCGCTTTCGACAGCTTAGTCCGCTGTCATCATCAGAACTGAGTTGCTTGGCTCGTTCACCGCTTCTTCTTCACCATGGCCTGCCACGATTGCTCGATCTGTGCATGCGCCATGTCGTTGACAGCTCCCTCTTGTGTCATTATTTCCAACGCTTCCCGTCTTAAACCATAATTGTGATTATTGTAATTAGCTATTTTCTTGACATTTACGAAATCTATATTTATATTTTCCTTTAAGGCTAGGCGGGATAGAGCGGTACTTTGTCTATTGTATTTTATGTCGTTTATGTGTTCTTTAATTCTATCTTTAATTTTTCTTTTTGTAACCCCAATGTAGTATCCAGGAAGGTTGGAATCTCTATATGTGAAATTTATTTTATAAATACCTGCGGTTTCTAGAGGGTTAATCTTGTCTTTATCTGACCAGATTCTTTTAAATATATTGTTATTGGGTTTAATTGGGATACGGAGGTTCATTTTACGTGCCCTGTTGGATATTTTTACAGCGAGACCGCAACAGTAGGGAATCGGATGAGTAAATGTGGATTTTTCTTTTTGTGCGTCGTTGATGATGTTAAGTTTCTTTCTTCTATTTCTGATTAGGCGGGGATGATATTGCTGGGATAATTAGCTTCGCGTGCAAGTTGCTTTATGAATTGTATTTCTTCCTTTAGTAATTGTTGGTTGGAGCATATTTCCAGGGCTCTATTGACGTGTGAACGTAAGATTGATATTTTGTAGTTGTATGTAGTTTTTGAGGAGTAATTGACTATTTTATTATTATTGGTAGGTTTACGATAAACGGTAGTTTCTATATTGTCTGGGGTGGTTCTAATTACTTTAACATCAAGGAAATTTAGGCTATTATTCTGCTCAAGTTCTATAGTAAATTGTATATTTTCATCAAGTGAGTTAAGTTCGTCGAGGATATTATTTATGCTATTGTTATTTACTATTGCAAAAACATCATCAACATAACGAAACCAGTATTTAATATGGGGGTGGAGGTTTGTATTGATTAAAGTTTCAAGGTTTCGCATTTTCCACTCTGCTATTATACCAGATATCGGGGAGCCCATAGGAATACCTTTATTCTGTTTGTAAAATTTATTATTGAATTGGAAGTAGGAGTTATTGAGGATGAGGGACAAGGCAGCTTTTAGGGTTATTGAAATATCTGTATTAAATGTGTTCTCAATTTCTTTACTTATTGTATTGTACATCTCTATTGTGTCTATGGAAGGATATAAGTTAGTGACGTCGAAGCTGACCATTTTAACAGAATCTGAGAATTGTATGTTTTTTAATTCTTTTAAAAAATCGGTAGTGGAATTTAGAGATGAGTTTGAGGAGGGAATTATTTGTTGTAATATGTTTTTTAGGTATTTTCCAAGTAGGTAGGTAGGGCCTTCACATTTACTGACTATTGGGCGGAGGGATGGGGGATTTTTATGATCTTTATATTTTCCAAATATGCGTGGAGCAAAGGCAGTAGGGCTATGTAATTGTTGTGTTTTGTTATTGTGCCAGCTTCCTTTATTTAGGAGTTCTTTTAGGATATTGTTAATTTTGGTGGTAGGGTCCTTATTTAGTACATATATATCTAGTTTATTGATGGTTTCTATCATTTTGGTAATGTAATCGTCTTTATCTAAAATAACTATTTTTCCTGTTTTGTCTGAACTAAGGCAGGTTATTGTAGGATTATCTCTCAGTTCTTTTAAACATTTTTTGTCTTCCTTGTCCCTCGTATTTTTCTTTTTTAATTTAGTAAGTTCTTTTTGAGTGAAAGGACATAGTTCCTGTTTATTGTTGTCTGGTAATGGTTCTATTGCGGTCTCATAAGCAGCTATTGTGTCTTTTAAGTTTATGTGTTATCATCAAGTATGAATTTTGGTCCGAGGTTTAGAGTGTTTTCTTGGTGTTTGTTTAATTTAAAGGAAGAGAGGTTTATGAATTGAGGATCGTCAGATTTCATTATTGTTTTGTTTGTACCATATTTATTAATCCGTTAATATCGTTGAGTTTTTGTACCATATTTATTAATCCAGAAGTTGAGAAAAACTCAATTTCTGGATTAATAAATATCAATACAAACCTCCACCCACATATTAAATACTGGTTTCGTTACGTTGATGATGTTTTTGCAATAGTAAATAACAATAGCATAAATAATATCCTCGACGTTCTTAACTCACTTGATGAAAATATACAATTTACTATAGAACTTGAGCAGAATAATAGCCTAAATTTCCTTGATGTTAAAGTAATTAGAACCACCCCAGACAATATAGAAACTACCGTTTATCGTAAACCTACCAATAATAATAAAATAGTCAATTACTCCTCAAAAACTACATACAACTACAAAATATCAATCTTACGTTCACACGTCAATAGAGCCCTGGAAATATGCTCCAACCAACAATTACTAAAGGAAGAAATACAATTCATAAAGCAACTTGCACGCGAAGCTAATTATCCCAGCAATATCATCCCCGCCTAATCAGAAATAGAAGAAAGAAACTTAACATCATCAACGACGCACAAAAAGAAAAATCCACATTTACTCATCCGATTCCCTACTGTTGCGGTCTCGCTGTAAAAATATCCAACAGGGCACGTAAAATGAACCTCCGTATCCCAATTAAACCCAATAACAATATATTTAAAAGAATCTGGTCAGATAAAGACAAGATTAACCCTCTAGAAACCGCAGGTATTTATAAAATAAATTTCACATATAGAGATTCCAACCTTCCTGGATACTACATTGGGGTTACAAAAAGAAAAATTAAAGATAGAATTAAAGAACACATAAACGACATAAAATACAATAGACAAAGTACCGCTCTATCCCGCCTAGCCTTAAAGGAAAATATAAATATAGATTTTGTAAATGTCCAGAAAATAGCTAATTACAATAATCACAATTATGGTTTAAGACGGGAAGCGTTGGAAATAATGACACAAGAGGGAGCTGTCAACGACATGGCGCATGCACAGATCGAGCAATCGTGGCAGGCCATGGTGAAGAAGAAGCGGTGAACGAGCCAAGCAACTCAGTTCTGATGATGACAGCGGACTAAGCTGTCGAAAGCGCTCATGGTGCGTGTTTTAATCTTTTTACGGAAATTTTAGGCTTGTAATGTTTTTAACTAATTATTTACATTACTTTACCTTTATAGTTCTTTGAATTTTTTACTTATTTGATGGATTTTATCAAGACATTTTTGAAGCAGAATGGCAGACTGAATTTCAAATTGCCATTGCTTTAATCATTATTGAGTTAAATGTTAACATTCAATAATTCGAAATATCTTTTTAAAAATATTAAATTAATATAAATATTTATTAATGCTTGAAGTGAGAAAGTTTGTTTTCAGAAATTGGAAATGTGAGATAGCTAATCCTAATGATTTATTCCTTTTTCGTGAGAGCCAAATGCATTTCATGGCTTGATTATTATTATTATTATTTTAAGTGTTTTTAAAATTTAGAAATATTATGTTTGTACCTGCAATAAAGCTGTTAGGTCAAGGAATGATTACAAAAGTTACCAAAATGTCAAGAAATGGCATATTGCAATCATACATTTTCTTTTACCCAATACCATGTCTATTAATTCATCTGAAAGATGTTGCATAAGTATAATACTAAATCTCAAAAGAATATTATTATAATGACATTTCTAGTGAAGACAGTTTTATTGGAGGGAACAAAGTCTCTTACTTTTTTTTAGATGCAAGTGTTTGTTCCATCTGCTGTAATTCATTTGCATCATTTTTTTTTTTTAAGTTAAGACTTTTAATCATGAAATATATTAACATTTCTAATTGAAGATTAAAAAAAAAATAAATTAACTAAAATTTCCTTAAAATGCATGAGTAGTGTGGAGAAGTTAAATATTCAGATTTTTTAAAAATATATTTTTTGTATTCGTTCTAATGAGACACTAACTCTAAAATGTTAAATTATTCAGAAAAGAATTGTTCTGTCACTCCAAAATCTCTTAAAAATTTAAGTACTTAATGATATTGTAACCTAAACCTTTAAAAAGAAATAATTTAATATTAATAACATTACAATACTCTAATTTGATTAATTTTTTTCTCCCCCCCCCCCTGCACTATGTACTGTTGTTTATACACGTGTGTCTTTATGTATATTTTAAATAAGAGGATAAAATATTAATTTTTGTTCTAAACTTATTAGTTTTTAAACATGAATTATTTATTTTATTTTTAACACTGTTTTAACATGTCTTATTTAATTACAGTGTCGTTTGATTGTTAGTCAGATGAGTTCAACTAGATGTGAGTCATTCAACACATTGCTTTATCCTCTTGGATTAGCGGTAGCTTACGTATTCTTTTTTTCTCATCAAAGTCATTTTGAGGTACAAATAGCATGGGCCTTGTTAATTTTGTCTGTTTTAGCTCATATTCATTATGGAGTTTGTGTGGTAAGTATTCTCTCTCTCTTTTCTGAAATGCATATATTTTTAAATAATTTTCTAATTTTATTTATAAAAATATTTTTCTCTTGACTGTTATTTTAACTCTCTTTTATGGCTCCATTTTAATTTCTTCTATTTGCTGTGGAATATTTTTTCTCGTTTCTTTATTTCAGTTAGATATTATAAACACTTGTGCATTGCTGTGTGCACAGGAAATTATTACTTGTTAACTTTCAAACCTTTTACTAAATTAAGGTACTTGAAAATGCATATTAATCTTCTGTTATAAGATGTATGGATAATGTTGGCAAATGCTACTGTTGTGTCCCTTCTCCTGACACCGGATTAGTTGTTATTCGATGATCTTTGAAGGATGAAATCTACTATAAGGCTCAAAATTTTATTAACTTTAAACTATAATTCTTTATTAAAAATACCTTAAAAATATTTACATTAGAATAGAACATTATTGATTGAAAAAAAGAATCCGAGTCCATGCTGGGCTTCCTATAAAATGTGAATTCCTCGAGCAGAAGCTCTTGCCCATCTCTCCTCTTTGCTTTTACTTCTGTTTATTTCATTCATTGGAAATGGAAAGATGCAGACATGACATTGCTAATTTCAGTTGAAAAAAATCACTAAGTACATAAATTTTTAAAGTAATTTTTTTAAAATTAATGCAATCAGGGATGCACCAAATACCAGATTTTGCCGAATAACGAATATCCAGTTAAAGTTTTAACTGAATATTCAGCTGAATACAGAATATTTAGTAAAAATGTATTAAACCATTATTAATCTTTGATAACAATGATTACTTTAATTTGTTTTTAAACAATACTTAATATTTCACATGGTGTAAACTTCAGGAATTGAAATACTGCAAAATGTAATATATATCAGTGCTTCCTTTACATATTATTAATCATCTTTTTAAATATATTTGAAATGATTTTTTTAACCTCAATATATTTTATAGAAAAATCAGTAGTTAATTAACTTTACATATTTATAAGCCCTTACGATTATGATTTTTTTTCTGGTTACTGTTTCATATTAAATGAGATAGTAATAGTAAAGTTAATGTAACATGCCGTAAGATTTAAGAAAACTTGAAAAGCAACACAATTCAAATTTAACGTCTGAGTGTTTTCTCTAAATTAAAATTACTTTGAATGTGATATTGGAAAGTAACAATTTAAATTAATGTTGTACTATGGTACTATATTACATCTTTCATTCATAGTATAATTTTTTTTGCTGTTGTTGTTTGTTTGTTTACCAGTTTTTGAATATTCAAATTTGTTTATTATTCAGTTGCAGAATGTTAAAGTATTCGGCAGAACCGAATATTCGGTTTGTCTGCCGAACAGGCAGTATACCGAATACCAACTGAATATTTGGTGCATCTCTAAATGCAATCATTATACATCCTTAAACTGTATCTATAAACATAATGATAAAATATTCTAAACACATTAAGATCTTTCCAACTCTAAAAGCTTATATATCATGAATACTTTCATACAAAATTGATTAATCAGTATTAATTCTAAATAAAAAGCTACAGTTGACTCTGAAATCCACATATCTATAATTCACCATTCTCTATAGTCTGCAATAATTTTTATATATAATCAGTGAAACTTGCAGTTAAGTTACATTGTAATTAAAATTAAGTTATGTTGTGGAAGTCAAGATGGTAGTGAAAGAAAAAGTAGTTTTTTTTAGGTACTTTATCATATTTTTATGTATTTTTAATTAAAATTGCTCTTGTAACCATCCCAAACATTGTTACACTCTGAAAGAGTCTAATTTCTCGTGGCTGGTAACTTACCAATGTCCACATACTGGCAAGCCACCAGAAAATTAGAATGAATGTTTAAAAGAAAATAAAATTTCGCACAATGTCAGTGTGTGTTGTGGACTCGTCAATTTAGAGCCCTGTAACCAAAACAAGATTGACAAGTGAACAGCAAGTAGAGATATTTATCAAACAACTCACTAAACAGTCTTTGAATTAAATAATAGTTAGTGTATTAACAAGCAATATTAAAAGTAAAAACATTTGCATGAAAATGACTAGTTATAAATGCACTGGGAAAATTTCGACACAAATAAATGATAATATATATACTGTGACCATGTATGGCCATGGTACAAAGTACACAGAGTAAGGCCAATTTTCATTATCCTACCATACACAGGACACCAGAGAAAAATGCTTGTTCTTTAAAACTATTAAAATCAACTTGAATAATTCATTCATGGTGCCACATTTATCACAGGCACCAGGAGTTCTTCACAAATCATGTCAAAATCTCAGGAGTCAGTACAATACTATTTTATTATATTTCTGAAATTACAGCCATTTAAAATTTTATGTTTATAAAACATTTCACCCAGTAAAAACTGGGATTTTCAGACTTAAAACCCTTGCCCAGTAAGGAAAATGAAAATCTACTTGGGGGGTAAATTTAACAATTTTTACGTGTTATACTGTATGTATATGTATGGTTTGTTTTTGAATCGCAATAAGTTTCAATTTTTAATATTTTTTTTTTTTAATTTTAGGTTCAACAAATGTGTGAACATTTCAGAATATATTGTTTTACCATGAAAAAGCCATCAAGTGACTAATTAATGTGTTCCTGTTAAATTCATCTATGTATCAATATTTTCATATTATTTACTAATCACTCAAGCTATGATTAAAGTGTTACAGAAAGTAACTTTTCGTTTGTGCAAGTATAACAGACAAGGTAAAAATTGAACATTCTCGATTATTTATAAAATGAGATTAATTAAATTACAGATAAAATTAATTGTGAATTAAACTTTGACATTGCTCATCCAAGAAGATTTATAAGTTGCAGCTATAATACATAAAAAAGAAAAAATAATTTTTTTCAGCTATATCTATTCAGTGTGGGGATGCAGTACTTTTTGAATATACTGGCAACTTCCTCTAATCTGCACAGTTTGGGACCAATGGTAGTAGGGGTTATTAGACTGTTTTGTGTATACTTTGCCATTTTATTAAGTTTCTATCTAAATTATGAAATGATGAATTACTTTTCATAGCAATTTTAAGTCTAAAGCTGACATAAAACTGCAGCTACCCAAATAGAAAAATCAACTTCCTTTTAGATTATTTAGATTGTTTATATTCATTGTGTTTAAGCCATTTCGATCCAAAAGTTGTTTAATTTTGTAAAAATGTTTGAAATGTACACAGAAACAGGGTTAATTAACTGTAATTAATGAATGTATTGCTTTGCAAATTGCATTCTTACTATTGCCAATCCCTTTTGCAGATGTAGCATTGTTGTATGTGCATGTTTTAGGAATTACTATTGCTTATACTAATAAAACTCAAATTAATTAACACCATTAACTCTCATTATACCAATTAACTAAACTATATTTTGTAGGTGTGTATTGCTTTATTTATCATTCATGTACAACAGTACCACCATGTTGCATACTGTCATTGTTTGTCCTGTATTAACTGATACAAAATTGCTTCTGTCCCTGCTGCTAAGCCAAAGGTGTCTCCAGTGAGGGGGGGGGGCCTTGCGGTACATAACCCACTCCAGTCTTTTTGTTTGAGAACTGTAGATTCATATACCTCATGATTCCACATCTTCAATTTGCATTTTGAACAAATGTTCAATACCCCCCCTCTGAAAATTAAGCCTGGAGCCACCCTTGTGCTAAGCTAGTATTAAAACACAACACTGCTTAACAAAAAAATAAAAATGGCATTCTGGGTCACTTATTGAATCCTCCATGGAAAAATTTCTTTTTTGTGTTTAATTATATTAATACAATCACTGTAAATACACATTTTTTACAACAAACAAAACTAGTGTCATCTTAAGTTTGAACTGAAAAATTGGCTGTTTATACTGTATTGTGGATTAGTGGTAGTTGAGAATGTCTTCAATTTAAAAATGGTCACTGATTTATCATTGAATAAAACCAAATTTTTGAAAAAAGTGTTTTTAAACAACAATTTAGTTAAAGAAATAAGCTATCATTCTTTAAGTTCATTAATTTTTAAAATATTGATTTATTGCTTTGTTGGAACAGGAATTGCATTGGCATGTTATCATATTTTACTCCCCCCCCCCCCCAAATAAAGGACCCTTTTCTTATAACAGTTGCACATGTGAACCCATGCTTAAATATCGATGTTAATTTTACAAATGTCTTCATTATTTTGTAATTATAAAAATGATCCAGAAGATTCAACAAGGTACCCATGTCCCTGAAACTGTCTTAATTTAAGTATACAGTGCCATAGTTCATTTAAAGGGAAAAAAATTACATTAATTTATTTGCTAGAGGCTGTGTGTAGATTTTTAGGAACATCTATAAGATGTTTCTGATTCTTAGCGACACCTTTAAAAAAGAAAAATCATACAAAATAAGAACAATTTGTCCATACTATAAAATGTCCCAAAAGTACACCCTCAATCTTCAAGGAAAATCAGGATGCATTTAGGGAGGAGGCAGATAAATGGCAAAAATAAACTAATGTATAGAAATTGACGAGTATTTTCCTGTTACAAATAAGTGCCATGAAATGATTTTAAAACAAATATATGCTATATACTTTAAAGTTGCAGTGATTAAAAAAAAATTAAATATAGTAAACTCTCCGTTAACTGGCATTCAATTAACAACAACAACAAAAAATGGATCTTTTTCCTGAGTCTAATCTACCATGTTGCATTCTGAAACATAGGCTCTGGGTAGTCTGCTGTCTCCCTCTTCGGCAGGCAGCTGAAACTGATTACATAATATGAGAGTGGATCAGAGAATTGTTTCTTTTAAAGTGCAGTGAAAACAAAAGGGCACCTAAGAAATGCATAAGTGGAAAGAGAAAAATGACGAGGGCCGTTTATTTGGTATTTTAAAAACAAATGAAATTCTCTTCTGAAAAGCAGGGAGGCATTTAGACAAGGGAGGGATGCTTTTGTGGTATTTTATGGTATATTTAAATGATAAGCATAGGAATTTATGGACAAAAAGATAATATAACAAAATTATACAATAAACAAAATAATATTAATTTAATATTTCAGATTATTAGGGACTGCTAGATAGGAAGCTCTAAAAGCTCAAGTGAAACTTTCCTACTGTTCTATGTGAATGCTATCTTTTTAAAATAACCTTATGTATTCTATTAGGCATCAACTCAAGTTCCGATAAAATATTATTAATCCTCAATAATTGCACAAAGTTGCTTTGAGTCAAACTGCCACCATTAAAGATTCTTGCTATAACATCTCACTTATTTTCTAAAGGGATATATTTCAGATTTCTAGTGTACTAGTTCGTAGCATTCACACTTTTATTAAAAACCTTTCTTTTGTTGACTTGAGCTATGGACAGGGATGTTATCCTGTTGATAGACCCAGTTTGATCTGCATGTGCATTTAATAAATATGTGTTTGATATTTCTTCACAACATTCAGACTTCATTCTTTGCAAATGCTAATTTCCATATGCTATCAAAACAAAAGGCTCCCCAAATCATAACAGATTCATTGTTCATTTGCCTTTTTGAGAAAATCTGTTGTTCTGCTCTTAAATCATACAGGTAATTTTTGCAGCTATCTGGCCCATTAAATTTCTTTTCACCACTAAGTATAATTCCACTTTCCATTCTGATCTGTGGAAGTGGTACATTCTTTTTCTCATGATAATCATGCCAATTTTTGTTGCTACATGAGTTTGTTTGGAAGCCTTTAAAAAATTTTTGATGTTTCCTTTTATAATTTACTTTCCACATAGTAATGCAAGAATATTTCACAGCCAGTACATGCTTCTTTCTATAATGAGGATTCTTTATCCACACATTCCTGGACCAGTGTTTTTCCAAATTAAGCTTCAGTTTGGACCCTCTTTTTTGATTACCATCTAAAACTTTTATATAACTTCATTTTTATCAGTGTTTTAAACAATTTATAAGGTTTGCCATTTGTTTCAAGGACCCTTTCATTATGATAAGTTGTTATCATAATTCTCTGCCATTTTAATTCCCTGACAACCATTTACCTTTAACCATAGTTTTCCTGTGGAAAACTAGGAAATCTACAAAACATTCTTTACAAGCTTTTTAAATTATCAGTAGTTTTTTTGTCTTGTATGACAAGAAAATTTTATCTTTTTAAGCTTTTTTCTAATTGATCTGTCCCCAAAAAGTTGAGAAAACAAATTGATATTCCTTTTAGTAGATTAATTTTGTTATTAGGTTAAGTTTATTTTGTAATTTATTAAGGGTTAGATGATTCTTGTTTTATGTGATTTTTTTTTTTTTTTAAGATGTCCTTAAAACACAGACTTTTATCAAATTTGCAACCATATAAATTAAAGTGCTGGAATCAATCCAAACATGCGCAGAAAAAAAAAATTGTCTTAAAACATGACATTAAAAAATAGCCTAAGAAGAAACTATTTGAATTTTTTGTTGTGTAACAGACTTTCAGATCTTAATAAAAACCTAAATAATTCTTGAAATAGTAGAAATTTAGCCTTGATATCTTGTTAGAAGTACAAAAAGTAAGAACTATAATTTGAACTAAGGATATTGATAGTTTGCTCATTTTTGGGATACTGTGTCCCCTTAAGCATTTTATCAAATGAAAGCTATAGTTGCATGTAAAATTTCATTCTTAGATTCTACTGCTAAAAAAGTTGTGTCAGCTGAAAGATCTGTAATTCT
The DNA here is from genome assembly GCA_038373885.1 of Cheiracanthium punctorium. Taxonomy (NCBI): domain Eukaryota; kingdom Metazoa; phylum Arthropoda; class Arachnida; order Araneae; family Cheiracanthiidae; genus Cheiracanthium; species Cheiracanthium punctorium. Next base: position 56,854 of record JAWZYV010010269.1, read on the forward strand.
TTCAAGTGCCATATTTATGTTCATTTAATAATAGCAGGGTGTCTACTGGCAACAAAAAAGGCGACTTTTGCTACAAAGATTAGACGACTTTTTTGATCAAAAATCATTTTCATACTATTTTTAAGTTTTTGGCTACTTGTACCTTACTCCAGGCGACTCATTTATAAAACAGATTTCAGTAACTCCCTTTTCTTTTCAAAGTTGCTCTATTGGTCATTCATCAAACATTCAAATCTATTTTTTTAATCATGCTATAAAAATAAATCTGCTATATACTGTGTTATACAGTGGAGCATCGTTTGTACGACGATCGTTTATACGACGTTTACATTTATACGATGTTTTAGTGTGGTCCCAATTCATTCCTATTCGTTGCAATGTAAAAATAAATCGTTTATACGACGCACAAAATCGGTTATACGTCGTTTTGCTCTAGTTTGAACATGTTTATTTTTCTTGTGTATTTTAAGAACATACGTTTTTTTTTTTTTTTTTTTTTTTTCCGGCGGTCGATTTGTGTTTTCAGGTGTTCCTAAAATTTTTTAATTCTAAGTAATGGACAGACAACTTTCGCGATATGGGAGGGGGAGGGGGCTAATTATAACTCAATGCCAGTCATCACGTCAAATAACCATAGATAAATTTTTCTGTTAACATATGTAAAATTGTTAAATTTAAGAAAACAAATTTGGTACATAAAAAGAAAAAATAAAGGTATGTACATTTAAATGGCTTAGTATACTTTTTTCCTTTTTATTATTTGTTTGTTTTGGTTTGTTTAATATATAAGTTTATCTAAAGCAACACATTAAACATTAAAATTAATTTAAAAAATAGTTCTAGTTTTAAAAGTGAAAATCGATTATACGAACGTTTTTCGATAGTCCCTTCGGCGGCGTATAAACGATGCTCCACTGTATAACGCATGAAGCTTTTTAATCTATCATTTTATTCATTCTGTCTTAAATGAAGCTACATGATGTATGTTTATTTCTTAACTACAAAATCATGAAAAAGTGGAAACTAAAATTAAGGAAATGGCTACTAAGCAGGTGACTTTTTTATGTCAGTGAGGCTACCTATGAGACTATTTTTGCCTCCTGACATTGGTGGACACCCTGAAATAGCCTTTCCCCCTATCTATTTGTATCACAATGTGCGATATATTGTTTACATTTTTCAGTTAAACATTTGCTTACTTTCAGTTTAGAAGTATACTTTCTTAAAAAAGATATGTTGATGTTAGTATTTTTTCTGTTTTCAAATTGCTTAAAAGTTCATACTTTTTAAAATCTCAGTTTATGTTGTAAAACTCAAAATTATCATTATCTGGTTTTATATTGTAAATTGCATTTTTGTTGGGATATTTGAAGCTAATAATGCCGTAGTGTATCATTAGCTTTTACAATAATATGTCAAAGACTCATCAAATAACTGGTAATGCCTTTCAGTGGGCTATGCAAACTTTTACATATCTACCAAGCTCAATTTTCCTTTTAACTCAAATGTCTTGTTTATTTTATCAACAAAATCTCTTTAAAAGAATATATCTTAAGTCAGTGCTCTAGAACCAGTCATGAAATATCATGTTTCATACACACACATATATATATATACGTATGAATACAGTATATTTAAAATTTGAGTCATTCTTTTTAGCAAACTGTTTTTAAGTAATCCATGTAATGTGCTAGTTTGATAAATGTAAAATAATTATTATTAATAAATCATTTTAATCTGTGCAATGTTAATTTTTTAGTTGTAAAGGAAACATTTATTTGATCTATGCAATGTGTTAATTTAAAAAGTATGCTTCCCCCCCCCCTGCTGTTTACAACTTCCTGACTTAAACTAATCTGAATTATGTTTAGTAGTAAATCTTGTTAATTTTTACTTTTTGTTATTTAATATTTGTATAAATAATTCCATGTTGGATTTATACATTTTTATATTCGTACTTTCTATATGTCACTTTGATTTATTATATATAATTATATTTATAAATTTATTCCATGTTTTATTTAATAATATTAATGTGTACATTTTATGTGTTCATTATAAATATGTGTTCAATATAAAAATAAGATCACTATATGAAGTGATAAAACATGCTACTGTGTGTGTGAGTTATTAAATTTTAATAGTCAGACTTAACAACACAGATGCAATAATATCTGTTGAGATTAACTTTTTTTATATTTATTAAACTATAGATTTTCAAACTAATGTCCAATTTTTAGGAAGAGCTATGGCTTAGAAGATAATTGTATTCTAAAAGTTTGTTGTATTTTGAAGTAGAAATCATATTACCTTGGATAAAAATGTGCCTAGAAAGTAAACTTATGTCAAGATTACAATTCATGAGTACTGCTGATATCACATTTTATGTGTTTAATATGAGCCAAATGGACAAAGTAAAAGTGGCTAACTTTCTGTAACTCATTGATAATAGACTTTGTGCTTTTGCACAGTATCTTGAATGCATACTTTTACATATTCATGCACATATTAAACAGGGTGTTCACAATAAAGTTAGAAAAATATTACTATCGTCAAGTGACTCATTTCTTTCTTTATTTCTTTCTTTTTTTTTTTCTTTTGAGGGGTGAGGGCCACATATTGAATTCAAGAATAAAAAAGGTAAGTTTTTCTTAAACTTTGAAAAAAATGTATTAAGTGAAAAGATTTTCAGACAAGATTGCCCCCTCGATGCTACACCTATGGTTATTTATGTACACAATCAATTACCAGCTCTACTAGCAATTTTGCTTGGGTTACCACTGACCATGTAGCCGGCTGATGGTGACTCGAGCAGTGTAGCTAGTAGGGTACTGAATTGCCTAGATTTGCACAGCATTCATTTTTGTTCTTCAATCAAGTATTCACTTATGTATGAAGGTGATGATGTATTTTAATGACATTTGAACAAGTAATACTTTAAGCACTTGTATATCTATCCAAAATGCTGGATAGCAAACATTTTTCAATCATTTTGTTTCTTTTCGCCTCCACAAAAGTATAGAATTTTTAGAAATGTAAATTGTATTTCTATTTGAAATAGATATTGTAAATATAGCATTTAGAAATATAAATTGTATTTTGAGTAAAGTTCTTTATCTTCATTATTCTTTAGTTATTTTGTTTAGATTAATTTTGCACTATCTGCAGTTTGTATGTCTTTATTTGCAGCTCTGTGTTTTCATTATGAGTTTCTTTTACAATGTTTTCCATAACTAAAGCAGCATTACACATTTCATATATTTTGACTTGTTAACTAGTGTGCCAAAGAATTGTTTTGTTTTGTTATTAAAATGATTGTCTTTTTTATAGCTTTAAGTTTTATTTACATAGTGTTGTTTTATTTGCTTGATATTTTTGTGCTGTCATGTGTTTGTCTTATTTTACAGGTACAGTGTTGATGTAACTAAAAATTTGTGAACACCCTGTCTTTGCATTTTTTTATACTAATGAATCAGCCCATGTCTTTCTTATACAGATTTGCCTTCTAATTTAACTATCTTTGTTCTGGAATATAAGTTTCATACATTTTTCCTTAGTGGTAGTGTAATATCATTAGATAAAACATTTTTCTATTTTGATAAAGTAAATGAGTAACATAGTAGTACGATTACGTGTTTTGATGATATCCATAAAAATATTACAGTTTAATTTTGAAGATGTGATGTGTTGATAAGTATGTTATTAGTGTACAAAACTTCACAAAAAATTAAAAATGTTCTATTTTAAATATATTTTAATTTTTAGTTTTAAAAAGAAAAGAATACTACTGTTACATTACTATCTGTAACATCTTGCAAATTTTGTTTGTGACTATTTTCTTGCTGCTTCCTGCTGTCACTGGTACTTATATGTGTATGTACAGTTGAAAACACATCTACTTAAATTGTTTACATCATATCAGTTTATTATACCCAGTGCTGTAACTAGAGACCACATCACTTAGAGGCAAATCTTAATTTTGGCAACCCTTCAGCAGGGTGCCCAGAACAAACAATTTTTTAATGTCCCCTTCAGCACATCAACCTGGCCACATGCCCCATTTGTCCCCCTCCTCCTAACTGTGGCCTTTATACCATAGCTAATATCAAATTCTAGCTTTTAAAAATCTATAGACTTAAATTTGTTTCATCTATAACAATCAAATAAAAAAAAAAAAAAAAAAAAAATGTAGGAACTTGTTCTTTTGATATAGAATCATAGTGAAATAAAATCTGGGTGAGCCTAAAGTTTGTTAAAACTTGAAAATTCATTAAAAAAGAATTTTTAAAAGATTCCAATTTGCATGAATAGAATTAGAGGGAGATCAGATATTTTCCTGACAAAAGAAGTTGTAGTTCCATAAGTTATCCATAGATGTGCTGACATACACAGTATGAAGCATCTTTCCAATTTTTTAAAATCTTAAGTCTTTTTTAAGTTTCCTTGTCCTATCAATGTAAACTGCGATTTTGTACCATTATTTGTCGTTTTTCATGAATTTTTGATGAAGCCTGATTCAAAGTTTAAAAATTCATGGCTTCACTCTGTGTATGTCAGTAATATCTAATGATAATTTTGGAACTACTGTTTTTTTATGTCATTAAAGTCTGGTCTCTCTCTAATACTATTCATACAAATGGCAATTTATTATTATTTTCTCTTAATGAATTTTGAGTGTCAACAAAATTTTTTAATTACCCCCCCCAATCTGTACTTATATCACAGCACAGAGTAATGTAATTTGAAAACTAGCTAAGTTACTGTGATTACATTGAAAAAGTCCACTCTGAAAATAAGTCAGTCATGTGAGATTGAGCATGAAGCATCTTTTTAAAATAGAAAATAAATCTTTCATTGATTAAGTACTTACTAAAACAAAGAGCTAAGTATCATAGTAGATACTTTAAAATTTCTGCTTTTAACTATACAACTATTTGTCCAGATTAATTTTCCGTTATCTTGAAATCAGTTCTGTATGAGATATTGATATTTAGTTTATCATTTTTGAGGGATTAAAAGAAATTTCATAAGTACATATGAATGAATTAAAATTTGGTTATACTCTATGCCATTAAGTTATTTATAATTATCTTAAACAATTAACTATATCCGTGCATATATTTTTATTATATGTAGTTTTCCCCGTTTAATTTTGAATAAAAAATTTAACCATTAATGGTTTTATTCAATCATTTTTTTTAATCTTATCCTTTTTGTCTATTATAACATAACTTTTGTTTCAGTGTTCTTTTAAATACTGCAGAATTATCTCAAGTGAATTCATCAATGATAGATGTTTTATTCTGACTTTAAAAAATCATTGCTATCAAATCATATGAACTTTCATAACAATTTGTTTAAAAAAAGGCACTATTAAATCATTGAATAATTTAAAAATTGAAACAGCATTGGATTTTATTGATGTAAAAATTTAATTATTAAGAACAGGTTTCTCTTGAAGAAATTTGAATCTTTAACACTTGTTTATGTAAAAATTCACGTCTTTACTACTACTTGTTAATTAAAAAATTGTAAACTGATTTTTTTTAAGTTGATAATCTTAAAAATTTGTTAGTGGAGCAACAGAAAGTGCTTTGTAGTTAATGAAATTAGCCTTAGTAACCTCAAAAGGGCAAGATATTTTATTGTTATATATTTTTTGTAGTTTTTCTCATTAAGAGTAGAATTTCTTTCTCTAAAAAGGTCCTTTTCATGCTTGAAATTGGTTTAACTTTTAGGGCATTTTATGCATATGATTTCACAGTTAATTATAATTTAAAGCCAAATCTGAAGGTCTAAGACTGCCATATGTATTGAAGTAGGGTTTGAATTTGCAATCTGTGAAATAGAAGGAAAGTTTACCAAATACAATATGTACCATTCATTCTTACAGGTTGCACTTTATGTGTAACATGTAAAAATGAATAATTTTAATTGCAATTTCCCTGCCCCCCACCCCTCCTCGACAATTATACATGCTTAATTGAATGAAAGGTAGTACTGTCAAACAAAATAATGCTTTTTTGTATCTTAACTGTAAATATGGAATTAACATAATATACATGCTTTTTCATTTAAAAACACTTCACTAGTAATACTAAATACTGGTAGTAGTACTAAGTAGCATTGTTAATCAAATGTAAAACTACTGCTATTGACTTGAAAATTTTCTCTCTCATATTGCTGTCATGTTTATTAGTTTGTATTGTAAAATCAAACCTCCATATTGTAGAACATCTGAAAATTTACAGTTTTAAGACTAGTCTTTAAGCCTGTTTAAAATATTAAATATGTGAGATTTTCTTAAATATTGGCAGCTGTGTCTGAATATGTGTGAAAGAACGTATATACACTTTGGTTGAAGTAATAGCTGTTTCAGTTGTAACTGAAACCAGCTATGCTGAAATTTATAAATAGCATTAATACTTAATTTACTGTGTTGTATGTTGTGAAGCATATGTGTTCTAGAAAACATGCTATTTCCAAAGTTTGATTATATTTTGCATGTGTAGTTTTGCTATTAATTTAAAATATTGTCACTATTATATTTTTATTATAGTAATCTAGTCATTTTTCTAGTTACTGTTAAGTTTTAAATTTTAAATATAGTGTTTTGAGCACTTCTTCCCCCCTCTTAAATTATTATTTAAGACTTCAAGATATTGAAATTACATATAAAAAATCCAGAAATGTATTATAGTCTGTGTAGCTGAATAGTATACTTGTTTATAAGTGTTAAATTCAATTATATATCCAATTAAAGTGTTTGTTGTAATTATTGGTTAGCTTCAGTTATTATTTTTATCAACAAATTTACTATACCAATTTTTGTTTTACATTTGTTTTGTAGTTTTAATCATGAGAGGTTCAAGTGTTTTAAAACTGTTAAATTTGTTTTTGTATTTTAATTTTTCAAAATTGAAATTGTTATTATAGAAAAGTTTTTTTTGTATGTGCTCATTACTTATTACTTTTATATTAGGAAGATGTAGTAGAAACTAAAAATTTAATATTTTTATGAATATTAAATTTTTAGATATTTGGGCTATTCTAAGACTTGAGATTTGACAATAATAATGAATAAGCATGTCAGTAAAAATAATTAATTAAACAAAAGAGACCATTCATTACTTATTAAAAGTTATGCATAAAAATTGTTCGTGATTTTAGAAAGGATAACAAGATATAGCATGTTTGCAACTTATTCTCTCGCAGTGTAAAATGATTACATAAATGCCTGTAATGCTTCTTGAAATGTTGTGGAAAGGTTTATGCATAGATAGTACATTATAATTCATCATCAATATTTGATGAGAAGTAGGGAATATGAAAAGACTTTCAGATAGGAAAGCATAGGTGCAGATATCATGTAGTAGGTTGACATGAGTGGTTAAATGATTGAAAGGAAACAACAAAAAAATCTGTAAGGGAAAAACAGTTTGTGCAATCCTTTTAGACTTGCAAGAGATTTGCCTGAAATTCTGGCCATTCGCAAATATACATGATTCAGAATGATGTTGCTTGGACAACCAAGCTTTCTGGAATATGCCAAGCAATTCCTAGATATTTGCTACAATAACTGGTATGAGTGCTACAAAATCCATAGTGCTATCTACAGGGATTTCATGCACCATCTTACTTCTGCAAAATTACCTTGTTGAATATTGTCTGTACAGCAGACTTCAGATAGTTATTTTTTGTGAATGGGAATTGTTGATACAAAATGCCCTCTACACTAGAGGTGCACACCCTGTGACCTGAGGGTTGCATTTGACCTGCAAAGGCTTCTATTGTGGCCCACACTGACCACACCTCTTTAAATTTTTATTCTCATAATTTGATGGATTAGTTACCATTCTTAATGAAGGGATAGGGACAGGGGTGTTTGTGGTCCGGGTATACCCTGAATTCCGGATATGTTGAGGTAGTTCATATCTGGAATTTAAGATTTTTTTTTTAGCAATGGGGGAAAACTGCACAGAAAGTTAGCTCAAGCATTCCACTTTCAATCTTATCCCATTATTTTTGTAAATGATTATTTTTTCTTGCATTCTTTTATTTAAATCTCCAATAGCATAAAATTAAAAAATTAATCTTTATTTTATTTCTAATTTTTTACAAATTTATGATAATTAAAAAACTTACGATTTTTGACAGTTTGGATTTGATTTGTAGCACTTGTAGCAGAAAGATACTTGTAGCAGTTGATACTTGTAGCAGAAGTCAAGTATTCTTAAAACATCTGCATGAGAAATATATTTATGGAACATTTACTAACAATAGATAATGAAGGTTATAACATATCTCTCCGTTAAAAAGCCAGAATTTATTATAATAATGTAACTATTATTGATTAAAAAAAGATTACTAATTTGTTCACTTATTGTTGCTTGCAAAAGTTTAAAATCAACGTAACTTTCACCATGCCCTTTTCAGGGTTTTTGAAGAAGTCCCACAATCACCTCTGGATAGGGATCACAGAAAAGAATTTTTTTTAATCTCTCTGTCATTTACATTTTTCCCCAGTCTGAGCAGAAATAATATTTTAAGAAATGCCTGGATGGTTTCAAAATGAACGGACTTGTTTACATACTAGTAAGCAAGGAGAAAAAATTAGTTTTGATTTCAAATGGTACATATTTTACAAATGCATGATAGCGATTGAGTCATGCTTTAAGCTGGATAGTCAAAAAATTGTTAGGAAAATTCAGTTTCAACTGTCACATTAATGCATTTGTATTGATGAAGGAAGGATAGTTAAAAACTTTTAGTTTTAATCTTTTAAGTACTAGGCAAAATGTGTATTTTAAATGTTTTTAATACCGTGATAATTAAGGCAAATTTTTAAACCAAAACATTATTCAGGAAAGTTTTTTTAAGTTTATATTACTTTGACCTAGCCTATTTTTACCTTTTGCTTATAAGAGGAATTTCAATTTTTTTAAAAATAAAAGTCAATAACTGTATAAAACACATATACATAAAAAATTTCAATATGCATGCTTCTCATCTTCACAACTAATCTTCTCAGAGGTTGTTCTCACATTCCTGCTGGTGTAAAAGTTGAAATTTTTGACACTGATGAAGGTTGGACCTGTTGTGTCACTTGAAATGTATGTAATGCACTATTTTTTATGTGTGTGTGTTCTATTCAGTTATTGATTTTTATTTTAGTTCTAACAGATTTTTTTTAGTGTTTTTATTATCTTATTTCTTTTTTAAAATACTGAATTACCACGTCTGGGGAAGGGGAATCCCTACTCTTTTCTTCCCCCCTTTTTAGTTTTTTTTCCCCTATTATAAACTTATTTCTGTTTCACTATTCCACCTTGTAAAGTTTCTGGTTTTAAAACATATATTTCTGCTGTAAAAAATTGCCAACACAAATTGATACCGAAGCTACTTCACTTTCAATGTTAACTGGATATGTGCGTGAGTGACACTTTTTCGGGTACCATGAACTTGAAAAAACAAATTCATTTTGAATGTTTCTGATATTTTACTAAAATAGTTGAAATTTGTGTTAAAATTATAATTTTCTCATGTATACCTTCAAGACCATTATAAGTATTATACATGCCAATTTGTACGGATTGGCTGTATAATGTAGAGATTTTAGACATTTTGTATGGTGTACGATTTTTTTGAACAAAGCACAATGATATTAATTTTGGAACATAAATCCTGCACCGATCCTTACTTAAATGCAATTTTTACACTGTTCCTGTGCCAAACACAGTATTTTAAATTTGTTGCTGCCATGTTTATATTTAAGATCAGGAGGAGTTGTTAACGAAAAGGCCTACCTTATTCTGACGTTGCGGCAAATGTTAAGACATATCGCTAAAGCAAATGCTCTTCAGGGAAAAAAATAATCCAACATGCTGTCAGTCTTGCTCTCCCCATGAGGTTTAAGCGACAGTTATTCGCAGAATTCTGCATTTTAGTTTATTTTGTAGGTTGCAAATTTTATCTTTCCCCCCTCTCAAATCAGTAAATTCTGAAGATTTTTTTTTTTTTAATTTACTGTAAAAATAATTTGATAAGCATTAATCTCCCGCATCCTTATTTCAATAGTTTTCCCTCATCATTTCTTTTTTTTAAATCTCCAAAGCTTTAAGAATAAAAATTAACTCTTATTTCATAATTCATATTTTTTTTTCAAAAACACAGTAAAAGAAAAACTTCATTTAAAAGTGCTTGTTCAGATATGAATGAAAAGGATGCAATAAAATTAAAATATATGTTGAGAGGAAGAATATTTGTGTCAGTGGGAAAAAAAAAATGCTTATGAAAAGAAATAAAAAGAATTTATGTTTTTTACTATATTGTTATTTTTAACATGCACTTGCTTTCTAGATGTGTTATGTATTAATTGCCATTAAAAGAAATGTTTTGGAAAGCAAATAAGAAATCAACTAAATGTATTCATGCTTCTTCCTTGACATTTTAGATTTAGTAGGGTATACTTTATTGTGTTACTGCTTTAAGACATGAGATTGGAAGATTTGTCAAAATATAATGTTGGCAGGTATGCATTATCATTCGGTATAGTCGGATTCATATTGATTTAGCAAATTTTGCATATCAGTCTTACAATTCCAGGGTGGTGACAGATCAGGGAAATCATGGAAAAATCGGGGAACTTTTTGTTTTCGTCTAGTGAACGACACTGTTTTTAGTTGTAGATCAGAATCTGACTCGCAGATCATTCAATATTCAACTTATGCAGATACTTTACAAATCCAAGATTTAAGTGATGTAGGCACTATACGAGTCCAAAACCACAGGTATTCAGACTCATACCAAGATACAGATCATACAAGAAACCAGACATACGATTTATATAGACAGGTGAATTAATCAGACATCTTGAATGCAAGTACGATGTGCTGTTCATTTTGGGTCAAAACTTCTGTGTTTGGGCGATTCAGTTACGAATTATATTGAAAAGTAATCATTCATCCCTAGTGGTCGATGGTGATTGCCCTTTTTACCAAGAGGGTGGAATTTTGTGGCATAGTGACCCTTGTATTCTCATTCCACTCTGAAGTTCTCTACTGTCTCAATAATTTTGATCGTTACCCGGTGTGCGATAATTAGGGAACTTTATTTCTGAATTTCTGTTGCCACTCTGAATTCCCTTCTTGTGCCAACCCGCAAAAAATTTTCAGGGTTTTTGGTTGTAGACCAGTTTTACCAGTATGTGTGTGTGTTCTTTGGCAGTCCAGCCATTTCTGTAAGTAGCCCTTCTTATATAAAGGTAATAGGGAATAGGATAAGTAAGTCTTCTTATCCTATTCCCTACCTCCCATCAAATATTGATGAAGAATTCCAGTATATCCAGTAAATCATAATATAGTTGAAGTTAACCTGAAAGATAATGTTATAGTGCTAATTTAGAATTGGAGAGAAAAAGAAAAATTAAGTCAAAGTTCAGTTAAGTTTGGGAAGTTATTCTTTATGTGAAAAGCAATTTTATATTTAGAAGCAAGACAAAGCTTGAATATATAAATGAAAAACTGAATGCCCAAATCAACATGTATAGATCGCATCAAGTTTCTGTTTCAAATTTGTTGGAACTTCAGCTTTATTATTATTTTGCTAGATCAGTTTAAGTTAAGCATGATTTTATTAGTAGGCTAGTGCTTCATTTTAGACTAACTGGCTTTTTTGCTAAACTTTTATGCTGAAATCCTGCTGCTGTGAAATCTGTATATAAGGATAGTGTAGAGACCTAAAAAAGTATATTGTTATAAACACTTTATTGTTGTTTTCAGACTAAATTTTTGCTCATTATTTGAGCATTAAGGTGTCTTCTGATTAACAAGATAAAAATAAAATATCTTTACTGTACAGAATAACACCAGAGTCATCAATGGGCTCAAATTGTAGTCTCTTTGAAGAAGTACTTTGTAGGAGTAAAGCTCAGTGCGTATATGCAATGTATCAACTACCATCTTTAGAGTCCATGATGTTGCATTTACTAACAATATATATAAATGGTACATGTACAAATTTTATTTCATTATAGCACTAAAACAAAGTAACTTCAAACACCAATGTTTTAAACCATGTCATCACAGATTAAAAGCTATAGCCCATCAAAAACAAACTTTGAATAACAAGGTGCTATGTGACTGGAAAGGTTTACTAACTTTTTCCTATCCTATGCTGTAATAATTCATTGCAGCATGGTACCATAAATGGTGTTTTCCGAGAAACAAAAAATCAGGTTATACATCCTGTAAATTTTATTTGTAACAGTAAAAAATGATTGTTATTGTCAGGTGTGTGTAAAAAGTGAATATCACTGTAGACAGGTCCAAAATAGATGGTAAGAATTCTGTTGGGGCCAAAAGAAATATTGTTATAGACAGTATCGTTTTATTCAAGTTTTACTATATTTTGTTTGTAACAATGCTGTGTGTTTTTTGAAGAAAGTCATGGCTATGAATTCCAATACATTTCAAAATGTTTCATTCCATATAATAGGTTTTTGACATTCCCATTAGTTAAGTGTTTAATATCTTTAACTTATTTGAAATTGTGAGTTTCTTCTATTTTACTAATGTAAATAAATTGTGAAGGTGAATTTCTTAATATATTGTGCTTACGTACACATTTATTTGTTTATAGAGGTAATGTAATTTTTACCTCAAATGAACTGTCTGTAGGTTTGGGTAAAATTTTCTTGCAGTAGTTTCACAAAACAGGCATGTGCATATCAGTACAAGAGAAACAACTACTCAATGTACTTGAATTTAATTTCTGTTAATTAGCAGTGAAAGTAATGATTAAGATGTAGTTTCTTTGTAAGACTCTTTTTGATTTCTTTTACTGTTTATTCTCATATTGCAAGAAATGTAGATTTTAAAATCCATGCCTATAGTTTTTTTTTTTTTTTTTTTTACACGCACAAAAATACATTTTTATTTTATGTAAAGTACTTGAAACTGTTATGTTGCCTTAAGAATTTTATTTAGTGACATTTCAGTTATTATTGTTAAAATATTTATTATACACACATTTTCAATTTACTTCTATATTAAAGTTTAACACGAATCCATAATTTTGAAAATTGTTAGAAATATTTCAACAACATATAAAACTTTAAAACAAAATTTTATATACATAAAATAATGCTTTAGAAGTTCTGTTTCTTTCACATATCATTGTAATACTAGAAGTCATGGTTTTCATTTTTTATTTAGTTAAATGTATAAATATTTAATATAGACTAAGCACTAAAATCAAACACACTCGTGAAATTAAATTAGCAATATTTAGTGTAAATAGAAGGAAAAGACAAGATCACAAAATCAGACCAGTACGAAGCAGATTATTGCTTTTATTGTACAAACTAACATACCTTCAGATATAACTAAGATAAAATTAAAAGTTGGAATGCTAAATTCCAAAGATTATGCATCGAATGATAACATTATCCATATAAGGATTATTACAGTCGGTTGCCAGAATTTTAAAATGAGGAAAATATATACGTATAGAGAGATTTTTTTGTTTCAACTATTAACTTCTGAAGTTTGCTGAAGGTAAACTTTTGAAATACTGAAAAAAAAAAAAAAAAACTAAAAGTGTGTAAACTACAAAGAAACTTTAGAGAAGTGAAAGCATTCTAGTAACCACATTTCATAATGTATTTATGTGCACTTATTCATAAAATATGCATTTTTATGGAACAAGTACTTGTTACTTAAAATATTATTTATCAAAAGACCTGAATCATATTATTCATGCAGCATCTAATTTAAATGTTAATTTCTTCTTATTGTTTTTATTTTTTTACATTCATGGATGTAAATTTAAAAAATCTCACAAATTAAGAAGAGAGAGAGAGAAAATAAAAATAATCAAAAAAATTATGAGACTAGGAGAATTAATTTGTAAATATTGCTGTAGAAAACTGCAAAATACATTGATGGATTCAAAAAATGAAACATCATTTGAGATTTTACTATACGATGTGATTTATGCTTTTGAGTTACGCTTAAGCTAACTTATAAATTATTGAAATCATAAAAATTTTAATTTGATAACATTTTGATTTGTTAAATGTAGATATTCTCTAGATTACTTTTAAGTTCATCGGGGAGGACGGAGGGAGAAATATATGCATGTTTTAAAAAAATATTTATTTTAATTAAAAATAAAAGATAGTTTTTTTAAGTGACCAGCAAGTTATTGTTCCTTCATTTATTAACTAAAAACTGTTTATTGGGTTTTTACTGTTATATGCCGTAAAAACTGGATTTCTTTGGAAAATGTCAGTATTTTATGAGAGTTTCTTCACTAACTAGGAAACTAAAATTTGTTTTATAATAGTTGGAAAACAAATAAGACTTGAAAAATTTGAACATAATAATTGCAAACTTCAAATTTAAATAATATTTATGCAAATTTTGTTACAATATATCACAGGCATAAACCAAGTGTAGCCCCCCCCCCTTCCAAAATATAGATTTCTGTTGAGAAAATGATTATAATCGAACCTTTTAGAGAGGAGAGAAAGTCTTTCTTTTTTTTTTCGATGCTTGAAAAAAAATTTTTTGGCTATGTGCTTGTCATATTATGAATTGCGAAATAAATATACATTGCTCTGTCAAAAATATTTAATTACTTATTGCAAAAGATTTTTGCTTGCTGAAATATTCGATACATCATGTATGTTACCACTCTCAAAATAGATATTTTTAAAGAGACATTCACACATGTCGATTAGCATGAATATATACTTTCAGAAAAATTCTACTGTACAAATATCTTGCAACTTAATATGGTTTTCATTTTTGAGTAAGGTAGGGTAGGAATAAGTATGACCATGGAAAACTTGTTACCAGTGTAATTTTAAAGGAAAATAAATTAAGTTTTTTCCAAACTTTAAACATGATGCTTTAATCTACATTTCATTATAAATATCTTCAGGGATGAGATTCTCTTCAAATTTTCAAAACAAATCAGTTTTTTCAATTTTACAAAAATTTTCTGAATTTTTTTTACTTTTCATTGGCAAAATTGTATATAAGTTGGATGGACTTATTATCAGTAGCAATTACAATATTTATTAAACTTGAAATTCATAAGTATTGTTGCTCAAATGTTGTTCGCACATTCTTTCAGACTTTTTCCTTTTTTGTCAATCTCATCCTTGAATTTTAAGCATTTTTAATTTAATGAAGTAACATTTGTAAAACTAGTAGCCTACTAAAATTTTTAAATGGATATAGCAGATTGGACAGTTCTGTGTTCAAAGTTATTTGATCGCTGGGGAGAAATTTTTAGGTAAGCAAAGTCATATTAAAAAGTATGTTTGTAATGCTTTCTACTTATGACATGTTTGTAAGTTTTAAAATAATAATTTTAAAATTCTTGGTTTTAATTATCTTATTTTTTAAAAAGTGGTTGATAATTATGACCTACAATCACCATATCATCCTAAAAGGTTATACCAAGTATGTTGCTTTTTTTTTTTTTTTTAAAGATCATCTAATATGGATCTCTATTTTCTCAATTTCATTCTTTAATTTCACTTTATTTTTGATGTCCTGCATGATCTTAGGATATTCATCTCCATTTCTAATTTCTTTCTCTCTGCCTCCATAATTCTCCAAACCTCTGTGCCATATAGTAATATGCTTTTTACCAGTGCGGCTCTTGGCCTATTTTAGTGGTGGGGCCCCCAAAAGAGAGTTTAATTGGTAAAAAATATATGTAACATGGAATACTTCATTTCTCATGCACACAGCACTAAGCAATGAAAAATTTTAAACTGAAAATGATTATCAAAGCTATCTGACAAATATTGCTGGTATTACAATTTAATTATGTTACGTTTAGAAAAGTTTTTCTGCTATTTCTACAAAAATCCATTTTCCCCAATACTTCTAATCTTCTTTATTATTTATGACAGCTGTTCACTCATAATTTATGCATTCATTCTTTTGAAATGATTTTATTAAAATAAAATACACTTGCACAACAAATTTTGTAAATTAGGAAAATAAACTATTAAAATATGTATTCATTATACAGTAAAAATATCTGGCAAGGAAGATCATGCAAACAAATAATGATTTCTTTCTGGGAAATTTGTGCATTTTAAAAATAAAAGCAAATGATTAGAACAAATGTTATGATAAAAAAAGGTTTTTGAATTATAAGGTTGATCCAGGTCCTTCTGGCCCTAAAGACGAGCCACCACTGCTTTTTACAATGGAATTGTATATATACTTCCTTTTTGTAGATATCTCCTAACTCCACTAACTAGACGATCCTTTCTTCCCTTACAGATTCTGTTTTTAAATTCCTGAAAAAGTTCCTATATATATATACATATATAAAATTAAATCTTATTTAAAATTAATAAAAATACTGCAATTACACACGCTACATAGCGCTTATGAAAGCCGCTTAATGGAAAACCTGTTTAATATTTTAGCATATATTAGAAAAAACGCCCCCCAGGCCAGCCATTGTTATTATAGAATAAATGCATAAAATGCAACATCTCAACAGCAAATCACCAAAATCATAGGTTTCTGACTCAGTTTTTTTTTTTTTTTTTTAATTTAGTTTTATTAAATAATGAGGTAGCTAGGGGCGCAAGCCTTGGAAGGGCACACTTTGCAGACTTTTAAAAGTTTTCCTTTGAATATTATTTTTTTCGAGTGTGTGATGCCTAATTTATGGAAGAATCTCAAAATTTTGAGATTTTAAATAGAATAAAAATATATATTCAAAATTTTCTCTCTCTCTCTCTTTTTTTTTTTTTTTTTTTTTTTTTTAATGAACAAATTACATTTTAGCTAGAACAACTAATAATAGAGACATTTTAATACGAAACTCATATTACTAATACCTATAACACCATAACATTGATTTTCTCGCCTTAAATGTAACTCTTATACTTTTTCTAGAATAAAATTATAAATTCTAAAATTTCATAACTACATTTGTTCAATTTCGGTTAAATATTGTTTTTATTATATTCTTTAGAGTGTTAAACTCTTGTGTTTTCAGCTGATTATATACATATATTATTATGTATAAATGTGTGTGTGTTCCTGTACATATTTATATGTTAAGTTAACTTGTTACTTATTTATAAGGTATGTGTGGTAGGTAGTTAAAATTCTTGTGTATATTAATGAACAGTGCCACTAAATATCTATGTATGTATGTACAAATATGTATGTATGTATAGAAGATACATACATGATGTCTTTTGTCTGTGCTTTTGCCTTGATAAGTAAGTGTAATAATTGATGTTACAGCACTCTATGCAGTTATGTATGCGTATGTATATGTGTATATACATAATTGTGTACAGTGTTCACATTTCTTTTTAAAAGGGGAAGGGGGGATTTTTTTTAAGGGCAGGACACACTGGCATTAATAAAGAGATGGAAGGTTTAAGCACAGCCTCCTTTGAAAAATGTGAACATTGATTATGCATGTATATTCACAACTGCTTACATTATTACTTAACCCTTTAAGACCTACCTCGTACAATCGTGTGGGTTAGAAATTTATGTTGCTAAATATATATTTCCAGTATGCTGAAATTTATGTTGTCAATAAAATACAGTTGCTAAAAATAAGCAATTGCAAACTTTATTCTATAAAAAATTTAATTTTAAATACTTCTTTCGTCAAGCAATAATATCTTTAATTGAATTAAATTTTTCAAGAAACAAAATTGAACTTGAAAACAAGTCTGGTCTTAAAAGGTTATATAAATACACATACGCATTCTGTGGGGATTTTCTTTTTTTGATTCATGTTCTCTTTGATTTTGAATTAAAATGATAGGATTTTTTTTTAATTTGTTAAATATTTACATATCTGGAACATAGCTAGAAGAGTTCCTTCCTCCTCCACAAATTTCTGTTACAATGTTAAAAACCAAGTCTTTTTGTGAGAAATTTTAAATCATCTGCCTTTGTGCTTGACATTACAGGGTTGTCTATAGACATGTATATTGGGTTGTTCTTTTTTTTTAATATAGAAATTCCCATTGTAAATGATTTTCAACAGTTGACTTATATACTGAGTATCATGAGTATCTCATGCAAGGCTGTAGCTGGAATTTTTTTTCCGAGGAAAATGTTGTGAGTGAGGGAGCTATGTATTTCAATATCCCTCTCTGGCTACACCTCTGATCTCATGTGTAGCATTGATTGTTTTATATTATCCTTTTGATTTCATGTCTGTCGGGTTAAATTAGTCTTAAAAAGGGCTATAGTTTCCAATGAGAAATCTCCACAACAAAACTTCACAAACCACTTTTTACAAATTTGAGCACTCGCACCTTCCTCATACCCTGAAAATTTTATTTTTTGTTTCAATTATACTTTTTTTTGTAATAAAACAACCATGATATGCTATAAATTCTGCTGCATTTGTCTAGTTTTATAACATTAAAATAGTGATCTAAGTAGCAAAAGATTTTGTTGAAATTTATTTAGAACAAAATCTCATATGCCTGTTGACAATATGTATTTATAAAATTTTATTCAAATTCCAAAATTATCCACTTGCTTTATTTTATTTCTGACAACAAAAAAGTAAATTAACTTTTTGGACAACCCGATATATGCAGTTATTTTTCTTTCTTTCTTTCTTTCTTTTTTTTTTTTTTCAAATATTAATGTTTAGGTAATATATCCATACATGCTTATGCACATTTATATCAGTACATAGCATTGTCTGAAGTATTCTTTATTTTTTCAGGCCTTTATTATAAACTTAATGCATAAGAAATGTGGGATTAATTTCCAAAAAATAGATATATCTATAATCATTTAGGAACATAGTATGCAATTTTGTTTCCACTTTTATAATGATACATTAATATAACTGTGCATGCATATATACTTATAAAAATACACATACATGCATTATACAATTCACAATTCTTTTGTTGTTCCCTGCCTTGTCATTTAGAATCAGCGTTTGTTGAATAAGTTTCACATTCATGAAATATTTTATATACATTTATATATATTTATATATACACACACATGTATTTTTTTCAATATTTATAATGCTGATGTGTATGCTATATAAAATTATCTATTTTAGCCCAAGTTCCTTATATTTTATGTTTTTTATGCTAAGTCAAATTAAAATTGTTTTCAAAGTTTTTTGAAAAATTTTATTTTGTATATTTTTTAAGGCAAGTTATTTCAAAAAGATCTTTCAGTTATGAACTGTATTTTAATAGCATTAAATCAAATAAAAAATTTATTTGGACTATAGTTTTTTGTTTGTACTTGGTATTCTTCTTTATTTTCTGTTTATTACTTATACCATTATATTCTGGGAAGCTTATGTAGGGGAGACCAGAAAATTGCACCACTTAAAGAAAAAAAGTCTTTTTCTATGCTGTAAAATGACTTAATACTTTAAATAAGGGGCAGAGCATAAATTTGTTCACAAAAATGGGGTTTTAGTGTTGTTTAAAAAGCAGTTTAATAAACATTACTATGCACTCTAAAACATCTTGTTTGGAAAGCCAGCGATATAAAAGAATAAGAAGCTGATGATAATACTTTTGTAATAATAGATTTGTGCAGATTATTTGGTGAATACTTCAAGATTTTTCCTGTTCCATTGTTTCCATTTGTGTTGTATATGTAATTGACATTTGTATTGTGTATGCAATAAATCATTCAAAAATTCATTGCATAAATGCAGCAAAATCGAAAGCTGTTTTACATTTTTTATTAAAAAAACATATATACAGGATGCCCCAAAAAGATGGTTACACACTAATTCTTTTTCTAATAGAGATAAGTGGGCAGTGTAAAATTGAAAATTTTTCAAATAAGGTAGGGAAAAAACTACATTAAGAAAAACATTATCTTGTTTATTCGCAAAAAGTTAAACTTTTTAAGTTTATATACAATCCCCCTTAGAAACAATTCCCTATTAGTAAAATGTGCTTGATATACTAATGCCACAATCTACAAAATTTCATTCTTTCATCATAAAACGTCTCGGAGATATCTATAAACAAAGGGGATCAGGGGCTTGTACATGAGTTTGAATGTGAACGTTTAATGCTTGTGTAAAAAAATTATTTTCTTTAATAATTTCTGCACAACCCTTGAAATGATCAAATGACAGGATTTTTTTCCCTTCGAGAGCCTATGAAAAGTGGTTGTATGAAAAGTCAGTTTTACAGAGCCTATGAAAAGTCAGTCTTACATTTTTCTTCATATCTCTGACACTTTTTGATATAATTCTCCAATTTTGTATATCACCTCATTAATGCATAGGGCACATTTTACTAATTGGTTTTTTTTTTGTATGGGGGTCATATACAAATTTAAAAAGTGTAACTTTGAAAAATTATGAGAGGAAATTTTTGTTAAGTCTTTTTCCCTACCTTATTTTGATCATTTTTTCAATTTAAATTTCCCGCTTACCTCTAATAGATAAAGAATTAAAGTGTGTTGCCACCATTCTGGGACAACCTGTATAATAAGAAAACATTCATACATTCATTTCGCTTGACACCAACCGGGCACTAATGCTCCAAGTCTTGTTAACCTTCTCATTGCAAAAAAATTTGGAAAAGGATCATCAGCTGGTACCATGGATCTTCTCATTTGATCTAAGCGGTGTTTCATCCGTCCCAGCACTACTTTTTCAATAGCAGCTAAATTATTTCGTTCTAGAGGATCTTCTACAAAAAGAAATTTTATTGTTTAAAAATAACTCCACTTGAATGCAAAAAATTTACTCTTAGCTATACAGACATTTGTCATTTGTGAATCACATTAAATGAGTAAGACAAATTTAACACTACGATACCATGCTATACCACTCAGCACAAGCAATTTTTTTTTTTTTTTTAATGAACCTTTGTATTCATTATTCACTCACTTAATCACCAATCAAAATATTCTGAAATTTTTTATATTGAACATGCATGAAATATAAATAGCCTTTACTGTTTTAACTGAACTAATTCCCCCCCCCCCTTCTCTTTTCTACTGCTACCCGAATGATGAGAGTGTGTATTTGGTGTCTTCCACATGCTTAATTAGAGGTGTAGGTGGATGCTCCTGATTGAATTGTAAAGAATGTATCAATTAACCTGCTTAATTAAAAACAATAAAAGCTAGATTATCTTGCTATAACTAAAAAGCTCAAATACCCCCACCCCCCCTGAAAAAAAAATAATTAACTATGAGATTTTTGATAAATAGCGTTTATCACGATATATTGGGACTGTAAAAAAATATTTTATACATCTTAAATAAACAAAAGCCTAAAATGGAAATTTGATACTAACCTTTTATATTATAAAGATATATTCCTCTTTCTGAAATATTTGACTTTGGGCATGATTGTTCCAAATTGACACCTTCTTCTTTCTGCGATACTTCTAACCAATCACAAGGTAAACCTGGATATCCTACTATTAATTTATAGTCTCCCATTCTGTTAGAATAAAAAATTAATTCATAATAAAGTTGATCCTAAAAACAATGCATGTGTATGGCAAAAAATAACAACAAATGATTTAATATAATAAGTATGGGGGGGGGGATGTTAATCACGCATAAATACTACGTAGGTATAAGTGTAAAAGGGACTTTTACACTTATACAGTTCAGGAATTTTCTGCCTCCTTCTGAAATTTGGATTTCTTAAAACAAAGTTGCTGAGAAAACTGTCTTTAGGGTCCTCACTGACTATTACATATGTTTTTCTGGTTATGTGCTTGCATTGCAACATCTATGTAGCCAACAAACGAAAAATGTCCATTAGTAAAAGTATTTTGGAAAGACATACTTGTGGAAAAGCATGTTAACCGAATTATGAATTTTTAAAATATTAACCTGACTTTTTTTTTTTTTTTCTTGTTTATGAAGCCACAACAGATGATCAGTCCCTAATGATACAATGTGGTAATGTAACAAATTTTATTTTCAGGGTGTTTTTTAAGTATCGTATGTATATAAAGCTCAAACGGCTTTAAGAATTTCAAGTTTTCTTCACTTATTAATAATTTCAATAGAAAAGATTTTTGCAATTATTCACTGCATACAGGGGACCCAAAAAGCCTGAAATGTGCTTTAATTCTTAACGCGTTAAAAATGTTGATGTAAATTGCGATGCGATGTTGATGTAAATTGCAAAAGTACTTAAAGGCAGGATAGAAGGCAACGTTCGTCCATAAATTTTTAAAATGTTACTTTTTTAATTTTTATATGACCTTTCAAGACAGATTTGATCAGCTAAACTTTTTAAAAATGCAGACAGAAAATAAAAAAAGGAAATGCAATTCTGTATCTTCAGAATTTAGCAAGTTATTTAACCCCTTCCGGAAAAATACGAGTATAGCTGGCCACTTTATTTTTCTGCTGTTCAGCACAATGACGAGTATACTCATCATGCAGTCTCCAACTTTACGGAATATAATTAACCACTTTTAATAAACAGTAATTTTCACGTTATAATGTAGTAATTTTTTTAAAGTTTGATCTGTGATCTGGTTAGTAACTTGAAAAAATATTCTATAAGATTGACTGTTTACAATATGTTTTTAATTATATTGGGGAAAAGTTGAAGATTGCTCATGCGACTTAAGTTGCTGTTGAATATGGTAATACATTTGGTTTAAAAATTCTATTGTATTGAATTCGGCAACACTTTTATAGCGTATGTTGACATTATATAAATCTCTGCCATGTACGTATTGTTTACCTTCAGAATTACAAGTCACGGCAAAATTGTTGGTTAGTGGGATTTCAATTAATAATATAATTTTAATTTGTAAGAATTATAAATCGGAACAAGCATTTTTTTATTAAAAATTAAATGGTTATTTCATGCACAATTTTTCTTTATTAAATCTTACTGGAAGGGGTTCATTGAAAATATTGAACATTTGAACCAGGACTATATCATATATATATATATATATATACAGGGTGTGTCACAATTCCCTCTCGGGTTGGAAGGCTTGTAAAAAAATATATTGCCAACAGAGCAACAAAGTTGATTTTATTCGATAAAGAAATGTTAAAAGTTTTGTTTGATAAATGTTCAACATGTGAACCTTTCGTGATGCGGCAGATATCAAGTCTAAAATCAAATTCTTCCCTCCCCACACTCGCTTTAACATGTCGCGATCAATGGTAGCGAATGCGGTTGCGATCCTTTGGTGTACATCTTTTAAATCATGAGGCATAGGGGGCACGAACACACGATCTTTTATGTAACACCATAAAAAGAAAAAACGCATGGAGTTAGGTCCGGAGAGTGAGGTTGCCATGGAAGAAGGCGACTCCCGGGTTCGGGCCGAGTCGCGCGGCAGTCGATCTAACGGTCTGTAGTTTTGGTAGGTTTTCTCCAAAAGTAACGTGAATACGCATTAGAACCCCTTCCAAGGCACACCCCATTACAGGCAGATACCCCTCGTGCAGGTTTGCCGTCATACATACAATACAATACTCTTGCCTTATTTCGATGCAATGCATATTTTTTTTTAGGAAATCGCGTTAGCAGTATTCGCTACACAAGTAGTTGAGTACAGAATATGTATAGCGGTGCTCTCTCCCTGCCTTATTGCATTTTTGCTTTAAGGTGGAACTGGTTTTTCGTTTGCTTTTGGAGAAGGCTGGCTCAGCGATCGCTGTGCTAGTGCTAGATAGAAGCGTCTATTTTTTTCGATTTGGTGGAAAATTACAAAACATTATGTTTTGCTGCCATTCACACAAGTAATAAAGGATACAGATTTAAAATTCCCAAGTTTGAGGAGGTAGTCGGACACTAGGTTGTCCGCCCTAGTTGTTGCGACAAGGGCATTTTTATGTGATTTTACCACTAGCAAACAAGTTTAGTTTTGGATGACATCTCAAATAACATGGATTTAAAGGTAGATAATCTTATCAAGAGTACAGACTAGTTCCAGTTATCAAGAGTACAGACTAGAGATAAATAAGTAAGCTGGAAACTGGAATAATGACTATTTTGTGGAATTGAATTCTAAGAGTTTAAAAACGTCTAGTACCTGATCAAGACCTCGACACAGGATACCCTTTTTATGAATCGTTAGACACGTACGTTCAAGCAATGTGGCCTACATTTCGCGATACCCAAGTCGCATTTTTATGAAAGCCAAATTCCTGACTTCTGCAAAGAATATCAGCTACAAACTTAAAGACGACGCAAGCGAAATGGTGTTTTTAAAATATTTCGACAGTAAAACGAAAACCTCTTACAAGAAGAAGAGTTCTTGAAAGGAACTTCAAATATCAGTGATTATTAATAAGGTATGGAGGAAAGCCCAGATGACTAACTCATGTAATTAGCTGAACTTAGAACTATTGTGGCTGTGCTATTAAGAACGGAAAGCATGAGGCTCTTCTACTGAAATTTTATAAACTTATGAGAAATTCATTAAATTCGTATTCCACAGTCTTTACTTTGGCTTTAATTGTTACTAACTACAGGCGGAAAATCTCTTTTTTTCGAATTAAGAGTTTAAAAAAAAGGTTAATTAAGGAACATGAATAATGGGACAAGTAATTAATGTAATGGTGTAAATAAACTTACCTTTATAAAGAATGAATGTAATTTATTCAGATAAATTGATTTGTCTGGTGTTACCTCTAAATTTGCTCGTATTAAATCGAGAAAAGTTTGTTTTTAAAAGCTGTGTTTTATTTTGTTCATACAAAACATGAGCCTCTTGGTAATATTTGCTACGGGTCCACCGCTGCCTTCATCCGGCACTGCACTCCCTGTGTATATATATAATATAAAACAGAAAAACTTACGTACTATGGATATCCTAATAATCCTTTAAGCAAGTTATAGCGCATAATAAAAACAGAACTAAGAATAAAAATGGAAACCTAGGCCACATATATTGTAAGAAAACAGCTATCAAAGCTAAAAAAAGTAGGATCTATACACCAATAGAGATCTCGTCGGACTAAGCCTAACTACAAGAACCCAAACAAATCAAAGATGTGTGTATTGAAATGGAAAATTGAAATAGAATGCTCCATTTTTACAAGTGCCACCAGATTTCATATTTCAATTTAAAGTAATAACAAAAATAGCTAGGTTTCTGTAGGTTGCATGACAAAAAATGTCATAATAGTAACCCAGAGACGACAGGGAGTAAAAGGGGAGGCATATTTTATAAGCCTCCCCTTTCCATAGATAATTGGAAAAAAAAAAAAAGCGTGGTAAAGATCCAAACATGGAGGAAAAAGCTCAGAGATGATGCCAATACTAGAAATCGAAAAAGGTGAAGCCAACAAAGACATTCAAGTGACAAAAATAAGCAGCTAGATCCAAGGAGTAAAACAGAGAAAGGAAGTAAACAACCAGATGATATTGTAGCCAGAACAATGTAGTCAAAAAGAGAGAATGCATAAAAAAACCCAATAAACTGGGGGAGGAAAGAATTGTAAAGTACTAAAAATCTAGTATTGCTAACCAATGAGCAAAAAAGTACAGGCTTAAATAGCTAAAGAGTATTAAAGGAATTATAAAATAAATAAATAAAAATAAAGTTATTACTGAAACAAAACTTGTAATGTTTCTTTCTCCAGTAAAGTAAACTTTGTTGCTGTATTGGTAATATATTATATTTTATAAGCCTCCCAAACTCGGGAGGGAATTGTGACACACCCTGCATATTATATATACAGGAGACAATTCTGCAAATTTTTGCATTGGCTTACGAGCCACTGCAGATACTTGGATATTTTTTCTCATTTAGACATGCTATTTTTTATTCAAAAAATAAATAAATAGTTAAAGAAAGGGGTGTATGCATTTGATTTTGAAATTTTATTAAATGTTTATACTGAAATCTGTCATCTTATATTAGTAGCCTCCTATCAGTGTATGCATTGTAGCCCAACTGCAGGGTTGCATGAAATGAACACGAGGTCCGCAGTCCCCCACGCAAAATTCATCTTTATTTCAGAAGTTTACTAATTTTTCCTTATTCAAAACATTGGCGGAGTGCAGCGGCGGCAAGGATTGTCGGCTCCCCGGGTGATCCTTCAGTTTGCAGGCCATTCTTACCAAGTTTCAGCGTTCTGCCACCTCTCCTTCGTTATCTCAGTCCAAAAAATTCATAACTCTAGTGATAATAAACTGATATACATGCAGCAAAAGGAAAACGTTGATTGTTTAACATGCGTTTTAGATTAGTTTAACAGGCTTTGACATAAAAATTGCGACGCTTGATGATCAGCTTCCCCATTATATCTGATAGAATAAAATAGTCTATATTGGGGTGCCTTTCAACAGTTCAAGTTGGATATATCACAAGTGACAATGAAGTCATTTTAATGCATAGCTGCCAAATACTATACGGAATATAATTAACCACTTTTTGCAAACAGCATATTTTTTTAGTAGTAACCAACCCTCACGCGTAGTACAAAATTTTTCTATATTTTAATCCGAAAGTTATTGTTTATAAAAAGTGGTTAAGTTTAAAAGTGCATTAGAAATCAAATTAAGTTCACAGACTCTGACGTAGAAATGACGCCCTGGGCGATATGATAAGCTGAGGTTTGTGTGCTTTTACTAGACTGGTATGCAAAAATTAAGGACAAAGTAGAAAAATTAGCAGTGATAATTTTCTTTAATTTAGTTTTGGTAGATAAAAATGGGAAAAGTGGAATGCTCTGATGATAGAGAAAAAATTTCAAATGGTCACATCTTGTGAAATCTGTAAGGCATTGATCAGAGGGGGAAAAAAAAAACTTTTTCCTACTAATTTTCAAGAAAATGTTACCCACCCCACCTCAGTTTATTCATGCACTCCAACCTATGGGTCTGTGTTTATATCCCTCTGACTTTACAGAAGTCTTGTGAAATGTCCTCAAACTTTCGGATGTGATCGACGCCTGAAATTCGAAAAAAAATATACCCCTCTAAGAAACGGGGATCTGAAATTTCTACTTTTCTCCATTTAGTATTGGCGGGACCCCATGGCCGAGTGTTTGAGGCACTGAATATGGTAGATGGCTAAAGTGTGAAAGTACAGGGTTCTGGTCGAACACGCGGCCGTCGACCTTACGGTCTAGAGTTTTGGGCGGTTTTCTCCAAATGTAAAGTGAATATGCATTAAAACCCCTTAAAAAGTCCCCTTCCCGCCCTCAGATATAGAACCCCTCGTGCAGGCTTGCCTCGGCACAATACACATATATTAGTATCAGCTGGTTTCTGTCAATATGATTTTCTGTGTTTCATGTGATGTGTCTGTGATTTTCAGTTGTAAGTGGAAGGAGCTGTATAACAATAAATGAATGTCGAACAGTAAACTAAATTTTTGTATTAATTATAAGGCAAAATAAATTACTTTAATATACCTGCATATCAATGAATTTCATCAATCATGGAGTATTGTTTGCAAATTATAATTGTGTCCGGCAAAGTAGTCGGACTATAATTTTAATAAATAGTTATGCATATTATTATTATTTGCAATTTTTCTCTAAAGAAGCAATAATTTTTTTTAGTTTACTAATATTTTTATTCTTTACGAAATATAATTAGTGTTTTTACACTGAACATCGAACTATATACGCCTAAAAAAAGTACGTAAGGCATTTAAATATAAGTATGAACTAAATTAAAGAGGCATTACATATTGCATTATGAACGAGAATCATGTTTTTCTAAATACGTCAGGAACACGGAATGATATAAACATAGATTAAATTGGAGTTCAAAGGAGAGGGATAAAAATACACTCCCCCCCCCCTCTTGTAGCTGGCCGAAGAACCGTTCTCTGAGTTCGAACCCAGCAGCGGGGAAGTAGAATTTTTAGAAAATCTGGAATTCGTGATGATGTCTATCGGGTACTTATTTAATAAACTCTTTGAAACCAGTAAAACTTCTTCTTGAATGAAATATTTTTTTTTTCTTTTATGATAACAACGATTTAAAAAAAATAGCCATAATCCTGATTATTAAATGCTCGAGGAAAATTGGTTTTTCTTTAAATGTGCAAATTAGGATATCAGATAGTATAGGCATTTTTTTTTGTGTGTGTCCTCAACTGTGGACGACGCGGAGTCTGAAAAAATTGAATGCTATTACTTAAAATGTTAATAGGCTATATGAAAGAGTTTAGTGCCCCAGAACTTAGGCCTGCCACAAACCTCACAGCCATAAGATGGAGGGGCTCAGAATTCGCACCTAGCATGGAGCGATAGAATTTTTCAGAAAACTTGAAACCGGTGCTGCTATCTATCACAGAATTATGTATTTAAAGTGCATTTTCTTAAATGCTTACAGGACATATAAAAGAGATCTGCGTAGCAGCTCTTGTGCCTGTTGGGTTTACTGCTGGCCAAAGAGCTGTTCAAACCCAACTAGCAGCGATAAGATGTATAGAAAATCTGGAATTTGTGATGGTATTTATCAGGTAATTTTATTAGGGTACTTAAATTCCCACATAAAATGTTCATAGGACATATAAAAAGAGATTTCCGCATCAGTACTTATGGCTGTGAGGTTTGACGCTATACTGGACTCGCGGTGGTTCGAACACGACTGAGCGGGGTAAGTTTTTGAAAAAATCTGAAATAAGTGCTGCCGTCTATCGGAGAATTATTTGAATCAAGTGCCATTACTTGAAATGTTCAGAGGACATATAAAAGGGCCGGTGTATCAGCACTTATGGCGGTGATGTTTGTCGCTGGCTATAAAAGCAGATCTGAGTTCGAACCAGCTGGATGTGAGGGATTTTTCACAAAATGCACTAAAGTGGTGCTGCATGGCGGAAAATTAATTGTTTTTTTATACATCAAATGTTTATAGAACATATAGAACAGTTTTGAGCAACTTGGCTTGTGGCTGTATGGTTTAACACTGGCTCCAAAAGCGGCCAGCTGACTACAAGCTGAGATAGCAGCAAAGGAATTATCATGAAAAGTTGAAACTGCTGCTTCTGTCTGTCGGAGAATTATTTAATTAAAGTGCCATTACTTGAAATCTTTATAGGGCACATAAAAGTAGCCTGCATGTGAGCAGTTGCGGCTGCGTGACTTGACGCTGCTCTCATGCCGGAAGGGCCCGAGTTCGAATCCAGTAGAGTGACGCTTTTTGAATTTAGCTGAAATCAAAGGCTAGTGGCTCCATCTATCTGAATAATTTAATAAATAAAATATTTCAACGTAATGTACATGGGGCACGTAAAAGAAAACCCGCTGTGACTCAGATTGGCCGAGAGGTGGGAGTCAGCGTTTGCGCTCTTCCCTGGCGGCTGGTTCTATCCCCGTTGCGGTGCGATTGTCTGATGTGCGAGTGTGGTGGTTCGGAATCCACGTTAAACTGTAGGTCCCTGTCCCGACACACTATTCGGCGACAAGCTTCCTTCTCCACCTCGTGTAAAGGAATGGGGTGGGATTGGTCTGGGGCGGAGACGCCTTCCTCGTATAGGGGTCGAAACTCTGTTCACTCCAGCGTTTCTGTCCTAACCAGGTGGCATTTCGCTGCTGCAGACCTCGGTCAATGAGACCCAGTATTTTGCGGAATATTAACTTCCTTTTACAATCTTTTTTTCCACCTTCCAACGACAGGAAGTGAAGTCTAAATTGGGTTTTGGCAAGGAAGTTAAAATTCGGCAAAATACTGGACCTCGTTAATCGAGGTCTGCAGCAGCAGCGGCAGCAAAATACCACCTGGTCAGGAAGCTGAGAACGGAAACGCTGGAGGAGTGGCCAGGAGTTTCGACCCCGATACAAGGAAGGGGTCTCGGCCCCGGACCAATCCCACACAGGTTCCGTCTCATTCCTTTACGTGGTGGAGAAGAAAGCATTGACAGAGAAGGGACTGCTACCGAACAGTTTGCCGGGACAGGGACCTACAGTTTAACGTGGATTCCGAACCACCACACTCGCACACTTCCATCCCGCAATCGCACCCCGACGGGGATAGAACCCGGCGCCAGAGGAGAGCGCGAACGCTGACTCCTACCTCTCGGCCAACCTGAGCCACGGATTGTTTTCTTTTATGTGCCCCATATACATTACACTGAAATATTTTGTTTATTAAATTAGTCGTAAAGATGGAGCCACTAACCTCTGATTTCAGCTAAATTCAAAAAGCTCCACACTACTGTATTCGAACTCAGGCCCCTCCGGTACGAGAACAGCGTCAAGCCACACAGCCGCAACTGCCCCTATGCAGATGTCAAGTAATGGCACTTTAATTAAATAATTCTCCGATAGACAGAAGCAGCAGTTTCAACTTTTCGTGAAAATTCCCTTGCTGATAGCTCAGCTTGTATACAGCTGGCCACGGCGGATTTTCTTTTATGTGCCCCATATATATTATATTGAAACATTTTATTTATTAAATTAGTCGCATATATGGAGCCCCTAACCCCTGATTTCAGCTTAATTCAAAAAACTCCTCCCCACTGGATGCCTCACCATGGCAAAGTGGTTGTCACTGAAAATGGTAGACGGCAGAAGTATGAAGGTCCTGGGTTCGGGTCCCATCGCGCGACTGTCGATCTAACGGTCTGGACTTTTGGTAGGTTTTCTCCAGATGTAACGGGAATACGCGTTAGAACCCCTTAGGAAGTCCGCCTACCAAGGCACCCCCATCCTTGGCAGATCGCCCTAGTGTAGCGTTGCCTTAATCACACAAAACAAACTCAGCTGGATTCGAACTCGGGCCCATCGCGTACGAGACTAGCGTAAAACCCCACAACTGCAGATTCCTTGTATGTGCCCCATGCATTGGAATATTTTATCTTATTAAATTAAGCAGAGAGATGGAGCCACTAGCTTTCGATTTTAGCTAAATTCAAACAGCTCCAACACGCTGGATTCGAACTGCTACCTTCCCTTACCCTAGTAGCACAACTAGTTCAAAAAAACGTTCAAATTACGTTGGAAACACGTTTTATGACGTTAAAAAACGTCTTTTGGACTAATTGTGCTACTAGGGTACGAGCCCAGGGTCAAACCACACAGCCACAAGTTCTCGCATGCGCATGGGGGTCTCCTTCACATTCTCAATAAACATTTCAAGTAATGACGCTTTAATTGAATGATTCTCCGATAGATAGCAGCACCAATTTAAGATATCCGTAACAATTCCTTTGCTGCTGACTGGGCTCGGAGTCAGACTCGGCTTGTTTGTATTTCTAAAAATATTAAAATTACCCGTACATTAATCTACATTGGTTTCCAAAACGTGAGGGAAAATTGCAAAAACAGGGATAACTGAAATTTTCAAAAATAGCGAAAACTCATTCAAAAATACAAGAAAATGAACGAAATTTTTGTATAGTAAAAGATATGTTCAATGAAACTATATTCAAATAAATGGCGCTGTAATCAGATTTGCGTCATCTGTGAGGAGTATAACGATGCAGCTAGAGAGAGTAGATTTACATATAGGGGTGCAGTAATGAAACAGTGCTGAGATTATTTGAATTACGATTAACGAATGAATACTAGTGATAAAAATTTTTTGTCAGTAATCACGACAATGATATCCTCAATCGTGATTGTTGAAAAAAATTATCAGTTAACAAGCGTTAATTGTAATTAAATATTAATCGTTAATTTTGAATTGTAAATCATAATTTTTTTCGAGTCCTCGAGTTTGGGCTCGCTCGGCCTTTAAAAAGAGCCCAAACTCATAAAGCGAAATCAGTCGCTGTTTGATTAGGAGAAAAGAAGAAATACCTATTTATCCATCAAACATTCGTGAAAGAGATCCATACGAAACAGTTTGAGCGTTTGGTGTGGGATCTCTTTAGGCAGACGTGCAGACAACCTTCATGTCTTTCCACGTGGACGTCTATAACATGTTTATATGCCCTTATGCTAGTGCAACGGGTAATGATATCTTGTTACGGTATGTTCAGACAGTGGATTTTCCAGATTTTGGGACCTGTAAAGTCTAGCATGATGATTATAAAAGACAGGCAATGTCTGATTCTTAGAGCCTAGATCGCCAATAAAATGCGGTATATGAACAAACCTTAAGAAGACGACAATGCTAGGCTGAACTGAGCTCGCATCGTGAAAGATTATCTTCAGCACCAAACAATTAAGCGTAAGGAATAGTCAGCTGGATCACCGGATTGCTATCATATCGAGCATGCTTGGGATGCTCCAGGAAGATGTGTTGTTACTCTTAATCCCCTCCTCAGACCTGTTCCACGCTTACAACTGCGTTGTAAGCGTGGCCAGCCTTACAAATGCGAGCCGTCAGCCTTACAACTGCGTTGTAAGGCTGACGGCTCGTATTTCTCAGCAATTTCATCTCTCGTATAAATTGATAGCGCTTCACATCGCTGCATGTGCTGTATTATTTTTATATCTGATCGTTCTACACATTAAATGTAGTTTTCTTTTCACCAAACTCACATCACCATCTTAATTTACACATGGGCTAATTTCTAAAACTGCATAACTGCATTATATTTATTTCCCCTATAATTTTATACCTTACTATGCGTTGTATGCTGTCGCTCGGTTTCATTGAATTCTAGTTGTAACCGTTTGAGTAACCTCTTCATTTTGTGGTTTTTCTTCCAATTTTGGAAACCACTGTGAGGCAACAGCGAAATTATACGTGCATTTCTAAGATTCTTCTCTAGAATAAGATCAACAGTTTCTACAGAACATACGAATTCATGAATTTATTGGCAGAAATAGTAAAGGATTCACAGTTTTAAAACATAGATAAAAGTTTGTTTTCCAACATCTTGTCTTCCGAAAAAGCTCAGGCGCACCCCATAATGCGATCACATATATTGCCGTCCAAAATTAAAGTTTCGAAGTCAAATAAATTCCCCTGCATCAAACCCAATTTTCGTCTAAAATTCTTGTGTATGTTTGTAATCTTAATTTTGGACCCCAGTGTACTTTTGCTGCAAATTTTTTCTCTTGCTGGTTAGAGATATGTTTTAAATAATATATTTTGACATCAATAATTTTTGTCGAAGTTTCATGA
Source organism: Cheiracanthium punctorium (assembly GCA_038373885.1). Classification (NCBI taxonomy): domain Eukaryota; kingdom Metazoa; phylum Arthropoda; class Arachnida; order Araneae; family Cheiracanthiidae; genus Cheiracanthium; species Cheiracanthium punctorium. Next base: position 89,857 of record JAWZYV010010269.1, read on the forward strand.
AATTTTGATTTAATAATTACCATTATATGCATCTTTTTAAAGTCAATCTCTTGACATTTAATTTTACACACCAGTAGGGGAGAGCGGGATACAGTGGGTCATTGAAGATATTTATGGTTCAGTGAATAGTTTACAAATGAGAAAACTATTTAAAGTAAGTATCAAACAACTTAACTCTGTGGAAAAATTTAAACATCTCATTTTGACTGTGGCTGGAAGAAAGAGCCATTTTGTTTTCTGATCATTTGCATGAAATTTGAAGAAAGTAAAACTTTATGTTATTACACTTGAAAATTGTCAAGTAAATATGAGTTATGTGGTATATTTATATAGTCTAAGTTACCTTATTTTCTATTATGTTGTATTTAGCTGAATATCTTAACCATTTGGAATTTTGAGGGGGCGGGGAACATTGGTTTATATGGGGCACACTGGGCCACCTGAAATAGGGTGCAGTAGGTCAGTGACCCATTGTGTGTCCCAATTTTTATATTTATTGTCTTTCTGTAAGTTTCTTACTCTTTAATGTTCGAATGATATAAATTTAGCAAAATAAGTCTTCCACATCAGCCATAGAATCTTCAGTTTCTCAAGTAAATTATGTAAAACAGAAATAACACTAGAGATGGTAAAAGCCTTTTCCTAACTCTGATGCAAAAGAAAGAAAACTGAGAGGCAACCTACAAAAATCAGAAATTCTTACAGATACACCTGTGAAAACTAAATTGAGATGATTGAAAAAAGGAAGAGTGGAGGACTTAATGATATAAGAAGGAGAAAGAAAAAAAAAATTGAAAGCCATTACAAGAATAGTTCAACTGAAGAAGAGGAAGAATAAGAATCTTCTAGTGACTTTGACTTTGAGGATTTGGAATTTGAAGATGCAGAAGATTTCTATCTTCAAAATCTCCAACGTCAACTGCATGTTGACGTTGGAGATTTTGTATTATTCAAGGTCTACGGTAAGAAAAACTGCAGATTTAAACACTGAAGTTGTAGGCACAAATGAAAATGAATTTGAAGTGCACTATATGAAAGGAATTCAGCCAGGTTTGCACTTATCTTTCATGAGGTAGACATATTTATTAAGCACACATTAAAGTTAATGTGAGAAAGTTACCAATACCAAGGAACTGAAAGAACAGTGACAAAGTTGACTTTTGCTGTAGATTTTTAGTTATATAATATCCAATAGTTATTGTAAATTAACAGCTTTTTGATTTGACCTAATGTACCCCTGTATAGAGTACAGTGGGTCAAAAAAAAGTACTTAAGAAAAATTATTCTTATTGTACAGAAACTTTTTTTTCTTAAAATTAAACTAAAGTTAATTAGGATAGCCAATAGATCAGAAAACAAAATACATTAGTTTGATATTCTGTTTTTTAAATATTTTTAGATCTATATTAAAAAAACCTAAAAATTGACCCACTATGAGAGAACAGCACCTGGATTAGCACCCCCGGAGTACTGTTTGAAAATGGAGGGTATTGGAGACACGACGAATTTTACGTGCACCAGCTCCCTTCACCGTACACGGTCCCTACAGCAGTCCAGGTGACAGAGGTTGTCACCCTCCCAAGTACTGACCAAGGCCGGTGGCGCTTTACTGTCAGTGTTCTTATGTGAACCGAGCTTAAACCGACTGGGCTACTGCGGGACCCGAATCCGAGGCTCTTCAGAGATTAACCGTTTTCCACTGCATTTTGCTGCAGATTATGCTGTTTGCATTTTGCTGCATATGAAGCTTCGGATTTGTCTTCTCAAAGTTTGAATTTAATCGATACATATAAAATTTGGAAATGTAAAGTAAAAAAGAATTACCTTATAGCTGCTCTTTGGTATTCTAAATCATAAATATTGTAAATAAATTCGTTTCGAATTTGGTTTCCGCCGTTACTAATCGAAGGCCACTGGTCCATTCCATCCATGTTGCCATCTGAAAGACATGAAAAGTATAAAAATGAAACAAAATCCTATGTTTGGTTCTATGTAGGAACGCAAACAGTGGATGAGTGTATAGGGAGAGGGGGGTGGGTGGTCTCGGCACTTTGAAATTTGAACTTTTGTTTGCAAAATTATAGTAGTAAAATCTTTTGTGAGGCACTTTGCCTTTTCCACCATAACAGCCTCTGAACCCTCGATTTTTTCCCTGGCTACGTGCCTGATTCTATTAAAGATAATTATAATAGTGATTATGTTGTTGAAACATGTATTCGGATTTGTGTGCTTGTTCACGAGGGATCGCTTATAAATCCACGTCAAAGAAAGGACAAACACAAGGAGGCAACTGCCTTGGGGGAGAACTTTTCTGGGTATCTAGCGCGTAATCATGTTACATATGGAGAAAACCGCCCAAAACTCCAGACCGCTAGACCGACGGCCCCGAGAGATTACAGAACCCTGTTCCTCCACTTGAGCCATCTACCAATGCCAGTGGCTTTAACCACTGTGCTACACATTGGTTAATAGTGATTATAAATTCTGAGTATAATGTGCAACTGCTCTTCAGAATTCTCTGTTTTTGTATGCTCTGCTAGTGATCCTGATAATACAAAAATGCGTACTCCCCCAGCCCAAAGTTTTTATTATTTTATTTTTCATTCGTGGCATTAACATAATCTGCATTCAATTTTTAGTACTAAAAGTATATTATAAAGCTCACATTATCATCATATAGCTTAAAGAAAAAGCATGTATGTTTTTAAATTGTATTATTCAAAGTTTTGATAATTTTTCTTAAACAAATACACAACAAAATAAAAAACAATACCGTAATTTTTACATTTATTTTATTAGAATAAAATAGAGAAGAAATAAACTATAAAATAAACATAAGAATGGAGTTAGGAGTTTGAGAATATATTTGTTATTATTACTAAATTATATTTATTTATTCGTTTTATTTTATTATTTTATCGGGAAGTAAATTTTTACTGCAGGGTTTTCTGCATTGAACGATCTGACAATGATTAAAGCTCTAAAACTTTCCCAGGATAAAACATGTAACAGCCTTGTTACAAATTTTCTGGGTGATCTGCTCTGCTAAGGTCCAGTTCGGTCTAAAACTCATGCTCTATGCGTCAAACAATAAACTTTGAGTTTTGTTGCATGTAAATCTAGAATGCCAGAAATTGATATTTACATTTCCTATTGGATAATATTAGGGTTATCGGTTTTTAGGTAAACATCACACTCGTATTAACCCGTCAGTTGGGCAGAATTTCTGCAACAATATGAAGCATCCGAAACGAAGTGGTTTTTTAGTTTCATAATCTTTTTAGATAAGATATATATATATATATATATATATATATATATATATAAAATATCAAAGTATATTTTATTATATTAAAGCTTTTGAAATACAAATGTTTTTCTAGAAACAGTGAGAATAGTTGTAAAAGACTGATTTATCTTACCTGAGATTTCTCCTCCAACAGCTCCTATCAAAGTAGGAAACCAGTCAACTGCATGTATCATACTAGGAACAAAAATATACTCTTTTCAATATTGAATAAAATAAAATTAATTTAATAAATTCTTAAATTTTACTTAAAGACTAAGATTTACTAATAAATTCTTAAATTTTATTGTTGCTTGGCTTGCAACAATTCAATCATTTGCACTGCCTTAAATACAGGATGTAACGAGAAAATATTATTTCATTAATATAAAAAAAGATTTTCTGTTGAAAATTTGTTAAATTTTTGACTGAAATTTATGTTATCCTAATACTGTATAAACTCAAAAATCTGTTTTATGGAAACAACTAAGTAATTTATTGAAATGGCTTTAAGTGCTTTTGTTTTCTTTTGAACTAAAAAAATGTTTTACTGAGATAAATCAAATTAATTTTTTCAGTTATTCAAGGATAGAAATATTTTCTTTTATCTGTTTTTAGTTCCACAAAAACATTTGTTAATTAAAAATGTTTTCTAAAGCCACATCATTTTTTGTTCTTTTGAGTGCTCAATACAAATGTTTTATTCATTGCAAGACATTCCTTGAATGAAATATAACAAATTAATAGAAAATAAATTATTAGAAGAATACTCAATATAAAATGATACTTTCTGAAATTCAGTTGCTAAATTCAAAAAGAAAGACAAAAGTGACATTTTTAAAAACGTAAAAATGTTTGTCCACATACGTGACTCCTTTTAACAGATCCGTCAAGGAATTCATTGTTCCTTAAATTTAAGGAATTTGTGATTTCTCTAATCCAAGGAAATCACTCTTCTTCATGAATTCATCTTCTATGTGAATTCGTCATTTTTCTAATCTTCCATAAGAATTCGCCAAAGTCAATGATGCTTCGCATATTACTCGTTCCTTAGCCATATTTTTTCTTACAAGCAGTGAAGTAGTCAAGCTTCTTTGTATACAGAAGTTAAGCCAAAAATGATACACAATTTTAAGGCTAAAACTCTGATTTCCAGATTTCACACACATTTTTAATCCAAAATTATTCACTCCTAAAGAGTTTTGGAAATGGAGCATAAACGCATTTTAAAGCAATCTCTTATTGAACTCGATTAATTCCAACTGTGGGAAAGCTGTTCATCTTAAAAATAGCTTCCGCTTCATTGGTTCATACACCATTATGGGAAGTGGGAAGTGAAAAAGTGATATTGACCAGCTACATATTGTTCTCAATTTCTTAAAAATCAGTAAGTTTTTAATGAAATTCAAAAATTTAGTTTTTCCAAGAAATCCTCTGATTGGCTGATGCCAATACCCTCATTACTGTCACAAACTGACTTACTGGAGAGGGGGGGGGGCATTTTTATTTTTCTTCTCTCCAGATCCCTCACAAATAAGCCTAAATTTTATTTTCAGATAAATTCATGTTTTAAATTTTCAAAATTGTAAAAAAAGAAAAAAAACATTTTTTTTAGCTGACTAACCGTGCACTAAATAGCATCTTTATTATTCTATCATTGAGGTATCAAGATATTAAAGTTACAATTGAACTCGGCTATAGTGACAACTCGCTTATAACATCAAACTATTCTGTATCATTCAATCGCTCGTTCATAGATTTACTTTGTTACTGAAGCTTGGTAATTAAGCCCCTCTGCCATAGCGTCATAAATAATCTGACGTCTTAATTGCCGTTACAACACTATTCTGTATTCAAAAAGAATGTCCTGAAAGTATCCCCACAACATGTCAATAGCAAGGACTTTTAAATGTACTCTGTTTCTAATCCAAAGGCAGTTTCTCATCTATTGCTTACGTAAATCGGGGCAATTCGTAATTAGGTATCTACCCACTTTCCATAGAACATAGAACATAACTGAGCTTGTCGAGCACGGCATCCGGGCACGTGCCCCATTTGCGGCTCTGTCCCCAGGCTACTGTTTGCTATACGTAACCTGAGTTGCATTGTTGTATGCAGAGAGTGATTGTGTAAAGGAGATTGAAGACCTACAATTCCTTTATACGATAAGGTGAACAGATTTTTGAGCATAGAATCGGGGATATGTCCCCGATTTCGAAACAAAACTGGGGACATTTATAATTAATGAAATAATTAACAGTAATTTAATTAAAAAACAATGCAATAATTAAAAATTCTCCCCAATTCCTGTTTTACATTTTGGGGACAATTTAAAAAATATCCTAAAATTGAGGACTGTCCCCGGAAAATGGGGACATTTGGTCACCTTATACGAAAAAGCATAAGCGTAACGTCGCGTCGTCAGTGGAAGGACTGTACAAGTTTGCTTGGAAAACCATTACTTTTAAATCTTTCTTTCAAATATGTTATGTGTCCCCTCAAAATGTTCACTCATGTTACATTTATACAGATAAGCACTCTTACATTTTTCAAAAGATAACATCCCCCGGGATGTGAATGTAACTATGCTCAAGACCATAATTAAAAATACTTACTTGTTGTTAACGTATCCTTTCTTCTTAAGTATATCACCATAGACGAATGTAGGGACACGCATTCCTCCTTCCCAAAGAGTCATTTTCGCTCCTCTTAGAGGATAGTTATTGCCGCCACTCAACACTTCTCCGCCATTCTGTAATTCCAAAGAAGCATTATAATCGGAAATGTATGCTTTATGCTATCTATCGATACTATTTTGTCAAATGGAAAACCATGAGCCTATTTATAAAGAAGATTACGGAGGGAAATACGAAGGCAGGGGGAAACAGGGGTCGTCCCAGGAATTTTTTCCAGGGTCCCGTTTTCGTGAAAATTGCTTATTTTTTTGTGAATTTAAATACTTATTTTTGTGAATTTTTTTTACCAACGTTTAATGAAAGTGACTTTTTTTTGTTAAAAAGTTTGATAAAAAGATTAAAATGTAGAGTAAAATATCTGAAGGGCCGTTTTAATCGATTGTATTTTTGGGAAGGGGCCGTTTTAATCGATAGTAGTTTTGTGAAGGAGCTGCAAAACGAACCCAATTTTCGTCTGCAACGACCCCTGGAAAAAGTAAACATGTGGAGTATCCGGTAGGTTTTTTTTTTACATTGAGTTAGCCAATGGTTAAAACCAGACACGGAAAATGTAACGAAGGAGTGACTTACGGCAGGGCATCCAGGGCACGTTCCCTAGGCCCAAATGTTTTAGGGTCTCCAAGAACTGTCCAGGTAGTATCAAAATATTTACTAAATTGTCTTTCAGATACATTAAAGGACAGATTTCAAGCCGAAAATCACAATAAAACGGTCTGGTTATCAAATTTTATAACCATGAAAATTACTCAATTTACATATATTTTTTTATTTATAAACATAGTTGCAATTTATGTAAAAATGTATGAATTTAATAGCACTTGACAATGGTAACAAGTTCGTAAAAATTATTAAGGGAAATTATTGTCAATTTTCTTTGACAAATTTTCAAGTTTTAGAACGAGGGAAAGAAGAAACAAAAACTAATTTTGTTGGAACAGATCTATTACCTTTTTTAAAAAAAAATTCTCTTTCATTTACTAGCGATAGTTGAAATACTTAATGCATTCAATCTGAGGAATTCTTGAGACACATGACTGTGACCAACGACGCATTTAAGGGGGAAGGGGGGTCCAGGGTGTCTGGATACCCTAGAAATTCCGATTTTTGTTAGCAAAATGATAAAGTCTTTTTGTGAAAAATTCTGCCTTTTCCATCGTTTGGACACCCCCCGCCCCCTTTCCGATTTTTTTTTTTTTTCTGGATACGTCCCCGACTGTGGCGTCCAAAACTTTAATGCAAAGTAAATGTTTATCCACGCGTGATTTGAGATAAGCTAATTAGTTTAAATTTAAATAATATTCTACAGTAAGTTCTTGTGCAGGGGCCCTCCAAGAGCGAGAGCGTAGCAGTTTAACAAATTTGGAGGAGGCTCAGTAGTATGTTTCCTTTGATTCTGTAAACTGGAAAGGACACCCTATTGCGCTGATTTATGTCTATTTTCTCCCCTCCTCCAAAAGACCTCTGAGCCTTCCCTCCCTTTCCTACGCCACTGCCTCGAATATCCGTGACCTGAGGCTCCAACTTTGAAAATCGGTCCCTGCCAATGGCTAACCGTACACGGGAAGCGTAACGTGAATTTTCTTTTATTGGCAGCTTAAAGGGACCACAGAATGATTATGTCAGTCAATAACTGCTTTACAACCCATTTGATATTTGATTTAATGGTGATTAGTGTCTTCCCCCCCCCCTCCCCCCCGCAATCATTTTGTAAGGAAGTGTGCAACTATAATTGTTGTTCATTTGGCTTACTAGATGGCAGCACTACAGAAATCATTACATTCCAATAAATAAATCGCGGCTTCGCGGTGTATTTCCAAAAACTCATGTGATTTTGGTGCTCAAATACTAATAACCCAATAATGCCAAGTACTTCAAAACTTTTAGTCCTTTTAGAAGCTGTAATAAACTATAAATATGGATCTCGCAATAAAGACGGGCATATATATTATTACACAAGTTGTTTGTGTGATTACGGCAACGCTACACTAGGGCGATCTGCCAAAGGGGGGGGTGTCTTGGTAGGAGGACTTTCTAAGGGGTTCTAACGCGTATTCACGTTACATCTGGAGAAAACCTACCAAAACTCCAGACCGTTAGATCGATAGCCGCGCGATGGGACCCGAACCCGGGACCTTTACACATATTATTACACAAAAGAAGTGTGGAGGGAAAGGAGACTTACATCTGAGATGAAAACGATGAGAAAATTATCCCAAAAACCAAATCTCTTCATATCTCTGACTAAGCTTCCCACTGCGTCGTCCATAGCAGTGACCATTCCTGAATAGAAGAAATAAAATATTTATCATTTGGCCACAAAAAGTAGACATACTTTTTAAAATGCAATAAAATTCAACTACGGCATTGGGGGGGGGGGGGCTCCAAAGAATATTGCAGAAAAATGAGCATGCAGTGTCTTAATTACAAAAATATTGAATTTTTTTTCAGCAATCGAAAAGTAAATCAGTTATTAAATCACACCATCTACTCAAACAATATTTAAAGTAGCTAGTTTTAAGTTTGAATATTACCACTGTAGCTGAAAAGACCGTTAAAACACTTACCACTAAATATCCTCCTTTCTTTGTTTCGAACATGACTATATTTTTCCTCATAAGACTTTGGTACCTAAAACACATATTGAATTAATATTTCATAACTGATTTCTAAACTATGTGTTCTATTAATTAAAGAATGCAGATTCCTTATAAATAAAACTGTCACGAGAGAAAAGAAATTCCTGTGACTTAAATTTTAATTTCAGAACTATCCGATGTCACTCACTTTAATTTTATCATTTTGAATATGTTACATCTGTTTGACGTGTTGATTGTTTCTACAGTTAAGAAATATGATATGATATCACATAAAAGTATTATTGTGTAATTTTTAGAATATTTGTCTATGAGAACCAAACAATTGCTTTTTATACAGTGTAGGATTTTATGTCCATTTATTTACTCATACATATCATCCGTCAGACTTACCGAAATCTAACGGTCAGACTCAGAAATTTACTAGAAATTTTAAAACTGTATAATAAATTACAGTCCTCCTTCCCTCCTTGTTGATAAACGTGCAGAAGAAAATGTGATAGGTAGCATAACTTCGTAAAACTTTGTAAGTAAATAATACATACACCGAAGAGCCTTTACATTATGACCACCTACTCAAAAACGCGTTGCGCCTCCTTTGGCCTTTGTACAGCTGCAACTCGCCTCGGCATGGATGCCACGAGTTCTTCGTAAATACTGGAGATAGGTTCTACAAAATATTTAAGCAGCGGCCACACAAAGTCGAGATATTGGAACATGGTGGTGTTTGAGCGCTGAGCTGAGGGGGAGAGTGGAGTAGCTGTTCTCCTGGAAGACAGCGTACCCTGACACGACCATCGACGTGATGAAGGAGAAACGGAGGTTTCATCCGCAATGATGCTCAGATAGTCCGCAGCATTCATGGTCTGCTCTACCACAACTACGGGTCCCAGAGCCGCTCAAGAGAACGTCCCCCAAAGCATAATACCACCGCCACCAGCCTGTGTATAGCCTGCTGTACAAGAGGGGAGCAGCTGTTCTCCTGGAAGAGGGCGTACCCTGACACGACCATTGACGTGATGAAGGAGAAACCGGGATTCATCCTACCAAGCAACTCTCTTCTACATTTCCGTGGTCCAGTCTCGGTGTTCCCGTGCCCACTGTAGGCGTAGTTGACCACTGGCGCAGTCCGGAGGGGGGCACCGGGCCCGTGTCCCCCCGAAATTTTTTCAGTTGATATGCAGTTAGTGTAGTAAATTCAATCGATTTGACTTTATATTGTAATATATATATACATATATTTCAATTTATAAAAAAGGATCGTGTCAGAATTCTTGCGTTTTCTCATCTTTCTGATACACGTTTTCTAGACCCTTTCACGTTGAGAATAATTAAAAAAATACAGCGAAGGTTAAAAAGTGCCTTTAATCACTAACCCGAGGTTACTCCTACATACCAGAAAAAATATACATCTGGACAAAAATCCCACTCTCGGGATAATAAAATCTCCCCTTCAGCTCGTTTTCGTTGTACCCTGTGAAGTATCTCCAAATGTTATCTGCATTCAGGACCACCTGTGGTATTTTTAAACTATGGTGTGTACAAAAATCTTTCTTACTTACTAAGGACGATAAAATTTCAAGGAGGGCACGCTGGTCACTACAATTCCCAGGGTCTAGAAGCTCGTGTTTTTTACTAGTTCGTTGTGCTGCCGAGTTGGTCTAGTAGAGTTCGAATAAAGATTACGGCCTCAAGAAAGCGCCCGTTGAGTAGAAGTATAAGAGAGTTTTTTACTAAAATTCCAAAAAAAAAAAAAACATATATAGTTCGCCTGCTGACAATGAAGACTCAAATTTACAGGACGCGGAAAAAGCTATAGATGAACAGCTGTATTTCCAAAAGGCAGATTTCAGAAAGCACATCAGGAAAAGAAATTCATGTAAATACTCAGTATTTCTTTTTTAAATGATAATATCTTCTTAAGTATGTTCAGTATTTGTACTTATCATATTTTTATTAATATGTAATTAAAAAAATATTTCTCTTATACCCTTTCAACTGACAACAGGATAAATCTAATTTGTTTTTCTGTTCAAAAATTTTATAAAACTCTTATAAATACTATTTTATAATATGTTCTGGCAAAGAATAAATAAATATTTGAAATATCTAGGGTTGCACAGAATATACGGCTAATTTATCAGTATCCAAAGCATCATCGGATATCCGACTCACGACTTATAAGCTCTATCGACAGTCCACTAAGTCTGTGCTGTTTAAATAAAAAATTACTCTCATTATTTTCTTCTTAATACTTTTACTACAGTTAAGTTTTAAAATTCTTTAAAATATTTTAAAGTGCAATCTTTTGTTATTTTAAACAGCAACCAATGAGAACAGCAGTTTTGGTTTGAAATTAATCTGAAAAACCAGAGCTTAATACCTTTATTTTCTGATTGTAAAATAAAATACTAAGTTGCTTATTATTATGCGACTTTATATTGAATTTCATCCTTTTAAATTGTATGTTAAAACTTTATACTTACTCAGGGTGGCAGACAAACTATCATTTTCAAACTCCCTGATATTTTCCGTCATTCAGCCAGATTAAGCTCTATGAGGCCTCTAGGGACTATGAAATTTTTGAGGCCCCTCTACGAAAAGCGTCTGGACTTGAAGATCAATGTGGATTTCTTTCAAAGGCCTCTGAGCTCGACTTTTCAATAAATTTCCAACCAGTGGGTTTTATAATATACATGCTATTGATGCTATACATGCATTATATACATGCATAATATACATGCTATATGTTTTATAATATACATGCTATGTGCTTTGAAATGCAAATGTATTCTATTTTGTTAAAATGCATTTAACTGAACACATCGCAGAAATAAGCACAATCCTAAATGGGTCATTTAGAAATGAGCTGCACATCTACCTCTAATTTGTCATGCGCCTATTACAGCTAACAAGTGACTTAGCTTTAAATATTTCTTCATACACTCACTAATACATTAAATATGGCATTCTAAAACTGTTTCTCTTTGACTTGCCTCCATGTGGGCCTCTGAAATGATTGGGGCCCATAGACTAAAGAGTACTTAGCCTAATGGATAATTCCAGTCCTGCTATCATTTCAGATCAGAGTACCCTTCATATATATATACATATCGGAAGTTTAGGTCGTTTTTGTGAATTTTCCCTTCAAAATTTAATTAATACATTAAGACATATATTTTCTTTTGCGTTATTATTAGTGCAGAAGACTAGACGTTCTTTCCGTGATACAATTCCCTTGTGTGTGTGTGTTTTCTATTTTACTCAACAATCATTAGCTCGAATAAATTACAGTAGTAAAATTTTGAGGAGTCTTGGGCGGGTGTAATTTTTGACAGTTAATGTAAGTGTTTTGTTTGGAAAACAATTTTATCTATTCTCGTCACGCCCCCAAACAACAAGTGTTTTCTTTTCTTTTCTGTAAGCGAAAGGAACTATTTACCCCGCATATATGGGAAGTTTCGGTCGTTTTGGTGAATTTTTCCTTTGTAATTTAATTAACATACTAACGCACACATATTCTTCTGCGTTATTATTAGTAATATAGTCCAGAAGGCTAGAAGTTCTTTCTGTGCAACAATTCCTTCATGTGTGTTATCTTTTTTATTCAACGATCATCTGCTTGAATAAATTTCACTAGCAAAATTTTCAAGAAGCTTGTGTGGGCGTAAGTTTCAACAGTTCCTCTAAGAGTTTTGTTTGGATAGCAATTTTTTCTATGCGGCTCACGCCCCTAAAACAGGTGTTTGTTTTTGTTTTTTTTTAACTGTAAGCGAATGGTAAGTTGACAATGACGCTTGGTAAGCAGAGGCACACGAGCGGGACTCTTGCTCCGCAGTCCCATATCCAACAGTATTTGCTGAATTGTGTGTTCCGAAACACTTCTACCTGCACCAGCATTGTATTGAGCTGTCAGATGAGCTACTTTCTACCGCCGATTTTGCTGTATTAGGCGGGACAGTTTCCGGCTGTCCCGCCTAGTCCTCTTTCTTTGCCTCCGGCTGTCTAGTCAAGGCCAGTCTCGAAAGTGCTATTCAAGATGGCCTTGGTCTAGTCCTCTTTCTTGATGTGTGGATGACCAACATTTTGGCGTCTATTGCTGGTTTCGCCTTCATTAATCCATTTTTTATAAATATTAACAACGGTAGATCGTGAACAACCGACCAGTCGTGCAGTTTCTGCGATACTCGTTCCGAGTCTACGAGCCATTCCATTACAATCTGCCCTCTATCCAATTCGCTTTGATCAATAGCCTTTCCCATCACTCACAAGCGTAAGTGCAAGAATAATTCCTTACCTTCTCCCGCAACAGTTAAATACCAGTCCCACTAAATTACGTGCTCTCTATATCATCCAGACGAGTTCATTGAAAAATGTGTAGGTGGTCATAGTATAATTGCTCTTCGGTGTATACATAATTAGCTGAATTAACCAGAGTCGCGCAGGTGTTAAAAGTTTAGGAGTTAACCAAACTATTAAAATGTCTTTAAAAAAATGAAAAGAAATTAGGCAATAAATTTACTGTCAGGAAAGGATCAGTAACCCTCCTCCCGATTTCTTTTTTTCTTACCTGTAAAGGACTGTGAACGGCTTGAAAGGGCAAATATAAAAATAAAGGCCTGGATGGATCAGACTGCGATAACAAATCAGTAACCGCCGACTTCATAACATCCTAAGGGACAAAAAAGTGATGATATAGGTATTTTTTCTTTCACATACGTGCAAGAAAAACATACTGTAAGTTATACAGACTATTCTATGAAAGTACAGGAGTTTTTCTAGAGCATATAAATTTAATAATTAAATCTGCCGACAACTTTATGAACAGACAAAAAAAAAAAAAAATGAAATTGGAATTTTTAAACGTGGTGGGCCATTTAGACACGTCATAAAAGTTGGAGTACTGATGTGCAAGGTGAGCTATTATACATAACACAGTACAGTACTCAAATTCTAGCTAAATGCAATAATTAAGCAATAAAGCAATAACGTGCAACTTTTTTACAGTCTTTCATAATCCTGATTTCTTTCACAGTTCAAGAAGTTCAATACAGATGGACTCTGTGGCGAGTGAAAATGCACCCAAATTTCTATCAGTATTCTTATAAAATTGTCAATAAAACCGATGGCGTAGCCAGGATTTTCTTTTGAAGGAAGGGGGGATGTCCAAATTTTCTCTTCGACATATATATATATACATATACCGGGTGATTCAAAAGTCAGGATAAACTTTAAAAATTAATAATTCGAAAACGAATCAAGATACAAAGATACGGTTTGCACCAAACGGATGGAAAAGAAACCGGGTTTTGTGTGGCAAAGAAACGAAAATAGTTGTGTTGGCGAACAACAGATGGCGCTACAGTGTTTTATTTCACTAAAAGATGATTTACAAATGAAAAAATGTTGACAACTTACAAGTCAGCTAATTACAGTTAATTCGAACTACAGTAAATTTTCAATATACTGCCCATCATTCAGAAGTACAGTTGTGAGACGAGTCACCACACCGTTCACAGAATTTAGTTGCATTTCTTGCGTTACGACAGACACATTTTGGCGGATGGCATCTTTCAGTGCTGCTAGTAATGCCGGTTGGTCGCGGTACACTTTTGACTTCAAGAATCCCCACAGCCAAAAGTAACAGGGTGTAAGATCGGGAGATCTTGGAGGTCATGATTGATTAAAGCAGCGACTGATAATGCGATCCTTCCCAAATGTTGTATGAGGTGGTGCTCCATCTTGCATAAAGGTGACTGTTGGAAGTGCCTGTCGCGCTTGTAGTTCAAGAATAATGTTCTGTAACAGTGCTGCATATCGGGCACTGGCGGGTCATATCGCTGACCAGTGACATGACAGTTTTGAAACCCGTCTGTGTGACTTCCTCGAAAAAAGATGGACCAATTATGAAATCAGCAGTGAAGCCACACCAGACTGTCACGTTAGGATGTTGCAAGGGTACCTCAACAAATGCATGTGGATTTTCTGTGGTCCACACTCGACAATTGTGGGTGTTAACAGCGCCAGAAACTGTGAAATGCGCCTCATCTGTCCAAAGCACAGTGTGAAGCCAGTCGTGCTGCTCTTCCATTTTATTGAATACCCAATTGGCAAAATCTCGACGAGAGTCGAAGTCAGGAGGTTTCAGTTCTTGGTTATGTTGCAAATTATTGGGATACTGTTTCAGAGTTATTCGCAGTGCTCTCCACACACTTCCGTACGACACTCCTGTCTGCCTCGAAACTTCTCGGGCACTGCTCTCCCCATGTGCAGAAATCGCCAACATGGATTGCACCGCCTGCTCCACTGTCGTGACAACAGCAGCGGCTGTTGAGGGACGGCCACTTCTTGCACGTGACGCCAAAGATCCGGTAGATTCAAATTTCTTCACCATTTTGATCAATGCAGAAGGCGTTATTGGTCCTTTGCTGCCTCGCATGCCCTTCATGTAGCGATATGCTCGCAATGCCGCTGTGGCACTTTCCGCATTCTTATAATATTGACTAAGAGGGCTTTCTCAACTATGGACAGCATTTCCATGCGTATAAGCTTCGACTACCATTACCTGCTCCAGTATCGCTTTTGCGCTTATCCCTTTTGTATCGCTTGTCTCTTTGCATAATTCTATATCAGAAATCCGACTGCGCCATCTGTTGGACACCAAAAGAACTATTTTCGTTTCGATGCCACACAAAATCCGGTTTCTTTTCCATTGATTCCGTTTGGTGCAAACCGTATCTTTGTATCTTTATTCGTTTTCGAATTATTAACTTTTAAAGTTTGTCCCGACTTTTGGATCACCCGGTATATCATTTCAGAAAAACAAGGATAAGATCCCTCTTCCCCTGTCTGTCTCTCACATTTCGGGAGTGAGCTGACCCCCCCTCCCCTTGGCTACGCCACTGAATAAAACTGTCCGAGAACACACTTCTGGGTCTATTCGGACTATTAGTCATTTCAATCTATTCAAGAATCGTTAATGAAAACCAATGAGTTTTCACCGTGAACTGATTCGTTTTAGATATTCTGTTACTTTAAGTAACAAGTGAGATATAAAACAGTGAAATTAGCTAGTCAAATAAAATCGGGACCGATGGAATAAAAGTAAATAAACGATTGATCATTTCAAAAGTAGTTCCCATAACTGTTATACATTTATCCCACCTTGAAGCCCATAGCCTTCCGCAAGGGTGCTGCGGATGCAATTCACCCGGGCTCTGGCTTCAGCCCCCCCCCCCCCAAGTCAAAAGTACCTTTATATCTTTTACTGTATCTAATAAAGTGAAAATTTTCGAAGATTTCTTTGAATTAGGTAAGTTGACTTCTACTGTTGCTGCTCTGCATCTTTAAGAGCTAACGCATCATTTATAAGAGTCTTCTCTACAACTTGACAGAATAATCCAATTCTATTCAAACGTCTCCTATCTCTTTCATCACAGAAAACTTTCTAACATTCAAAAAGTTACTTATTACACATTTTGACATTTTGGTCAATTTAAGAGAAAGTATAAAATTATTGATTCGATTTAAGTTGTTAAAAATAATTTTGACATAAGCTTCACGTCTTTCCTCTCCTTCCACTGTAGCTTCTTTTTCGAATTTTAAATATCGGGTTTGTCTACAAAATATTTATTTTACTGTCTTCATAACTATCTAAACTACTCTGACCTATTAAAAATGACCCAAAAATATAATCTGGGCTGTAAAGATGTGTAAAGGCTTCCCAGCCAAATATTTTTTTCGTAGTGGAAACAAACTTGGCAACAAAGTCGAAGGTGGGGAGGAGAATTTCCGTGCAACAAAATCATGTCGTCAGCTCAAAAACATGTGCACGTGCACGTGAAGTAATTTGTTCACCGTAGGCAGCAAACATTAGGACATCAATTTCACTTTCTGGCACCCTTCTGCTGCCAAGAAACGCACTACACCTCACTGTTCCTAATTTCCGGCCTCCATGTCGGACGAACACATAACTCGCTGACATCACTTTGAGAAAATCTAACAGACAAATGGCAGAGTGGTGAATGTTCGTACTGTGAATTCCCGATTCCCAACAGAGAGCACCTCTATACAAACATCTGCCTGTTTCACCAACTTGCGCTCCATGCTGGTTATATAGTTAGTCCCGTTTTCATTTGACTGCCCTTTATAGGTTAGTGTACGCATAAAAACAACGTGCAACCATAATTTCAATGTAATTATTTTTGGTCATATTCTTTTTTTAGTTTTTTTATTTATTTACTTATTTTGTGTGTGTGGGTGTTTCCAGTTTTTACAAAGTTTACAGAGAATGCATTTGAAAAGGGAATCAATTTATGATAAAAAAAGACATTAGTTAGCAGACACGACTATAAATATCCCGGACAACTATATATTAGCAGGCATAGCCATTAAGAGCTGTTTACTAAAGCAGGATTTTGTAAGAGCTTTAAAATAAGATGATAAGAGTTACGTTTCTCATAACAGTATTTGTATCTGCAGAAAAAAAATGTTATGAAAGGGGCGTAGTTAGAGGCGGGGGGGGGGGAATCTCGGGATATATCCGCATAAATCGTGTCAGTTAGCATAAGTGGTGCAAAAATTTCGTTTATTTACTCACGATTCATTTCATATCCTCCCCTAATCGAAATATTTTTTTTGGATATTTCCTGTTTTGTGGTTTATGATAAGCATGCAAACTTACTGTTGTATATATTCCTCTGAATTCATCAGTTGGTGAAAGATTTCTGTGGAAATCCAAAAGCTCTCGCCATACTTGAACTGATCCTGAAAAAAATATGTATACCTGTAATATAGGACAAATGTAAAACCCACTGTAAAATACTGATGAGATAAATAATGTAGAAAGGTTACCACATACCGTAAACAAAAGGAGAAAAAAAAGATATGAACTGATTGCAAAATGTACTGGTATCCAAAATTGACAAGTTATGAGTTTATAATGCCTGGGAATTTAGGCCTGGGCTTTATAAACAAACCAATGATGTTAAACACTCCAAAAAATCAATAATGCTTCTTCACCCAATGCACTATGGACTAGCATTAACAGTAAAGCTGTATGTAAAATACACTCAAAATACTGGTGTTAAAACGATAAAATAAATAAAAACTTTGTGAAAAAAAACACATATAAAATGTTACTTATCATACGTTACAATCGTTTCGACCAAAATTTGCGGATACTATTTCGATTAGCTACTTCGGGTAATACAATTTTTTCTTAAATATACCTTTTTCGGGTAATACAATTTTTTTGGATTTCCACAATAATGCAACGTAAGACATAGTTTGAAACAAAACTTACTTTCGATAGTGTGCGTGTAGTAATCACCCTCTGCATAGTAAAACCCTAAGAATGAGTCGAAGCCTCGATTTGTAGGGGTATAAGACTCATTGCAATGACCTAAATGCCACCTGGAAACGTGAAATGATATAATACTGTATAAATTGAAACAAATTTTTGTTTTTATAATAGAGTACAGCGTCAAAAATAAAGTATTCAAATTTTGTAATCGTTGATTACAAAAATGTCGCCATATTACAAATATGGCAAATGTCGCAGATTACAAATATGTTCGCCATAAATGAAAAGAAGAAAAGTGTTGTATTACAACAACGTAGAGTAAAAACACAAAAAACATCAGAATATGATGATAAATAATTAGAGAAAAATTTAATGTTAAACGCAAAATTTCAAATCGTATTAGAGAGCGTTCTTAAATATTTAAAAAAGGACAAACTCCCAGCTTTTATTGTTAAATTATCTTAGAAAACTTTTAATAAAATTTTTGTACCAATTATTTTTAAATATTATATTGTAATAATAATATATTAAATAAATAGTTTGCCAATTTTAATTTAAATAATCATTATGCATTTAAAAAATTCCCCTTATTTCTGGCTGTTAAAATATCCTAATATTCCTATCCCTAATAAATATCCTAAAATTATCCTAATAATTTAGTAATTAAAATTTGTAGAAGAAATAATTTGCCAAGTTTATAACCGAAATAATAATTTTACATTAAAAAATATTCTTATTTCGCTGCTGTGAAAGTATTCTAAAATCTCTATGAAATAAATTTTGTGCCAAATATTTGTTTTACAAAGGTGTTAAAAAAGTTAAAATAACAATATCAAAATTTCACACAATCTTCGGAATATTTAAAAAGCATTTTTTTAAATTAGTAAACAAGCAAAAATGTACAGCTGCGGAAAAAAGAAAACGCCCAGTTTGTCTTTATTCGGTCATCGTTCGTCGTACAGCAAAGTTACATACACCAACGTTTACGAAAAAATAAAGTACACTTTAATTAGCTATGTATAAAATCTGCATAAGAGGGCCATCTTCATAATTAAATGCGCACAAATTTATTTTTTCAATTTCAACTTCTAGATTTCACTTCATATCTCGAAAATTTAGCTCATTTTAACCCCGGATACCAATTTTCAATACATATGTATTAAAAATGAATGAGTTATGAGCTTCCAAAATTTCCTCCCCCCTGTGTTAAAATATTTTTTCTTACTTTTATTCATATCTCAATTGATACTGATATCAAGATGCTCTGGTTCTTATTCGTACTATTAGAACTAAACTGCCCAAACATAATTTAACTAAGACGGTTTTCCTCCCACTGGGACTCATTCAAATGGAATCCGCCATCTTTCGCCCTTCGCCGTCCCATATGAAAGATCTTGCAACCGCGGAGCGATTGCCAGATGGCAATCGAAACACAACAACAACATCACCTCATTAATGTTTATGGCACATTTTACTAATCTCCTGAAAATTTTAATCAATACCATGAAATTCTATGCCTTTTTTACGTAAATTTGTAATTTATTGTATATTTCTGTGATCACTATTTAAGGAATAAAAGCCTATGCCAGTGCTTTTGCTACACCCGGTGTGTATAATGTAAATTAATTTTTATTTTACACGAAAATAGCAAATGTTATAGCTATTAAAAATAGCAAATTTTGAGGCAAATAAATAATAGATTTGTGAAGTTTGATGATGCTTTAGTCATGTTAATTTCATTTCACAAATATGTCACGTTTTTTTAGAAAATAGCACTCAAGACTTTTTTTTTTGTATGTTTATTACTTACATGAAAATTATCTATACTTATTCCCCTACTTTATACATGAAATGAATTTTCATTTATTGCTCAGTAACTTTCACTGTCGTATTGGTCAGGTGAGCTGAGAACAGCCTCTCCTGCTTGTCAACTTCAAAATATTCAATAACAATTTAATGCGAGAAAGTTTTCCGAGAAAAATAAGCCCATTAAAAATACCATTGTCTTATTACTTAAAGATCAATAATGCCATGATTAAAGTAAGCTATATTACAATGAAAAACCTCGATTTATAAATAAAACTCTAAAATATTCAATGATTTCTTAGCACAGTAACAGCAATATTTCATGTTGTAATATCATGTTAACAATTTTAATACTGATATTATATCTAATATATAAAGAATTAAAGCGTATTATCAACTTTTTGAAACACCCTGTATAATGCAGTATCTTAATCGTTTTGAAAAATCAAATTTTGAATAACCGGTTTGAAATTAGACGGAACGATAAACGACATCATTTTTTAAATTCTCAATACAAAAAAATTAACACTAGAAACGTTATTTTTCTTGTAAATAATCTGTATTTTTATTTCCGAGAACGAACTTTTTAATGAATGGAGAATTCGAAACCTTTATACATTGCTCTCAATTTGTAGACAACCCCTTAAAAACGCCCCATCAGAAATTTGCAACATATCCGACAATTATCGTAGAAAATTCGAAAATTTTACATTTAGGGTAATTTGAAGGCTTTTTCTTTTTTTCGTTTGATAAAGTCAAATCAGGGTATTGCTAAAAAAAAGCAAAGAAAAAAAAAAAGCTTATGCAGAATTAAATATGAAGACGGCCTCTAATGCAAATTTTAAGAATATCAGATTAGAGTACATGTTATTTGTAAATGAATGGTACTTTGTTATACGATGAACGACGGTCGAATAAATAGCAAGTGGGCGTTTTTTTTCTCCGCAACTTAAGTATCATTAAATATATATATATACATACGTTAAATAAATGCGTCAGGTGTTATCAACTCTGATAAGAGTAAATAGAGTATTTACAGTACGCCCATTCGAAAACACTAATAAGAGTAACAAATATTGAAATAGCACTTTAAATAGTCTTGATGAAACGTAAAGAAAAATACAACGTAGCTGTTGTGTTTCCCCCAAGATTGGAACACTATTTTTTCATTTCAATTAGGTGAAATTCTGTTTAGTTGACACTTATCAGTGGAAACTTATACATGAACTGCATTTTACTCCATTTTATTGTATTATACACTTAAACAGCTTTTTAGCGCAAACAATGTCTCTTTTGTACACAGACAAAGGACGGGATATTCAACAGGTAAATAAAACTGCGTTTTGAATAAATTCTTTAAAAGGATTAATTATTTTTTATAAGGTAACTAAATTTTAAGTTTTATTATACATATCCGTTTTACTTAAATGTAAATGCACAATTTTTCGTTCCACAATATAACTGTTTTTATACTTAATTAATGAATATTTGTTACTTACTACTGTAGATACATTTATTACGAAATATCTTTAAAGGTGTTCGTTTTAAAAAGCGATAGACATCAAAGGACTTGAACAGCTTTAAAAACAAACTTATCATGTTAAACATTCGAAAAAATAAGTAATGCTTCTTCATTAACTGCACTATAAATATTAACACTCAATTACCATATTTGCCCGAATATGACGCGGAATTTTTTGGCTGATCATTTCCCGTTAAAAACCTGACTCGCGCTAAATTCGAGGCCTAACTATAGAATTTTTCTAATTATTTTGATGAAAAATTTCGGAGTCGCGTTTATATTCGAGGCCTGAGTGTTTCGTACTTCCGTAAGTTCACTGTTTGCAATAGATCTCAGTGCGACTCGAAATGAAATGAAATGAATGTGGTGTTACGGTTAATTATCTGCGCGAGGGATCTAGACCGAGGAGCGGGGAGATTGCCCTCCGTGGGGGACTTTCTAAAGGATCCTAACCCGCATTTACGCGAAGTGTCGGAGAAAACCACGGAAAACTCCGAACGGTTAGGTCGGCGGACGCGACCTGGTTTTGAACCAGGCACATTCCGTCTCCCAGTTGAGAGCGCAAACGCGTTCAGCCGCTGGTCGGACCAGTACGACTTGAAAAAAAGAGACATTCTAAATTTTTCGAGCCTCTATCGCAATTGAATTTTTGAAAGGATGTTCAAAAATTGCATGACTTTCCGAAAAGCATAGTCTTCAAAGCTGAATTATGCAAAGCATCTCTAAGTACTTTACTTGCTCAATTGGGATTTTAAGTTATTGAGATTCCGTTGTATTAATAACAGTTTTCCTCATTTAAAAAAAAAAAAAAGATGCTTCGTTCTTAAAATATTTAAATATTTTTAAAAGGAAACGTAACGAATACTTCCAGACAATTATAAAACGAAATGAAAGTAACATCTGAAATAACGGGTCGAAAAGTACCTAGTTACGCATTTGTGAAAATATAAAGTGCAATCCTTCATTTATTAAAAAGAAAATTCAAATGATTAGTTTGATATGAAATGAAAATACACTTACTTTCCTATAACATGAGTATTATACTGGAATTCTTTCAACTTCTGAGGTAAGAACGGTACTCTAGTCGTAACACCCGTGGGCTCTAATACAATCACAACGCAGTTCTGCAAATGTAGAAAAATAACGGAGCTTTTAAACGATTCTTATATGTTGACTAATATTTTAAAAATCCTTTGAAAATCATGGATGTTAAAAGTAATATTGTATAGTAAAATTTTTATTATTTGAAAAATTTCGATTGCTGTACACGTAGACCTTTACTTGCGCAGAGCAACTGTTTTTAGGTTTAAAGTTTGACGGATAGGAATGCCAATAGAAAAAAATGAATTCCTACAATATTCCTCGGAAGCTATATATGTACAGGGTGTCCCAAAAATGTGGTAACACGCTTTAATTCTTTATCGATTAGGGGTAAGTGGGCAATGCAAACTGAAAAAAATGTTCAAAAAGACTACGTTGAGGAAAAATTCGCCTCGTTCATTTTCAAAAACTTACCCTTTTTATATTTGTATACGATCACAGCAATAAAAAAATGTCCGTTAGTAAACTGTACCTCGTACATAAATGAGGTGATGAACAAAATTTCAGCCTTTCATCATAAAATGTCTCGTAGATATCTATAAACAAAGATGAAAGGGGGCTATACATGAATTTGAATGTGAATGATTATTGCTAGGGGGAAAAATATTTTCTTTCGTAATTTCTGTACGACCCCTTTAAATCAAAATTCGCTCTAAAAGCATTGGCCATTAGTTTATATATATATATATATACGATAATTTCCTTAGTGCAATTTACGACCCCTGAAATGCAATCATCTAATGTGCTTTTTTCTCTTCGAGAGCCATCGAAAAGTGGTTCAAGTGAGCATATATTCATCTTCATGCCTCTGACAATTTTTAGGATGTAATTCTCAAATTTTGCACATCATAGTGTAAGGGGCACATTTTTCTTTTCTTTTTTTTCTGTGCAGGACTCGTATACAAAATTGTAACTTTAAGAAAATCAACTAGAGGAATTTTTCACAGAGTAATCATCTTCCCCTACGCTATTTTGAACCATTTTCAATTTACAATACCCAGTTGTCTGTAATAGCGCGTTACCACCGTTTAACCCTTTGAGGCGCAACCCTTTCCCAATGCTGAAAAAAGGGCAGTCGTTGCCATCGCTCGACTTAACTACCAGCAAGATGGCGGACGATCGAAAGTGCTTCGCGTGCCACAGATCTAGAGACCCTTTTTTGACGATATCTGGCTGTGCTGCACAGCCAGCTGCGTCAAAAAAGGTCTCTAGATCTGTGTCACGCGATGAACGTTCCGATCGTCCGCCATCTTGCTGGTAGTTAAGTCGAGCGATGGCAAAAGGCTGCCCTTTTTTCAGCATTGGGCCATCGATCCGGCTGTTCTCGCATTCTTCCATTTTTCAGCAGATGCCAGTGCTGTTAAAAAGAATCGTGACCATTTTTTGACGGGAAATGGCGTGCTAAAAAGGAAAGGATTCTCGTGGAGCTATGTCACCCGCAACTATTTTTACAGAAATCAAATTTATTCTTCGCGACTGGCAACAGTCAAAACGTCAGAGTTTGGTGTTCCCAGAGCGGGAACACTGCGAGTTTAAGGGTTAAAGACACCCTGCATATATCATAATGATACGCTAATGTAGTTTACTTGATCTCATCAACATTTAATGAGGTTGCTATTACAGTGAAATAGCAAAACGAAGACGTTCCAGTTTTGTATGTAAACCGGATGTGATCGCAGACACAACTCGTCTCAAAAGCCTTTACAAAACAGACACCAAATAATGTAGTAATGCAGCAAATTATCGAATATCAGCAGATATATATCTGCAGATAATGTGCAATTCATTCCGGATATTCAATTCAATAACAATAATAACGGGAAGATGCACTGTTTTGTGGCAGAAAATTGTTGAAAACACTCCAACCACGAATAAAGAAAAGGTTGCGAAAAAAATAACTGTACTTTTAAATATATGTAACTGTTTTATAAATTATAACTTTGTTAGTACGTAGTTATACTTATCTATTGTAACAATACCTGTTTGAAAATAAGCTATTAATTACCCTAATAAAATTACTACCTTTTAATAATTAAAAATGCAATTTTAGGCTTTAATTGCTTAAAATATGAAGCAAAATTATTAGGCTTGTATTTATTTTTCATAAGACAACTACATAACATACCAACTAGATATGAATCATGTAAAATAAAAATACTTAAAGTGGTTAGAGGGCTAAAAACACTTTTCTGTTAAATACTACAAAATAAAATAAAATAAACTGTATATCAGTGAAAATAACTTTAAACCATTATTAGCAAGTAAAAATAGTTTTACATATCATGTGATTCTTCTTTTTTAAATTTATTTTTCGTTTAATAAATTTATTATATTTAGAACAAAGTGATGTGAGCTATTACTTTTGTCCGAAACATAGAACATCTTTTCTAATGATAATGATGTTTTTTTGATAATTCTTCACGTTTTGTGAAAATCGTATCTTTAGTCATCTGAAAATCCTGTCTTCAATGCAAAATATCTCAGTTTGAAATTGGGAAACTTTTTTTTAACATTTTGTTGGCATTGTAACTTTCATGGTTATTTTGCAAATACTTTCTTTGAAAAACTGAAGCAAAAATATTTTCACGATGAGAGCATTTTTACACATAATCTCACAACTTTATTTAAAAAAAACAAAGTTTAAATTCGTAGTATCCTTTCGCTTCATTGCATTAGGCATAGGCATGTGTTACCTTGAAGTTAATAAAAGGATTATTTTGAAAAAAACTGTAACAACATGGTGTTTTGTTGTAGTTCAATAATACAATCTGAATATTATACTCAAAAATTACGACCAAATAATTTTTTTATTGGTTTTAAATGTGTACAGTTAATTTGCACACTTTCTCAACTCTAGAACCCATATTTGAGTCTTGTTTAAACCTAGTCAAACTTGATTACTGCAAATTATTTAAAAAGTGCGTCAGCTGCATAGGTTTTTTATTATTCTTCGTTTAATAAACTTTCGTTGATTTCTAAATAAATGTAGACAATAACTACATTGTTGCTGCATGCTGCAAAATTAACTGGGAGTGTATGTCACAGAAAATGCTAAAATAATACACTTACTTGTCTTCCAAGGTGATATGGGTAGTATCCAGTCATAAATGCAGCTCTGGACCTATAATAAAAAATAACCTTAAATTTTGGCAAAATATGCCAAGCGTACATTTACTTCTTTCCCAGTGACAGGAAATAGAAGAATTTTTTTAAATGTATCTTAGCCAAAGATGATTGTAGTTCATGGAATATCTAATGATGCAGCCCGCTAAGGCAAGGAAGACATGAAAGACAAATTTATTTGGCATCGTTTTATTTGAATCGTTTAATTACTTCAATCAAAAGTAATTAAACGATTGGTTTTTGATATGCAAATCAAGGCGTTATATCATCATATGAGAATCGCTTATATCATCATCATATAATTATATCATCATATGAGAATCGCTTATATCATCATCATATAATTATATCATCATATGAGAATCAAGGCGTTATATCATCATATTGCGCTTTGCACAGAATATCTAGTTGGATTTCCGCAGTACAGAATTTAATTTTAGTGTTAGGACTCGAAACGTTTTGTTATGGCTCAGAAATATGATTCGGAAGAAACTGTTAAGAGATGAATTATACCCCGTTTAATTCAAAAGCAATTTAAAATATTTTGATTATTTGTTATAGTTAACCTAAAAATAAATTCCAAAATGGAAATCTTTTTGTTGATGAATTTTAAAATTTTCAAATGCTTAAAACTTACTGTCATGGCCTATTAAAAAAGCTAGAAGTACATTCCAAGACATTAAAATTAAACCAAATAAGAGGTTATAATAAAAATAAATGAAACGCACAAATACAAAAAAATCATTTAAACCATGGAGATTTCTTTAAAACAATTAGTTACTTTTTCATAAAAAATTATAAAAACAGACGAAATACGAATACCAAGAACAGTAACATTTATTTTGACTTATTTTCATTTCTTTATTTGGATTTTATTTTCCTCTTAGAAGGCCAAGAAAATACTACTTAATACAACTTCTTTCAACTTTTCAATAATTCTTATAGTCAATATTTTCCATTTTATAAAAAGATTGACTTTAAACACATCTTCGCAGCAAGATGCCATTTTGATTGAATATGCAGAAACTATAAACTTATTACTCAATTTGTATCAATTATTTCAGCATCGATGTAACTCTAATTACTAACAAGAACAGGTATGGTAATCTCAATGGTTCCAAAAAATGTTGTAAGCCTAAATATTAAAAGAAATCTAAAAGTCATAATTACCCCAAATTTTTTCAATTTAGTGATTTTGTTTGGGTATTTACTTCTTATATTTTAAGCAAATAATTCTAAGGAAACAAAATTTTTACTAGGCGTTCTTAAAAAGTCAAAGATTCCCCCTAATTAATGAAAACAATATTTTTTTTCTATAATTAAAAGAGCTGAAAATTCCAAAAGTGAAACCTGCAAAAAGTGGTTGTAAGTACCCCCCACATGATCCAATTTATTATACATGAACTAAATTTAGACATTTAAATTATTCTAAATCTATATTGGATGGCAAAATATTATTGTTAGAATTTGATTTAAATTAATCAAATATAACATTTTATGGGTCATTTAAATGTATATTGAACTAAATCTTTAAAATCATAAAAAAAGTTGAAGCAAAGTATATAATGAGCTAAAGTTGTGAAGGTTCCTTATACTAATACAAAGTTCATATTATTCAGATACACATACTGTTAGAATAATAGATAATGAATTCAAAGTAAAGTCTCGCAGGTTCTGGTTATATCCAGTTTACGTTTCAAGATAAATGAAGAAATCATTCATTAAAATCCGTATCTAGAGGTCAGATCTCATGTAAATTTAATGTAAAATATCTGGTACCACGCAAATGTAAAGGTTTTGGGATGTTTTCGATATGTAGAGCATCAGTTGTAAATTTTAGTGTATATAGAAAGTATGTACGGTCTTTCCATGTTTTCATAGTATAAAATGTAATCGATATGCAAATTTAAATTTAAAATTTTTTGAAGGCAGGCTTAAGTTAATATTAATACCATTTGGTAGAAATAAAATCTTCTAATTATATGAGAATACTCGATATTCTTCTTTGCTGCTTGGAGTACTGAGTTCTTAGTATAATCTCAGCCAAAGAATGTTGCACAGATGTCTTAGAAATAAGTGTAATAACTGAATGATAAATATGAATAAAAAGACCCCCCCCCCCCACATATAAACTGTCAGCACCATCGTAATCTCTTTCGAACGCAAACAGCTTTTACACGACAAATGAAAATATTCTGAGCGATTAATACGGATTTTACGGTAATAAGGCAAATAATCACATCAGACGAAAGTATTACGAGTGAAGGACAAGCTATTTTTTGATTGCGTAAGCTTAAACTGTTAAACTCCTTAATTCCTTTATTTCTTGTGTGCAACAGTGTAGGCCAAAATTACTTTGCAGTTATTTTGTTTTATTGTAATTATTACAAAAAATAATAATTTAAATATTTTTTTTACGAATGCTGCTTACCAAACTATTATTGAACCAGTAACGGTTATGGGCAACGATTTCTGGGTATGAGATTTTAAATTCTTTTTGTTTCAATATATAGGGTATTCATAATCGAAATTTTCGCGGTGTGCAGAAAAAATCGTGGACCAGAATGCTATTAAATTTGCAGGAAACCTCAATGAGACCATGGGAGATTTCAGTACACAACAAAAAAAAAAAAAAAAAAAATAGATAGAAATATCACCACAAAAGAACGTTTCACAAAGCTATATAGCTAGATAAGTTCATTCTTCCACCACGCAAAGTCATAACATATCTGCTTCACATCCTCTTCATTGTTCTTGAGAATAGTACTTACTTAGTAGCAAGATCTCGCGTTGCTCGCGGAACTCTTCCACCAAAACAAAGATTCTGTACTTGCTGTTTGAGTTTGAGTCAATATCTGGCCTCAAGGAATTCAAGGTCCTACGGTAACTATAGGGCTACGAAAGATAATGGCTAAATTTGAATCAACAGAATCGTTGAGTGAGCGTACAATCAGGAAGAAGATGGAAGAGAGTTGATGAACATAGTGCATATACACTGCGATCAGCAGTGCAGCATGTCCATTCATACAGCTGGATTCTCCGCTCGTCGTTAATTTTTCGCAGTCGTTAACTTTGCCCCGCCTTGAGGTGGAGTTTTAAGGAGGAGCGTCAAGGGGTTCATGTGATTGGCTAAAAGACCTCCCGTTTCCCTCCGGAGTTGTTATCGCAGTCGGTAACCAAACAACTGGTTCTGCCCAGTTGGTAGCTAACAACCGACAATTTCGTGAACCACAGGCGGAGAATTCCACCCTAAGATTTCAGATGGCGGCTGCGAATAAAGGCAGTCACATGGAATATGCTTTAACACTAATTATGATACAAAGTCATTTGAAAATTGTAATTTTCTATATTTGCCTGTTTTGTTCACATTAAAATCACATCGTCAATGCACCAATGATAATTCATTTGCTCAACGTATTAAAACGTACCATAAACATCTAAAGGAATCATTATATAAAGATATAAAAACAAACTAGAGTATCTTTAAAAGAATTTAACTTATAATAGATTTAAACTCCACGTACTATGTACTCACGGTGTACATATTGGCTGGACGTAGGACTGATTCATTATGACACCTTCTCTCGCAAGTTTATCCAGATGAGGTGTTTGCATCTCTGGATTATTCCACCCCACATCATTCCAGCCTGTAAAGAGAAATCAAAACATAGGCATGAATTCTAAGGGTTAAAACAAAAAATTCAAAGTTTTTCTGGATTTCAAATTCAAACCCCCGGGGTCGAATTTCGAGCAGTCATGTAGGGGGAAATGTACATACAGAGTCGTTATAAAATAACGTGAGGTGTTCAGAGCCCCCTAGCAATTAAGTGCTGGACGAAACATAACGAAATTTGAGGGACGTACATAGTGGACCACGGGGGTTTCGATTTTGAAAGAAACAAAAATCTAGTACCAAAAGTCGCCACAAGGGGAAATATTGGCGATGTTTACCAAATAAAATGCACTAATTTGTATAATCGCATTCCTTCTTGTGATTACGAGTATAAAAGGAAGGACTGAGAAAATTCTCATAATTCAGAAGCCAAGTAGCTTGAAGCAGCTTCAACTTCATCTTTCTGCAGACTAACAGCTTTGTGTCCCCGGACTAGCTGCTGTGCTTAGAGTTCCTGTAGTTTCAAGTCGTTGCAGTATGTTTCGTAAGCTTGTTATGCTCGTAGGTCTTTTTCGCAATTTCTCCAAACTCCGAAATTTACGAAGAGCAGCTAAGGCATTCTCCTTTTGCTAGTAACAGTAACAGAGATTGACTAACATAGCACAGGTAAGAGCCATTGAAACCCAGTTGGCCTCAGAATGATGAAAATTTTCTCACCCATTAGTTTATGCACTCATAATCACAACTAAGAACGCGATTATGCAAATTAATGTATTTTTATTTGGTTTCGTCCAATATTTTACTCGCTAAACGGTTCTGAACACCTCACGCTATTTCACAACCACACAACTACCCTGTATATAGTAAAGAGTGGTAATGTGTTACATGAAGACGGACTGTGGAATTCAAGAGAGAAGGCAGAAGATTTTAGAACCTCCCGAAAGGCCCTTCTGAGATAATCAAAAGTCTTTGTAATTCCACTTTTTAGCTAAAGTCTGTAAATATGTTAATAAAGTTAGTAATAACCTTGAATTTGTGCTTTGAAGTGCGTTACAGCAACGGTTATTTGGCGGTCTGTAGTACATTTCAATGCATCATGCGCTTCTGATCTTATGTTTCAATAAGCAAATACTGTATCTATCGCACTGAAACTTCTGTTCATGTAATGTTTGGAACTTGCCTAGAATTTTATATTTATGACGAGGAATTCGGCATTAAAACTTCTGTTTGCAGAACAGAGTCAAAATTTATGTTACAATATCCCACTCAAACGCTCTTAAGGTATATGTAGCCTATAATGGACCATGTGTAGCTACGGAAAAAAGAATAAAGGCCTCTTGCCCTTTATTCCGGCTGACATTCGTTGAACAGAAAAATTGCATATACCAATCTTGTACGAGTAGCATTCACTTTAATTTGCTATGTATAAAATTTGCATAAGGGTTTATTTTCATATTTAAATGCGCACCAACTCTATTTTTTCCAATGAAAAAGAAAAAGTAACCACTGCATTAAAATTATTAAAACTAATATAAAATATCATTGTGAAATGTATGGTAATTTCTGCAAGATATTTTTCGTGATGTAATGCTTAATTGTTTAACCTAAGCAATTTGTAGAAAAATTCATTACCAAAAACTATAATTTTATATATTCAGATGCTTTAATTTGCGGCAAATGATTTGACGATGAAGGGAGGGGGATTACGTAGAGGAAGGTTAAATTTAATATAACTGAATGACTTCCCAATTGCTTATTTATACATCTTTCTCTTGAAAATATAACTGAAGAATAATGTGCAAAAAAAAAACTGTCTGATTTGTTATTAGCTATTCTAATAAATAGTTGTTTAAAGATGAAAAAAGGGGGTTTTATTTTTCAACAAATGTAACTCACTACAGCCTTTTAAAATTAAAATCTGTTGCTTTTCAATTAACTGTCACATGTGAAACATTTTTTTTTTAACGCACACTAGCAATGCTTTAGAAAAACTGTCACTTTTATACTTAAGTCAGAATTTTGCCTCTATATTGCAAAAACGTGACGAGCACATAAACATTGAATGGATAACAGCTAAAGGAATGAAAATGTAGTGCTTACCTAGGTCGTCGGCTACTATGAAAAATATATGCGGTCTCTTTGCAGCTGATGCTACGCTGATCACTCCAGTGAATAGACCAATCCCCCAAATTATTATGTCATATCTTTGGGTCATCTTTAGAGTGTGCTCCTGTTCTTTGCGACTGCGGTCATGTTTTTGAGACAGAGAAAATCTTCAAAAAGCAATAGTGGAGGTCAACGCATTGTAACAGCAAATTCCATTGCCCCCAACTCGTCAAACTAGTGCTAGATGAGCAGCTCGAATTTATAGCTGACCTTACCCATCACAAATTAATTTTTGTCACGTTCTTTTCCAATTTCAACCGGGGCATTGTCTGGAGATTCGCATTTAAGTCCCAAATCTAGCTGAAT
Organism: Cheiracanthium punctorium; assembly: GCA_038373885.1. NCBI lineage: Eukaryota > Metazoa > Arthropoda > Arachnida > Araneae > Cheiracanthiidae > Cheiracanthium > Cheiracanthium punctorium. Next base: position 121,374 of record JAWZYV010010269.1, read on the forward strand.
GGATCGTGAAGCATCATTTGATTTGTTTTTAATGCAAAGAGCGGTGTCGGATGTTTTGCAGATTTATGAATCAAAAATTGAATTACGGAACTGCAATTTAGCAGTTTATTAATGCTACTGGGAACTAGTTTATTAGCTCAAAAGACTGCAGAAATCTTTATGCTAATTGAATGATTAATATAGAATGTACTAAAATACCTAAGGTAAGTTCTAGAAAATTCTAGAAATAAGACAGCAAAACCTGGACTCTGCGATTCACTATTGGGTTTGTGCTCAGGCCCATGAGAAATTTCTGATTTATTGAATATATTCCTTGTAAACCTTGTTGTTTTTAAAAATGATTAATCGTTTTGGGAGAAATAAATGTACGTATTAAAATGCATTAAAAAAAGGAGTAGGGGCGCCCAGAAGATGCGTAAAACTTTTCGTGAATTATTTATTTATCAGTTAGGTTACATTTCAGGCTCGGGTTCCGATTTTAATAATATGTATCGAAAACGGGCTTTAAGAAATGATCCTGAACTTATCACTAATAAATACTCCGCATATGGCCGAGTGGATAAGGCACTCGTAATGGTAGACGGCTGAAGTGTGAAGGTCCCGGGTTCGGGCCTCATCGCGCAGCTGTCGATCTAACGGCCTGGAGTTTGGGCCGGTTTTCTCTAGATGTAACGTGAATACGCATTAGAAACACCCTTAGAAAATCCTCCGACGAAGGCAGCCCTTATCCTAGGCAGATACCCCTTGTGCGGATTTGCCTTAACACACACAACAACAAATACCTCACACAAATCTCAGATTGGTGGCGATAGTAGTCAAAAGTAAAAAAACCGCAAAACAGCCGATCCTCGTGATCTTCCAAAAGTAAACTCGAAATTCCTTACCCGGCCTTTATTTTTTTAGCCGTTGAATATAGACATACATTTGATAAAACTGTTTGAAACGATATATATATATATATATATATATAACTAACAAGTAAAACACAAAACATACTACAAATAAGACATATCTCGCAAAAAAAAAAAAAAAAATATAACAGCTATTAGCAAGAATTAGAAACCAGAATTTGAAGCCAAATAAAGTGCAAGAATTATTGTGATAATATAATGGAACGGAAATTATAACCACTGTCACCATCTTCAGAGGCCACAAACAGTGGATTATAATTTACAGCAAACCAAATAGTAGGGTTTCGGTTGTGTGGCATATCAGAAGAGATATTAACTCCACACATCTGGGCCCTACCCTACTATATAAAGGAAAGAAGAAATCAAAAAGATAACAAAAATTAGAAATAGGAATATAATTTTACATACCAGACCTTGAGCACATGTAAATTTCATTTGAACAATTGATATGTGTTGCCAATGTTAAGAATTGTAAAAAGTGAAAAATGGTGTTGCCACTAAATAAAAGTGTAAAAGTGGAAAGAAGAAAGTATAGGAGTTGCCAAATACTAAAAGGTAATATTATTAAATTTTAAGAATATCCAGGTATATTAATATAATAAATATATATTGAATAATAATAAATTAAAATGATTGAATAAAATAAATAGTATAGCAAAATTAAATATAACATATTGTTTAAAAAATATAATGAATATTATTATTGGCGAAGTATGTATAATAAGTTATTGTATGACAGAAGATTAATCTAGTAAATAAGAAAAAAAATATATATATATATATGAGCGTATTGCGTTGAGGCAAAGCTACGTAAGGGCTATCTGCCTAGACGGGGATGCTTTGGTCGGAAGATTTTTTAAGGGTTTCGTTCAAACGCGTATTCACGTTACATCTAAAGAATGCCGACTGAAATTCCAGACTGCTAGATCGGCAGCCGCGCGATAGGCCAAATCGCTGTGCCTTCTCACTTCAGCTGCCTACCATGTTCAGAGTCTTATCTACTCGGCCACGGTGGGGTCGAGTAGATAAGTATTCAATATGAATTTTAATTTAACTATTTAAATAGTAAGGCTTAATATTTTAGGCGTTTAAAGTTTAAAGCATGAGGTTTACAAAAAAGGAAGGGTAATTATAATTTGACCGTGGGCGGCTGACGGTCTAGGATCGGCAAAGCACGCCGCCATTGGTCGGCAATACGGAGTTGAGTGTTGCGGGATTAAGGCCAACTACCTGCACGAGGGATCCAGACCTATGGGTGGGGTGCCCTCCGTGGGGGTCTTTTTAAGGGGTCCTAACCCGCATTTATGCTAAGTTTCGGAGAAAACCTCGGAAAACTCCAACCGGTTAGGTCGACGGACGCGCGATGGGACCCGAACCCGGGACCTTCCCACTTCGCCCGTCTACATTTCCAGTGACCTAACCCCTGTGCCATGATGAGGCAATATGGAGTTGAAGGGATAGACTTCGCCACAAGATGTGCCCGTTATCAGCTGTTATGAGAGTATGATAATTTGCAGGAGAAGTGACGTCATAAAAGACAGTGAATGATTTTTATGCGGAAATATTACGATCGTTAGTGCCATGCAGAATATTGTAGGGGACGCAAAATCGCGCAGCAACTGTGATGAAGCAAAAAGAATAACAAAATTATTTTTTATCTGGCACTCGAAATTATTTTTGCTGTTTGACAAAACAGTGCGAGTGTAGTTTGTACTGTTATTGTTATTTTAAATGTTTTAGTAAGAGAGAGATGCGAGGAGAGACAAGACGAGTCAAAGCTTTTCAGTTCCTATGCGAGACGAAACAACCTTTAAAAGCATCAGTTCATTTTATATATCCTATGAAAAGATCAGTTTTATATTTGTTATAAATTCGATATGCACTTTTACTCGCAGTTATATACACTACTGGCCAAAAGTACTGCAAGTTTGAGAAATCTAACCATCGTTTCAAGAATAAGCCCAGAAAAAATGGACAGGAAATTTACCAGATTTAAATATTTTTGAGAATTTATGTAGTATTTGGAAAGAATAAATCTGAAAATCAGCAAAAAACAAAATGAGAGCTTCAGGAACCAATAATTTAAGTTGGCACCATGAAACACCGAAGGAAGTGTTGTAAAACATTGTGGATTCCATACCTAAAAGACTGGCTCTTGTGATCAAAGTCAAGGCTGCTCAGCGACATAATAAATGATCTTTAGTTTAATTGCCTTTATTTATTATCCTCTTTTTGCAGAACTTGAAATTAATTCTTTATTTAATTTTATTCCGGCGAGCCAAAACGGATAATGATTTCCATAATAACCTATATATATTTTTATGCTATTTTTTCAATAAATTAAATAATTATTTTTGTTCTTTAACTTAATGCTATCTTGTATTTGAAGTAATTAATTTAGCATGTTGACATTAAAAAATATCAATTATATTGATTTTTAATTTTGACGGGGAAAGGGGGCTTAATCTTGAAAAGGGTTAGATTTCTGAAACTTGCAATACTTTTGGCCAGTAGTGTAAATCTGATTTTTGAATCTGCTCAGGATGGTATTCATACCGTATTTATAATATTTAAGAATGAACATCAAAACTGAAGCACTAATGAACTTCAATAAAACCTGAAAAGTAAAGTATCTTAAATTCATTGCAAAATAACAATTTAATAGCGATGCAATGAAAATAATTTTAAAGTATCAAACAATTATAAAACGGGCTTACTTTTATGTTCGTAAGCATTATAAGATCCTAATTTTATAACTACAATTAAAATATATCAGCTATTATCAGAAAAATCAAAATATGTTTACAATGTAAAAACTTCGATATTTTGGAATCTATGATCATACTTTCTAAAAAAAAAAAAAAAAAAAAGTTTTATATCAACATAATATTTTCTCCTGGACCTTTTGAGTAAACTACTAACACAGAAGCAATCTACGTGTTAAATTTATATTTGTTTTCCCCCTCCTAATTCCAAAACGCACAAAACTCCGAAACCTTTCCCCCACCCTTAATTTGGCACGTATTTTACTTTTGTAAGTCCCGTTAAATAACCAACTTTATATGGCCAATGTCTATTTTTCACCCTTAAGAAACAAGGACGGAGAAAATCTTCCAAATCTTGCATAATTCGTAGAATGTTGACATCCTGTGTTTGCAAGCGACAAAGCTCCTGATCTTGCGTGCGAGGAGCTTGTATCTATCTCCCTCATCCACTTTGCCAACTGCGCAGGGATTCGCTTCAATATATCTATTTCTAGAAGAAGGAGAGGTGCACGTGCTTTTGAAAAGTGACGCAATCCTCAACACTTTACGACACTACAGCCTTCAAGACGTAACGCTTGTCTACTTGCCAAACAGCAGGTAGGAACGGTCCTTACCCTTTGGTGGGGGGGAATATGGCTTCAGTCTTCGAGTGAATATTAGTATCAATGGATATTCTGTTTGAAACTCTAGGCCCTGGAGTCCATTGCTACTCTCCTTTCCACAAGCATGCCCCTCGCAATTTGGTTTTGAACTTATCAGAACTCTGCAAAAATGTGATTCTGAAAAGAGTGACGCTTCGCCGGCTGTCAACAGCTGTTACCACACTGCCGCTGCCGAAAACTCTGTTGAGATACATAACAGAACTGTCAACAGCGGATTTTGAAAAAATCGAATGCGCTCCCTTCAGCGATGTGTTCAGTTTCGATTTCTTGCACCGCGCGCTGACATACAGAGTGGTGTGTTTACGGGACGGTTTGGAATACATGATCACCTACGGCTACAGCCCTGTCGAAAAGCCGAAGCTGAAAAGCGAGCACAAAATGTGGGTGGATATCCAACACAAGAACGTCATGTGCATTTGCGCGACTGTCCAAGACACTGCCACGGAGAACGTCTTTTACGTTTACGACCAACCTCGAATCTCTTTAGATCAGATGTGGACGGTGTTCTGTGATAGGAATCAACCGATTCCCGATGCCTTTTTCTGGCGAGTGACAGCTGACCTGTGCGAGGCTTTGCAATTCATTTTGAGCCATGGCTTGCAATATAGCCATTTCTGGTTAGATAACATTTTCATAGTGGATGACCGATTGGTACTGGAGAACGGGCTGATGCGAAAAGGTGTCAAATACACTGTGATTAACTTTAAAGGGGATTATGTCGACAAAGAAAACGTTATGTGTGACATTGTTTATATTCTTAAGTATCTTATGCGAAGTTATGACCATTCGGAATCCTTACAAAAATTAATTACGCAAGTAGAAAAGGAAAAATCTCTCGACGTTGTCTTAGCTATGGTCTCTAACTCTGGACACAATCTAAATTCTTTTTCATTTTTACAGTTAATACGAAGTTTTAAAAAGTGAATTTTATTATTTAACAAAATTTTTTTGTTAAATTTTCACGCAGACATGGATTTGAAAAAAAAATTTTTTTTGTGTGTGAGTACACTTTGAAATTATTAAAAACATGTTATTTAACTTTAAAATCTTTGAAATAATGCTAAGTGATATTTTATCCAGGTTATATATTTTAAAATGAGTTATATCTATTTAATATATTTGAAGAAATAAATCTCGTTTTTAAAAGTAAAATAGTAATGCATAAAATATATCCATCTCCATGCAACAGGCATAAAAAAAGGCTAGATTTAAATGAATGCCTTTACAGGAATGGTTTTTGGTAATAATTAAATTGAAATTTTGAACTTTTTGGTACTAAGTTTTGAATTGAGTGTGCATACATACATGTGCATATTTTAAATGTATGATATTTATGTAAAAATATTTACTTTTATTTATTAAATTTCTTATGCAAATACAAGTCATTTCTATCATTAACTGAGGTTTATTTTACAAAAGTTTCAAATTGCAAAATACAAAATGTTTTTAAAAAATCTATTAGTTGTCTTCGCTGTATACACATTGTATAAATAGTGTACAATGAATCCACAGAAGATAGATTGCTTTTGTATATAAAGGGCAAGATGTTATAAACTGACAAAGAAAAACTTTGTCATAGATCGTGATACTTAAGGATAAGCTACCATTTTTATTTCAGGTCGATTTCAAACAATCTAAGGAAGCTGTTTCAATGGTTCTATCACTTGGTTTGTATATAAAGGGGGTGTTTAGGGGGTCTGGACACCCCCCTTAGTCTACGTAAAAACTCATATTTTGACAGCATGCCCACCTTTTGTATTCGTGCCTCAAAATAATATACGGTGAAAATATTTTTAAATTTCATATAATTTTGAAAATTTTATATTTAAAAAAATTATATTAATTTTCTGAACTCCATAAATTTAACAAGTAAAAATGAAAATTTACTACAAAGAAGATTAAAAATTTGTACTACAATTGACGTATTTTAGAAAATATTTATAATAAAATTTACTTTCAATCAAATTTTATAGTGAGAATGGACCCTTCCATGTGAAAGTTATTGCTACGCCCATGGGTCCTAGAACATAAAAGGTTCTAAAATATATATGACTATGTCTTTTTTTAATCCTAGAGTATTAAAACTGATGGGCAGAAAATGAGACAATACAGGCATGCTTCTATAGCCCAGAACCATCGAAAATGTTCTTCGTTCAACGATTTTTGTGATGGGACTTTTCAACCACCCTTATTTAAACAATCACAAATTTATGCATATATAAAAATTCACAAATCTGTGAAGGATTTCACGTGTTTATTTAATTAGTATTATTATTTTACATTTGCAATATTGTAATGCTGAAAGTCTTACAAATCCAATATGCAAAATGTAAACAAACCAGGTTTTTCCCATTAAAGTAACTCGTGAATCAACTTTTTAAAATAGAAATTTAATTCTTCTTATTCCAAAATAAGAGCATGTAAGCTAGATAATATGCGATAAAGATTTAACTTTTTAAGTTCCGTTAAACTGAAAATGAAGAATGAATGCTAATCTTAAGAACCATGATTATGCATTTTTTATCTGAAAAGAAGCAAAGTTTTGAGGTCCAACTTAGTGCCGAAAAGGGCTTGGTTTCTGAAAGTTTTGTTATTAAATTTTCCCAAATTAATAGACAATAACGATAAAATAAATCCATTTTTGTACACCTCAAAAGAAACGCATTCAGAGCATTTTCAATTTATTATTATTATTATTATTATTATTTTATTTATTTATTTAATTATTCGTTTTGAACAGGCAATTTTGGTGTTTGTTTGAATGTTAGCTCGAATGACATTTCTCAATGTAAGTTTTTTTTATAAAGATTCCAAGCTTGAAAATGTTTGCTACGGACTCATCAGCCGAGTCTTTATATCTGGAAGGTGAGGTCAAGCCATAGCTTCCGGTAATTTTTGTTTCTCAGAGAAACTCGTCGTGTCATAATATAAACAAGTAAATAACCTATATATCTTTATAGAATTGAAGGATGCAGATTGACAGTGTTAATTTTAATTAATATATTATAAGCTCTAACATTCGAAATTGGAATATGCTAGTTTGATTGAAAAGATCTCTCCGCAGCGCTTTTTTCAATTTTGTTTTGGTGTTCATGTTTGTGTTTTGTGGCATAAATTCAACACGGCATCAAAGGACTGTTTTTTCAAACCTGTAATAAATATATTAGGGACAAAAAAGAAAAACGATGTCAAAAGGGACAGAGAAATATGTATGAACAGTATCCTTTTCTTTTAGTCATCTAAAACAGCATCGGAACTTCCATTCATAAGCATAAACATGCTCACTATAATATGATTCCTCGATTACGCTTTTTCCCCCCTTAATGTGGAATTTTATCAATTCTAGACTTCAATATTACTAATTAACAGTACGCCCGATTGCGTTAAATTTCGATGAATAGTACCCAAGAAGATGGTTTCCATTTCTACTTTTAATACAGCTGAGTTTGATTATAAAAGTCATCCAATGATCTAGTGAAGCAATAAGAGAATATAACTTTTATTCATGTAACACTAATCAAATTCTTTATTTATGTGGAATTTATTTAAAAGATAATTAAATTCAACAAAAAGCACCCAAAAGAAACTAGCGTTTAAAAGATAAAGTAATTAAAACTTTGTGAAATAACAGACACAGTTCGATAGGTGTGTTATTTTACAAAATTTTAATTATTTTACAGTTAAATTAGACCCCTCCCCCTCGGAAATTGACCGATATCTGTCGCAAAGGGTTTCGTCGGTATTTCTCTAGCATTTTATAAAAGAACGTTAATTGGTTGGGCGGAATGCACGGAGTTTTAAGGCTTGATTCACATAAAAAGTACATACGAGACAGATACCCTTGAAAAGACCTCATTTATTTCGCTATTAGACTTACATTCCCTGTCCTGTGACTGACTGCGTGGTCTGCTAATATTTCGTGACATTGAAATGAAAAGTAGAAAATACCCTAACTGAATTTGCAAGGCTAATTTAGCAACAACAGTCTAGCATCAGCGCAAGAAAGGTGCACTTCAAGACTAAAGAAATTATACCATTGCACCGTTGTTTTATGCGAAACAGAATAGAAAAAAAATATTGACGTTAAATCCAACGTTATTATTTCAAAGATATCGCTATAAGCAAGTTTTAACAATACTGAAGTCCATTGAGGAAGAAGGTAGAAATTTGTGACTTTATAATCCAATTGTCTTGGTCATTGTAACAGAGTTCGACTTCACCTAGTGATCTTTTCATTCAGGATTTAGAAGTGAAGGGAAAACAAATGAGTTTTTTTATATTTTAACCTTTTTTATTTCATTTTATTAATTATTTATATGAGTTAAGTAATATTTTTATGGTGATACCGAGATATCCAAACAAGGCAATTGAACTTGCTCGCACGCTTTCATACAGAAAAATATAAAGTATATAATTCTGCGGGTAAATTGCCTGTAAAATGCTGCGAGTGCTTCGTTATTCTTTCAATGGAATTATTGTTGATCTTTACTACTTCTTTAAGAAAATTTAAACATGTCTATGATTTCCGGCTTTTTGTCCGTATGTCCGTTTTTATTCCACCCACCCCCCGGCTACGAAATTGATATCCATTATTGCTAATGATTTACACCATATACCTTGTTATAAATAGTGTCAGCAGTATGAATAGTTTTTTTTACAGGAGCCCGCAAAAGAATTCTTATATTGTCATTGTTTAAAGGAAGTTTAGAAGATGTTAATCTATGAACAAAATAAAAATAATAATATATGTGACTGAGGATTATAAAAGAATTTTTTTTACACCCGAGGGTGGGAACTTGTCCATTAGACATTCGCCACAACTAAGGGGCGTAGTATTGACCATTTTATTATGGAGGCATCCAGTAGGCGGCCAACGTAGCCCCCATATGAAAGGATGGACGATTAACACGCAAGCCAGGAATCGAACGCGGACAGAAGGTGTGATAGAATGGTGCATTAGCTACTACACCACCTGGACGTCTTATAAAACAACGTCCTTCGTTGATTTTTTTTTAGAATTTATAGTTTTGTTTTTAAACAGGAGCAAGGAAAATATCTCTCACTAGACTTTGTAGGTTTTAGTGCCTTATTTAGTTTAACTTGTGCATCCCTCTGTACCCAAAACACAAGCGATGAAGCGATGGAAAACTCATGCGGATGGGCACAGAAAGTTAATCGCCTTCGTCAAATCTTTGAAACGGAAGAAATGAACCAGTTAATCATTTGTTATGCGTATGTGTTCAAATATCATAACGTTTTATAATCGAATTTTTCATTTTCTCTGTTGAGAGATCAATGAATAGATATTTTGGAGTTTGCTTTTTATAAAAAATATAAAGATACAAAAGAAGTAAATGATGGTAAACTACGAAGTAAATCATTTTCCCCCGGGATAGTTTTCTATAAAAGCCTATTAATTTCATTTTTCTTTTCAGAGTCAATTACCTTAAATTACACTTGATGGTTTCCGCTGACAAAGATAATATTATCTCTTGCATGAAGCTTCAATCTTAAACTGCTCACTGAACCTATATTTTTGAAACACAAAATTTAGCAGTCATTATACTTCAGAGAATTAACTTTTAAGCATCACCATGCTCTTTAAATCCAAAATTAATGGATGAAAAGTGCAACCCTGTCATTCCTGTATCATTAATTTTATTGAAACTGCAGAGTTTAATTCTAAAAAACGACATTTAGAAAGACATTATAAATATGGATTATCGAGCTTTACCGATATATAGTATTACATTACTAGTAATTGAATTAGCACGGCTATAGAAAGTTTATTCTTTTATTTCGAAAAAAGTTTAAATATTTTAGACCTTACAGATAGCTTCTTTTAGGAAAAGTATTAAAGCTGTGCAATTACTGCTGTCGTAACATATAAAGTAAGAGTAGTAGTGAGTGATATTATGTCCACACAACTGCGGACTGTAAGAAATTTTATTTAGAATTTCTTCGCAGCATTACTGTTGCCTAAGATTGAAAAATGATGTGTGAAAAAGCAACTGGCAGCGGAAATGACGAAAGAGGTGGGGAAAAGGGCCAAAAAGTAACAAAAACATAAAATGCAAGTAAGAAGAAGAAGAAAAAAAATTCTACGTTTTACAAACGAAAATCAGAAAGTCAGGGAAAGCCCTCATCTAAATTTAGAGTTTGCGATGCAACCTTGATCGAATCAGCAATGTTTATATCGATGCCAAAGATCTTGAGTTGATAAAAGTCCATGCTTTATATATGAAAGAAATTTATACTATTTTATTTCGGTTTAAAACGAACAGAAATATCTGTCATGTGTATTTCTATTAGAAAAGAATACATATCGATATAATAAAATAACGATATTTTTGTTTTAAAAATAGAATAAAGAAAACTCAATCATCAAACGGTTTAACAAATTGTACCTATTAAAAATCAAGTGGCAAACTTCCTCCATGTTATTTTGAGCCAAATGATAAATGGTGTAGACTGTGGACGCTGGTATTTTTAAGAATTTCATTTTATTTCTTTTTTTAATTTCATTTTTTCTAAATTCATTTTACTCTTTTAATTAGGGATAGACACGCATGCTGAATAAATAGGAAAGAAAGGAAAAACAAGAAAGAAGAGATAAAAATAATAAATTTACGCTCCAAAACATTTTGTATTCTTTTACATTACAATATAGTTGTTTCTGAAATTGAAACGAAAATTTATCACTCAAATAGTAATTTTAACAATTTTATTCCTGTACAAAATTAAACTGCGAGTAGGGGTGGGGGATAGGAGAAAAGTACAATTTTAGCACCCGATTTCACCCGACTTTTCCCGTACAATACAACATATTTTATGAAAATTTTAATATTTTGTTCATCTACTTACTTTTTCATTGAGCACACAGTATCTGAAAAATGGTTTTCAGATACTGTAGCTTCGTGTGGTCACAGCACAAAATGCAGGCATTTTCAGAAAAAAAACGAAAGTTCTCGAAATATGAAATCATTAATTACCTGTTAGTTCCAAAGATCCAAAAATGTTGTATTTTAAAAATCATTTCACAAAAGGAAAAGAGCGATTATTAAAACTAAAAAGAATCAGCCAAGCTTATTTTACATCTTTGTTTTCTTCCTCTAGTATCTGAGGCGATGATTTGTTTGCAGTGGCGCACCCAGGATTTTAGTTTAGGGGGGGCTGGGCTACAAATACTGCTGAACTCGGTTATAGTGACCTCAATTATAGTTATAACTCTTTTATAACGTCAAAATATTCTGTTCCCGTCGACGTGCCCGTAGAACACAACCCCACGAGCAATGTAACTCATTTTAGAATCAAATAATTGTTTGATCTTTTCAGTGATGTTGTAACCAAGTTTAACTGTGTTTCATGATTCAACTGTAAGTTTTTATTTAAAAACTAACAGTTTGTCACGTTTTTATTTAAAAAGTAACATCTTTTTTTGGTAAAAAGTATTTTAGAAATAATTTGAAGACAATTTTTAAAAAGAAAACATTTAACTCATTAGTGACAATTTTCAATACTTTTCACTACTAATTTCCCACCTTTAGGGGGGGGGGCTTCAGCCCCCATAGCCCCCTCCGTGGGTGCGCCTATGTTTGTTTGCGTTATTAAAGATTTTTTTTCCAAGACGGAATTCTGTTAATACTTTGGTTAGAAAGAAAGTTATGTGTTTTTAATAAACCAAGACCCATTTTTATAACAAAAATACAATTTTATAACTTTTTTCTAAACGTAATTTCAGAACATTAATATGATATCTTAAGTGACGCTTGATGGATTAATACTTCATGAATACATGAATTATTTTTCGCAGTGTAAGTTCTGCATTAATTTGGGAATATTTTCTTTCTAATGGCCGGGTCAGTGACCTACTTGTAGGCTTGACCTTTGCGAGGCCGGACATTGGGGCCGCGACAGATTTTACGTGCACTAGCTCCCGTTAGCGCACACTGCTCACAGCAGACTTGTTCGAGAGAGGAGTTCACCCTCCCAAGCACGGGCTTCGTCAGTGCAGCTTCACTTTCGGTGTTTTAATGGGAACTGAGTTTAATCGACCGATCTGCTGCTGTACAATTTGCTAATATATTCATATAAATATGCATTCTACCTCTATTGCCCTAGCGCCTTAAAGATGCAGTCCGATTTTAAATCTCTCAGCATCTTGGGAAAGGACAAAATTGTAAAGGTGACGTTTTTGTAAAGTTGATGCTGTACTGCTGTTTTCGAACTCCGCAATAAATAAAGGCAGTGGAGCGCGCAAGGAAGAGAGGGGTGATGGGGTTCAATATGAACCCATATTCAACCTGTTCGCTCCCATCGTTACAAAAACGCGATGACAAAAATCTCCCCTCTATGCCCGACGTTGCTTCTTCAATTTGGTCACGAACTTGTTAAATATGTATCCTGGTTTAAAAAATGAAAAGAAAAAAAAACAGGAATGTTCTCGGAAGAATTCTGCGTACGTTGTTGACATCAGGCAGTTTAACCCTTTGAGGCGCAACCCTTTCCCAATGCTGAAAAAAGGGGCAGCCGTTGCCATTGCTCGACTAAACTACCAGCAAGATGGCGGACAATCAAAACGTTCATCGCGTGCCACAGATCTAGAGACACTATTTTTGACGCAGCTGCTGTTAGTGGCCGAGCGATGGCAACGGCTGCCCTTTTTTCAGCATTGGGCCAATCTATCCGGCTGTTCTCGCATTCTTCCATTTTTCAGCAGATGTCAGTGCTGTTAAAAATAATCGTGACCCTTTTTTTTACGGGAAATGACGTGCTAAAAAGTAAAGGATTCTCGTGGAGCTATGTCCTCCGCAACTATTTTTATAGAAATCAAATCTATTCTTCGTGACTGGCAACAGTCAAAACGTCGGAGTTGGGTGTTCCCAGAGCGGGAACACTGTGCGTTAAAGGGTTAAGCACTAAGAAAAACAATTTAGTTCGATAAAATTCATTCTAATAAGAGAAGATTAGTTCTGAATAATATATTTCTCAAGCGAAATTGAAAAATATTTTATCGCATCTGAATACTTAAATTAACATAAAATTTCGGATGCGTTGCAGCAAAAACTAGAAGTACGGAATTTTATGTATCGGCCTCTTAAAGGGTTAAATTTCATTTCATTTCAACGACAAACGCCAAAAATACCTTACATCTATTACGATTTGAAATTATTGCAATGCAATTTTTACTAGCGTGTTCAGTTTTTGCTGAAAATTACCCAAATTTATCAAATTAGCAAACACTTAAGACCGAATTCCTACAGTTTCACAGCTTTAGTTCAAACATTCAATTAGAGGCCGACACAAATAAATATATAAAAGCGATTGTTGTTTTTTTTTTTTTAATCATCTCAAGTAGGTTAAGTGAGTAGCAATCTCATAAATTACTGTTTTCTGGAAAACACATGTGTGTATTGATCAAGAAAACCCTAATTTTAACTTTCTTCCTGGATGACGGAACATGCTTTTTTTCAACTTATTTCACTTTCGCAATTTCCCATCGTAGGTGGCGCATCGGTAACACGGCGATCAATAATACTGCTGCAACGGGTATTCGAGCCTGCAGTATAAGATCCGCTGCTGGCCCAGCAAAAACTCTCTTTTTTCAGTTCCAATCCGTCATGTTAAGCGGAAATCAAGGTCCGACAAAAACGGAACTGAAATGCGGAGCGGCTGTTGACGGCGACATACGTTTCGCGGGCGAGACAAGCCGGTCTAAAATCTACGAAGAAAAGAAACAAAATAAAAAACTGGTCAGGCTATTAACTGTACTGGCATATGTGTTTTCGGTGTCTCTCGCGGCGATCGTACTCTCCTTGTACTATGTTTTCTTATGGAACCCAAACATGCAAAGGAGCAACAACACCGACGGTACCATGTCCTCGACGCAGATGACTTTAGGCTCGTCGCTTCCGACGATATTGCCGTCAGCTCAAGGATCTAATTTGATCATGTACAAGGGTAAAAATAAGAGATATTACAGGAAAGGGAGAAAGGCTGATTTTTACCTTTCATGAAATGTGCTCGTGCTAAATGCGGACATGGTTTAAAGAACAAGGATGGCTATCATGAAGCGAGCATTGACGGCGGTATTCGCCTGGTGTAACGCAACAAAATTTTTGCTACGCGAAGTCCATTTAACTTCAAATCTAAAGTGAACTTATATATATATGTTCCAGTATTATCTTTGTAAAATAATCGCTCCGTTAACTATTTTATCCGTAGAACCGTGGGGGAAAAAAGGGGTAAGTTGTGATTTGAAGAATCGCACAAATGTACTGAAGTTTTTATCAGCGACGTAATATCTTGCACATGGTGTTAGATTTACAGCACAATTTTGAAAATTATATTGTTAGTGAACACTGAAAAACAATGGTATAATCTGAGTGACAGTATGCTCAAAGTATTTTCATTTACGTGTGGATTTTAACATTAACTAATATGGTCAAGACCTCTATTAAAACAACTAAATGTAATAATAATAATTATGACATACAGACTGGTTAAAGCAATAAATTTTCTTTCTTTCCATATAAATTATAGTTTGCTGCAAAGGTTTTATTAAACAAATATGAATTAATATTCAATGAGTTTCATAAGTAACATTTTGTCCTTTTGTAAAACAGTTAAAATCCAGCGTTATTTAATCAATATGTTGTTATATCACAGGTGTTTATAGACTAAAAACTGACTCTTTTTGTGATATATTTATGATTCTATAAACAAAAGTATTTGACAGTGGTAAGTTATTCGTGTTTACATAACTATCGCTTATAATATACTGCGAATAACATACAATGATAATCACAATTCTATTTCAAATTTCTTTTCATGCTATTTAAAGTTTTAAATTAAATTTCAACTTTAAATAATATGTTTTATAGTCAGAGTAATCTGATATCAGAAGTTTACTTTTAAATTTTATAACTCGACACACAGTTAAAAACTATATATTAATATTTTTATATCATAAACAAAAATATTGTTAAGTCTTTATTTTTGCTACTGTGTAAAAGAGTTCAGTTTTGAGAACCTCTGGGAAAATGAAAGTTTCATTCACAATATTAAATAAAATGTTGTAAAAAGTATGAAGTTATTGTTATTTTATTGATTTTTAATATAAACTTATGCAAATCAAACTGCACAGAAGAAAATTGAAATTGAAAATTCTGAATTTCTTTAGCACTTCAAGGTTTAATCCCGAGCGTCGCTCGGGTTGGCATTTTCGATGAAGCGAACTAAGCCCGAGAGTCTCTCGGGGTCAACTTTGATATAAAAGTACCGTCTATATAAGATACTTTTGTTGTCTTTGCGGGTATTATAACTACGAACCTTTTAGTCTAAAAAAAATACATATAGCAATGGCAGCAACAAACAAAATTAAATATATGAAATGATCTAGAATTGGAGTTATTTTTTGTCGCTTTGTTGACAATTTTCTTTGAAAATACCATTATTTTTTTTTTCTAAATAATGTTTATTTACAAATAAAATCCATTTTCAAGTATTTATCCAGCATTTGTGTAAGTTTTCATGGGCTAAATCTGCAAAATTTGATGTTAAAAATGATCTTTTCTTATGCGGAACTTTTTCTTTAACTTTAAAACATGCTTTTTCGAATAATTTCTTGTTAAATGTTATTTCTTAATATATAAGTAGTTCCTTTATTATGAATAAGAACAGTTTGAAGTTTATAATTTAAAAATAAAATTTGATGTAAATTTTCCCCCTTGAAAACTGGATATTTCAGATTTTATGATCGTTCATTATAATTTCATAATTTTAGGAGGTGTAACAAATTCTTCTTAGATAATTTGATTTATATTTTTTAATATAACAAAACTTTGCAAAGTAATGAAACCTGGGCACAAGTTTATAAAGTTAAATATTATATTTTTATTTCTTCTCTAGCTCAATAGTCTCAAATTTTGAGAATGAACATTTTCCGCGAGTTTAATAATATCACTATAGCGCTTTTAGAAATTAAAAAGGTTAGTATCGAACTTTTACTTTTAGAAAATTATTTTATCAAATCATAACACTATAGCTATCGTTATGGTTTAAATCAATTAGTTCTTAATAAATAATTAATTCGCCATCTCATTAATACAAATATTAATAAGTATGTACCCATACTATAATACTTTAAATATGCCTACAAATAATTGAACCTATAGAACTTTTGGAGGTAAAAGCAAAATGAAGTCTTTATTTTTTTTTTCCTTCTTTCTAATAAATATATAAAATTGGATATTTTAAAACTGTGCAGTAATTTTAACAATAATTACAATCGGTTTCACATACAGTCATTTATAAATTCCAATAAAAATAATATAGTAAAATATTTTTCTCTATTTTCACTTAGTATCACTGGATATTTCTCTTACTTATTCAATGTAATGGCAGAACGAGCTAATGCTTTCGATATAAAACCATCTTGTAATATAAACTACCACATTCACCCAATTCTATCCTATTAATAACTTTCATCGGTGCTGCATTAAACAATATCAACTTTACTAATTTACTATTTAATAACAACGCTAATTTTCCAATTAAAAATAGAATACGGTTAGTAAAAAATGATTTTAATATCCACTACCTCTAGTGAGGTTTATTTATGTGGTTTCTATTACGGCAGGCCTACACGAGGAGCATCTGCCTACGGAGGGAGGAGCCTTCAGAGGACTTTTTAAGGGGTTCTAACGCGTATTCACGTTACTTCTGGAGAAAACCGCCCAAAACTCCAAACCGTTAGATCGAGAGCCACGCAGTAGGTCCGAACGTGGAACCTTCTCACTTCAGACATCTCACCTGTTCAGTGTCTTATTCGCCTCTAGGAATGAAAACATTCCCAGATTGTTGCAATTCTTTGCAACATTGATTGTTAATTGCAATTCTTTTTCCTAAAACATTTGATCCAACTGATTCACATCCCTGTTTGTGCACTGATGATTATTATAAGGACTTTGTAAATGAGGATTTTGGGCACATTATTGCCGGGTGATCTCTCTATCATAAATACCATTATTTTACGAAAGCTGATGTAAAAGAGTACCAAGCACAAACTTCCCAAGTTTTCCACAAACAGTATTGTCTCAAAAGTTTCCTTCGGTCTAGATTATTTCATTTAGAATCCTGCAATAAAATACGCATAATACTCCTGCTGGAGCTTTCAATATGTAGAAAATTAAAGACTAGACATTTAAACACTCTATAGCTACAAATGTAAAATACAGTACGGCTGCACTTTGAAGGTACTGCGTTCAGACCTACCAAGCGGTTGTCGATCTAACGGTTTGGAATTTTGTTCGGTTTTCTCCAGAAGTAACGTGAATACTCATTAGAACCCCTTAAAAAAGTCCTCTGACCAAGGCACCTTTCTCCGTAGGCAGATGTCCCTCTTGTTTGCCCAACGTAACAGGAAAAAACTCAAACATGCCTTCCAAGAGGCAGTGAATATTGAAATATTTTTTTACTATTCATATTTTAAAATTAGCGCTGTTATTAGATGGCAAATTAGTAAAGTTCATATTGTTTAATGCAGTACTGATGAAAGTTATTAATAAGTTAGGATTGAATGAATGGGGTAGTTTATATCACAAGATGGTTTTAAACTGAAAGCATTAGCTCATTCTATACCATTACGTCAAAAAATTAGTAAGAGAAATATCCAGTGATACTAAGTGAAAGTAGAGAAAAATATTTTACTAATCGTTTATTTTTAATGGAATTTTAAATGTGTAGTCTCTTACAAAATTTATATGGCATAAAAAGTAACTGTACTGGAATTTTTTTTAAACAGGAAGTTTAGTGCTGAAGTCATTAATTAAAACATGTCCATCTGATCAAACAATTTGAAACACTCTGCATGACTCCATGCATTTATTTTCTCTGCGTAATATTTATTTCTATCAGACTACACTTTTTTTTTATTTACTCTCCTTCCTTTCTCTCAAAAATAAATAAATGAATAATAAAAAAAAAGAAAGCTTAGCATTGTACAATCAGATTTATTTTTGGTTCATCGTATTAATCTTCTTATACCTGATGCATTTAATCTTCTAATCATTGCAACAGAATTATAATGTGTATTTATGTAACATTTTACTTCCATTTTAGAGTACATTATTCTACAAATACAGCTAATAAAGGCAAAAATGAAATGTATAAGAGGATAACCACTAAAGATAAAATGATTAGAGAGTTAAATAATTTCTTTTAGTTATGAATTTGGAAATAATTCTTTTGAAAATAGAAATTAAGGAATTGCATTTTTTATATAGCTGGAATATCGAAAATAAAGCAAGTAAGTTTCCTTTTATTTTACCACGCTGTTGATAAAATTTCAAAGAATGTCGAAAATTCAAAATGTCCGGATATGTTCGTACTAATGCATTTTAAAAATAAAATACAACTTTGTTGTTTCATCAAAAGTGAATTGTTCATGTAAATTTTTTCGTAAGCAAGTTAAATTATTTAATAATATTAGTTTTCTTTAAAATAAAGAAATAGCAAAAATAATAAATTCAGTAATATTTATGACTTTTTAAAGTTTTTGCCTGTTATCAATGCTATTTTAAACTTATCTTCCAAAGTTGTTTTACAAGATATAGTGGAAATTGCTTATTTTCACTAAATAGATTCAACGATATTTACATATCTTTTTTCCTAAAAGTCTATCTAGATTTTCGAATTCTGTAACATAGTATTGGAACATTTTTTCTAGTAATTTTCAGATTTCTCTTCGGAGTTTTTTAAATGATTTTTTTTCTCTGCTAAGAAAATATTAACACATTTCTTACATTTATAAACTTTCACTCTCAGGAGAAACTTATTTAATCATTAACTTTTTATCGTGTACCTTGTTTAACGTTCAGAAGAACAGTCGATTTTCCCCAATGCTCTTGTTCAGATTGATCGGTTCCTGATTAAACATTCTATTAAGTTTAGGAAATTAATTTCCGCACAGGTGTTAGCTTGTTAAGCTCAAATAAATTTCGAGCGGGATTTTTTTTTTCCCAGTTTCTATTCATTAGTGTCTTTAATAGTCTCTGTGAAGCTTAAAAATTGAGTCATATGAAAAAAGACCTTGCAAGAGGCGTGAAAGACCTTTTGCATTAGAAATCAAGAAGGTTTTAAGTCGTCTATCTCAAAACATTCTTGAGCGTTAGGGCATGTTTCATATACAGCAGCTTCCTCTCTTCTTCTTTGTTTTTGTTTTTGAGGGGGGTTGAAAATAATAAACAGATATATACAGGGTGTCCACTGCTAACGGTGCCCAATGGCTATTTCCTAAATCGTTAGTCAGAGACATATAATTCCAATTGCAAAAATGCTTTAAATTGTATAATCTATTATATCAGAAACAATTGCAGTCAATAAATCAATTCCTAAAAAATTAGGAAATTTAAATTTTTATACGGTCCCCCGGTCCTATCACAGAAATTTTCTTTATACAATTTCACGTACAATTTTAAAAAAAATCGTCCTTCTACGACCAAAATTCACCGAGTTGCAGCTCCTTAAAATTAAAGCACTTTTCGAGTTGCGAAATAAGGGTTGTATACAAAATGAATTTGAGAAAAATTAATCTACTTGATTTTGAGCTTTGTAATATTTATCAGCAATTTCATTAACTGTTTTATGAATGTAGGTTGCAATAAAGAAGATTAATGTATTACTATGTGTATCCAATAAATTAACATAAAAATATAGTTATACTGAAAATATAATTTTTAAAAGAGTTTTTTTTAAATGAACTGGTGTTAAATAACTTAAAAAACAAGGAAATAAAACACTTCATTAAACATTAAATTAGAAAATGAAACATTTTAAAATACGAATATATGCATTTTAGAAACTTAAAATACTATTACAAATCCTGTTAGCGTAACATTTTCTCAAAGTAACTTCCTTCGACTGCAATGCAAATATGCACCCGTGTACTTTGAGTATCGTCCGAGTTGAGTACTTCATCGTTTTGAAGTCATCAGAATAAGATTTATTTTTCTTTTCTAATAGCCGGGTCAGCGGCCTACTTGTAGGCTTGACCGCTACAAGGGCCGGAGATGTTGATCATCTCCTTATGGGGGTGCCTAGTAGGCAGACAAACATTGCCGCCTATGAGTGGTCTCCTAATTTTGAACCAATTCCCGATCAGAGACCTAGTACCTGGATTGCACCCCTAGAGGTATCGTTTAAACATCACAGCCTTGACAGATTTTACGTGCACCAGCTCCCTTTAGAGTACACGGTCCACAACAGACTCGGTCGAGAGAGGAGTTCACCCTCTTAGGCACTGCCCAAGCTGGTGCTGCTTCACTTTCGGTGTTCTAATGGGAACCGAGTTCAATCGACCGATCTGCTGCCGGACTCATCAGCATACGTTTTGATTCACATATTTCACGAAGCTCTTAATTACTTTCATAAGCCGCTCAAAAAAACCCTGAAAAACTGCATATTTATGTGTTGCACGGTTTTTTGAATCTAGAAAAGTCATGACTTATGTGGTTTTTGAAATGACCTGCTCATTCCAATCTTATTTCGTCAGCCAGAGCCCGATCAAGGGAACTGTGGGCCCTGGGCAAGAGAAAAAAAATTGGGCCCCACGTGATACCTCCCCTCTTCGAAAAAACCAATTATGATTGGTTACTTCAGAAAAGTTTTGAATCCCCCCCCCTCCCCACTCTAAAGACGAAATTTTAAGTCTGAGTTTAAGTGATCAGATATAAACGAATATATAGGATGTCAATGAAATGGATAACACCAGTGAAACGTTTGGTCAGGAATCTATATCATGGTTGTAACATGTATGGAATATAATTAACCGCTTTTGTAAACAACTTTTTGTAATATTTTTCAGTATTTTTTTAAATAACTAATTTATGTACATTCAATTAAAAAATTTTGCTATTTTCTAACCTTAAAAACACTGTTTACAGAAAGTGGCTCATTATATTTTGTATATGTTGGCAGCAATGCTATACCGACGAGTTGAAAAGAAGTTTAAAATAATTCATAGAAATGCCGATTTGAATAATTTTTTCATTGATCATACTTTATAATTTAAAAAATAATATAACTTTTGAATCCCCACCCCCCTCCCCACTCTAAAGACGAAATTTTAAGTCTGAGTTTAAGTGATCAGATATAAACGAATATATAGGATGTCAATGAAATGGATAACACCAGTGAAACGTTTGGTCAGGAATCTATATCATGTTTGTAACATGTATGGAATATAATTAACCCCTTTTATAAACAACTTTTTGTAATATTTTTCAGTATTTTTTTTAAATAACTAATTTATGTACATTCAATTAAAAAATTTTGCTATTTTCTAACCTTAAAAACACTGTTTACAGAAAGTGGCTCATTATATTTTGTATATGTTGGCAGCAATGCTATACCGACTATAGAGCATTTCGACGAGTTGAAAAGAAGTTTAAAATAATTCATAGAAATGCCGATTTGAATAATTTTTTCATTGATCATACTTTATAATTTAAAAAATAATATAACTTTTGAGATTTTTTTTTCTTCTTTGCTATTTTATTGTAAGGTTATAAAGGTTCTAAAATATAACATTTTTGGGCCCTTAAAATCTGTGGGCCCTGGGCAATTGCCCCGTTTTCGCTGCCGATAATATGGCACTGCCGTCAGCTAGGACGTATTGTGATCCTTGTGAAATTACTTTGGTCCAACACGAGAAAGGAGTTACTAGTTTTTGTACTGGAAAACAATACAAGATAAATAAGAGTTTTTGAACTTAAAAAGTATCTTGTACCTCCTTTGACGCTAAATGAATAGAATAAATTTAATTCTTTGTTATTGTCAACACTGTAGATTTAGTAAACATTTTCTTACATGTGAAGATTTTTATCCTCCAAACTTTCTCCTGTTGGATAATGGTGTTCCCTCCTCACTCACATTCCTCGTCATATATACAGTTTTTTTTTTATTCTTCAACAATGAACATTTAGTCGCATTTTCTACAAAATAATGTTGTAGATAAAGTTTTAATAAACATTTTAAGCGAAAAAATATATTTTTTGAGTTAAAGTAAGAATAAATAGGATGATTTTTTAAAATATGCATTATCACTTGCTCTTTGGCTATTTTTCTCGCCCCTCCCCCCTGCAAATGCTCTGCTCCCCCCCAAGGGGGGCGCACCCCACCGGTTGAGAACCGCTAACCTATAATAACTTGTTACTGATGCTTAATCACAGTTTGTCCTTCATGTTTTGGGTTTTTTTCTTTTGATAGTAAATTTTCTAAGTTTTGATAAACATAACCTAAAAGCTATGTTTTCGGGACTGCTTTGTGTCCAGCCTAGTACTAGTCGGCCTTAGAATGAAAAGTTTACAGCTGTCAAAAATTGTAAGAAAAAAGGACATGCTTTGAGAAATTGTTTTTCATAAATAGAGTAGGTTTTTTGTGTTTCACTGCGATACTAAAAGCATTTTTTGCAGTGTCGATTTATTAGCAAATCCTCAAGTTAGGGGTACAATAGTCCAACATACGAAATCTGTTCAATTTGTAAGAAATCAAGGGAATTGACCAAATAAGTCCCAAGGAGGGCTACTTTTGCTTGAAACTTTGAAAAGAGTAAATTAATAAAAAAGGTAGAATAATTTTTTTAAGCATTGTAGTTAACTTTTTATATCTTGTTAATTACGCAATTACGTAAAAACACTCAAAATACCGGTGTTAAATGATAAATAAAAACTTTGTGAAAAACCACACATATAACGCGTTATAAGTAACATTTTATCTGCGTTTTTCCACAAAGTTTTTAATTATTTTATCTTGTTAATTATATATACATATATTTTATAACAACACGAATTCTAGTAAAAACATGAAAAAGTAATCGAAAGTACGGTTGACGGTAGCAGTACGTTGGCAGACCTAATTCGTGAAACCAAGCAAAACTTTTAAAATTTTAAGAGATATATATGCTCATTTTAACATAAAAACAATCTATTAATAAATATTCTAAACCTATGATTTAACTTAAAAAGTCTCAACAGTGTTACATTAGTTTAAAGTTTATCAACAAAAAGACCGTTTTCGAGAAATTTTGTATTAAAAAAATTATAATAATATATGAAACTTCGCAAAGCTTTAAAAACCAAGCAACATTCTACAGTTTTCTTATTTATGCCAGTAAAGTTTTCTGCAATTTGTAGAAGGTCCCCTTTATAAAATTTATAATTTTATTTTATATTTCGGTGCAAACAACAAACAGCTCAGACTTCCTGGAAGACGGGTTTCGGAAGAACAAAAAAATAAAAGAAACCTTTGCAAATGCTATCATTTATATTTAGATCCAAGACATGTGAATAAGATTCGGTCATTAAATTCACAATGGAGAGAGACTCGGGTCACTGTTAATCATAGGATAGAGTTGATCACGAAAACCTCCAGGGCCGATGCTAAATCAGGACAAGACGCTCAAAATCATATAAATGCACGATCTGACATTGAACTGGTTTTCTTAGTAAGTCTTCGTTCGAGCTTGGAGGAACGAAAGGCTAACTATGTCTGACAAGGCTTTTAAAATACAAATTTTAGTATTTATTGGGATTGGAATGGCATGGAGTTTATCATTGTATCCAGCGAGCTGCCCGGAGCCAAAAGTCATGCAAAATTTCGACATCGAAAAGGTAAACAAAAAATAGTTTTATCTTCTATAAAGTTTCAATGTAAATTATGTACACAAAACATAGCAGATTTTGTCATAGTAATGCTGATTGTATTTTTAAAACTTTATTAATTGCAATTACATGCGAAATAATCAATACGGAGGAACATGCTTGTGATTTTAGCTTAATTAAATGCAAATTAAAGATAGTATAATGTAAAATATAAATGCATTAAATGTAATATATAGTTTGCAGTAAGTAGTTGCTTGTATATAAATCAGATTTTTTATTTTAAATATATTATTACATTTTTTATACTGTTCAAATCAAATGTGAAAAATCTATACTATAAAGAAATATTAAACAGTTCAACATAGCTATGCTGTCACGTAAGATAAGTATGCTATGTTAAAGAAATTAGAGCCTCCTAAATGCCTTTTACACCATTAAGCATATGAAAAATTAAAGAAATGGTAATAATTACTAATTAATCAGTTAATCGTAATAATTATTGTAAATCAGTGCTTCCCATACTATATAGTCTTTTGAGTGGAGTACGATACGAGTTGATACTGTGACAACTGTGGCAATTCGTTACCAATTGCTTGTCAGGCTGCCTAACTGAAGTTTTCCAGGTTCTCTGCTGTTCGATACGCAAATGCTGGAAATTTTTGCACGAAAAACACCCCTCCCCATTCCATGTTGAAGGGCACATACCTTTAATTAAAAAGAAAAGTGAAAAATAGCCCTAAAGAAGTTTCGAGTTATAAGCTATTTTTGTTCTGAATTAAATAAAATAAATTTATTGCTTATAATTACAAAGTTTTAGCGGTATTTCATGAATAAATATTATGAAGTTCTTGAGTTCTTTCAAATATTATCAATGTGAAAAAGGAGATATATTGGTTTGTTATTTGTTATAACTTATTTACCTTCTGGTAAGTTCCATTAATTGCATTTATTAAACTAACAAACAAATAACAAACAAGCAAAAAAAAAAAAAAAATGCACATATTTTTAAGCGTATATGAGGGCCTTATTGTACTGCAAAAGAAATTGTGTGACCTGCTTATTTAGTTACAGCGTAATAAAGAAGCCTACTGAAAACTTGAGCAACAAAAATCGTATTAATCGGAATTAAGGATCATATATCTCTGTTGCATTTTCATATGCAAAGGTAAATAAATAAGTAAAAGGAAAATAACGGAAGTAATAAAGACTATTTTTAAGAGGTGTGTGTTCATTTAAAATTTCTATTGAAAAAATACATACTCACATTTTTATTGATATTTAAATGTTC
Organism: Cheiracanthium punctorium; assembly: GCA_038373885.1. Taxonomy (NCBI): domain Eukaryota; kingdom Metazoa; phylum Arthropoda; class Arachnida; order Araneae; family Cheiracanthiidae; genus Cheiracanthium; species Cheiracanthium punctorium. The sequence continues at coordinate 146,661 of JAWZYV010010269.1, forward strand.
ACTCGAGGTTACACGAACTACACAAGTTTATTATTTCGGTAAGTTTCCTTCTAATTATAGTACAAATTACTATAAGGCATTTTTTGCAGCACAGAGGATTGATCATTATCATATAGTTTGTAAAAATCTTCACATAGTTTGATACTTTCTAATGTGTATAGCCCTAAATAGGGTGCGAAATAGAATAAGAATGAAAATCATAAAATTTACGGGAGTTGGGGGGGGGGGGGATTTACCACATATTTGACATTTTTACGTTTTATTTTATTTACATATTTTTTTTAACACTGTGCAGATAAGTAATAGTCGAATGCAATTAAATTTACGCCAGTCAAAAATATTTTGTGAAAAACTGGTCGTAATAAGAGGTAAGCACGGAATGACAAATGACAACAAGTTTATTTTTCTGCTCATTCTTGTCAATAAATCTCGCCATAGCTATAAAAAAAATCGCTAACTGCCTCTCTAACCTATTGCATGCCGTGAAAAGTTGTTCCAAAAGTACTTTGGAAAATGTTCTCGAGACTGTAAACTTATAGGAGATTAAATTATAGGAAAAAGATGGGGCTACAACCCAGTGACCTACTTTTTGCTCATGACACACTTTTATAAGGGGGGAGGGCTTTGTGTTAGATTATAACTGAGCAGACTCTTTTGAAAACAAAAGAAAATCTCGATAGCTGCGAAGCCTTTAAATGAAAATGTTTCAAGACACGAACTGACTGTAACAACTGAAGTTGCAATAAACTTATATTACTTATATTAAATTTTAAAAGGAACATGCATTAGATTTTTAATATCCTACAGATAATTTCAATCGATTTAAGGAAACTTACGGTTTTTAGATTATCCCGTTCTGCCAAACCTAAATAAGGATGCAAATTCATATAAAAGAGTTTTAGATAAGTGTGAAATAATTAAAGAAAGAATACGGTAAAGCCCCCTTCAAATAAATGTAATGAAGTATTAGGTTGTAACGAAAGTTTCCCGCCACCACAAATATCGCCTGCAAACAGTTCACGTTGGTGTGTTTGCTCACATTTTGTCAAACGATATTTGTCATTTGAAAGAAAGATGCTTACTTTAGAACACTGTGTTGTTAAGAAATATCGTTATCATTAAGTACAAGGTGTCTGAAATGGAACTATCACGTTACTGGATTACAACCATCATTCACTTCCAGTTCTGTTGCAAAAAGTGCTACAGAATGTCAAAGAATTATGTGTGTAATTTAGATTCTAATGTTGTATCATATGACACTGTGAAGGTTTGGTAAAAAACAGGGTCTATGGCATTCAAGGAGCTGAGCTATCTGGCCAGCCTACTGATGTTGATGAGGGCCACCTGCGAGAACTTGTGGAAGAAGATCAGTATTTAACCACTTGAGAGCTAGCTAAAGAGTTAGACATTAATGCCATGCCCATTAGCCATGCTATGCATCACATAAACTTCATGTACAAGTTCAATCGCTGGGTGCCGCATGAGCTGACTCAAGCAGATTTGGCGGAGAATTTTCGTTACAACCTGATACATCAAAAGTTCCTCCTATTTAGCTCGCCTGTAAGGGGAAACGTTACTTTACGACGTGGGAGTCGGCAGCATAGGGCAAGGGAAGCACTTCTCTCCCCCTGGATTTTCGTATGCCGTTTTCCCCCTGCTTTTTTGTGCTTCCCAACATAGTAACCATACGCTGAAATATCTTTGCCCCCCCCCCCGTGGAAAAATTTCTGCCGACGCCCTTGCTTTACGATATAAGTACCATACACATTATTTCACCAAAATCAAACGAAAAGATAATGAAGTCTTTTATTTTATATAGTTTTTTGTAAATTTAAAAATAGCCTACAAAGATAATTTTATTGTACTTAGTATACTACTTTTTAAATTTACAAAAAACTATATTCTATTTTGTCTGTTGTAGATCTGTAATAGGTATCTAAAGCATTCGTTCCAACAGCAGTGCTACAATTAATGGAGTAACAGTTACATTGAAAATTTGCTGTTGCTTCTCAGCAAATAATTGGAAAAATAATATCAATTTTAAAAAGTAGGTTTTGGGCTCATTTTTTTAAAAATTTGAAATAGCTGCAATCCTACGGCACATAGGCACGAGCACGAGCTGCCACTGCTCTAACCACATTGTGCCACGTGCTCACAAATTCATAACATATATGATTTTCGGATTTTAAAGTAGCTGAGATTTATTTCTATAATGTTCTGAATATCTGTAGGAAATTTCAGATTGATCTAACAAATGCTTTAAGAAGACGTTTTCTTACACAATTGGAAAATTCCTGAAAATAGCTAAACATCAAGATAAGGAGATATTTTTACAGTAACTAATTTATTAGAGTTAATTAATTATTTGAGATTTGACTGAGATTTAATTAGTAAGATTTTTTAAATAATAAAGAATTAAATTTTTTAACGAGATAATATTTTCTTTACAGAATTCCAACGCGATTAATTAGTTCGCAGTTGATTTTTTTTTTTTTTAAATCAGGAGTACAAGGTGAGGGTTTTCATATTTTCATGCCTGAACAGGTTATCACAACTTTGTATTTATATCTGTGTAAAGCTTTGAGCCGATCGATTGAATAGTATACACTGTCATACGACACAAAGAATTTTCTTTTCTTTTTTTTCTGCTTTCATATTAAATGTATCTAAAAATCTAGGCACAGAGTTATATAATATGCATTAGTGAACATAACTCTAATAAATGAGCAGCTGTGTAATTAAAAAAATGATTTAAAAGTTTAAATCTTTCCTTACAAAATAATAACATAAGGAGAAATTTTTTTCTCGTTGAAAAAAAAAAAAACTCATTTAAGAAATTAAAACGAAAAGATTTTGTGTTTTTTATTCGCGCAATAATTTTTATTATTATAGTTGTTGTAGTTAGGTAAAATAGATTAATTAGATTGTTAAATCTAAAAAGAGAACAAAACTTTCACTGCTTTTATTTCTGAGTAGTTCTATATCTGATGGGTGTGTAATAGGCAGATTATCTCGATAAACAAAGTGTTACAGAAATACTCTGCTAATTCCTGGGTTCGTCGTTCTAAAGTCCAGTTGGTGTAAAAGTTCTAGTAAAGAATCCGCTTGTCAGGATGGAACACGAACCTTATTGCCTCTAGAACTTCGTCGAACAATCAGCTGTACAAAATTCACAAGCACAATCAGACAGTAACGTGCTTTTAAGAGCCCGCTTGGTACAGAAGCTTTCACAAACGCTGTATTTATAACACAAAATAAATCACTTCCACAGGCAAAAATTCAGTGGAAATATACGAGGGATTTCGTAAACAGTCCCCCAAGACTCAGCAATGAAGAATTTACGCACAGCACTTAAAATAAGCTTCAAACAGGCAAGCGAAAATACCGCTTCTATAGCGTCAATACAAAGCCTTAAGATTTCACGGACACCTGCTTTCTGATCAAGCAGAAACACGACAGAAACTGAACTGGGTAACCAGCTGTGCTTTTACAGGTTACGACGAACACCGTAGAAGGCTCCAGAGAGAACCATCCGTGGGAATGTACTAGAACAGACTCGATTCTGATTGCGTAATAGAAGAGTAATATTAGACAATATGCATGTTAATGCAGTAAAACTAACTTTACAAGCCCCATTGGGAAAAACGCACCAAACGACCAAAATGTCGCCAAGCTTGGCGACTTTTGGCGAAATATTACCAAATTTGGCACCAAAATAACTCCCCAAAAGTAAGGTTAGCGAAGGCCTACGACCCATATTTCTCGAGATTTCTAGAAAATGCTATATAGACACCAGTAGAGAAAAAAATCTTCATATCTCGCGTTCTAGTTAACCGATTTTGATGCAACAAAAAGCCAGATTTAACTATTTGCCGCATAGAATATAAATTTTAGACTATTTTAAACCCCAGAATAGCGGGTTGCCTCAAAAATTCGTAAAAGAATAAATGTATATGAGCAGGTAACATAATATTTTTGGCATTCGATTTGAAAAGATCGGCTATTACATTATATAAATCATCTAGAGATATATTATTAAATTAAATATATGTGTGTGTGCGTGTATGTCAAAAACTGAATATTTAAATAAGTATATATATTTCATGACTTAAAGATAGAATTAAACAACTCAGCATTTGCGTATTACCAGTGAAGAATTATCAACTCCCGTAATCTTAAAAAATAAAGCTTATTATTTGTTTTTAGACTTACCTAGTAAGTGTTGAGCTGTTTGTTAAATTTGTTCAAAGCACGATTGTAGTGGGAAAGATTTTGAATGATTCAAAAAGAATCTTCATCTGAAACCTATTTAACGAGCTACACGCACAAAATTTCGACAGTAAGAAGAATCTTACGATTATTAAGAGGGGGGGGGGGAAGGGATGGAGGGGTAGACTCGTTACAGAGGGTGGCGGGCACTCCTGCATAGCATGTTTTAATAGTTAAAGGTCTATTTCCAATCCCTGCGCCTGTAGTTAAGATACAGCGGTAAAGGAACATTGTCCGCGCTAGTTTTACGACTTTTTAATAATTTGCGGTGTCTACGAACAAAAGAAAAATGTGCTAAACAAACACAATAGAAACGCTGCGACTTTAATTATTTATTTTGTCATTCAAAGATATTTTTTCGTATTGCAATAGAGTTTTGTCGTTCTAACCGGAAATAGTCCTCATATGTATGCCTTAACCCTTTGAGGCGGAACCCTTTGCCAAGGCTGAAAAAAGGACCATCGCTCGACTTAACTACCAGCAAGATGGCGGACGGTCGAAACGTTCATCGCGTGCCACAGATCTAGAGACCTTTTTCGACGACTTGCTGGGCGGTACAGCCAGCTGCGTCAAAAAAGGGTCTCTAGATCTGTGGCACGCGATGAACGTTTCGATCGTCCGCCATCTTGCTGGTAGTTAAGTCGAGCGATCGCAACGGCTGCCCTTTTTTCAGCATTGAGAAAGGGTTGCGCCTCAAAGGGTTAACTCATTTATGCCTTGTGTCCCCTTTTTCGGACGGCATTTTCACTATCTGTCGAAAACGTTATTTACTTTTCCTAGCCTTTACTCACGAGTATTGAACCTCAACTCCTTAAATATTTTAACATGACCAACTAGGATTGGTCATGTTAAAGTAGGTTGATTGTTACATTTCAATTTTTATACAGAATGATTTCAAAAGAAACCATCCCTTGTCCTAGAAATTGATATCAGAAATTTATCTATAAGCAGAAATCGGAGAAAGTGACAAGAATATCTGGGCACAAATGGATTAAACTACAAGCAATATCTGCCTATCACTTATCTAAACTAAAGCAGTTAGTAAATAGAAATTCTACTTATTAACTGCTTTATGGAATGCTACAATAAAATATAAAGCTTTGTACAATGCGAGAATTTTGTTGTTGCCGTTTTCTAAAACAAAAAACATTTAATCATTCGGACGGTCGTGTGTGTGTGTCCCCTCCCCAGAAATCTAATTTTCATCGCTAACATACAACAAGAAACACCTTAAATTTCAAAGCATACTTCATAATTAGCTCCATAATACGATTACAGTAAATTGACGACAAAGCACGCGTTCAAACTTTTATGGAAGTAGTATCGGATAAGTTAACTACACGCACTAGGATCATATGCACTCTTAATAAATAAAATGGCACGAAACATTACGTGCATCTGTTGGTGACAAATGAATCCTGGGTTCTTCGGGCAAAGCTGCAAATGTTAGAAGAGTAGTAATTATTTTAGGATTGAAACTTATTTTGAAAACGTTTGCTCAAAATTTCTTACACGCAAACAGAAAACTTACATATTATGCTTCCTTTGGAGTTAAGATACCAAACAAATGTCGTGAAAGAATTATACAAAATAGTCCTTCTTCTAATGGGTATAAAATTTTTGCGAACATGCCGAAAGTAATTATATATATATATATATATATATATATGCGCGTGTGTATGACTATATTAGACTATATTATACAATTGTATTATAACAATTGTAATAATATTGTAATAAATCTTGTGGAGAGTCGATGAATGTAATACAATATTTATATTTTCGAACAAAATAATTATAATTTTTCCTCGATAATGCTATTTTATTGGTTTAGCACAGCGACGTCTGGTATATTTATATATTAATTTAAATTATTATATAGGATTCAAATTAAACAGTAACCCCCCCCCCCCCAAAAAAAAAAAGAAAAGAAACAGAAAGGAAGAAAGAATGTCAAAATGATAAAAAACGATAAAATTAACTAAGATCTTTCTAGATTAATTTAAACAGCCCCCAATCGGTATAAATTTTGAAAAAATATATAAAAAACAAACAGAGGTTACGCTTATTAAGCATTACAAATAACCATTAGTGTAAATTGGCATGTAACTTTGGGGAGGGGGAAATGTTTCCTATTCTATAAAAATATTTTCAACTAGGTGATAACTGAATTTTCGTGAACTTTTTTCGAGGGGAGGGGGATATGCCCCCTTGCCCCTAGTAAGTTATAGAGATGAGACGGGCTCAGCCCGAGCCGGGCCGCTCGGGCTTTGTAATTCACAATTGCGTTCGGGCTCGGGCTCGGGAAAAATTTCTCCTTTATTGAACATGCTCCTTGAAACAGATTTTAAAAAAATGATTCATGGGGAAAATAAAAATACGTATAAAAAAACTCGGCTGTTCGAGCCTCGTCAGGGGGAGACTCCCCTGAGCCCCCCAAACTTTTATTGCCATATTAAAACGATATTAATGGACTATGTCATTTTATCTCTCATCTTTCGTGTATTTCGCCTGGTCACCCTATGTTGAAATTTTTAGGATTGTAACCTATTTATAGAAAAATACATGGGATGCCTATTCTACAGCTTACGAAATAGTGTAACAATAGATTAAAGCTGTTGTGAACTAATAGTATTTAAATATATGTAAAAAATACATGTGATGCATATTCTGTAAAAAACACACTAATTGTAATATATTGCTTACGAAAATATTGTAACAATAGATTAAAGCTGTTGTGGACTAATAGTACTTTGTATATATGTAAATTTATGTCGCTTTTTTATGACACATTTTTCGGACCATTTTCAATAAAGGGGGGGGGGGAGATAAAATGACATAGTCATTAAAAAAATAGCCGCACGGGCGCCTGAAGGTGCGTGAAGCTCTTTGGGTATTTCAGAACGGCGGCTTCTATTGCTTAGTTAGTCATGAGATCGGACATTATTTGATAAACATGGATATAAAGAATTAGAAAGTGCATTGGGAGTTTGCAACTCTATTTTTCTTTAATTTGCACAAACGGCAAAATTGATTGTATTCTATCAATGAAGTACACTGCTGGCCATCGTAAATGCAACACCCTGAAGGAAGCATGCAAATAATATGAAATTTACAACATGCATTAGCTGAGGTGAGATATGCAAATGATTAGAATTTCAGCGCAGACGCACATCAAGCGCGCCTGTGGCGCCGACCTCAAAGCGCTATTTAAGGCTTGGAGATTTCGACGGTTTCAAGTACAGCAATTGTGTTTTTCTTGCTTTTTTTTCAAAAAAACGATAAATTATGCCTCGTAGGAAACAACGATCATCTTTTGATCAAGTATCCGAGTTTGACAGAGGAAGGATAGTGGCATACCGAGATTGTGGGTTATCTTTCAGGGAAATCGGTCGTCGTATTGGACGAAACCAAACAACTGTGATGCGGATATGTGATCGTTGGGTGCAGGAGGGTACGACGGACAGACGTGATCGACCGCATCGACCTCAGTGCACCACGTCACGTGATGACAGGCAGATTGTACGCATGGCAGTGACGGACCGCTCAGTCACATCACGAACCATATCACAGCAGATTCAGTCTGTAACGCATCATCCAGTGTCTGCGCGTACCATTCGACGTCGTTTACAGCAGAATGGTCTGTCCGCAAGACGTCCGTTGCTTTGTCTACCTCTGACGCGGAACCACAGACGTCTCCGCCGCCAATGGTGCGATGAAAGAAGGATGTGGACGACAGAATGGAATGAAATTCTCTTTACTGACGAGTCACGCTTCTGTATGCAACACCACGACGGTCGGATTCGAGTCTGGAGACACCGTGGAGAGAGGATGCTGAACAGCTGCATTATGCACCGTCACACTGGTCCTGCACCGGGTATTATGGTATGGGGCGGTATCGGATATCTCTCTCGCACTCCTCTAGTACGCATTGCCGGTACTTTAACCAGCCAGCGCTACATCTCCGAGGTGTTGGAGCCAGTTGTCCTTTCTTACCTTCAGGGCTTGCCAACAGCCATATTTCAGCAGGATAATGCACGGCCACACGTGGCACGCATTGTCCAAGGGTTCTTCGTCAATCACCAGATTGAATTGCTTCCCTGGCCGGCGCGCTCTCCGGATCTTTCGCCGATAGAAAACATGTGGTCCATGGTTGCTCAACGACTGACCCAGAGTTCATCCCCAGCTGTCACACCAGATCAACTTTGGCAACGTGTGGAAGCTGCTTGGTCTGCTGTACCCCAAGAACACATTCAAAGTCTCTTTGAATCAATGCCGAGGCGTGTGGCAGCTGTGATCTCCAACAACGGCGGCTACTCTGGGTACTGATTTTGGCAGGAACCACGCTTCATAGAATGCTGTAAATTTAATCATTTGTTACTTGGTCAACATGTTATCTACACAATAAATTTTGTTGTGATATCTCTTGTTTTTCTTGGTGTTGCAATTTGGGTGGCCAGCAGTGTAATTGAATTTTATTTATCGTTAGCTGAAATTTCGGGCTCGGGCTCCGACTTAAATAATATTGCTCGGGCTCGGATTAAAAGTCCTCGGGCTCGGGCTTCAAAAAATGAGCCCGAACTCATCTCTAGTAAGTTACACCTATGCAAATAACCACTATAGAGGGCGCAATGAACGACACGACGCAACGCATGCGTGGTGGAATATTGGATTAAATTACTGAAATGTTGAAAGTACTGAAGTACAAATTCATATTTTTTAATGTTATTTTAAATGACTTCAGAATAATCTAAGAAATGCTTTTACAGTGTATCGGTTTTTTTTTTCTCATTTATATTCTTTTAAAAATACATTTTGAAACACAAAACGTCACTCGAAGCAGAGCCGGCCCGAGGGGCGTGCGGGGCCCCAGGCGAAGCGCAAGAGCGGGGCCTCTTCTCTATCATGTCTTATTAGATAGCAATAAAAAGGCCCAGGAGCGGGGCCTCTATAAGCGCGGGGCCTTAGGCGATCGCCTACATTCGCACCCCCCTTGGGCCGGCCCTGCTCGAAGTGGGTTAAAAACAGTGGCGGTTCATCATTAAGCGCTGCTTGTTTTCGGTCAACAGCTACAAATTTTCTGGATCTCCAAGGGAAGGGGAAGGCGGACATTACGAGCTCGATTTTATTACTCTGTCCTTATGCAATTTGAGCCGCGTGGATTTGGACTTTATTGGGGTAGAGAATTTAAGTTCACTAATATTTAAGTGTATCATTATTTTTCATAAAAATTTAAATTTTAAATGCGGTGAGGGTAATAAAAATGTATCTTTCATTGCGGCAAGTACCTACATAATTATATTATCATGTTAATTTTATAATAAAATAATAATCGGAAAATAATGTCATACCTTCATACAATGAAAAACAACATTTTTACTTTGTTTAGGAAAATAAAAATGCAATAGGCAACGGATACATAAGCAAATAGGCAACGGATACTTAAAATGATTTATATCTTAATCATTCGCAGTGGTTTTTTTTTTTTTTTTTTTTAATTTTTATGTCAGTAGAACAGGGATGAGAGTGCACGAAGACGAAAAAAGAGGAAAAGTGCGCGAGCTTGAATCTAACCAGTAACAAATTTCTACGCACGTCACACAATTTTTACCATTAAATTTCCAACCACAAAGCAAATCGATTGCTTTTATGCTGAGCAAAATAATACCCAAGCACTCATACATTAAATAAATAATTACAAATCAATTTTAGATAGAGAACATGCAATAGAAAAATAGACTATCATAATTTTAAAAGAAGATTTATAGCAATTTCATAAAATTTAAGGTCAAAACAAATCATAAATTTCATATCTGAATTTCAGACTTTTTAATTTTTAATGTAAATATAAAAAGACTGGTTTTCGGGGTCTAATCTTTTATTTGAGAAACCTTGACCAGAAATGCAATAAAAATGCACATAAGCAGCAGGGTTTTCTTTATCCCATAGTTTCAAAAATCAACTTTCAAATAATTGTAATAGAAAAGATTTTTTAAAAATAGGAAATGAATAGTCCTTTCATAAATGCCTAAATATTTTTTCCAAATAAAAGTTTAGAATCTTCCTGGTTTTTAAAAAGTTTGAAGCAAATGCTCCTGTCTTATTAGCAGCAAAAAGACAGAAAATAGTATATGGACAATTTGTAATTTTTTGGTTTAAAAAAAAAAAAACTGCACATAAGAATAGAAGGAAATAAGATGCAGCAATTTCTTTTATTTTTTAAATTGCAGTGGAAGGAAGAACCTGATCAATAAATATATTATTGGAAGGGGGGGGGGAGATACTTTTATGTTTAGTTACAGTGACAAAAACGTCTTAATTTAATTTAAAAATAAATTTTTAAAAACTATTTATTTTTATTTAGAAAACAATAGTCAGATCTTTTTTTTCATTCAGTCAATCTAATGCAAATCTTTATATGGATTTACAGCACAGAATTAATGTGGCGATTTTTTAGCACATTACCCAGCGAACACACACAGGTTCTCTGAACGTCTATTAACGTTCAGAAAATGTCTTCTGAACGTTAATAGACGTTCAGAGAACCTGTGTGTGTGTTTGCTGGGTAGCACTTAGCATTCAAACTTTTAAATGCATTTAAAATTGAAAAAATTATAAAAATTAATTGAAATAAGCATTTGTGTATTTTGCAACAGCATTAGCGATAACAACAAAGAAATACTTAAATAAAGTTATTGTTTTTTTAGCATTCACGATTCCTTCTTCCATCCGTGAATTGATTTTATTCAAGTTTATGTAGTGACAAGCTATAATAGAATATAATCAAATATTTTCATACTCGATCCCTTTTTTTTTTCTTCTTTTCTGAAGAAAACTGATTTCTTCCAAATTTTCAACAGATTTTTTCTGAATAAATATAATATATTTTGTGCATAAAATAAACACAATTATGAAATTACTGAGAAAGACACCTAAAATCTTATAAATAAAAATGAAATTCTGTTTGTTTGTTTGTTTGTGGATTTGATTCGTATACAAATCCACAAAAATGGACCTATCGGCCTGAAATTTAGCACAGATATGTAAAATAATATAGAATAAATCGTAGTCCACTTTAAAACTTTGAAAGTCCACCCGTTCCCGGAATTTAAGAGATTTTTTATGCTCTCCACGCAAAAAGCTTTCCGTAATTGTAACCCCTGTAGTGAAAAAAGTGTGAAATAAGGATCGTGGTTGCCATGTGTGGCGATTTTGCCGAATAAAATGTTTTAAATTCTCAAAGTAAAAATAAAAGAATAATAATGATTTTTTTTTTTTGTTAGTTTATATTCGTAAGGTTATTTTTTTTTAAATTATAATATCGTGTGCATGGGAAATCAGAGCAGGAATGAAATGTTTTATACGCAAAACAAAAAGAATTGAAGATTTCCGAGGCTAATGTGTAAAATTTTTTAGTTGGGCGAAAAAATAAAGTGGCTGAAATATCGATTTTGAGTAAGTGAGTTCTAGCGGTTTGCACAGTTTTTGGCTTGGCGCAATTTATTGAGAGCTTAAGGAAATAGATTTTTGAAAACAAGTGCAAAGGTTTTATTAGAATACAGCGTTAAATTTTAATGATCCGTGAAGAAATAATGCAGTTATTGAGGGATTTCAAGCGATCTAACTTCAGAATTCTCGCCAATTGAGTACATTGATTTAAGTTGGGGGAATTCCGCCAAATTTCAGAAAATTGAAATCTTCTCATTTAGTACATCGGAGTAACGATGAATAAAATACATTATAGTTGATAATTTTAAAAAATTCGGCTGTATTAAGGGATTTCCCTTTTTAAATAAATGCGTGCTTTACTCTTTGGCGGTCGAACCATTTCCCATATTGATTGCTGCTAAGTCAATGCTTCGAATGATTCCCTGAAAAAACTCTTGCAAAATGGCGTATGTTGGCACTTTGGCGAGGCTTAGATTTGAAACTGGAATTTATTTGAGACTGGGATATATAATGACACTGGTTATAGATAAAAATGATGTTGGTATGTGTTTATGAGGTTGAAAAACTCCAGCACCGTTGCACCATGAAATTTGGTCCACCTAAGTCTTTTATCATTGAGAAGCTTTTTACGCTATCCCTTTTCCTCTAACTTGCCACTAGGTGGCGCAGCAGAACGTGGAATTCTATTCCGTTTAGCCGTTTACTATGCGAATATCGTCCAACCGATTTCGATGAAATTTGGTACACGCGGATATTGGAACACGGAGAATATTTTTCAGCAGAGGCGCAGAGAGCAAAGTCGGGGCCCCGGGGATAAAATCTTTGGGGTCCCTTGGCTATTCAGAAATCCTTTTGATGTCGTATTAGATCAATCATTTATTCCTTACTAAAATTATTAATCATTTAAAGAAACTTTAAATTAATTGTAATTGGAAAATAATTAATCGAATTAAAATTATTAATTTAAAAGAGTATTATACTTTAATAAACATACATGCTCTAAAAAATACCAACATTTTGTTTTGAAGGTTTCGTCACCTCCATAGAGAAACTGTATTTGAAACGTTAACATTTTTGCATGGCATGTTTCCTCAGTATTAAAAAAATTAATATTTTTATTCATACTTCCATGCAAGCAGGCAGACAAAAAATTTCAGAAGGCCAAAAGAGTGGAAATTTCAAAATTTCTCATAGAAAGTCTTGACCTTTAACATTTTGTTAAGGAAAATTCAAAATTCCGGAGGTTGGGTGGGCCCATAGTCTCTCCTCTGGCTATACCCTTTCTTCCACTATTTAACAATGTGTCTCGGAAAAAAAAATGATTTCTTGTTAAATAAATCTTTTCTACTTTTAGTCATGGCAAACCGTTGAATAACACCGACAATGTCTATTTTTCTTGCAAAAGAAGACTCAATCACTAAAACTCCTCGTTTTTGTTAAGTTGGTGGTTTATGCTCTAGCTGGCTTTTTGTAATTTCATTCAAAAATTAATTTGAAACATCCGGGGACATAATCTGAATTTGGACTTTTTTTTTACAAAATTGACAGCACACAATTAAGTATCATATAAACAGCAAAAGCGGGGCCCCTTCACAAGCTGAGGCCCTGGGGATTTTTCCCCTGCTCCCCCTCCCTCTCTGCGCCACTGTTTTTCAGTATCCATTTTGCTGTAACTTGCCGCTAAATGGCGCTGCAACGCATCAACTTCTATACCGTTCGACCAATCGGCATAAAATTTCTTATACTTACACATTTCAGAAGAATATATTCTAACTGTGTTCCTTTTGATGTTACTCACCACTAGATGACACTGCAATGCATTATTATTTTAACTCGCCACTAGATGACGCTGCAGCAGGCCAAATTCTTGACCATTCAAACGGTCGCTATGAAAATCAGTATACATAGCTATTTGAACAATGAGAATATTTTGCGTTATCCATTTTGCTATAACTCGCCACTTGACGGCACTGTAGCAAATCATTACTTTAATTAACCACTAGATCGCGCTGCAGTGTATCACTTCTTGACTGTGCAACTGATCGCTATGAAAATAGGTATAGATATTTGAACACGGGGAAGAGTTTCGCGTTAGATGTCGCGTCAACACATGAACTTCAGGGGAGTAATTCAGTTACCGGGTGTCGCCTATTTTTGGCGACTTTTTTTCTCGCCAACACCCCCTACTTGGCGCTTTTTTTTTGTCGCCAAATTTTTCACGAGTGAAACACCATTTTAGAATACGATAAAATAATACAACATGTTGAGCACTGTCACGAAATACAAATTACTTTAACACATTAAAATTACACAGATATTCCACTTAAAAAAAAAAAAAACAATAAAACAAAATACACCATCCATACTTAACACTAAAAATTGTCAGCAAATTCAGTAACAGGCAATTAAAAATGAGCAAACAGTAAACCACTTTTAACTAAAAACATTTCAGAATATTAAGCAATCTAGTTCTACAGCTATGTAAACTATGCAACCAGTGGACCGTTTTTCACTAAAAAAACCTCAGTGGATTCAGCAACCTAGTTGTACAGCTATGTAAACTATGCAACCAGTGGACCGTTTTTAACTAAAAAAAACCTCAGTGGATTCAGCAACCTAGTTGTACAGCTATGTAAACTACGCAACCAGTGGCCCGTTTTTAACTAAAAAAACCTGAGTGGATTCAGCAACCTAGTTGTACAGCTATGTAAACTCGGCAACCAGTGGTCCGTTTTTAATTAAAAAAACCTCAGTGGATTCAGCAACCTAGTTGTACAGCTATGTAAACTCGGCAACCAGTGGTCCGTTTTTAACTAAAAAACAACAGTGAATTAAGCAACCTACTCATACAGCTAATGTAAACTGGGCAAACACAGGCCCGTTTTCAACTCAAAACAACATCGGTAGATTAAATAACCTACTTATACACATTTACAATTCACATTGAAAACCTTAAGCAATTGCAAAAATTCTTAAAAAAAAAACACTTACCTTTATCTAAAGAAACTCCTGAAAAATATCCAAAACGCACAACAGCTAATAACATAACACCAAAAAGCTTTCTTTTACTAACTAACCACACACCAAACACAAATAACACAAAACAAGAACTCACTCACAGATTCCAATTTTCCTCGTTTTAAAACCTCGGTTTACCGATTACAGTTAAATTGCCTTAACCAATCACAAAATCCCTTTACCAAACATCCTGGTATCGTTTAATGAACCCACCGAGCGTTTTTTCATCAAACTACAGCATCATCCAACACCTCAACTCAATCTACACAGGTTACAACAGACATCTGACTCTAAGGCTAAAGTAAACAAACTTTCGACCAAACTCCAAGCTTAGCGACACATCGGCGCTTGGCGAGGACACCCGGTAACCAAATTTCCCCCAACTTCAGGGCTGTCCAGCCGATCGTCCTGAAATTTCGTATTCATCGATATCTGAATGCGAAGAATATTTTCGCCGTATCCGTTTTGCTAAAACTCGCCACTAGATTGAGCTACGCCGCATGGCCTTCTGCACCGTACAAACGATTGCCTTGAAATTCGGTATACATGGTTATTGAACACAATATAATGCGATATCCATTTTGCTATATCTCTTTATTACAATAAATGGTAATCACTACAAATCGCAATATCAAAAAGTCCATTCATTCCATAGATATAGGAATCTCTAAATTGAGCACAACGAGAGAAAACTTGTTGCCTCCAAAAGGTAGCCATGATAGTGGCATGCGCATGCGCAAAATGGCAATAACTTAAATTATAATGATATTTTCAATCATTTTAGAGCGATCTGTATTTTAAAAAGTACTCGTATCGAAATATTTTCCCTCGAACTTATTTATTTTTCTGAAGTATTGCAACGAATGTTCTATTTTATATCGACGGCAGCCATGATAGTGGCAGAAATGGGGTGCGTTTTTGGCAACAAAAAGCACACGATTAGGAACATTGGATGAGCAATCTAGGTATTCCTAAATCTATGAATGCGATATCCATTTTGCTATATCTCTTTATTACAATAAATAGTAATCACCACAAATCGTAATATCAAAAAGTCCATTCATTCCCGTGCGAAGAACGGGTACTTCAGCTAGTAATTTATATAAAAGTCAGAAATTAGAACGGAACAGCAGAAGTAAATATTTTGCATCACGAGCACACTGTTTTGATCAGAATTTAGAAACACATACTCAGATAGTTTCCCACGATGCTAGGCTATAGTACAGCACACACCCCCGACTTTGTAGGTGGCGCTGTTTTGCTGAGTAGCGGCCTACACAAATGAGTTTGTTTATTTTGCGTTCTGTCGAGGGGAGGATGTCTTGGGCAGAGGACTTACAGTGGAAATGAGAGGTGTAATCGAAATTAATAATAAAAAATCAAAACAGTAGCAATGTTCTTGTTTGCTAATTTCAAAAGAAACGTAATTTTTAGGCCTGGAAGGTACTTTATAAGCATGTTTTGTATTCTTACAAATACATGTATTTAGTTGGAAATAGAATTTTACAGTTTAAAAGAGAAACAGTAGAATTACAGAATCTAAATGTTCAACTCCTATGTATACTATTAGGACAAGGAAATTAACATCGTTATTTCGTCTAGCCGCAATTACTGAATCTAATAATAGGAAATTTGCCAAGTATGTAAGGTTTAACGTAGGGGTCCGAAAAAGAGGATTTTCCAATTCGTAACGCCATTTTTATGTATCTCTATCTGAAAAAAGAAAAGAAAGAGATCCATAAAATTCTTGCTGCAAAATTTAACACACGCAAATACCTAAAAATCATTTCAGGACATTTTGAAATTCCCCAAGGAGGGTGGAGGGCCACACTCCCCTTTTATCATACATCTTTCTTAAAAGGAAAAAGAAAAACAGTTGTCTATGAAATTCTTGTTTTAAAACATAACAAATATGAATTCATTGTTTAGGCACAGCTACTTTGCCATTAAAAACTTGTTAAAATTTAAATCGTTTGAATTTAATATTTATTATATATTACTTTGCAATACATCTAATACTTGCAGATATAATATTCGAAAGTAAAGTAACCGCAAACAGTGGCGGATACAGAACTTTTTTTTGGGAGGAGTGGCTAATTTTAGAGAAAAGCTAATCTGAAGTAATTAAAATGTACAATAAAGCGAAATATTACCCTAAGGCAGTATTAAGTCTTTTTATGAAGAGCTAACTTAAAACTTTACTATATAATAAAGCAAAGCGTTCCCCACAGCCCACAAATAAAGTTATGCTGACAAATAAACTAATTTTAATTTTTTTCAATTAAATAGCTTAATTACAAATAATTACATGTCGTACATATATACATATATATATATATGTGTGTGTTTATTTATTTATCTATATTCTAATGACGTTTTATTTAGTTTGAAGGTTTATGGTATGAAGTACAGAGGACCTTTGCTTTAGTGGAAGGTGGTCTGAAGTGTGCTACTACTGTTGTAAGTGGAGCTAATAATAAAAAGATGAGAGCCACGTTCAGGAGAAACGGCATAAACATACTGTAAATATGTATTGTTTACTTACTATTTTCATAATTCCAAAATTTTAATATTATTGCTAGTTTTATTTATTTATTACTTTTTTCGTGAAACAAAAACACAGAAAAGACATTTCTTCCCAGCAAACCAAAAAACTTATCATTTTTTATCGAAACTTCAGTCATTCAGGAAGATATCCTTTGACTAAGAATGTGCTTGACAAACCGATTCATATATTTTCATTTCTAAGAGTATGCGTACATTATTGAACGAATACACAGATTGTCGGTCCATAAATGTAGTGTGACCGAGAATCTTGAGGGAGCACACAGTGGCGGCTCCTCCATTTGAGCACATGAGCACGTGAACCCCCAGAGGAAAAACTAAAGAATAAACACATTAACAAATTAAATTTTAAAAAATATATTAAGTACACTTTTAGATTTTTGTGAATTTAAAAGATGAGTTTTACTCTCCCCCACCCCCCCCTATCATTAAACGCGTTTATTATAGCTAACGCACTGTACCGTAGGTCTTTTCGTCGCTCGCATGTGCGATCGACCGACTGGCCCTCTCAACCGGTCTCTGAGGAAAGACGCCGAGAGATAGCCGGAGAAGCGAGGCGCTTCCGTTGGCACTTCGTTCGCACAAATTTATTGTGCTCACAGCAGATTTTTTTGCCGTTATTTCCGCCGGATTCTCTCTTGGTTTGTTGTGTTCGGTTACTTAATCCATTTTTTTTTCATTTTCTTATTATTTTCTTTATTTTTATCATTTTTCACTACAGTCTTTTTTACGATATAGTGTGTATAATTAAGATGGGAGTCCAATAAGTGTTTCGGAGCAGCAGCAATGACATTTTTCAATATTATCCTTTGAAAAAAAAAATTGAAATAAAAATTCAAGACAATATTTTTGCTAACTTATCTTAGTGACGAAATATTAGACTAAAGACGACTTGTTTTCTTTCAGTTACGTGCATTGTTTTTTTTTTTTTTTTTAACTGCTGGAAATGCAAATCTATTTTAACTTGTAAGGTGCGTCCAGGGGCGTAGTCAAGGGGGGGGGTTAGGGGGGTCATAACCCCCCATGAGAAATTTTTTGCAATACAAAATGTATATTCTTCACTACATTATCACACACACGTATACATATATATGACTTGTAGTAGTTGTAATCCCCCCCCCCCATGAAAAGTTTCTGGCTACGCCCCTGGGTGCGTGGTATCTGCATATTTAATTTTCGAAATTAATTTTGTGAACCTCCATTTAAATAACCCACGAGCCGCCACTGGGAGCACATCACATATTTAAGAATAAAAATAGGCTAATTCCTTAAGGTTTTGAAATGGATAGTTTTCTGAACGAAAATATACCACGCCACCTACGCACCCCAACGCTACGCTTATGAGTGAGTTTTAAAATTTACTTAGCTGGTCCAGAAGGCTTCTTTTGATTTTCCTTCAAGTGGCGGATTCAGGGGAGGGGCTAGGGGGGTCTTCAAAAGACATTGCTTAGACGTAACACTTTCCTTCACTGTACTATTTGTTTAAGTCAAATGAGCTAATATTATAAATTAGCCTTCCCTCCCAAAAAGAAATTACATTGCTTTAGGATGACATTTTACTTCATTGTACATCTCTTCCCGGTCATATAAGCTTTTTATAAATGTCAGCCCTTCTCAAATAAAATTTCTATATCCGCCACTGTTTCCCTTCAAATTAGAACCACAAATTAAAAATTTTAGTACATTCATGACTTTTAAAAATACTCAAAATGAGTGTCCTCGAAAATAAAAAAAAGGAAAGGTGCATAATATTAGAGAAATGCCGCAGGCCTTGCTCCCACAACTACACCACTGGTGTTGGGTTACTGCCCCAAGAAAGTATTTATACAAGGTGGGGCAAATAAAAGTGGCCTGCACGAGTAGATACGATTGGCCCCAGCAGGCCACCTGATCTGTCTGTGTGTGTGTGTGCAATTACTTTTTCTGGGGAGCCCTCAAGTCTAAGGTGTATCGCAGCAAACCTCATAGTCTGTAAGATCTACAGCAGAACATTTCTCATGAGATTGCAGCAATTCCAGCAGCCCCGCTTCGATCTGCCTTCAGCAATTTGCTGACCAGCGCCCAAAAGTGCAAAGGGATGAATAGTGGTCATTTTCAACATCTGCTATAAGCAGGTTAGAGAACTAAGTGACATTTCCTTTCCTTTGCTGTGTTTCTTTATAACCTGAAACTCTATTCTGCCACTTTTATTTGCCCCACCCTGTATAATGTGAAAATAAACAGTACAGGAAAATGTGAACAGATACTTTAGCCAGATCAATGAGGATCAGATGAGTTATCAAGTTTTTTGTATTCTGTATTAAATTACTTGCTAATTTATCAAATGTTATACTTGCAGAAATCGAAAAGTCACACTCATGCGAGGTTACCTACATACACCTGATGCCAATACACCAGCAAGAATGGAACTTGTTATGGGCCCATGTAAGTACTATACCACTGCATAAAGTAGTATACAATGCAGATTCGCAAAATGACATGCTTCTTTTTGCTTTCAATTAGTCAAGGAAATGATAATGACCCCTTCACATTTTGGTGATGATTGACAATGAGTTAATAGTAACTGGACATAGAGTGTAGGGCATGGTAGTTTCCGAATTGTTTTCACATTGAGATGTCTTTGTCCAAACTGTACATCTTTATATTGTTGTGACAAACCAATATGTACATGCACTACACACTGTTTCCCAAGGTATGTTAAAGCAGTAGTGAGTCATAAATCTGTTCTGCCTCCCAATTTTATTATTTGGGGAAGGGGGGAGGATGGGATTTGCCATTTCGAATCCAAGATGGCACTGCTTGATATATAATGAATTAGAAGTTAGAAACACAGGAAGTCTGGTGAGAATTGCTTAGCATATAACACCAAATTTTCTTACAGCAAAGGCAAGTTTTGGAAACAGCACTCAGGTTAAGATCATATGTGGGACTTTAGCTGGCAAGCTTGCCAAGTCCATGTCCATGAATGTACTGACTCTAAGGAACTCTGCATTATGGATGATGTAACATAAATATCATTTGTCAGTTTATTCAGAAGATTCAGTATGTTTCATTTGGCACTTTAAATTATTCAACTTTGTAAATGAACCACTTATTTGAGAAACTCCATAAGTCACTATTTTGAAAAAGGAAAGAGTTAGCATCAAAAACCTGTAATTTGAGAACTTATTCAATTTAACATGGATTTTTAGTGCTCTTATCACAACCCAGTTGTACACAGTAGAAATACGGCAAATAAAATTGCTCCTAATGTTTAGAATGATATATATTCTTTGCTTTTACTGTCATTTTTTTTTTTTTTTTTTTTTTTTTTTGCTTAATGGCCAATATTAGTTTTCTAAGATTATAGGACTCAATTAAATCATTTGGGAGCCCAACACTGTGGCCTAGATGGTCTGTACAGTTATCAGGCCATGAAGAGAATTTTTACTAGCAGAAATAAGAGAAGTGTATTTGTGAGGAAGGGATTCACATTTCCCCACACACAATTAAGAGAAACTGCGAAGAAAGTTCTCTTTAGAATTCAGATGCTGAGATATCCTCCATAAATACTTTTCACACATGGGATGATTATGATTTTGCTAAAACATTATAAAAATAATGTATTTATGCTAGTGAACAAGACCAAAGTATTTCAAGTGTACTTTTCCTCTCTAGTGTCCCTATTTCTCCGCTACCGAGTTATAGACACAAATTATGATGATTATGCCGTAGTATGGGGATGTTTTGAATCACCAAAATACAGTCAAATTTTAGGCCATACAGGTAAGTTTATTTAACTTAGTATCAAATGGATTGTTAATTTCGAACATCTATTTATTATTGGTATACGATACTATTGTACTTTTGTAAACTGGGAGCATGAGGCATATCAAACTAGCAGATTAATCTTACTCTGACTTGTAAGATTTTAATGAGGTTGAGTGTATCAAGTACTTTTGCATAGCTATGAGTAGCACTAAAAGTAATACTTAAATAATTTCTCTTCAAAAGTTCTTACAGTTACATCTTCTAATTCTCATTAAAAACTGTTACACTTAACAATTACCGGTCTTTTTGTCAAGAAAGTATAACTCTAATTAACATTGCTCAAAAAAACTTTAAATCATCTTTTAACAATCTTAACTGGAATTTTTTCTTCCAGTTGTCAAAGTTTACTAAAAAGTATCAAATATAAAATGTTTAGGAAATTAAACTAAAAGGTATTTACATACTGTGCATTTAAAAAAGTCACTTTAGAAGAAAAACCTGCAGAAGTAAGGCATTAAAATTGACAATTCTTTGTTTTAAGTTTGACTAAATACTTTTAATAATAAAAAATAACAATTTTATGCATATTACTATTATTTTTTATCAAATCAGATTTATTTTATACAGTACAGCAAAAATAAGTTATTCATTTTGGTTTAGTTAGCAAATTATTTAGTAAAATTGTAGGTGTAAAAAATTAAGACAAATTGACCTTTTTTGTCTTTCACCTTTTAAACAGGGAATATTTCTTTTTAGTATGAATATTTATGAAAGTATTTATAAAGTTATTGAATAACATGCATCTTTTATGTTTTTACAGAAAATCTATGGATACTATCTCGCAATCAAACACTTGGAGAGGAATTTAAAGACCAGATTTATAATTACTTAGACAGTATAGATGTCAGCCGAGCAGGTTTGGTTGATACAAATTTTGATAACTGCACAGCACAGCAATACTCAGGCTGAATACAGCACAATAGGATTATGTATTTCCATTCAGGTCCCATTTTATTAGTATTATTTATTATGGTCATAAAAAGATCACAGTCATTCATATTAATTAGGATAAACAAATGGAGAATGTTGATCTGTAATAAAATAAAGCTGTTTTGTTAACACTTCTCCAATTTTATATGATGTTGAAATTAAATATCCATTATAATAACTGAAAATTTTGACTGAAAAAAGTTTAATAGAAAACAATTCTCATTTGTACCAAGTTCATTTATAAAAAATGCAGACATCTAATAGATTTGAATTTCTACAATCACAAATTTATAAATAAAAAATTATTACAATTTATCCTCCAAACTATTAGTTTGACATAAATGAATATCATTTCAAAACAAAATATTTTAAAAATCTCAAGGAAAATGGGAAAATACTACAGTAGAAGACCCCAATCTGCACAGCTTGGTTCCAGACTTTTTGTGGATTTTGGGTCATAATAGGAAAATTATTCTATTTCCCCCCCCAGCCAGATAAAAAAATACAGTAAAAAAACAAGGGAAGCAGATTGTAATACTTACATTGTAATCAGAATCATACAGCCTGAGTAAAAACTTTAAGACTAGTAAAAAATTTCGAGAAAATGGAAAAATCGTAAACTGAGGGTTAAAATATCATTTAATTGATAATTATTAACCTTAAATACAATTAAAAAATGCAGCAAAATTCATTTGTAAATATTTTATTATCAGGAAATAACACACAAGTCAATATTTAAACCTGAGTAAAAACTTTAAGGCCAGCATAAAAAATAGCATATAAGACAGAAAAAAAAAAAACTTTTAGAAGCTAGAATAGATGCCATTCCTTGGAATCCCTTCATATATTCTTTTTTTTTTTTTTTTCATGGATGAAACTAGTTTTTGTCAGAGTTCAGGGTCGTTTTATACCATTCATCTTCAATAGTAGGTTTCAGTTCTACTGATGATGTAAAATGTCTCCCATTTTCATAAACTCTTCTTACTAAGTCACCCCATAAGTTCTCTATTGGGCTAAGATCAGGAGAGTTAGCTGGCCATTTCAGTTTCAACACTGTTGAATTGGAATCCATTTTTTGTACTGTTACTCGAATGGATAGGTGCATCATCTTGCTGACATTTTCAATTTTCTCTTGCAAGAGATTCAGCATTTGGTAAATGATGACTTTCTAGGAGACTTTGTTAGGCTTGTGAATTCATTTTACCTGAAACAAACGCAATTGGACCCACACCATTGTCAGCAAAGCACCTCCAAGTCATCACATAGCCTCCATCTCATTACCGCTTGGAGAATACTCCTTTTTCTTTTCTTAAATCATGCTAATAGTACTTCCATCTGTCTGGTCCATCCAAATTTCTTTTTTTTTTTAATCAGAAAAAATTATTTCTATCCAATGGTTATCCCAGGTCATCACTTGCTGGCTAAAGTTCAAACAATCTATTTTGTGCTTCTGCAGCAACTGAGTCTAAGTCAATTTTGCTGTGTAAATATAACTTCCAGACCTTGTAATTGTGTTATACACGATTTTTTGACAAACATTTAAACCTGTTACCAGAATAAGTATCCTGGTTGAGTCCTTTCCAGTAGATGCAAGTCTGCAAACTCTTCTTTCATCACGTGAAGGCAAAGCTTTAGGTGTTCTCCCTGTATTCTTTTTGCCATAATTATCTTTCAAATTAAAAAAAATTGTTGACTACAGTCCTTGATCTTCCTAACTTTATTGCAATAGTATAGCTATTCATTCCTGTTGAAGAAAGAGCTCCAATCTGCCTTCTTTCATGATCAGTTAATTTTGTACTTTTCGTCATCTTCACAAAGAGCTCCAAAACTTGTATGAAGAAATGTATGACAAATTTGCAAATTTAAGAGTGCAATTTCAGTAATATTCAAGTCAGAATTTGTATATTTATTTTTAAAAAATTACTGGGGGCCTTAAAGTTTTTACTCAAGCTGAGTATACTGGTTTTGTATATACGACTTTTTCTGATAATTATATAACTTATAAATTCTGTTTGTTGAGTTATTCCTTAATAATGAACTTCAACAATTAATAATACAATAATATTTGAGTCTCTTTTATTTTATTTTTCCATTTTCTCAAAAATTTTTACTGGCCTTAGAATTTTTCTCAAACTGTATTATAAAAATTAGAGGAATAATACTATACAGGATGCTTTGAAACTAGTGGGGGAAAATTTAAAGGTTGGTAGCGGGAACCAAGATGGTTCAGAATCTCATAGCAATGTGCATTTGGAAACGTCCTCCTCATGTGCCTGTTAATAATTATTTTGGAACAATCATGAACTTTCTGATCATTCGTCAAATGTTAATGGATCTTTCACGGAAAGCACTTGACTAAAATTGATTATTAAGACGATTCATTAATAAAATATGGATTATTCATTGATTGAAAGATTAATTATTAAAGTGATAACAGGTAAATGAAAATGCTTCCAACCTTATATTGCGATATGATTTTGAAGCATCTTGGTTCT
Source organism: Cheiracanthium punctorium (assembly GCA_038373885.1). Taxonomy (NCBI): domain Eukaryota; kingdom Metazoa; phylum Arthropoda; class Arachnida; order Araneae; family Cheiracanthiidae; genus Cheiracanthium; species Cheiracanthium punctorium. The sequence goes on from JAWZYV010010269.1 coordinate 171,197, forward strand.
TTGTACCACACCTTACATTTTTGCCCACGAGTTTCAAAACATCATGTATGAAAATTTATTTGTTTATGTACAAATTATTTACACTTTTTAAACATTTTTTGAATAGTATCTCAAGGCACTGGAATTTTCTAATTAGTTTTTTCCCCCATATTATGTACTGTCTTTATTTCTATTCTGTAATACAGCTTTGTTGCTCTAAATATCTGAAGTATTTTTCTCCCAGTGACAAACCTTCATCAAATGTTATTTTATCAAATTTTTAAGCATCCTCAGATTTGTCACTGGCAGAATTTTTATCTTATGGCTGTAACAGTGTCAGTTATATCACTCAGTCATCTGAAGGTTATCAATGGTTCACAAATTCTAAAATAACACTTTCATCAAGTGGGAATTGCTTATTCAGTTTTATTCCATGGTTATACTGTGGTTTTCTGAACTTGGCAGCTAGCAGGGCAGATTTCATTGCTTATATTAAGACAGCGTGCATTTTAGCGCCTTAAAAAACTCAAGATTATTCTTTATAAGCTACACTACACACAGAAGTAAATGAAAAAATAATGTTTTTTATAAACCTTTCGGAAAAAATTTTTAAACATGAAATTTCAAAGCAAAAATTTTCACGGCATGATATGCTGCAAAAGATTTGAATTTTAAGAAATTTTTCTGAAAATTTTTAAACTGTTACAAGCGTAGTGTTTATTTTAGTATATAGTACAGCTTGTAAAGAGATACTCAAGAAATTTGAAGAGCTTGATATAATTAGTTTTTTGTATTCATGTACCAAAATTACATGATTTTTTCAAAATATACTGTTAAATGTTACTGGACAGCAACACATATACAGGGTGAATCTAAACTCTTGGGCAAAACTTTAAGGGGTGATAGGGCACATAGTAAGGAATCAGAATCACATAGCAATGTGGGGTCGGCAACGTCGTCTTCGTATAGCTGTTAATAATCACTTCGGAAAAAGTTCTGAAACAACAGTGCACTTGCCGACCATTGTTCATCAGAAACTAATGTATTTTTCTCCAAAAACAGAATACTAAAATGGATAGTTTAAAAAGTTTATTTTATTTCATGGATGAAATTTTCGGAGACGAGCCTATTGCTTATGAAACTTGGTTAAGAAAATAGATGAACACTTCAATGCTTTTCCAAATGTGATTATTACCAGGTAAGTTAAAACTGTGTTTCACCCCAGATTGCTATGTGATTACGATTCCTCATTGTGTGCCCTATCACCCCTTAAAGTTTTGCCCAAGAGTTTAGATTCACCCTGTATATACAGGGTGTCCCATAAAGGTGGTAATGGGCTTTAATTCTTTATCTATTAGAAATAAATGGGCAGTGTAAATTGAAAAATGTTCAAAATAAGGTCAGAAATAGTATTCCATTAAGAAAAAATTCCTCTTGTTAATTTTTAAAAAGTTACATTTTAAAAATTTTTATATGACCCCTGTACAAAACAATTCCTAGTTAATAAAATGTGCCTCATATACTAAAGAGGTGACAGATAAAATTTGAGACCTATACCTTAACAAGTATCAGAGATATGAAGAAAAATGTAACACTAACTGAAACCACTTTTCAATCTCTATCAAAGGGAAAAAATCATGTTGGATGATCGCATTTCGGGGGTCATACAGAAATTACAAAAAAAAATAGTTTTTCCACTCTAGGAATAAACGTTTATATACAAAATCATGTTAGGCCCTGATCATCTTATCTCTGCAACTTCATATGATGAACAGCTCAAATTTGGTACATCACCTCATTAGTGTATGGGGCACATTTTACTAATTGGGAATTTTTTTGTACAGCGGTTGTATAAAACAAAATATGATTTCATTTTTTAACAGATGATTACCTCAAAAAAGGGATATAGAGATTCTTCTGTATTTACCAGGGTGCAAATTGACAAGGGGGATGTCGGGGATCGTCTCTGGCTGAAGAATGTAATATCCCTGGCTAGAGAAAAACTTAACTTTTTGAAAATGAGTGAGAGGAATTTTTTCTCACCAATTATTTTCACCTTTATTTTGAACATTTTTTCAATTTACACTGCCCACTTATCTCTAATAGATAAAGAATTAAAGCCCGTTACCACCTTTTTGGGACACCCTGTATATTTAACTTTCACTATTTTAACTACTTCAGAAAAACATTTTGTACACCACTCATATCTACTGTAACCACTAAAAGTAAACAAACTTGGATTCCTCAAATATATTAATAAATATTTTATTATGCTTTTTATCTCAATTAGTTATAAAATTAATCAATTAATTATAAAAATTCTTTTAGTTAAAATTGCCCAAGCAAAATACAAATAAAAAAAGAAATTAAGTAAAATTATGAAGTAATTTAATCTGTATCAAAATAATGAAGTTTTCTACTTTTAATTACATTCAAAAGCTTAATATTGCATTCAGAAATAATACTAAACACTGCATAAAATTATTACAACCTACAATATTTCATATTTCAACAGATGATTACCTCAAAAAAGGGATATAGAGATTCTTCTGTATTTACCAGGGTGCGAATTGATGAGGGGGATGTCGGGGATCGTCCCTGGCTGAAGAATGTAATATCCCTGACTAGAGAAATAATTGATCCCGTTCAGGGATACTATTTATCCCCTGCTGAATAAATGTTAAATTGGTGATTGAAGATTTGGGATTGAATTCAAGAAGTCAAAATGAAGGTAGTATGTTATCGTTTGTTACTATACTCTAAGGCGACTGCCTTAAAATTTCGTCTCTTTTCTAAGCTCAAAACCCTCAAAGGAGGCTTCCAATACAGGTACATTGCATGCAGCTTATGTATCGGTGATTCCATAGAACAAACAATGTATGACTTGTCAAACATTAAGTCAGTTCCGAGACGTGTTGGTGACTGCATTTGTCATGGAATATCATGTGAGTGAAGCATTTACACCTTCCCTCCTTCTTATTTTCAAAAGTGTGGGGATATTTGAAAGTAACCCCCCCCCCCCTGGAGAAAATGCTCAATTCCTACCCTGGCATTTACCCATGACATATATAAAATTCTGATATATTCATCTAATTCCCACTATTCATGAAGAGGTTTTGAACTAAAATTTTTTTAATCATAAGTATGTCTGCTTTTATACTAAATCTCAACTGCTTGTCGATCATATTAATTCACAATATTCTGGACTGCTAAAACTTCATAAGTATCATACTCAATTAATGTCAATTATCTGTGAACATGCACAGTAAGGCTGAAACTACCCCCCCAAAAAAAGAAAGAAAATTCATATATCACCTATTTGAAAATATATTTTATAATAGGGAACAGATATTTAAAATAAATTTCATTAAAAACAGTAATAGAATTAACATTTAATTAATATTATTTTACAACAGTTTAAAGTGACAAAACATGACACATGAAATTTTTTTTTTCGAACCAAAAAACTTTCCAGAATTTTAATTAAAGATTCATATAGATAATTTCATGTGTGACAAAGATGTAAACTTATCAAAAAATAAAGTATGAAGTAAGAAAAATTATGTAAGCTATTTACAAATGGAGTAGCTATAAATTTCCATTGTTAACTGTGGGCCTACTACAGATCTCTTTAACCTTAAATACAAATTTTCTTTAAAAATAATAAATTTTATCATTTTTAAATGTTAGTAGCCAAAGCAGAAGCATTAATCAATTTTCCTAACATTTTTGCACAAATAAAATTTGATTCTTACATAATGACTATATACCTATCATACTATAAGTAGTATGAGAATTCTAATGTTACAAGATGTCAGATATAAGTTTTTAAGGAAAAATTATATCTCTGACATTAGTTTAATAAACAATTGATAATCATCACATTGAGCATCAGCAAAAACTGGAAATTTTTATTACAATTGTTGCCTTTCAAAGTATTGTAATCCTCAACATATAAAATGATAGCAATTTGGAGATTTGTTAAATAACACTTTATCTTGGCAAGGACATTAGGTTTGACAAAGCAATTATAGAAAAAATTATATGAAATACCAAACAAACTTTAAAAAGTCATAATTACTAGGAGAATTAAAATTTTTTAGTATATAAATTTCTTTCTAGTAATTTCCTGTAAGTTCTGTATTAATTAGCTGTACTGACAACAATTCCACTTACTGTTTTAAAAATCAAGATAATTGTAAGTATTTATGAAGAAAAACAATCAACAAGAGAGAGAGAGGTGATCAATTTTATTCAGATGTAAATAATATACACTAAGCATAGATTGAAAGCAAATCGTTCTTGAAAACAATGACTTAAACAAATCAGATTAAAGTGTAGCAAAGAATAAATTAATAAACATTTAATATGACTTGTGAGAAAAATGTACTAGTTCAGTGGCAGATTTAGGTCTTGAGAGGCTCGAGAGAAGTGAAAAGCATTAAAAATTGAAAATTGTCCCTAATGAATTAAATGTTTTCTTTTTAAAAATTGTCTTTAAATTATTTCTAAAGTATTTTTACAAAAAAAAAGTTACTTTTTAAATAAATACTTACAGTTAGTGTACGAAATACCACACTTTCAATGATACTGAAAAGATCAGATAATTATTTGACTGTAACAAGTTACATTGCTTGTGTGCATGTTTTTCTATGGGCAAGTCAAGTGGCACAGGATATTTTGATATTATAAGAGAGTTATAATCTAGGTCACTATAACAGAGTTCAGCAGAATTTGTAGCCTAGCCCCCCTAAACTAAAATCCTGAGTGCGCCTCTGGGTGACTGTATTGATAAAATGCCACTGGGTGGCTGTATTGGTTAAAATATTGCAAATGTTCCGATTGAAGTAAAAGTATTAGAACTATCTGATAATTCTTGGTTAGAAACAAATACTTTATCTTAAGTTTACTATTTATTTGTATTTTTAATAATTTAGTAGTCTGTGAATAATAAAATAGTATTTGTAAATTATTATAATAAATTTCACTGTTATTTGCTAATAACAACAGGCAACATTTTGAACAGCAGTTGAGCCTTTTTGAACATTAGTTTGAATTAATTGCATTCTGAAGATTTGAGTTTAGTTTGTGGAATTTTTGGGAATGGACTAATTGATAAAGAAACAAGAACAAAGAAATATGATTTTTTGATTCTGTATTCTGTAATTATAAATTATGTCTAAAATATAAACGTTAATTCATGTTTAAAATAAAATTACTTTTAAATGTTTTCACTTATATCTAATTTATGTCCATGAACGAGTATTCAAAAAAACAATTTTTATATTTATAGATTAGTACATTTAAAAAAGACTTATATCATGAAACTTAATAATTTTTATACTATGCTTTACTTTTCATGATTAACACTACTAAATAAATATCAGCATACTTCTAAGTATAACCCAAGAAATGCAATTTCATATTGGTCAGTTATCAGTGTTACTTGATTATGTTGAATCACTTCTTGTGGACCACTGGAATATGGCTTTTTTCAGTCATAAAAAATTTATGTACTTAACAGGGACTTTTGAGGGTCAGAACGGGGAAAACTGGATCGGAAACATGATTTTGATATCACAAAGTTTAGAAGAAATTTTTAATAAAATGAAGAACCAAAAATTTTGGATAAAATGAAGGACCAAAAATTTAACATTCCTGCAAGAAGGCTGAGTAAATTTTTAGTCGAAACAATTGTATCTTGTTATAAGTAGCATTCTATGTGTGTTTTTTCACAAAGTTTTTATTTTTTTTTTACGTTTAACACCAGTGTTTTGAGTGTTTTTTCCGTATTCAAATATGTTAATACATTTTCCACGTAAAACTGAAAAACTGTAAGCAGTTTAACAGGGAAAGTAAACATTACTGTTTAGTCTAATTATTGCATTTATTCAAAAACTAGAAATACGTTTAGGACTATTAGTAATGAGTAATTAAGTATTAAAAAATATAAGAAAATATACATATCAGTCTACATATTTTAAATAGAATGGGGAAAAAAACTAGAAGAGAATAAGAAAAAATCACTATTTTAAGTAATTAAAGTACAAAAAATATTACTGATTGAAGTTAAAAATAAATTCCCCTTTATATCTAAAATGTATGTGCTCTAAGCTTCTGCCCTATATTTTTTATTAACATTTAGCATTTTTAATTGCGACTAAAATACATGCCATAATTATAATATAATTATCATAAATATTTTTAGGTAAAAAAAATTAATTTAGTCGTCATTTACATTTTTTCATTCTATTTAAGTTATTGAATGATATGCTTTTAATGAACTATATATGTCCTTAGATTCTAACTCAGAATTTGCTTATGAATTTTAACCCACTTCCTATCATCTGATCTAGCTGAAAATTTGCATGCATATGTAATTCTGGTGACACAGAGTACTGCTTTTTTTAATTTTTCACTATTTTAAACTATCAAATATTTCTTTCCCTAAAAATTGTGTTATCTCACACATATCAGCTCGTATCTGCTTAGTTATTGGTCGGCAATTCTTTATCATTACATCCTTGGAAAGTTCTTTCGATTCTAAAAAACATAAAATCGGTTATCTCTAGCTTAAATTTTTTATTTTTAGTGATTTTTTGAAAGAAGATAAATTATTCCTTTCAATTTCTTTACATTTGGCATCCAAAAAAAGACACACTATACAATCTAGGTAAATTAGAAAAGTTTTCTGAATACAGAGTGTCCTTTCCTAAATCATTTACATGAAAAGAGGTTGAAAAATGTAAAATATATTTAATTTTTGACAAATTTTTTAATCAGAAGTGCAGAATCAAGCATTTCAGGCTTCTTTCTTTGAAAATATGAGAAATATTCTTATCAACCTTTGATTGGTGGTGGGGGGAAATCTTTTAAGCAGTTGTGTTTGAATGTCCTGCTGCAATACCAACGACTGTTTGCAATCTGATTATTTCGGGTAGAAAACAGGCATAGGGACTCTCTGTGCTTGCATTTTTTGAGGTGAAATATAGAGAACAAATTAAAGCAACACTATAAAAAAATCTAGCAACTTTCTTTGGAAAAAATGGATAGTAGAGATGCCCTAGAATTCGAAGGAACGTTACACGAAAATAAGGAACTTTATTGATACTGAATAACTCAGGAAGGCTCCACTAAATTGTACAATGTTCAGTAAAGTTCTTGGTACTTTCATGTAACTTTCCTTGGAATTTAGAGTGCCTCAGCTGCCTATTATTTTCAAGGAACATTCTAGGACTTTTTTACAGTTATGGTCATTTTTAAGTGAAATGTGGGTTTCTTAAGCGAATCATGAGAGCAATAATCGGTTAAGGGATGGGTTAAAGGAAAAATGTAAAGTTTTCAGTTGGAAATGTTTACTTTCTCTATGGTATTTGTGAGTCTCTTTTCCCATTATTTCCAAGGAACATTTCTGTATTTTTTACACTAAAATAAGGAATTAAAGCACTAATTACTTATAAACTGGAAGTATTAGTTATTAAAATATTATGTTGTATTGTGTGTGTTAAGGCAAATCTGCCCGAGGGGTATCCGTCTAGGATGGAGGATGTTTAGGTCGGAGGATTTTCTAAGGAGTTCTGATGCGTATTCACGTTGCATATGGAGAAAACCAACCAAAACTCTAAACCATTAGATCGACAGCCTTGCGACGGGGCCCAAACCCAGGACCTTCATACTTCGGCAGTGTACCATTACCTTGAGTGCCTTATCCACTTGGCCATGGTGGGGCAACTAAAGTATTAACATAGATTATGATCCAATGCTGTGAAGCAGGAAAGAGACAAAGGGCACCCAAGAAAATATTATTCAAAAGTGCTTTCTGCATTAGTAGCAATCCTGGAACTATGAACAAAGTTCCTTTTGAACAGACATTTATATATAACATTTTTTTCTTTTTGAGAACCGAATTTTGAGGCCCTTTAGATTTGTGAGGCCTGAGGTGAGTGCCTCATGTGCCTATTGGGAAATCCGCCACTGTACTAGTTTAATGTTCAGAAAAAGAAAACTGAATTCCAACAATAAGACAGAAAATTTTTACCATTTTATGCATTGATTTTATTTTTAAACAATCTATCAGAATATGTTGCAGAAGCCCTACTTTTGGACAACACTGAAAACTAATAAAAGGATTTCTTAAATGTGTAGCTTTAAGTATCACACTCCTTCCAAAAATGGGGTTAATTCCAATACTTAAATTTGAAAATATATTTATTCACTTGTTCTTTAAAAACTCCACACCACCATACCTATCAGTTTGAAATTTTGTACCTATATGCAAAAAAGTACAGAGGAAAATTTTAAGTGACTTAAAGTCTGAAAATTTATCTTTTTTTTTTGCACTTTTCAAATATTTTATTTCTCCTATCATGTGAAATTAGCACATCAAGTCAGAGGGCCATTGATCACAATGGTCATCTGAAAAGGGTGGCTATCATTTCTCCTAGCAAGGACCAGTACTGCAATTAGAAGTAAATAGGGCAAGTGGTTTAGGACACTAAGTTGAGGAGGGCACGGAAATCAGTTATGACTCCAAAGGGGTGCCAAAATTATGGTTTGTCTCAAGTAGAGGAGCTGGAAGGGATTTCTTTCTGGGGAGGCAAGCTGATTTTTTTTTTTTGTGTGTGTGTGTGGGGGGAAGCTGATATATTGTTTGATAAGTTTATAAAAAGCCGTCCTTCAACAGTCAGTTATTGTTCTGACCTCTGAGCATTGGCTGGACTCTGCAGTGACTCGGTACCCTTTAACACGATTGAAATATTGTTGCAATTCCAAATATGTGATAAAGCCACCCAGGCAGTGTAGTGGCTAGTGTACCCTACTACCATCCTTTATGTTTGTATTTGTCCCGTTATTGTACTGATTGTTAATAAATGTTATTTGGAATTAAATAAATGTGAAATGGCTGTTCAAGGGTATAAAACCATCTTCAAGATTGTAGTCCGAAACCCCAAGAAAAACTCTCAATTACAACAACAATGTAACAGATCAATTTTCCTTTCCTTTCCGATCCCTTTTATCTTCCTGATCTGCAAACATACTACTATCGTTGCAATCCTTATGTTGGATCAAACAGAGCTTAAGTGTTATCAGATTTATGTGCAACTTCCTTCCGTTCTTCAACGATTATCATTACCATCCTAATTTAACAACACTGCTATTGATTATGGCAGAGGGTGCCCATGGATTCTGAAAACTCTTCCTTCAATACATACTATTATCATTGTAATCCCTACGTTTTAATAAATGGGGTTTAAATCGCTGCCCAAATCAATCTTTTAACACACTATTGTCATATCTACAATATTGTATTCTATGCTATTATTGCTAAGGACAGGGGGTGTTTATTGATTCAGGAGACACTGAAGTGTATCTACCCACTCTATAGGCTTGGCTATTTTGTGGTTTTATCCATATTTATGAACTTCCTTGTTCTTCAAAAACATATTTTACACGATATATTGCACAAAAATTGGTTGATGGTGTATAAACAAATTTTTCGATAAATTTTGGGTTCAAAAAGTTGGGGGGCAGAAAGTATACTTTGACCCCTCACTACAAAATCTGGAGAGTCAGGTCCCCCTCTGCCCCCAGTTCCAGCACCAATGGTCTCAGGTACAGTGCTGAGGAGGGTACTAAATTTGAGGTTTGCCCCAAATCACATAATCTCTTGTTGCAGCACTGAAAAGGGTATCACAAACACCCAAGCTGCGAATTGAACTCTGATTCAAGGTGTGATAGACTAGTATGTTAACCACTACACCACCTAGGTAGCCAAATTTCAAACATAAAAAGAAGTGCTTCTAGACAAATCAGCTTGAAATTTTGCATAAAAATACAGAAAAAAAATATTTGAAACACTTGAAAGGTCTGTTCATTCCTTGATTTTGCACAACTTTCAGCTCTGAAAAAAGTTATTTCTAAAACCATTAGCCTAAATTTGGACACTTGTGTAAAATATATACATACATGTTTATCTTGATTTTTAGTGGTTCCATAGCTTTCAACTTTGCAAGAAAATGTGTATAATGCCATTACATGAATCCATCAGAAACTGAACAAAAACTATAGACTTAAAAAAAAAAAAAAAAAAAAAAAAAAAACCTTTGAGATTGGCTGGAATAGCAGCTAACTCAATCAATGCTTTAGACTAAAAGTTGGCCAATGAAACCACTATTGTCAACAGAGTTCCCTCGTCATCTTCTAGTACTTACAAACCCGATGCATGCCTCTCCGAGGAATTATCGATTGTTCAGAAGAAGAAATACAATCTCCAAAAATAAGAAAAGAACTCCCTCAATGAAAAGGGACTTTTACAAATGAGTATTTCAACAAAAAGGCTGAAATCTCATTTCAGCCAATTTTCTTTTCAGACTCAAGGCATTATAGCTTAACTGAACCTTGCTGAAAGAATTAAACTCTATTTTTAACTTTGAGAACAAGCATCTGCAAAACCATTATATTATTCATATGCAGAGATGTGCATAAAAAATATAGAGAAAACTTTTTGCTAATTCAAAAATCTGAAAATCTACCAGTTCTCAAATTTTTAATGATTTTTATCAATTTTCAAACAGTTAAATTGTTAACATGATTTTTACACAGATATGTAGAAAAATAAATTTAAAGTAAACTATATGTATCATATGTTTTTCATGTGTGTTAGTTGTCCTTATGCGAAAAACAGATATATTTTAGCTAATAAATATATAAAGCTCATTCATATGTTATTTACATGCAATTAACAAAGTATCAGTGTAAATTACAGAAGTATACAGATAATACATAAAAAAAAAACTTTGGAAGCCCACACAGATGTTCTAGTCAAGTCAATTATTCTTCTAAAAGAGAGAAAAAATAATAAAAAAGAGCATCTAAGGATTTTTTCAGAATTTATTAACAGATAGCTATAAGTTATTTTTTTAACAAATGGTTTCACATTGTATTGCAAAATTATGCAATCCAATTATAAAGAAACAAAAGTATTAATAAAAGAAAACAGTAAACATATGTGCATAACATATGGAAACTATTAAATAAACATAAATAAATTAAGCTATTCACATATAAATCAATCATTTTAGATCACAAGAACATGAAAGATAAATCATGACAAAAGTATAAATGATGAAACACTTTACAACATAATTTTATTTTTTATACATATATGACTACATAATAAAAATTCAAAAACAATCACATTAAATTATCTCTTTCAATCATCCTCAACAGAGAATAATCTGTCGCTAAATATTTGCCAGTTTATCTGTTATTCTAAGTTTTAATTTAGATTAAAATTAATAGTCTGTGTGACAGCCAAAAATTGCTTTTTCTTGCACGCAAATTGTTCAAATAGTTTGTCAGTTAATGATAAAAAAGTATTTTCTCAATGGTATAATTAAAACAAAACATTAATCAATAAACATTACAGTGTAATTAATTCACATTATAATATCAAGCTGATATTAGATTTAAAAACTTATTTTCAGAGCCAAATTTAGTGATAGATCATTGATAGTTGCCAAAATTAGTAACCCTTTGATGAGATTTTAGATATTCTCAAAAAAGCATTATTACTCATGCAAATAGCTGCAAATGTTGTCCATCCTTTTGATGGAAAGTAAGCTGTCATAAACATCTATATACTCATTTTATTGTGCTTGAAATAAATTGAATCTCTCTAAATTGCCAGACTGTAATGCATTGAAATTCTCTGTGTGCTCCTGTAAATGAAAAATTACCACTATACACCATTTTTGATACAGAATATTATTTTACAAATCACCATGGCATTTTCATTTAATTTTCTTTGAAATATAATAACATCTCTAAAATACACCCTAACCCCTTAAACTGAGATGAAGAGTCCAGCTCATCAAGAGCTTTCCAAAGCAAAATTATAACAAGCTGCACTAGCTAGTAGAGAAATACATGTAAGTCATAAAAAGTAAGTCATTATTTGAGCAACAAAACCACAAGTTTCTATATATTAGTCGCTCCTCTCAACAGTAAGAAAATAAATTGTCTCTCTGAAAAGAGCTGATTGAAAATAAATTGCAGTTCAAAGGATTCAAAGGACAATATCTGTCTACGGATTTTTTTCACATGCTCCTGTAAAAGAATTACTCATACTCAGAGGCATAGACAGAGGGGGGGGGGCAGGAGCTCCTACAATTTTTCAAAATGGGCCTTATTTTTGGTCCTTTATGAAAATTTTAAGGGGTTCTGAACCCTCAAACACCCCACTGGCTATGCCAATGCTTATACTATATTTATCATTTTCAATAGGGTACATGGTACAGTACATAGCAATACATTTTCACATTTTGTTGAAAAATAATTCATATTTACAATAGTTAAAACACTGACAGATGGCCAGACAAAAAACTGAAATCAGAAACACTTTTTAACATCACTAGAAAGTGTTTAAAAAGATAGTTTTGGGGTTTTATTATTTCCTTAAAAATGGTTTCAGGAATACTGAATAACACACAGAAGGATGCAAAATTTTAAATGCAGTCTGCTTTGCAGAATACTTGCAGAAAGTAGTGAAACAAATAATGAATAGATGTTGTTATGGCATAAAGTTTAAACAAGCAACATACAGATATCAAGAAAATACCACAAAAAACATGAATCTAAAAAATAAAGTTATGATTATACCACAGTGATAGTAATAATGAGGATTGGTACTTATGCTAACAAATTTTACAACTATTACATTTTTTACCTTCCATGAAATTAATAAATAAAATACAGTGACCTCTCACTTATGCACTTCTCAGTTATATACGTCCCTCTTTTATATGCAAATTTTGGAAGGTCCTGTCATGAGGATTAGGAAAATAATGATATAGGCTTCTCAATTATAAGCCCCACTTTGAATTCTCTCTCAGTTATACGCAAAAATAAACAGCACAATTCACAAATCCTGTTACACAGATGTACTGTTCTCTGTCATCCTTGAAAACAGTGTTTAAAAAAAAAGATGATCTGTGCAACAGTGATTCAGAAATGCAAAAAACCTATAATAAATTATAAAAACGTGAAAATTATTGATTTAAAAACATGATAAATTCAAGAATAACTTACAAAAGTACCTAAAGTAATTCCTGGATTATATAATGCATATTCCTTTACAGTGCAACTTATTGAGTAGAGACATTTTTCTCACGTGCTCCAAAAATTGAACTCCCCACACGAACATAATTACTTCCAAGTTCAACCTAAAAACAATAAATATTTATAAATAAATATACACACACATCTATCTATATATATAAGAGCTTTGGTATCTGTCTATGTATGTGTGTATTTGCTATAGCTAAACCATTCATCATAGCCTGGACCAAATTTTGAACATACAATATAGCCTGAATAAATAGCATAAAAGATGACTGTTTTTCATAAATTTTTAAATATGATTATTACTTTTTTAGTTATTTAATATTTTGTCCCATTTTAACCATTTTTTGCACCTTTTATGTTCTAATGATCTCAGTTTCTATCTGACAACTATATCTTTTTATCATTGGCAAGTCCAGATAATGCTTATTTCAAATGAGCTCTATTTGATTATTGAACCTAAAACTTTTTTTTAACAAATTTTTTAAATGTCACCAGAAAATTCCCATTTTTAACATATGTAATCTCCAATAAGTAGCAACAAATTTATTTCTCAGTGTACTGTTTAAAAAGTTGATAATTAACTGGAATGGAGATTTCATCTTAATAAATAATAACAATAAGAAGAAGAAAATAAAAAATTATTTTCTTAAGTTTTTAATGAAATACACTTTCAAAATTTTTACGATCTCAGTTTGTCACACTCTTTCCCCATTCCAGTACTGAAACCATGAACCAAATTTTGCTCCATCACCTACAGTTTTCCAGGGATGCCCCCCCCCTCTTCATTTTTTTACTGTTCAGTAATTTTATGGCCATGAATTTGATTTGGGGGGTTGGGAGAGGATTACTTTAACTGTTAGATGTCTTCTGATGTCTTCTGTCAAAGCAACTAATGTAAAGTTGTTTTCACTGTCCAATTTTCATGCAGCTTTAAAATTATAAAAATTGAAAGAAATTTTGGTAGAAAGATTTGTAATTAGAAAAAAATAAGCTATTAATGTTACTACAAGCTTCAAAATTAAAATATATTGCTATAAAATGTCCTTGTTTTCGAACACTTCACCTATGTAGTCCCCAGAAGACATTTAATGGTTAAAATAATCCTTTCCCTAACAATCCAAATTAAATTCATGGGCATAAAATCAGTGGCAGTCCTCGTTATTTTTCTAAGTGATGCAAAATACAAAAATCCCCCTCCCCTTCCAAACACAAGCTACTAGAAAAGTTTTTAGAAGCATTAAAAGGAAAATTTCAACAATGTAAGGACACTCAAATATACAGGCATGAAAGTGCAAATTGGCAAAAAAGACTGAACTTTGCACGCGATACAAAACAATCAAATTAACTTATAATTAATACGTTACTGGATGTCAATACCTTATATTGGGTTGGCAACAAAGTAACAGCGTTTTCTTGTATAAAATTCAAGCAAATAAGTTTTCAACAAGTTTTTAATTACAGGTAAGCTGTGCCTGAACATACGATTCATATTTGTTACATTTTAAAGTAAGAATTTCACTGGCAGTATTTTTTTTCGTCCATAAAAGATGGCCACCCTCCCCCTTTTTTCGCTTCTATCCTCCTTAGAGGACAATATTAAAAATGTCCTGAAATTAATTTTTAGGTATTCGTGACTGCTGTATTTTACAGAAAGAATTTCACGGATATCTCTATTTTTATTTGAGATCAAGCGGGATATGTGAAAAGAACTTTTTGGCCCCTTACCCCCCCTAAGATTACGAATTTTAGAAAATGCTCTCTGATCTAGCATCTATGTTGAAGAACTCACGTACGTGCCAAATTTCGCATAATTAACTTCGGTAGTTTTGGCCAGGCGAAATATTGACATACGGAAAAACGCAATTACTTTGTTGCCAACCCAATATATTCATTATAATATCAGCCTGGATGGAGCTGAAAAAGTCTGAATTCCGTCAAAAGACGGAAAACTTTCATGCCTGAATATACATATTATAAAGTAAGGTATTTTGACATCCCCATAGAGATGGCGCCAATGCAGTCGCACCATTCACTCCACCCTAGGATCGGCTCTGCATAAAACTACCAAATAGTAAAAAAATAAATAAAAGGATTAAGGGTGTACACAGAAATTATGTTTCAGAAATAAGATTTCTAGTACAAGTAGAATAGAAAATAATAAAATCTGATCTTATTATACACTTTAATAAGTAAAAGAATTTGCAAAATAATGTTGAAGTTTTAAAAAATGTAAATTAAAAATATTAAATTGAAAAAAAATTCTTAAAATTAGAATTTCATATTAATTCTTCAAATATAAGTGGGATTTTTTAAAATTTATTTTTTTTCCTCACACATCAAAAAACTGAACAGTATTTCAATTTGTTTATTCTCTAAATATAATGAGTAATGAAGGTTTTTGTAATAATTACATCTCCTTCAACTAATAAAATAAAAAGCTTTAAAAGATTAATGAAAAAAGAAAATTCTAACTAAATAATTTAAATAACTTATGTACTTACAGCATGTTCAAAATCTTGTGACATTCCCATACTGAGTCTTAAATCTTCAGGATTAATGTTGAATTTTTCACAAATAGAACTTCTGCATTTTGATAACAACTGGAACTCAGGATTAGGTCCTAGTGTTAAATCATAATTAGCGTATCCAATCAGCATCAATCCAGCTAAATATACATGTTTGCAGTTTTCAATAATGTGCTTGGCCAAGTCAAGCACATCATCTGGAGAAATTCCACTTTTACCTTAAACAGACAGAAATACATTAGAGCATTATAAAAAGCTTTTCTTAAATACAGCAGAACTCCTCTCTCGTCAGCCCTCGGCTGGTCTATCATTCCGGTTGATCCGACTGCGCTTGAGCCAAACTTAGATTTAATTTGTCAGCGACTCTGCACACACATTACATACATATGGACAGTAAATACATAGTTTTGCTCTTTTTCAATAATAATAACAGCTTTTGTGCTGTTTATTGTAATGCTTTTACTATAGAAAACAATACATACAGTCATTTTTGAGTTCAAAGATTGTTTATTTTACTGTAAATCTGTACTCTGTATTTTCTGATAATCTACCCTTTTTTGCAGTCCAAGCATATTCCCTGTCCCAAAGATAACAGATTAGAGGGGTTCTACTGCAACATTCATTATGAGTTTTTAAATATTATAAGTAAAAGTACCTTTACACTTAGTACATAAACCATTACCTCAGCCATAAGCTTTTTCTCCCTTTTTGTTATTTTATCAAGTTGAAATAACTTAAGTACAACTTTTAGAATGTTAAAAATCAGCACAGGTTTATTAGTTTTAAAAATTTTTATAATAACAAACTTATACTTTACAAAATAAAGAATAAGTAAAAAATAAAAACAAAATAAAATATTATATATATACAGGATGTTCCAAAAATACAGTAACAAACTTTTAGGGAATGTAAGGCACATAATAAGGATTTAGAATCCTACCTCTCCTAAAAGTTTGCCACAGTATTTTTGAGACATACTGTACATCTATAAACGTTTCTTGTGTGTGTGTATAATTTCTTACATTCTAGATAAAGATAATCATGTGTTTTGGTTAGTTTTAAATTGCTTCCAAATACTGTTAATTTCATTACCTAGCTGTTTACCATTAGTGATTTTCAAAAGGTAGGATACACAAGAGGTCATTATCATAAGAACTGACTGACAGTTTTTAAAGGACCCATCCACTACTGATATAGTAGTGAGCTGAATTATAAATAATTGCATACTGTTAATAAATATATAACATTGAAAAGTAATGATTTTTTTATTTCTAATGGCTGGGTCAGCAGCCTACTGGAGGCTTGACCACTATGAGGGTCGCAGAATGTTGGGCATTTCATTATGGGGACAGCTATTAAGCAAACCAACATTGTCCCCTATGAGTTGTATCCTAATTTTGAACTAATTCCAGATGGGAGACCTAGCACCAGAAATCAGTACTCCCCTGAGGTATCATTTGAACATGGAGGACATTGGAGCCACAAACAGATTTTATGTGCACCAGTTCTCATTAGCGTATACAGTTCCACGGCAGCCCAGCCAAGAGAGGTTTTCACTCCCCCAAGCACTGGCCAAGCTGGTGCTGCTTTACCTTCCATGTTCTTATAGTAATGGAGTTTAGCAACTAGGCCACTGGGGAACTGAAAAGTATTAATTTATAAACTATTTTTATGAATCACTATACCATCAAGATGGGCAAAAAACATCATAACATTAAAATATTATTTAATTGCCAGGAAGTTCTAACAGATAAGTATTTCCAACTTATAGGGTAAAGGCATTAATTGTTGGCACTACCCCAATTATTGACAGTTGTTCCTTCCAAGTTGAAAAATAAGTGTTTGAGGATACTTAGAAATTCAAACTTAGCACTTAGTCAAAGGTCAACTAATCAGCTACAGATTCCCGCCGTGATAAAGTCAATTTGATTGACAAAACTCCTGGGAAGGTAGTCTCTTATCAGCGTCTTGCAGCGGCTCATAAACTAAAGGTTTTGCTTAAGAGGTAGGTCTTGATTTCGCCTCTAATAACTATGCAACTTCATGTTTCACTGTTTAGATTTTTTTAGGTCTACTTTGTTGCTACTTCTACTTAATAAAAATATAGTTCCCAAATGTGAAATTTCAGTTAAGCAACTTTTTTAGGGGGTGTCAATAATTAGTGCTTCAAAATAGTCAATTTACCTAATTATTGACACATGTCAATAATTGTGAATTTCACATAAATATGTCAATGACATTATTAAGATTGTTTTTTGATTCTTAACACAATTATGCTCCCCCTTTTAAAAATAATGAAGGGATCCAATTTTTGACAGGGGCTGTCAATAATAGGTTCACGTTAAAGTCAATAATTCCAATGCTAAGAACCAATTTTGACAACTTAAATATTCAGATAGTGTCATTTTTGACCTAAGTAGGTAGCATAATGAGCAATGTTAATAAGTATACATTTAGGACTGAAGCAATATTCTGCATATTTGTGAATTAGGCAAAACTTATAACTGATTTGTTCTTGTTTTGAGAACACACTTTACATGAGTGCATTTCTTCGCACTTTGTGTAATAGTCTGCATGTGAATTTGTTCTGGATTTGAATAACAGACTGCACATTTGGATCTATTCTCGTGTAATTTTTAAAGTAGACTTATTATTATTATTAAAGGAGACTTAGCTTTTCTGATAAATGGTAGTTAAAAATCGACAAGCTTGCGTTTTCCATTTTTAGATTGGCTTCATCAAGTTGGTTGTTTTCCATTTTCTGATTAGAAAAATGGCTCCAACAGGCTCTTCTAAACAAAAAGGAAAGGTTCAGTTGGAAGAAGAAAAAAAAGTATGAAGAGGGATAAATATAAGCAGCACTGATTATTGTGAAGAATAGTACAGACACTTGTAACAGCAGTCAGGAATTATGGGCTGCCTACCCCGTATTAATTTACTTTACAAAGCAACCTGTAGTCCACAATCAGTCGTAAACCTGGCTCTGTAAGTATTGCAGCAAAAGGAAGAACACTTATGGGAACACGCTTTTTATAAAGCAAAGGAAATCCAAGAAAAGTGTTTAGTGGTGACCAAATAGCATTTTCCATGAATTCTGAATGCAAAAAGTTCAGGCTCCTAAGGGTACAAAAAATGTACTTTTCTCTGTAAATAATGAGGAAAAAGAGTGTGTGAAGAAGATCTTGCTAGGCTAATTTTAAAATTATTAACTTGCATTGCGACGAATGATTCCAAGTTTAGAACACTTTTGCAATAGAAGACGAAGACATTAAAACTGTTTATTTTAAAAAATACTATGGAAGAATAAGTGCATTATTACAATGATGGCTGGTGGTGGCTAAACAAAATAAAAATACATCCTACAAGGACAGTGAAAATAAGATGGAATTAATTAAACATTAATGCCAGCACAAAATTACACATTGGTGAGAACAAAAACTTAGTTTAGAAAAATAACGCCTGGCTATAATCCCAGAGCAACCATAAAACTTAATCCAACAAAATTTAAATAATGAAACCACGAACAAATAATTTTAAGATGAGGCAGGACAACAAAAATTAACTTACGCCAACACAATGCCAGTGAAGAGGGAATCAAAAAGGTTGCGATTAGTAACCAAATCTATTTTTAGTCCAGGTGGTGACAATGAGAAGAAATAAACAATAAGAATAATGCATACTGGAAAAAGCAAATATACAGATTTAAAAGCTGAAGTGATAGAAAAAATGAGAACAGAACAATAATTTAGGATACATGATTTTGGATAGATTAATTTTAAAAAAGAAAGTAACTGAGAATTAATAAATTAATATGTGATCTACATCACAGAGTGCTTTACTGCACTTATTGCAGCTAATGCTTGGAGTGATTCAGCCCCGTTGTGTCCAAGTACAAAAACAGTACCTGATATCACCCAAAGCGTTTCTTATGGTTGGAACCTGAAGATGAGAGGATGACTTGTTCTACTTTTTATGAATATTTTGCCACAATGTTCAAAACTAACTCAAAAGAAAGGTTCATTTGTGAAGAAACAGTCAATTCCTTCAAGTAATCATTGGATAACAGGATAAACCTCTAAGAACAGCTCACTTTTTTGGCTTTAAGGATTTTTTGCTCCGGAGTGTTCTGCTGTTAAATGTAACCCCAGATCAGGGATACGAGCCAGCAGAGCAACAACTTATAATTAAAAAATGTAGAAAATTTTTAAATGTAAAAATATGTTAAATTTTAATCAGGAACAATACATATTGAAGATTTTTCTCTTTTCATGATTTAGAAAAGATGAGATGTTTTGTGGAGGCAATTAATGAAGACTGCCTGGAAACTTTCAGAGATCTCAGTGACCAGGAGTTTATCAATGCTCCCAACGCATCACGAGCAGAACAACATCTATTGGTATCTGTTAATGCAACTGAAAACATTTATCCCAATTCTCTAGAGAAACTAGTACCTTTGTCATATCATGTCCTGAGCATTAAAGTCCTTCCTGTTAATAATTCCAAATCAGCTCGATCTGAACTAAAGCCATTGACAGAAATAAAAGACATTGCACATGCTCAGTATAATGCATTGCATAGTGTAGTGTCTTCAGCGGATTATAAATTACTCAAAGAGGAAGATAAATAAGAAATCAGGAGAACAGAAATTCACGAACATTAGAGCGAGTTGAATAAACAGCACATTAAATTACAGAAAATAGCAGAGGGGAAAAAAGGAAAATGCACTGTTGCAGTCAAAGTAAAAAAATACCAAAGCCAAGAAACCAAGGAAAGCAAATGAAATCTCAAGCGATTATGAAAAACATGAGTGGGAACCACAAGATCATTCGGATGGAAACAGTAAAATTTTAGTTTAAAATATATCAACCTATCTTGAAATTTTTGAAAATGATTTTATTCATTTATTTATTTTTTGTAATATTACCTTATTTTATTCAATAAATATATTACCTTATTTTATTCAAAATAATATAATTCAAATGTTTACGATGGTGCTAATATCTTGTATTTTAAACTGCCGATAAGTGAATATGCATGTCAATAATTGGTTCATTCATGTCAATAATATGGGGGGGGGGGAATTGTTGCTGAATTTCTGCTCATAAAACGGAAATTTTTATTAATTTGACTAAAGTAATGAATGAAATCTGTAGTGCAGATCTTGATCATAAAGAAAACCTTTGAAACATAAATATTGCTTTACAAAGTTATTAAAAAAATAACTCAAAAATTCCCTTAAAATCTCAACAATAGGTGCCTTCATCCTATATCATTTAGGATTTTATGTATAAACAAATTTATGCTTTGAAGATAAATTATTCAAAATGCTATGCCAAAAGTCACCTAAAAATTCAACTAATGCTACATAGGTAAATCATACAAAACTAAGAAATATAACAAAGAAATATAATTATCGATATTTAAATATTAACTAGCAGTGGCATTAATATTTGAACTAAAAAATATAATACCAACTTTCTTCTCCACTGGTATTCACTTGAATCATTATTTTTAAAGGTTCAGGTTTTTGTAATTTAGACCAAGCTCTATTAACTAAATCAGCTAGTTTTACAGAATCAACTGTATGAAGAATATATAAATTTGGTACACCTAAAAAGTAAAAGATGAAAATAAAATACACTAACACACAGAAAGGAAAAATTAACACTTTTATTAACATTTAATAATAAAATATAAGTAAAAGGTTGATTATTAAAAATCTAAAGCAAGTCATTTGCAAAGCAAGGCACGAGAATTTAACATTTAGATCAATAAATATATAGAATTGCCGCCAGTGAAAAAAGGTTCTGTAACAAATTATGTTGTAATATAGAAAAGTTGTCAATATGCAAATTGAAATAATGAGTACAGTCAACTCCCGCTAATCCGCGACTCTATAATCCGCGAACGCCTGTAATCCGCGATATAATTCAAATGTAAACAAACTTGTTTGTTTACATTTTGAGCGGCATTTGACTGGTAGTATTACTGTTATAGAAGTTATTTGATTGGCTGAATGTTATAAAGACATTTATTAATGGTTTTCCACAGGTATTTGAAGTAAATAATTTCATATATTTGAGCATATTATCATGTAATTAAACATACAAAAACTTATATGCTAAGTTGCATGTGTTCAGGCAGTGAATGGATGTAAATAACGAACTCCAAAGCAATGCACTGTCTAATCACATCGCTTTACTCTTTTCCTGAATGAAACAAACAAACAATCAACGAAAACGTTTGCTCTATGAGAGAGAGAAAAACTCGCGAGACAATCGTAAAGATTGACCGTTGCAATTAAAATTGGGTGAAAATATGTAACATGCTTAACTTTAAACGCAAACCGCGATTTGGCAGACGACACAACAGTTGCGCAATTTTCCGATTCTCCCCCTTTTGATCTTCTGTCTAGCGATTTATTATGCAACAAAAACTTTCTCCACATAACTGTAGTTCTGTAGGAAGAAAGAAAGAAAAGCATAAACAGACCACATGGCCTTTCTCTTTGTTTATATTTAGCTACCGGAGGAGCACATGCAAAAATAATGAATCATCAGCACTTGAAATGTAATGCACGCGTGTGTGTGTGAAAAGGATAACATTCTTTTCCTCTTTAGAGCTTATATAATAGCATAGGATATTTTTACATTAGGAGAAACCGAAAATTACCTCACAAGATCTGAAATTAATGTAATTCTGAGATATCAAATATACAAATGATGCACCGCATGTCCTCCCCCCCCCTTCGTGAGCGACCATTGAAATTCCTCCCTTTCTGATTGAGCTTGTTTATTTTATAATAGATATATATTTAGTTAAAAACGGTCTTTTAAAGAAATTAAAAACAACAACAACTGCCCTTAAAAAAAAAGAATGTTTGTTTGTTGAAAAACTTCCATATTTGGGGTCTCTTTAAACATTTTGCAAAAGCAATCATTTGTCAGTGACCAAGAGTTTCTGACAATTAGAAGGCTTCAGGACAAAATTTCTGAAGAAAGATTAAAATCTCTTAAACAAATTGCAATCACTGCAATGTTTGAAAAAATGAAAAATAAATAAAAAGTTAGAGAGAATTTATTCTTTTAATTTTGTATTAGTAATTGTATTTAATATTAAATAAAATAGTGTTTTAGTTCAGCAGTATAAATATTTTCTTTCATCTGTCCTTTAGTAAATTCTCTAAATTTAATTGTATTATTTATTGTATTTATATTGACATTTAATTGTGTTTTTATTCAATAGCATATGCATTTTCTTTCATCATTTCCTATTTGTTTACAGTAAATTGACTATAATTTAAAGGGAAATTCTAAATGTAAAAATGTAAACAAAAAAAAAAAAAAAAATGACCTATAATCCGCAAAATCCTGTAATCCGCACAACCCTTGGTCCCAGAGAGTGTGGATTAGAGGGAGTTGACTGTATATGTAAAAATGCATAGATCTAACAGTGATTACTATGTTTAGAATCCTAGTTTTGTAAAATGATTTTTAGCAAATGAGTTAACCTATGTACTTGCCAATATCATGCTTAAAATTCCTTACTGAAAATACTAAAAGAAAAAAAAAAATCACCTCAAATACTTTGGGATGTTGAATGACACTCACTATCATAGAAAGTTATGTACTAGGAAAAGCTAAATTATCTTATTCTGGATATGTAGTCTTGATGTGACTCTTGCATAGAGAAAAGTGCTCCATAAAGAATTACAGGTAGCTAAACAATAAACATTTTTGCTAATTTTGGAATAAACTGGACTATGCTAATTTTGGAATGGGACTTAAATTTAAATTAATTTTCTATTTAAAGTTTATATTTTTTGTGTCCCGTAGCATTTTTACAAAAATCTTGTCAAAGAAATTAGTCATAACATTAATACTAATTCTCAAATCAAATTAATGCTTTTTATGAAAGTATTGAAATCATTGGTCTAGGAATATTTTAATAAAAAGTATAATTTGATCAGTTATTTTCAATAGTTTTCTGAAGCTACAGCAAACTAAATGATCACCAAAAGAGTATTAAAGTACTGTCAATAATAATGCAAAGTAACATACCTATTAATTTGTTCACTTTGTTACTTTGGAGATGTCCAATAAAATGCCATCTAATATCTGGACACAATTCTAATACCTAAAATAATAAGAAACAAAAGTTTGAAAGAAAAGCTTAAGATGATAAAAAAAGCTTACACTGAATTTCATTAATACTATAAAAGTACTAATGACATCACAAAGCACCATAAAAGTACTATAAAAGAAGTAATGATATCATAAAGTACCATAAAAGTGCTAACAAGAATTAACAGTTGGAGTTTCATCCTTTTGACACCAAGCAGAAAACATTCTTTTTAGTGCATAGACTGCTTAGTACATTCAAACCTGTTTTTGTGCAGTGGATAGGGACTGCATAAAAGAAAACACATTTTTTTTTATTGCACAGAACTTCACAAGTAGCTATAAAAAATAGTTTATGCAACACAACTAAAAAGTATTTTTTTAATGCGGTGAATAGGGACCGCATTAAAAAAGTCAAATTATATGATTATAGAATTTAATACATATGTAATGTAATTGGCTGATGTAATAGTTACGTAATGTAATGAAATACATAGCAAAAAACTAAATGGCGGATAACATACTAATTTTTATTTTATTGATAACTTTGTCAATTATGTTCCAATTTGATTGAAATGTTCATATACTGCACAAAAAAAAATTGCATAGAAAAAGACCGCACAAAAACAGGTTTGGGTGCACATGCAACTCCAAACTCCTGTAGGAAAAAGCTACTGCCTTTTAGCAGTAAACATTTTAATTTACAGATGTTTAATTAGATCTGCTTTGACATATGAAATTGCAGCCTGAATACTGAATGAAAATGATTAATATTTGCTGACTCATAGCGAAAAACTTTGAGAGGCATTTTTTAGGTATTTAAATTCATAGCATTTGAAGAACCAATGTAGAACTGCATTGACATAAACATATCATATATTTCATCAGCATCCAAAGATTAAGATGGGCTAGTCACCTAATTAGAATGTTTGACAACAGTACCACCAAAAGTGCATTCATGTCCAAACCAAAAGGCACATGTACAAGAGGGAGACTGTTACTTAGATGTTTGGACTGTCAAGAAAAGGACTGTCCATATTGAGGGTCATTAATCGGAAAGTCAAGGTCAAAAGTTAGACAGCAAGAAATGAAATTCTAATGAAGTCCAGATCCATCATGGACTATATCATAGAAACTGAAGACTTTTGAAACAGAAAAACTCACTATTTGAATGTTTATACGATATGAATAATCTATACTCGCAGGTAAAATGTTTTAGAATTCAAATGAATTAAGAACAATGCACTGTTTGTAAAATTTCACAAAAAATAAGGCTAATTCTATTTCAAAATAAGTTATCTTGATCATAACTTTATCTCATGAATGAAAAATTGCATTTATGAAGATTTTCATTTAATCTCATTTCCGATTTCTTCCTGAAGAAACTTGATGAAAAGCATGTTCAGAAATATTGCCTAATCCCTGCATCAAATAAACGAATAAGGAACAAACATTTTTTCTTTTTTTTTTTTTTTACACTAAAAACTGAGAAGGTTGAGTTCAAACTATGATCTCCTTTTACACAAAATTAGACCATACAAACAGAATACAATAGGCACGGGCACGGATGATAACAAGATATACCCGTTAATCTAAACCAATAAGTTTGACATTAATAAATTGGTGGATATTTAAAACTGTTTCAGCTTTCCATTTTAACATTATGCTTTATTTTTATTTTATTTTTTTTACTACAGGAATGTTTTATGTATTTTAAGCTGTGTGGAAAAGTAATGCCAAATTTTATCTAAAAAGTTAAACATAAAAGAATAGCATGTTTAATAATAATATATGTTTTCATTCATTACACACATACTACTTTTAAATAAAATCAGAGTTTTTCTTTGTATTATAATTTGAAAAATGGATACATAGACATAAGTAACTATAAACAGGAAAAGAAAATTATAATATTAAAAAAAATTAAATACATACTTCTGTATCAGATGCCTTTTCAAATAGTTCATTAACCTATGAAAAAACAGATAATAAAAATCACAAAAGCTTCTGAAATATGCATATGTGTTTTTACAATAAATATCCTAATTTACATACAAACCATGAACCCCAATACAGGGTATCCCAAAAAGATGACAACGTACTTTAATTCTTTATTTATTAGAGATAAGTGGGCAATGTAACTTAAAAAAAAAAGTTCAAAACAAGGTAGGAAAAAAGACAACATTAAGAAAAAAATTCCTCTTGTTAATTTTCAAAGAGCGACACTTTTTAAATTTATATACAACCCTATGTAAAAAATACCAACGGAAAGTTCATGGGCCTTGGACCTCTCACTGGAGCCATCCTTGTGATACACAAAATTTCAGCTTTTCAACATAAAACATTTCGAAAATATTTTAAACAAAGATGATCAGGGCTACACAAGAACTTTTACGGAACATTTATTGCAAACATGCAAAAAATTATTATGATTTTTAATTTTTGTACAGCCCTGAAACATGATCATTCAAGGTAATATTTTCCCTTTGTGAGTAACTGAAAAGTCATTTAAGTTAGTATATATTTATCTTCATATTTCTGTCATGTTTTAGGATGCAATTCTCAAACTTTGTACATCACCTCATTAATGTATTTTGATTGATGATTTTGGGTCTTTCAGGTTGTACTTTACAGTTTTACCAGAAAGATAGTATAACAATAAGTTAAGAACAGATTGAATTCGTAAACATTTAGTACATATTTAAGTTGTTCTTTAAACAGAAAAATAGAAGGATCCAATGTTTAACAAAATTACATATTTCAATAATATAATTTAATTATACATACAAGCAAGGATGCAATTCTAAAATACAAAGTGATGGAGCACTATAAAAAAAAGCCTGCAGCAGGTGAAAGCTTTTAAAGAAGGAGGTGTGGTCAACTTTCTTTTCCCCATAAAGTGTTTATTAAACGTACAATTTATCGATTTACAACAAGATACAATAGGAAAAAACAATTTTAACAACCCTTTTCCTTCACTACAACTTGCAAAGCACTTGTGATTGACATGATGAGGCACTTGTTTCTGTGTCGAAGCAACAACTTTTTCAAGAAAGATAATTGTGTTCCATTGATGAAGTGGAAGACCATTAACAGAGAAACATGTTTTATAAGAAGTTTTGTGTGCTATTACCTAATAAATAAGAGCCTACATCTAACAATTCCAAGTTGTACCATAAAACTAAAACAAAACTTTTACCACCATTACTCCAAAATGATTAGAAAGTTCTGCTCAAGAAACATAATAAAATCCACACTGTTGGTAGGATTGGCTTGATAGTGAATGAGTCCAGTAGTTGAACAAATTATTCTGTTTGGCCTCAGCATTTGGTGAGATACACAAATTTGACACAGATACATCAACGCATTATATCATACACATAGGGTGTTCATAATTAAAGTTTCCCTTTTTGGGGAAGTGTATAGCAAAAACTACTTGTCAGAATGTTACCAAATTTTCAGGAAACCTCAATGAGACCAAGGGAGAGAAATTTGGCTGAAAAAAAGAAATAGTTCAAAAGCCTACCATCGGGGGCGTTTCACAACATTTTAGTGTGAGCAATGAGAACAATGAAGAGGTTATGAAGCAGATGTTTTACATCTCTGTTTGGATGAAAGAATTTCTATATCAGCAACTCTGTAAAATGCCACCAGGTGGTGATTTTTTGAACTAGTGTTTTCCCAAGCAAACTTCTCTCTTAACGGTCCTCATTATAGTTTCCTGCAGATGGAAGTTGGATGGGGAAAATGGAACATAATGAATAAATACATACAAATGGCACATAATGTTCTTAATTCTCTCAAATATCCATCTGTACAACATGGTTTGGGATGATTTTTATTAAGTTTAAATATCAGGGGTTGATCTAGGAATTTTTTCCAGGGTCCCATTTTTGTGAAAATTGCTTATTTTTGTGAATTTCAACACTTGTTTTTGTGAATTTTCGTACCTATTTTTAATGAAAGTCACCTTTTTTGCTAAAATAATTGATAAAACAGATTAAAATGTAGGGTAAAATGCCAATGAAGGGCCACTTTAATCAATAGCATTTTTGTTAAGGGCCATTTTAATCGATTGCATTTTTGTGAAGGTGCCGTTTTAATCGATTACAATTTTGTGAAGGGGCCGTTTTAATCGATTGTAATTTTGTGAAGGGCTCGTTTTAATCGATTGCAATTTTGCGAAGGCGCCATTTTAATCGACTGTGATTTTGTGAAGGGGCCGTAAAACAGACTTAATTTTTGCATCGACCCCTGAATATAGTTAAAATGTCATACTGATTTTGCTGGTGAATTATGAAATGATGAATCTAAACTTAAATGCAGAAAAACAGACAAGAGTTTGAGCTTAACATAATCATACAAAATTTAAAAAATGGCATTAAAAAAGCTTTAATGATCATTACAATAAATATTTTTAAAAAAGAAAAATAATAATACTCTTTTATTATTAGTTTTTTTAAAAAAACAAAGAAATGATAAAAAAGCATTTCCTGAAAAAACTTACATAGTTCTCACCAAAATCACGGTGTCCACAATTATATGCTTCAATAATCATAGATTTTGGCTTAGTTTTGCTCACAGCTACAATACAAACATCATCAACCTGAAAGAAAATCTCAATTTTAACAACTATTTAACATATGCCATAAGTTAAAATTACCATCTATTCCCAAAACTTTCTTGAATGATTTCTGGATAATTTCATAAAGCTAAAATTAACATTATGGTAAAACTGATTTTCACTTTATCTACTTTATTCAACTAATTTTCAAAGAGGGAGTCATCATTTGGGTACGGTTCTAGAATGCGTGCAGATAACTTGTTCCATCCTGTAATGCAAATAAAATTGTTTGTGTTGCTTTTAGAATGAACATATAATAAGCAGTGACAGATACAATTTTTTGGAAGGGGCTAATTAAAAAAGGGGGGATATTTGGACAAAACAAAATATGCAATAGAGTAAAATGCTACCTTAAAGCAATATGTTTCTTTTCTTGGGGAGGGGCTATTTCATAAAAAGAGCCCATATGACCTAAACAAAGTGAACAATGAAGCAATGAATTTTAAGAGAGCTGAACCCCCCTCCAAAAGATGCGCACTGATACGCTTAAAGTTTAGTTTAAAAAAAGCCCACTAGGTGGTGCTTTGCATGGTGAAATAAACTTAAAAAATTACACACATTATTTAATAAACACTCAAAAACTATTGAACATAATACACTGAAATTGTACATTTAAAATTAGCCATTTTTACTACAAATTGTTGTTTTTTCATGAAAAGTGCCACCTAGTGAACATTTTTGAACTAATTTTGTTTTTGTTGTTGCTGTTTGTTTTGTTTTTTAAATTCCTTAAGCACATCTCATGTACAGTCTATATACCAAATTTGGTTCCAATATGTTCACCCGTTTTAGCTGTAGAGCCCAGTTTATAGGGGAAGTTTAATTATAATCAGCCTGTATTTATGTTAATGTTTAAAAATGAAAATTTTGTTAATGATAACTTTTAAAAATTCGAAAAGCTTTTTTTTTTTTTTTTTTTTTTCCCATGTGTCTAGGCTTGTCACTAGAGCCCGGAACAATACGTTTAAAAAATAGACTAGAAACCGTCGTGATGCGTCTTATTTTTTTCCTCTTCCACCAGGACTTTCTTTTTAAAGACGTTTGGTGTTCTTATAAAAATACTTACTCACATGACTGTGCTAAATTTGTACCTATCATTGTTCATTATTTTCTATTGTCATTGGGGAAAATACTAATAAACACTGAATCTCGAGTTCCTTGGACCAACAAATATTTAAGAAGACAGCAGGACTTCAGCCAGAAGAGTTCGTAATAAAAATAAATTCGTAATAGCATGCCTCACCATGGCGCAGTGGTTATGCCACTGAAAATGGTAGATGGCCGAAGTGTGAGGGTCCCGGGTTCGGGTCCCATCGCACGGCTGTCGATCTAACGTGAATACGCGTTACATCTGGAGAACCCCTTAGAAAGTCCTCCTACCAAGGCACTCCCCCCCCCCCTTGGCAGATCGCCCTAGTGTAGCGTTGCCATAATCGCACACAATCACAATCGTAATAGCACACATACTTACAAAAAAGAAATTCGATCATTGATATTTTTTAAATATCGATTACTTTTTCATAATAGAATAACTATATAATTATATCTTTTAGAAAAAAAATCATTGCCTGTGCAGACGGCATTTCACTTAAACATTTTTCTTACACTTTATTCTATCACGCCTTGGGTCCGGATTCGAATTCCTGCTTGGGCATGGATGTTAAATTGTCCGTCCCTTCATAAGGGATAACGCTGGAGACCTGGGGTGTCCCCATAATAAAATGGCCACAATACCTTGAGGGCAGTTGTAGTGGACAATGCCTAATCGGCAAGTGCCCGTCCGTTGGGGACGGGAAGTGTTGGGGTTGGTTGTTCCATAAGCCTATTGCACAATACAATCAAAAAATTCTTTACAAATGAGCTTGTTTTGATCTCTGTACATCGTTGTTCTAACAGAAGCCAGGAGTAGAAGACTCAGCAATACATCATTTACATGGCCTCACCAAATGGTAGACGGTCGAAGTGTGAAAGTCCCATCGCGCAGCTGTCGATCTAACGGTCTGGAGTTTTGGTAGGTTTTCTCCAGATGTAATGTACATACGCTTAGAACGCCTTAGAAAGTCCTCCTACCAAGGCACCCTCCCCCCATCCTTGGCAGATTGACCTAGCGTAGCGTTGCCATAATCCCACAAACATTACTTACATGACAGATGCAGATATCGTTGTTGGGGAACGCAAGCATCTCATGAACTTTGTTTCGATCTCATCAGCATCATGCAATGTTTTCTGTATTCTTCCCATGAAGTATTTCACAGAACTTATGCCAAAAAATTTAACCAGGATATTATCATCGATCTCAAGGTCAGTGGTGTAGGGATTTTTTTTTTTTCTGGTTACAAACAATAAGTAAATTATGGGGCTTGCCTATCTAATTTAATGAAATATATACTGCATTTCTTCATGTATTATTGCAACTTCATCAGTCATCTCAGTTAGCGCGATCAAGGATCGTGTTTCATTGCATTCAATATATGCACACTCTAATTTGTATAAAAATGTATAAATTATTACCCTGAAAATATAAAATTTACTTTATTAGCCTGTTTTATGAAATAATTCTTCCTCTGTTTCAATAAAAATATTTTCTGTAGAGTGGTAAATCTCCTACGGTAGATT
The DNA here is from genome assembly GCA_038373885.1 of Cheiracanthium punctorium. Lineage (NCBI taxonomy): Eukaryota > Metazoa > Arthropoda > Arachnida > Araneae > Cheiracanthiidae > Cheiracanthium > Cheiracanthium punctorium. The sequence continues at coordinate 202,186 of JAWZYV010010269.1, forward strand.
ATCACATGATGACAAACTACCCCCAATACACATATTTGGTTGCATTCATTACAGAGGCCTAACAAACTGTAAATGTTCCCAGAAAACAACATAATAGTCATACGATATCAAACTAAAAACAGCATGAAGGTATTTGCTGGTATTCAAAAAGCACTAAATACCAGGTCAAAATTGTTCAAAAGGAAAATTTTTATGTAAATAAATGCAAATTTAAAATATCAATTACATTTGCAATCTTAGTTTTGCTATTTTGGTACTAAGATACAAATTTCGATTGTATATTGAGAAACATTGTCTGAAGTAAACAGTAATCAATACTGTCAAATTCAGACAATATTCATCAACAGACCGCAGATTATATGCAATCGTATATTTGCATATTTCAGGTGTTTTTGGTGATTTTGCATAAAATGACGTATTTTCTCTGTTGGATGCATAATTCAATCTCTTTAGCTTTGAGTTTGCAACTCTTTTTTACCTTCCTTTCAGATTTTTTTTTCTTTAACTCCCACACTTTGAAAAAATTATACAGTCTCAGGTTGCCAGCGAAATAGCCCAAAATTTTTTGTTTCCTTCCTCCACTCGTCATTGCTCACAAAACTATTGCACACCTCTTTCAGGGGCTGAAGAAAGCTATCTTTCCCCATACTGGTTAAATTTTTTATCATAGCAAGATTCGTTGATGATTCATTGAAATTATTGTTACCTGAAAAAGACATGACTGATAACGTGTTAGTATTCGTTACTGACACAGCACCTTATATGATATCAGCACTTGAAGTTGTTTTTTCCAAATATGATACATATGTACTTGTATAGCCCACGGGCTTCACAGAGTAGCAGAAAAAGTAAGAGAAATATACGCCCCTGTGAATAAACTGTTATCCTGCGTTAAGAAAGTATTCTTAAAAGCTCCTTTGCGCACTAAAACATAGAGAAATGTATTCAACCTCCCACTGCCACCACACCTTGTATTGACAAGACGGTGCACTTGGTTAAATGCCGCTGTATTTTATTCTGAAAATTTTGACTCCATAAAAGATGTAGTTAATGCTTTGGACAGCGTCGATTTTTCTTCTGTTTTCATTGCGAAAGAAATGCTCAGCAATATGTCCATCCGAAAAAGTCTATCGATAATCGAAACACACAATTTTTTATCGATAATCGAAACACACAACGCATCCTTCTTAACATCAGCCATCACAAAATCTGTTCTGAGTGATGCAGTTAGTTAAGTTGCAGAAGTACAGGAATGCGTTGGTAAGATTCCAGAGTCATTAGGAGACGAAATCGGTGAGAAATTGAATTTTATTTTAAATAAATATTCAGGATTTTTGGCTGGGATTAAAATAAATAATTTTATTAATTTTGAGGGGTGTGAATTACCAGAAAGGTAGAACAATCCAAAGCGAAATATTTTAAGACATGCGTTAATGTTGAAAGAACATTTTCAGTATATGAAATGATTTCAGATGATAAAAGGCAAAGTCTTACTATTGAAAATTTAGAAAAACACTTAGTTATGTATTGTAACAAACATTAAGGAAAGCAGTTTTAATTCATATTTCATACCACTAAGATTGTGAGTAAAAGTTAATTCTACTTTATCCATAAACAGTCTTTGCTATTTTTTATTCTGTCTTGCATGATGTTTTCAAGTTTCAAAGAGAGGAAAAAATGTGTCATAATTGCAAGGTAAGTGATAGAAAATACTTTTACAAGTAAATACAGTGAAAAACGTTTAACACGAAACCGAAGGAACCAAAATATTCTTTCGTGTTAAAAGATTCGTTTAAAAAAAAAAAAAAAAAAAAAAAAAGAACAAATCTCACCATATTTTCGATGTTCTTATATTTTATATCGATTTCCTGTTAAACAACAAGTAGGTTGCAATCACTGGGATGAAAAGAAATTACAAAAAATGTTATTTTGGAGAGAAAAAATGTTATTTTGGAGAGAAAAAATCAGTTATCTTTTTACTTCCTTGTGTACGTAGTATAAGGAAGTAATGTGATCCCGAAAAATTTTGGGGGCCAAATTTCGACATGAAAACCGATTTTGACTATCTCTAAATTTAATTAAAAAATTTTTTTCGATGCATCTCATCGTAGGCTAGCATGCACGATCATATTAACGCGTCTGCAACTCATTTTGACCAGTGGCGAGTCTACTGTGGCCAGTTTTTCCATGCCGTTTGTACGTACGTACGTATGTATGTAACTCGCATATCTCAAAAACTATTGGTCGTAGAATGTTGAGATTTGATATTTAGGATTGTTCTATGATCTAGTTGTGCACCTCCCCTTTTGGTGGCAATCGAATGGATAGTTTATGTACAGGACCGCCCAAAAGATTCGAAATACATTACGCTCTATGGGCCGAAATTCATTAAACTCGCCTTAACTCAAAAGCTATGAGGCGTAGACTGTCGAAACTTCATATTTTGGATAGTTGTAACATCTAGTTGTGCACCTCCCCTTTTGGTTCCATTCGACTGGATAGTTTATCTACAAGACTGCCCAAAACATTCGAAATACATTACACTCAATGGGCCGAAATTCATTAAACGCGCCTATCTCAAAAACTGTTAGGCGTTGAATGTTGAAACTTTATATTTAGGATTGTTGTAACATCTAGTTGTGCACCTCCCCTTTCGGTTCCATTAGACTGAATAGTTTATCTACAGGACCGCCCAAAAGATTCGAAATACATTACGCTCTATGGGCCGAAATTCATCAAAGCGTTTTTTAGAGGTATTGGGCTATTTCAAACGACTCAGAAGTGATATATGCTGTAAAGAGTTAGAAACTGAATTTCTCCATTAAAAAAAGTGTCTTTTTCATTTATAGTTCTGCTACAGGAACACTCAAAAGATTTCCAATACATTACGGTCAATAGCAATTTTAGGGGCATTCATCCATTTCAAGCACAATACCGTCCTACCACATAAGTTAGGTAATGGTCCGACCACGGTCACGTGCCTCCCTCAAGAACTATGCCAAAAGTCGCCAAGCTTGGCGACTTTTGGTGTATGTGTGTGCATATTTAACTCTCAAATCTCAAAAACTATTATGAAATTTCATATATAAGAATGTTGTAACATCTAGTTGTGCATCTCGATTTTTGGTTCCAATCTCCTGGAGAGTTTATTTACAGGACCACCGAAAAGAATTTCAGTACCTTAATGTCTATGGACATCTTCAATATAATACAACTGTAGACAGTCATTGTTTGGTACATGCCCAAAATCTCGCCGTCTGTCCTCGACCTTGGCGAGTTTTGGCGAAATATCGCCAAATTTGGCGAAAGTCAGTCATTTGGTCCATGCCCAAAGTATCGCCATTTGTTATCGTTCTTGGCGAGTTTTGGCGAAATATCGCCAAATTTGGCGATAATCTGTCATTGTTTGGTTCATGCTTAAAATGTCGCCAAATGTCGTCGACATTGACGAGTTTTGCCGAAATATCGCCAAATTTGGCGCCAAAAATTATTTCCTATTTTGTATAACTCTAAAACTTCAATCCGTAGATTTTTTAACTTTGTATTTAGAACTATTGTAATATCTAACTGTTTTCAATATCTTTTTTGACAGCAATCGACTGAGAATTTATTTACATGGTGAGCCAAATGACTTTGAATACATTGAGGTGTATAGATGCATTCAATTCATTGAAAGTCTGTGGTCAATGACTACTTTGGCTATCCCCAAAATCTCGCTGACTATCTCAAGTTTGTCGGCTTTTGGTGAAATATCGCCAAATAAAGTGTCAGAAGGACATCTTTCAAATTGAACTCAGCTTGGCAATATCGAAATATTTGGCTAGAAATCGCTAAACCTTACTATTATTGATATTTTATCTCTTTCAAACAAATAAATTTAGAGGAAGTGCGTCGAAAATATTTTTGATCTAATGGACGTGCAGGGAAGTCATGTGTGGGACACATCAGATTTTTTTGAAATACATTTTTCAGAGCCATATTGTCCACAAATTATTCAAGATTGTCCATAGTTTTATTTATTTCTCCATTAGAATGCGCATCTAAATATAAATAACTGCGGACACTGTTTATCATTTTTCGCACTTCTGAAGTATAGGGGACGGGAACTGTGCATCATTGAATCCGTTGTCAGATTCGTCGTCGGTATCAACAGAATTTTTCGGATTTTGAACAATATCCAAAATCTCTTTTTCTGTCATAATCGGTGCTGTAGTTACTTCATTATCGAACGAAACATACAGATACAGATAAGAATTCTATTCATTAGGGGGAGAGACCTGATGGATGATGCTATTAATACTTCTAGGATGACAAAAGGTAGAAAAACCTTTTCCCAGAATTTAAATAAAATTTATTTTCCACAAAAACGTTCTAGTGACTTGTTGTAAACAGGCCACTGAAGATTAAAAACGAACTTTTTTCGTGTTAAATGATTTTTGTTTCGTTTTAAAAGAACAAAAATGCATTAAATTGCATATTTTGCGTTCCGGACCGTTGTGTCATTTCGTGTTACCCGATTTTTCATGTTAAGCGCTTTCGTGTTAAACGTATTTCACTGTACGTTTTTATTTTCTGTTAATATGTGCATATTTTTTCAGTTATTTGATGCTTATTTTTAGATTTATGTTGCGTATTTTTAGATTTTTAGTGCATATTTTAAGATTTTTTTATGCATATTTGTATGCATATTTTATCATTTTTTAAGTGCATATAATCCGCGGTCTATTCATCAATGTACATCGCTAAAAATACGTATCCCAACCCTCCCCTCTACGCACTGTTTCTTTTTTGCTCCAACTAAAGTTATATACGTAACCACCAAGTAAAACAAAACGGTCATAGATACCAAACTAGTGGTGAAAGTTATACCTTTCTTTCGATTCTGTCATTTGGATAGAGTAATTATAATCAGTATCTTAAATTATAAGTAAAGAAGCCTAGAGAAATAACATTTTGATTTGATACTTTCAAAAGTATAAGCAGGGCCGGACAGACTTCTGAATTGGTTAGAGTGATTTGACCAGACCGGCCACAACTTATATTAACCAGCCTCCAACTAACTCATTTATTAAAATAATATATACATGTAATGAAATTACAATTAGTAAATTCTGTATATTAAAAGCTAATGTATTTTGGCCATTTTCAGATACATCGCGTTTTATTCATCATAATCATTTTAAAATGCATTCTTTTAATAACTTAATTCGAAATTCCGTGATGTTACATATGAAAAGTTGTGCCGTCACCAAAGGGAACAGAAATAAACATTGAAGAAAGAAACCTAATTATCCAATCCTGTTTTGTCGGTGAAAACTGCCAGGAAATTTGTTAAACGATTTTCACCAATGAAGAAAACACAGAATAAACAAATAGCCCAAACTTCAGGCCATAATAACCCCTGTAAAATCAGAACATTGTCAGATGTACGCCATTCTAAATAGTGTCCAATAGTAAGCTTGTAATATTCTGGAAGCAAGACCGGACGATGAAAAGGCTAAGCAGAAAATGAGACAGGACTTTTTATGGATATTTTCACTTAATAATGGATTCTGTAATCTGTGCTCCACTCTCCCGAACTTCATATCTGTTTTAGAACTGTACTGTCGATGTGATGTGCATTACTGTTGTTATCTGAAATAAGTTTTCGACTACCATACCATTAAGACTGATTCTACTCATTTTCCCCACCATCTAATATACATTAACATATTGGATGAAGTAGATGTCTTAAATGGGTAAAAACTATAATTGACAGTATAAGTATATTAATTGACAGTGCATGGAAAAAAAACACCATTATCTCTGGATGTTATCTAACTTCATATGGAATAGCCGATCATCTGGTTCAGTGATATACGCGTCCCGCAGTGGACTGGGCGCTAAACTCCGTTCCCATAAGAACACGGCAAGTGAAGCAGCAACTGGCTTGGCCAGTGCTTGGGAGGGACTTCCCCCTCTCGGCCCGTCCGCTGTGGAACCGTGTACGCTAATGGGAGCTGGTGCACGTAAAATCCGTCGTGGCTCCAAAGTCCTCCAAGTTGTTAAACGATACCTCTGGGGGTGCCGATTTCAGGGGGTTGGTCCCTCCTCTGGAATTAGTTCAAAATTACGGGACCCCGAGCTAAGATGTACTTCCTCCCACTGGGGCTCATTAAAATGGAAGCCGCTCCTTCAGTCCATCGCCTGCCTATATAGGGGGATCTGTCACCGCAACGCGGTTGCCAGAGGGCATTAGCAACAACAACAACGTGATATACGCAGTTTCCGAGTTCGAATATCGATATATGCATGCATACGCAGTCGTCTCTTCTAAATTGCACTCTGAAGCCCACAGTTGAATTATTTGCCTTAAAACTAGGGATCGACCGATAGTATTGGTGCCAATACCTCCTATTTTTGTAGGTATCGGTATCAGTTCTTTCATATTTCAAAAGTATCGGTTCCCGATACATTCACCCCTTTTTACCGATACTTTTCAACAGATACTTAGCTTTTCAGAAGAAAAACCACGCCGGCGCAATAGCACTCAAGAATCTATTCTGGTGAAGAGATTAGAGGCATTGTTTCATTGGCATATTTGTTTGTGCGATCGTTTTTGAACTGTGCTTTTCTTTTTCTTTTCTTTTCTTTCTTTTTTTTTTTTTTAATCATCGCTAAATATGGATGTACCATCATCAAGTGTGGAAGAAAGTATGGATAAGGAAATGTTAGATGTCAGTGGAACAGGACAGTCGTCTATATTTCGATTTGAAGCCTAACTGTAAATATGCGATCTGTAGCGAATTCAAAATCTTGATGTCGAGAGGTAGAATATAATTTCACTTCAGCTTCATAAACATTTATTTTCTGTCTGTCTAGATTTTAAAAAGGGGTTATTCATACATACACACACACACACACAATTTTATGAGGGGGGGGAGTAGGTGTATGGCTTTTGATTTGGCTTTAAATTTTTGTTTATAAATGGATTAAAATTTTTATTTTAAAATTGGCGCGAGGACATTCGATTCGGCTTGGGTATGATATCGATATCAAAACTGATGGGGGAGACTGTCCTTGACATCCTTTGATATTTCAGTGTATGACAGCTTTTAAAATTACGGAAAAATCGATATTGATATTTATGAGTGACCCCTAATTTAAATAATTTATTTTGAATCGGCTCTTCGAAATTTTCATATTGTGATTTTGTGTCAGAAATTAAACCGGAACTAGCCTTAAGACTCGCACCTTTTCGAAAAAATATTCGAGTGTAAGTCCCATACCAGTTTCATATTTAAAATTTTGTTCCCTGTAAAAAAGAATCATATGACAGTTTCTATCATATCAAAGCTCTAAAATTTCTTTTAAATTTGTGTTTTTTACAAAAAATAATTAGTTATTCACAAAACAAAAGTAGGAAATCGGGCTACTATTCAAATACTTTTTTGAGTGGTTGCACAGTCTGATGGTAAGTGCTTTTTAAAAGTTCGCCACCCAACGCACCCCCATCGTGTAAACTTTCCATAACACAAAACGCTCATTGTAAATACTGAATAATGTACAGAGAAAAACAATAAGGTTATGTGGATAAAAGCAGTCTTAGTCAAATGCAGAACCGTAATTAATAAAGTAATGAACTATAAAAAACTAATGATTTAATTAATTTATTGTTTTAGGAATAATTTCATTGAACCAACTATCATGTTTAGGTTAAACTTCAGACGTGGGAGTCCTCAAACTTTTCCCCTTAAAACCACGTTGCTGCTTTCCGGCATTATCCTGAAAACGTACATATGGCGACTTGCAGAGTGGCACGAAAATAACTTTTGTTTCCACTGGTCAAAGAACTGGTATTTTATCGACAGTGGCACAACAGTAGGATGGCAGGACGGGCAAGATATCACAGACTCCCGGCCAGAGCCCCCCCCCCCCCTTCCCCAACACGAGACTGTTGCAAGCTCATTACATTTACTGGAAAAATACATACATTAAAAATTTTAATTGTATTAATTAATTTAAGTTACCAACTAAAATACATAAATTAAACAACATACAAAAAATATGTATCAAATTTAAAGGTATTAGTGAGAAAAAGTAATAGTTCTGTTTTGTAAATAAAGGGCGCTCAAAAAATGAATCTGCTACGGCCCAACCCGATGTAGTTACGCCACTGTTTACGGATATGCTTTTTTCATGAAGATTTCGAGGCTGGCAATCGCAAATTGATCAACTAAGTCTTATATTTCTATATTTTTAATATTTTCTTTTATTTAGTGTTCCTATTTCTACTAAGATCACTGCCTACCTTTAAAAGACAATTTACGGTCAAAAATCAGATTCTTCTTCTTCTTTTTTTTTTTTTTTTTTTTTTCTTTCAGCAGCTATATATATTCAGGGTGGCGACAGATCATGGAAATATCAGGGAATAAAATATCCAAAAATCAGGGAACTTTTTGTTTTTGTCTAGTGAAAGATACTGTTTTTAGTTGTAGATCAGCATCTGACTCACAGATCATTCAATATTCAACTTATGCAGATACTTTACAAATCCAAGATTTAAATGATGTAGGCACTATATGAGTCCAAAACCACAGGTATTCGAACTCATACCAAGATACGGATCATACAAGAAACCAGACATACGATTCATATAGACATGTGAATTAATCAGACATCTTGAATGCATGCAAGTACGATGTACTCATTTTTGGTCAAATCTTCTGTATTTGGGTGATTCAGTAATGAATCATATTGAAAAGTAATGATTCGTTACCCCTAGTGGTCGATTGATGATTGTCTTTTTTACCAAGAGGGTGGAATTTCGTGGCATAGTGACCCTTGTATCCTTATTCCACTCTGAAGTTCTCTACTGTCACGATAATTTTTATCGTCCCCGGGTGTGCGACGATCCGGGAAAAATCAGGGAACTTTATTTCTGAATTTCTGTAGCCACCTTGATATTCTTTCTAAACTCATTACTATTATCTATTGCATGCGGCCCTCGTTTTTGTTTTATATTTTACAAGTTTTTTCATAGACATTGAAAATTTCATAATCGCAAACTTTTAGAACCGTTTGTATGGATTTAGGAATTTGTATGCAGTTATAATCAATATGCGGCTAGGAAAAGTTAGTTTATACTTTTTTGTCTGTTTCAAAAATTTCCTAGATTAAGAAATATTGAAATTATTATTTTCTAGGTTTTAGATATCTGTGTGCAAAGTAGAAATTTGAATTTTTTACAGAGAAATTCTTGATGCAAGTTTTGAAATTTATGGCAAAGCTTTGCACTAAAAAACCACTCTTATTATTTTATTCACTTTTTTTTTTTGGGGGGGGGGGGGAGGAGGCAATTATTTTTTCCAAAACTAAAAGATTTATCAAAGATTTAGAATCTTTAGAAAACTTTATCTCAATCACATAAATCTTACGATAAAATTTAATAAAATGAGTTATTTTATAATGCTTTAATTTTCTCTTTGATCTGTCCCGACTTAGGAAAAGTAATTTATCCGAGACATTTTTTGTAATCGTTTCATTTCTTGGATTAAAATTAATTTTACAACTAGCATAGACTATTATTACACACGTGGTAGTGCAATCAGCATTCTATTTGTGTACTGCATGATTTTTACATGAAAAAACATAATAACTTCTTCTACGATAGCGATCTTTTGACGCCGAATTCTCTCTGATTCATCACAGTGTTGTCAATCGTATTCATGAAAGAATTTGGAGTTTTAGCTTATAAATTTTGTGCGTAGTGAGGTATTTTAAATTTTGTTTTGTTTGATGTTAAACTTAATTTTACTTATTAAAAAAGTCTCGTGCTCAGAGTAAAATTATAATTTAACTATACCCGGCTAATTCAAAAACATGACGTACTGCAATTTCTAGAGATAGTCTGACAACTTAGACAAGGTAAGTTCGCTAAAAAACACTGGCAGAACCTTTTTGAGAGGTTTTAACGCATATTCAAGATACATCTGGAGAAAACCACCCAAAACTCTAGACCGTTAGATAGATAGCTACGTGAGAAGAAAGCAACCCGAATCTGCACACTTCAGACGTTTCCCAATGTTCAGCGTTTTATAAATTCGGCTATTGGTCTTCATGTTTTAATAGAAAAGTAGGGCTATAAATACTGTACACTCACTTCAATGTATTCACTGCTTTTTCTTTTTATATAATGCTTTCTACTACGTTCAAATTTTTATCTATGGGGGTTAATCATGGTGTTATTAATTTTGATGAGAACTGACTCTCGTTGCAAAATCTGCCTACAGATGTAGATTTAAGTGGCATTAAATGATGTAAAGTATCGGTATCGGCCGATACAATAACTGTAAAGTATCGGTATCGGCTATTTCTAAAAATCAATTTATAGGTAAGTATCGGTATCGGTGAAAATGTGGTATCGGTCGATCGCTACTTAAAACTAAATTTCAGTGCATAAAGTTTTTCGGTTAAAATGTCTCGTTAGAGTCAACGTGTTATATAACATTATAAGTTAAATATCAAAAGTTCATCAATTAAGGTTGAAACTTAAATTCTAATTTATAAATGGAGCCGGTCTGCGAGCCTTCGTGATTTCTTAACGGGTTGGGTCGTTCTTTAATTTTTCAATTCAAGGTGCTGTGAGCCTGTGCCGGGCTTGAAAATTTTGAACCGTGCCGATCTCAAGTACATATCAATAACATAGCATAGCTACCGGAAGATTTTCTGCCATTAATTTTTATTTAGCAATTTAGGTTTAAAATAAGTCCAAATTTTTAATGTAAAATAAAACTGAATAAGATTGTGGTGGAAAATCAGGAAGTGTTGGCAGCCATGACATAGACATAAATGTTGCGGTAATAGATTCACATTTATGTTGGCAGTAAGAGCAATTACGTATGCACGAAAATCATACACTTTTTATTTCAACATTGTAAGAGTGGTTAAAAGTGATCAAGGCCACAACCAGAAAAAAAAAAAAAAGGTTAGGGTGGGATATGTAGTGCTAAATTTTTTTTCCTATAATTGATCTCCAGAATCAAAGCAAATTAAAAATTACAAATGCATTGACTAAAATTTCGGGCTACGGTCTTGAAAGTAACTAATATTAGAAGAATCAATTTTGTCTACTGCCTATATATGAGCAAGATCTCTTCGTGTTTCTAGGTATGTCTCGGGCTGGAGTATATCCTTTATATCCGGGCTCGGGCGTGGTTGCTCTGCTCTTTTACAATTGTCTAGAAAAACATTTTTCTTCTAAATAATGAATAAACAGAAAGCAACAGCTCATTCTGAGCTTCCGATACCATCTGATCCGATTCCTTGCCATTCGTCCGATGCGATAGTCCGGCCCCAGAGAAAAATTACCATAATTTCTTAAAACAAGACTTTTTCTATTAAAAATTTACAAAACTGAAAAATGTGAAAGTGGTAATTAATTAACAGTCCTGAGCTTACAACTTGCTAAAAAATGCTTTTGCAGAAGGGTACTCCGATGCTGTTTACCTTAATGCAGTGGGGGAACTGTGTAATGCGACCACTATTGGGACTAACAAAACTGGTCATTTTATAAAGTGGTCACCTTACAAAAGTGGCGAAGTGTAGTGATTGTAAAGTGAAAATTTACAGAAGTGAACAACATAGGCGCACCCACTAAGGAGGCTATGGGGGCTGAAGCCCCCCCCTAAAGGTAGAAAGTTAGAAGTGAAAAGCTTTAAAAAATGAAAATTGTCAATAATGAATTAATTTTTTTCTTTCTTTTTTTAATTTTCTTCAAGTTATTTCTAACCAAAAAAGACATTTATTTAAACAAGTTTTTAAATAAATGCTTACAGTTAGTTTATGAAACACTGTTAAACTCGGTTACAACGTCACTGAAAAGATCAGATTATTATTTATGACTTTATAACGTGTTGCATTGCTTGTGTTCTATGGGACAGTCAAGTGGTACTGAATATTTTGACGTTATAAGAGAGTTGTAACTAATCGAGGTCACCATAACCGAGTTCAGCAGTATTTTTATGTAGCCCAGCCCCCCTCCCCCTCCCCTAAACTAAAATCCTGGGTGCGCCATGGTGGACAAAATAGGCAGTGGTATCTTTCTCTTTACCAGGTTCTACTGCATTTTGCAAAAGTATTCAGCCGATTTTGTAATGAATTCGTTAACCAGCGTTTAAACATCTTATTCATCAGCAAGCTCTTTTTAAGTATACATAACTATAGTCTGTTCGCGGAAACGAGAGAATGAAAGTAAACAAACGGGTTACCAAAGAATTACATATTTTTTCACCAATCTCTAGTTTGGAGTTAAGAAATGTTAAATGCGCCTAACAGCGTAAATGGAAGAAAGCAGAAATTCATACTGTGTTTGGCGCTTTGGCAAAATGCCAGGTGCTTACTCTTCGCCAGTTTACATGTGTCATTATTTAGTTTCGTTCTCTCGACTCGGCGAACAGACTATAAATGATGAAGCCTCTCTTGAGACATGGTTGATCTTAAATTATATTTTAATATTTGAAGCATGTCAAAACTGCGTTCTGCCGTGCATGTAGTTACTGGAATTTTTAAAATATCTCTCCATAAGTTTGAAAAACTTTTCTGAGTTCTGACGTACTCCCTGTGTTTTTCTTTCGTTTTTAAACATACCAAAATTTAAAACCATAATGAACAACTTCAGTTTATCTAGGTCAGGTATTGACAGCCTTTGGAAAGTTGGGGGCCAAACTTTAGGAAGTTAATGAAGTCGCGGGCCGTATAAATGGGATTTATATGTGCTTTTGAATGGGTTTTATATGGGAAATTGAAATGTTCCATGGGCTTTTTTTTTTTTTTTTATTGTGCACCAAACTGTATAAAGAAAAATTTTCTAAATACAGTCGAACCTCGATTTAACGTACTTTGATTAACAAATTTTCCAATTTAACGAATATTTTTTTTTGTCCCGACAAAAAGGGTGCTATAATGCTCTGATTTAACGAATTTTTAGCTTTGATTTAACGAACAACAATCGCTGAAATAAAATTCGCACATAAAACTATGAACTTTTCGCAGGCAAAATTTTAATCTTTCACACCCTTATCCAAGTGTGTAATACAATAACTTTTTTTCTCATTTCTCCAAACGGAACAAGTGCCTACGAAGACAGTGATACAGAAACAGTCATTTACAATTACGCCGTGGATAACGATAATCAAATGCTTGGATGGGAAGATTTTCCTAGTAATGGAAATTTTACAGCATATGCGTCTTGCGATGTCAGCTAAGAACTTGCGATAGTGAACAGAAAGAGAATGAAGATTCTGAAAGCAGCGAAGAGATGACAAAGAAACGGAAATTAAATTTAAAAAGGTGACATTCCAAGATGCAGTTTGCAGCTTGAATGCATAAAAAAAAAAAAAAAAATTATCTCACGAGATTGATGATGTTGTTCATACGAAGTTAAAAAATATCGATAAAAAAGAACTTTGGAAAGTCAAAACAAAGCACTATCAAGGATTTCTTTCCTAAGTGCCAATAAGTATGTATGTATTATGTATTAAATTTTAAGAGCAAGTAACATTAAAGAATTTAGATAATTTAAAAATTGATCGCCTAACGTATAACTTATAATTTTTAAGCTCGTAGCAAACAATAATCATTCTTTTTTTCATACCTAAGGGTATTTTGCATTGATATTTTTATACCGTACTCTTTACAAAAATTGACATTCGATTTAACGAACGGATTTGTGGGACCCAATCAATTCGTTAAATCGGGGTTTGACTGTATAACTGATAGGACTGGGGGACCGTATAAAAATTTAAATTCCATAATTTTTATAGGAATTGATTTATTGACTTCGATTGTTTCTGATATAATAGATTATGCAATTTAAAGCATTTTTGCAATTGGATGGAGATGAAAATTGGGTCTGTTTTGTAGCCCTTTTACAAAATTATAGCTAATCACAATGGCCCCTTCACAAAAATACAATCGATTAACCCATTAAGGACGGATATTTTACCCTCCTTCCCCTGAACTGAATTAACTTCATTGGGGTTACTTGAGTGAGAATGTCCTTTTCTATTTTTTCAGATGTCAGATGTGAGATTTGGTAAATATGGCCAGATGACCATATGGTCACGCTAGTCCTTTATGTGACCATACTATAAACCATTGTTTGCTGTTACCATACGGTAACCCTAGTACTTAATGGGTTAAAATGGCCCTTCATTGGCATTTTACCATACATGTTAATCTGTTTTATCAATTATTTTAATGCAAAAATTTACTTTATGAAAATTTACTAAAGCAAGCAATTTTCACAAAAATGGGACCCTGGAAAAAATTCCTGGATCGACCCTTGTATAAGGTAGTCATTGAAAAGTCATTACACATTGCAACAATTTACAAAAAATGACCGTTGCCTAAATCTCTAATACTTATTACAAAAAAGTGTTAGCAACAACTTTTTGTCCACTTTGCAGTTATATACTATGCCAAGTGCATGGTAAGTTTAAATAATACAAAATTATTTTTAAAAACCCAAAAAATTCAGACATGATTTAGATTTATCAAATTTTAATAATTACAATTATAAATTACAAAAATAAGGAAATTGCAGAAAATAATGTTGATTAATTAATAACTATCACAATTTTTGGAACTGTCTTAAGTTCTTAGTTCAGGCATAAGAAAAAATCTTCAGCAGATTCAGCTTTCCAACAACCTCTCGCAAAAGCTCTGTTCCAGGCACAGATTGCCGAATTTTGTGCCGAATCAAATCTTACAAGTATCTCGGTTGACAATCCTCTGTCATTCAGTTCGGCTTTATGTCAATGGATTTTCAAATAGTCTGCAAATGATTGCTGTAAAAATCTGAAGATTCGCTATAACATACTTTTAATTCCATCAAGGGACACCAGGGGATCTGGAATCAAATTGAAATGATTTTCAAGACAACATTCGTATTCAGACACACGTTGATCACTTTTATCGTTTTCAGAGTATCAAGTATGGATGTCTATCAGCAAAATTATCAAATATATCCTCTTTAGGATGTGGGACTTTCTACACTTGAATATTCCTTTTATTGAACCATATAGTAAGTGGAGGTTTCTTTGAATGTTCCACAAATGGCGTTCTACGTTGTTTTCATCGCAAACTTTGAAAAATACAATGCATGCCTTTTTAAAATGGGTTGAAAATAAAACTGAAACTTCATTTATGAAAAAGTTTAAATTCGCAAAATTAGAAGGCCCACTGTATATCTCTCATAAAACAAAAGAAAGTAATATTACCTGATTCTATTTAGTCCTATACTAGTAATTTTTAATAGATTTTTTATTTATTTTCATTTAGCAATAGAAATTACAAGCAATCAAAAATTCATCAAAAATTTGTTCAGTGAACTAGATGCACACACTATGAATTTATACTTGTTTGCTCAAAAAATAATGTTGCCATACATTTTTTAGAAACTAAAATTTATTTCCATAAGGCCTTTTATTTATTTTAAATACATATTTTAGACAAAAACTACACTACATTCTTTTTATTACGGAAAAACGAGAGTGTAGCCAATTAACTATAGTATGCACTGTAGGTTCAAGCCTTGAGGGGGTTAAGAAAAAATGAATTTTATTAGGTATTTGTCATTGAAAGCCATTACACATTTCTAAAGTTCATGGAAAATGCTAGTTGCAAAAATCTCCACTTATTATTAAAATGTGTCTGATTTACAGATAAACGTTTCCAACCAAACACATATCAGAAAGAATGGAAGTTCATGAAATGTAGTTATCAATTTTATTAATAACTAATTTATTATTTTTATTCAATATTTTATAATCTTTTCAGCACTTTTCACTGATAATCAGGCAATAAAACCTTGAAAAAAAAATCTGTTACATGAGTACCACAGGTTAGAGAATATACAGGGTGTCCCATAATGATTAGGACAAGCTTTAAGGTGAGATTAGGCGAATAAAAAGGGTTCAGAATCACATAGCAATGCATAGTTTAAAACGTCCTTTTCATTTACCTGTTAATAATTACTTTGAGAAAAGTGTTAAAGTGGTTGTTGAATTTCTTAACCGAGTTTCATTAAAATCGGGCTTGAATCAGAATTTTATCAATGCAGAATTTTTCAAATGAAATAGAATTTTTAAACTATCAATTTTAGTCAAGTGCTTTCTGTGAAAGAACCCTTAGTTTTAGACGGACCATAGTCGGAAAATTTACCATTATATCAACACTCCTTCCAAAGTGATTATTAGCCGCTGCATGAAGACTATGTTTCCAGCCCAGAATCTGTCTTTCAAATAGTAAAACTGCCAGATTTGTTTAGTACATAGACATTTTTAATTAATCACTATTTTACTTAAAAACTTGCATTTCAGCAAATTTTTCATTCCGGCAGCTTATGCTGTTCTTGGTAGGAAAACATAAATAAATAATCGCTCCTATTAACACGTGGCATTTTACATAATAAAAAACGACATACCAAACTGAAAAACATACACAAAAAAAAAATTAATTAATTAATTAAAAATTAAAAACTCTTCTGAGCATTCTTATAAAAAAATACCAGTTATATTCATTCTAAAACTTTTATATGTGTTCTAAAATTCTGCATTCTAAATTACTGTAATCGAATTGCAAAATTGCTGTTTCATTCATTTAATAAAATAATGTACATTTAAGAATATCTCTAGACTGATCTCTTAAACTTTTGTTTCAAATTATTCTTTGTCTCAAATGTAAAATTATTAATTTTTATATTTTAAGCAGTTCAATTTGACAAAAGTTAATTTTTCAGGGAGCAACATGTAGTAAAAGACAAAATTTCAGTTCAGAAGAAAATTAATATAATATTGCTTGTTTTAAGCAATAATTTCATTCAATTAACATGTAAAGTATAAAGAAATACAAATTGCTTCTATAGCTTTTCAAGTGAATATTAAAAATTAGCTAAGATTTTGAGGACTGTTGATTAAAAAAACCAATATAAAACCTTAATTATGAAAGATTTAAAATTAAAGGAATTTTCCCTTTACTTACAGAAAACTGCCCAGTGAATGGAAAACTACTTCCTTCATAAATTCTGAGTCCGTCTAAATGACATTTGAACCCTTATTTGATCCAACACTCTTAGACTATCTGTAAGTGCCAATGCCAGATGCCAGCATTATTTGTGGCTGCTGTCTTGAGTTCTTTTGTAAATAACTTTTGAAGTCGTTTGAACATTTAGCACGATTTTTTTTTTTTTTTTTAAATCCGCTTCTCGTTTTGCTTCTAGCAAAACAAAATGCTTGATTTTGTGAAAGAGATGGCAATAAACAGCCAAATCTGCAAAGTTCTTCTCTGGGAAACAAAACTTCTCTACCTGAGTGCGGGAAAAGCCCCTGAGCTGGTCATGTCTTTTTTTTTTTTTTTTTTTTCCCCTCTCTCTCCGCTCCTGGAGGTGGGAGGAAGACAGAGGAGACTTGGACGGGACCCGCGAGAGGATGAAGTTGTCGATTTTCTTGGGTCCTGCTACAGATGCATTAAAATAAATTTTATGTTACGGTCTTACTATGTGCTGGAGTTCTCTCTCTCTCTAACTATGAATCATACTATGAGAGAATGAAGGTTTACCATAACCTGTCCATTTTCTTTCCCTGCAAAGCTGTTATCTTTCTAATAGCATTTTTCCAATTTTTGACGGCAACAGAAATTCTGTTCCATTATGCTGCATGAAAGTAATTTGTTTTCTCATCGTACTCTTTGCACAGTGCTCAAAAGGTTTGGTTGATCAAATATACAACAAACCTTAGCTAGGACTTTATAAACTTTTCCCTTTTTTGAAGAACCAGCTAATTTTCTGCTAGTTGATTTAGCATTATAATTAAATGCAGGATCTCTACAACTGAAAAATAAATTTGCTTATGAATATATAAAAATAAATAAATAAAAATCATGAAATAAAAAAAGTAAATAAATTAAGAAATGTGCATTAATTTCAGATGAAAACTGAACTTTCTTCTAAAATGGGGGGGGGGGAAGGGATTATAGTTCTTTTTTAACCTATGTTGTCTAACAAATGACGAGTTTACAGAATAATCTTAGCAAACAACTATTTATTAACATCTACGAATTACTCAACAAAACAGGCTAGTTCTAGGGAAAGAAAGCCAAAATTACTCTTCAAATAAACCGGTGTATTCACACACGCATATAACATGCAGTTTTGTTGTTGTTGTTTTTTATTGGCCATATATGTGTACATAGGAAGAACAAGGCAGCCTTTTCCTCACTACAATTGTTTTTCTTTCGTTCGAGGTGGGATACTTCCAAAAATTGGCACCAATCGAAAACTGCTAGCGATCCCGAAAGTACCTATAGAACCAGGAATTTACTGTTCACTTAGACCACATGTTGACGATGGTCTTCAGTGGTAGTTCAGGAATCGAATCCAAGTGTAATTTAAAACACTCTTTCCACCACCTAGCTACTTATAATCCTAATACACAGTTACGCTGACCACTTACATACTGTAACAAAATTACAGTTAAACCATACCAAACTCAAACTTACTGCTCAATGCTTAAAAAATTATACTCAAAAAACATAATAAAATCCACATTGTTGGTTTGATAGGCTTAAATTTTGCACTAGTATGTAAAATAATAATAATAATCTGTGCTACTTTAAAAAATCTGAAAATCTACCTTTTCGCTCTTTATTTTTTTTTTTTTGGGGGGGGGGGGGGGGGAGGGGCGGTGGTGTCATTTTTAACTACATGAAATTGTTTTATTTGGGTAGGGGAAATATTAAAAGTTGTCATATCTACGTAATAGTTTTATTTTCAAATGTACCAATTCGCAATTTATGACAAAAGTTTTACATAAAAAATTAATAAAAATCTCACCACTGAATCATCTGACTTGCAAACCTGCACAAATACATAAAAAAAGATGCAGAAATAAATGCATGTGTCACTTTAAAAATCTAAAACTCTACTCATTCCTCGATTTTTACGTCAAAAAATTGCTAAATCATTTCGTTTGGAAAAGCTACTTGAAATCATCCAGGTTTATGCTAGCATAAAGCCTTGAATTTAAGAATTATTTTAACAGCTTAAGTAAAATGCAATAAATACTATTATCTTCATTTTTGTTTAAGCAGGAGAAACAAAAATCACTGAATTATCAACACACAGCACATTCTTTAAACTTGTAAAATACAAACTAATTTATTTTGCAATCATTCTAACATTTCAAAAGCACTAATTTCTTTGACAAGTTGTGGAGAATTATCATTTTAATATTTTGCATAAAACAACTAACATGTGTGTGTGTGAGGTATACACTATGGTGCACATAAGTAGATGTGTTTTGAGAGTTCAGCGGCACTCCATTTCGGCCGCAGCAGCCAGCAGCTCCCAGCCACCCCCAGCTCACTTCGTTTTCACCGTAGTAGCTAGCAGCTGCATGCTCCTTATCTCTACCCCCAAGCAGTTGATTGCGCAATCGTTAGAGGGGAGAATTTTTTCCACAAGTGATAGATAAGGGGAAAGCTACGGTATAATTCTACGGGTACTATTCGGTAGAAAAATTTACGCGGTGATACAAATCTGTAAAAGCATGTATATATTTTTTTAAAATGAGGTCCCACCACCACCCGGTAGTCATTACTACCGCCTCATTTTTTTTCTTTTCTTTTTTCTTCTTTTTAATTTATTTAATTCTGTAGTGGCCATGTGCTAAGGTGTTGATACCATCTTCTAAGATATATCGTTTATCGTCGAAAGCGCAGAGTGCTACTTTATTTTGTTTAATGGTATGCAGATGATGACTATTGCTTTGTATTCGATGTTGAATTTGCCGTTTAGATGTTAAACTGTGTAAACAGGTCTTGTAATCTTCATGTTTTATTTTCCTTTTTACTACAGTTCTAGATACGCCTTTGGCCGTTTTCTTTTCATTTAATTTCCTGTTTTGAATGGACAGTAAGGAATACATTTTGGGTCGTAAGCCTATGAATTCTATGGCAGGTTCAGAGTTTAGTTCGTCTTTAAAACACCCAATCTTCTGTTTGTTTGTAGTACTAAAGAGGGGATAATCTGAAGTATCAAAAATGTCTCTGTGCTGTGCCATATCTTCATATAGGTCATTTGTCTCTGCTTCGTATGTTAATGAGTCCGTATCAGTAAATAAAAGGTGTGCTTTATTGCCATACTGTTTTTTAATAATATTATAGTGAAAATCGTACATTAAGATTTTACTTATCTCTAGAATTACAAATCCAACAAAGAGAGGTTTGTTGGATGTATGAGGATGTTTGTTGGATGGATGTGTTGGATGTAAGGGTGGAAAGTGTAAGGGATGTTTTCAATCTTTGCACTCCCGTTAGCTCATTATCGAAAATTTGAAACCTTTTAAAGGCAGGTGATGCGATTAATTTTCTGCCTTTTCTTGGACATGTTATCAGTTGGATATCTACCCGATTGCGGATATTCTCCATCGTTTCGCCGTATACAGCGTTATTCATCAATTTAAAAAAGTCCTTTTCAAAGGGAGATTTGGCATTTTTGCGATGTTCGGTATTAAAATCGATGTAGGGCTTTAACCAGGGCTTTTGAGAAAAAGATAAAATCTTCTGAATCTTGGTAATTTTAAGACCTTGCTTTAAATAAAATTGTAGGTTTTTATAATATGTTACGTAATTTACTTTATCCTTGAGATTCGGTACTAATTTGCAGCATTTACCATATCGATTTTGTTGTAATATATTTTTAGAGAATGGCGAAAGATCTTCATACTGAATATTCAGTTTTTCTGGTGCTAGTGGGTAGTCATTGTGTAAATCGTGGAGCTCTTCAGGGTATTTTAAATTCACTTCAAAAATATAGCCTGTTGGGCTGTTTTCTGGTATGGAAAGTATCCACTGAGATGTAACATCAGGTGAGATCCATTCAAAATTACCGTATGGTAAGGGCTGCGACATGGCCCAGCCGTAAAGATTATTGGCATCCCAATAGACTATGAACTTGCTAGGTTCAGTTTCGGTGTAATTTGAGAGATATTTATTATTGGCTTGAGCCCAGCGCTTTGTAATAACAGAGATGCCACTTCTAATACCACGCTCTATAAAGAGATGCATGTTTATGTCTGTAAAGGCTTCTATTGGTTGATCTGTCATCTTTAAATAGCCTTCCCATGCAAGTCCAGGTGCAGTCATCATGTGTAGGCAATCCAGTTTGTAATAAGATAAGCATAATTTTCTAAAATTTTGAAAAACATCAGCGAACTGTAAAACATCGCATTTTACATACAAATCATGGTTTTCGCCCAAGTTTTGAATGTTGAATGTGCTCCACACTTTCTTAGCATGTTCGTAATCTTGTTGCGTTATTGATTCATCCGATAATGTACTATAAAAGGCTTCTATAGGTGGTAATTCGGTATTATTAAATTTCTCGAACGAAGTCATAAATTCATAGGGATAAACACATTTTTGCAATAATAGATCTACAGGCTGGGGGGGGGGGTGTGTGTTTTCTTTTAATAAAATAAATTTATCCTTATCTAAATTTGTTACTTAACTGGTTTTTGGAGAGAGGTGGTCATAAATTGAAAACTATCTATAAATTGTAAGGTGACCGGTATTTTATTGTGTTTTTTCGTTAAAGAAAATGTAATATATTTTTCCATATTATTAGTATAAACAGAAATTTCATGATCTTGAATTTTGCAGATTCCTTGCATGCCCATCATAATGTTTCAGATTATGGAACACAACAGCTATTTTCTTCTTTAGTCTAAATTGCAAACTACATAAATTATGCAGAGCTCCTCTGTAGCGCCCGGAAATATGATCGTAGTCGCGTACCCGATCTTTCCCTAAGCGTTTTTTTACATAGATAGCAATGCGTTGCCTTCTGAAAATCATACTCGTCTTCTGGTGACAAACAAATGGGCGTTATTTGAGTTAATATTTCAGCCAACTCTTCTTTTTCTTCTAATAAGGAATTCAAAAAATGTTCCGTTGCATCGGGTCCTCTGTACACACGAATGGACTTATAACTCTTTCCGTCTGGGTCTACAATCAGACAGGCATATCCACATGCTTTGTGATGGGCAATTTTTTCTGTATAAGAAGTGCTTTCTTCTTGTATATCATGTTCTATTGGTTCGATTAATGATTCAGTCTGCATATATTACATAGGGTAATGGCTGTTGATAGTGAATGTTTTTGAAATGTAGGACGTTATCCCCCTCTTCAGGCATTTTAATATGTTGAGGTGCATGCTCTTTACAGTACGGGATGTGCATTTTCAAGTTAATCTCTTGTGAAAATCGATGTAAGCATCTCTAACAATAATAAGCAACACCATTATGTTTTGTAACATCCCCAAGCAATCTTGAAAAATTTCTTATTAAACAATAATGTTGGGTGGCGTCATTTGTTATGTATAAGAGATTAATACAATCGGTATCCTCTCGGTCAGAAACATATAATGGGAAAATCTCGTCTTCTTCAAATCCATATACGTTGATTCTTAAGTTATTTAATTCTTCAATCTTTGACATTCTATGGATGGGTACTGGGCAAGATATATCTCCCAACTTAATCGCTTGTTCATGAGGGATATAATGACTGACTCGCTCAGGTTTATCAGACCGGCCAAGATTTAATTTATGTGCAAGAAGGCACCACACCAAACATTTATGATCATCATTTTGTATGTTTAATACGGCTTTTTTATCGAGTATTTTTTTAGGTAAAGGTATATAACTGCTAGGCACGATATTCTGCTAAAGGACGATATTCTGCTGTAAAAAGTTGTAATTTAATAATATTTTCTAGGGTCCACCCTGATCCCCTTTGAGTGAATTTTCCGAACGATTTAATTATTTTTTGGATGGCTTCATCAATATGATCTTCTATGGTGTGCGGAGTAAGTTCTATTAAACATTTGGATATAAAATAGGGCGTGATGAAATCCAAATCTCCCTCTTGCGTTGTACGACTGAGCGTAACATTTAATACAGCATACCACTTTAACGCTATTTTTTCAGTGAATTGATCTTCTAAGTTTTGATGCATATCCGAACGAATCTCATTTAAAAAGGATAACATGTCTATCTGATTTTCTTCAGTTGGATAAAGATCCACTGTAGTAAAAACGCCAAGGGAATCTTGTTGGTTTTCGCATCTCTTTTTTTTATTAGTCGATGTAGAGCGTGGCATTTGGCGCTTTGAAATGAGATGGTTCAGTCTTATATGACGCATCAAATCTGATTTTCGGATACATGTCTCTGAACATTGTTCGCATGCATGTAACTTTTCTTTACCGTGGGTACGTTGACGCTCATTTAAGTTGGATTTTCTTGCGAAACTTTTTTGACATATTTCGCATGTAAAGGTGATGTAATGGGTTTTACGATATTCATTCAATTGATTTTTGAATGTAAAAGCCTGTTGGCAAACATCACATATATGAGACTTTTCTTTGCTATGAATTTTCAGATGCTTATTTAAATCATTCTTCCTAGTAAAACTCTTTTGGCATATTTCGCATAGAAATGCTTTCTCTACAGAATGTGTTTTTAGGTGTTGATCTAAATTGTATTTTCTTCCGAATCGCTTTTCGCATATTTCGAGATTCTTCTTCAGACCAAAAACTTTATTACAAGTAGGGCAGATCTGTTAAAAATTAAAAAAACGAATTTTAGAATATGCCCTTTAATACATACACTACGAAAGTAAACTATGAAAAGTTCGACGCCCATATCACTATTTGAAAATTATCTTAATCCTGCATTACATAACCCCTAAACTTATATACCTTATTATACAAAAAATCAAATTTTAAAAAGACTTACATGAGCAGTAGTTATGGTTCTAAGGGCCGTATTCTTCAAACTTTAAACCCTGGAGTTAACCCAGCAAAGCGAGCTACTTTAAGGGTTAGTGAAAAAATGCGGGGAAATTTCGTTAGCAGGTGTTCTCGCCAAGTGCCGATCTGTCGCCAAATTTGAAGTTCGTTGGACAGTTTGTTTACGATAGCGATAATTTCAGATATCTGTTGCAACCTGTGTTTGGAGTTGAGTTGTTAACTGGTGCTGTAGTTTGATGAAAAAACGCTCGGTGGGTTCATTAAACGATACCAGGATGTTTGGTAAAGGAATTTTGTGACTGGTTTAGGCGATTTAACTGTAATCGGTAAACCGAAGTTTTATAAGGAGCTGAATTTGAATTCGATACCCGAGTTCTTGTTTGGTGTTTGGTGAGTTATTTCGGAGACTATAAGGTGTATTTTTTTTATTTGGAAATGTGATGTGTTGCTTGAAGTGTAGTGAATATTATGTTGTTGTTTAAAAAGGAAGTGTGTGTTTATTTGAAGGAGGGTGTGATTATAAAGTTAAATAAAAGGAAGCGTTTTGGTGTTATGTTATTAGCTCTTGTGTTTTGGATACTTTTGAGGAGTTTCTTAAAATAAAGGTAAGTGTTCTTTTTAAAGAATTTTTGCAATTGCTTAAGGTTTTCAATGTGAATTGTAAATGGATATTTGATGTTGTTATGTTTTCATAAGTGCTATATGACTTTATATGAGGTGTATAACTAGGTTGTTTAATCCACCGATGTTTTTTTGAGTTGAAAACGGGCCAGTGTTTGCCCAGTTTACATTAGCTGTACAACTAGGTTGCTTAATCCATTGTTGTTTTTTTAGTTAAAAACGGTCCACTGGTTGCCAAGTTTACATAGCTGTAGAACTAGATTACTTAATATACTGAAATTTTTTTAGTTAAAAGCGGTATAATGTTTGCTCATTTTGAATTGCCTGTTATTGAAATTGCTGATGTTTTTTAGTGTTAAGTATGGACGGTGTATTTTTTTTATTGCTTTTTTTTCTAGTGGAATATCTGTGCAATTTTAATGTGTTAAAATGCTTTGTCTTTGCTGACAGTGCTCACCGTGTTGTATTATTTTATCGTATTCTAAAATGCTGTTTCACACGTGAAAAATTTGGCGACCAAAAAAAGCGCTAAGTAGCGGCTGTTGGCGACCAAAAAAGTCGCCAAAAATAGCTGACAACCGCTTACGAAATTACTCCCAAAAATGGTATTCAACTCCAAAATCAGGGGTTACCCCAAGAATTGACCCTGACTCCAGGTGCAGATTCTAACCCCGCAATATCGGAGGGTTGACTCGAATTTATAAACATGGCGGATACGAGGGTTGTTTTTATAGGTTTGGAAAATCCCAAAAATTTGCTAATACTTGAACATTTTGTGCTTTAACAGACGGAAACTGCTGTGAAAACCACCCATCAAGCTATAAAAGTAGCCAAAAGTCATATAAAATCTTTGTACAATGTTTTCAAAAACTCTGGAGAATGACTGTGCTTTTTTTGCCGTAGAGATTGCAGGCGCCATCTGTCGGACTTATCTTGGTTTGCTTTTCTATTCCCTCTTTTTTCTGATTTGAACGCTTTTTTTTTTCTTAATTATTTTTTTGTGTTGAAAATAAGTAAGTAAATTCTGATCTGTACTGTACTTGGGAATAGCGAATTAACAATTTTTCACACAAATGTGAGAAAAAAAAACAATATGCTTCAGTATCATAGAATTTTTTAAAGACATACATATTCTATGTATAATATATAAAGTATCTCAAAAAGAAAAACATCAAAACTGCATAAATTAATTTTTGTGTGTTAAAAAATATGAAAATTCCTAAATTTGAAAAAAAGTATAACAGACATTAAATTTTATTTATAAAAAATATTGGCTGTAATTTTGTATTAAATGTTTAATCAGTGTATGTTTTATAATTAATTTTCACATTTTAATGCGCAGTTTGCATAAAAACAAATTAAATATCATGAAGGAAGTGTGTGTGGTTGGAGCTGGGTTCGATCTCGCAAACATTAAACCTAGTTCACTCATTCATGCAATCATTACTCTGACCAATCAATGACGAGCTTTCAAAGCTGAGTGAGACAACTCCAGAATCAAGTAACCCTGGGTGGAAATAAGTTGGGGAATACAGTTTCCAAGTTGTCTCGCGACAAACCGGCAATGCAGGTTTCCCAACTCTCGGATCATGGCGGGCTACTCACAGTTTGGTGAATACGGCCCTAAAGGAGTTGTAGATGGACCAGGTTGATCTACGGACTGAGAGGCATCCCACTCCACATCTTGAAGCCATTCATGGCAACCGTTAAACAAAATAAAGTAGCACTCTGCGCTTTCGACGATAAACGATATATCTTAGAAGATTGTATCAACACCTTAGCACATGGCCACTACAGAATTAAATAAATTAAAAAGAAGAAAAAAGAAAAGAAAAAAAAATGAGGCGGTAGTAATGACTACCGGGTGGTGGTGGGACCTCATTTAAAAAATATATATATACATGCTTTTACAGATTTGTATCACCGCGAAAATTTTTCTAAGTCCCCTTATCTATCACTTGTGGAAAAAATTCTCCCCTCTAACGATTGCGCAATCAACTGCCTGGGGGTAGAGATAAGGAGCATGCAGCTGCTAGCTGCTACGGTGAAAACGAAGTGAGCTAGGGGTGGCTGGGAGCTGCTGAGGCCGAAATGGAGTGCCGCTGAACTCTCAAAACACATCTACTCACATATAATGATGCATCTCCAAAATTAATTCTTTGTATACTACATCAACTAATTGAGTCCGGGTCAGCGGCAGAAAAATCTCTTAAAATTTAGATGCCCGGTCAGGCACGTAACCAAAATAATACATGCCCGAACCTAAAATTTGCCCAGAAAAAAACTACATTTTATTGCTATGTAAAATTTACATTATTCATATTGTTTGCATTGAAGGAAAAATTGAAAAATCCTTAAACATACGTAAATGTGGTGTTTTTATCTTTATCTATTATTGTTGGGGTTCTGTATTCTGTTTACACTACAGTTAAGGTATTGAGATTGCCACTAAGACATCGATAAAATCACAGAAATAAAAGTAGAAATTTATTTTTTGCATACCAAAATTTGAAAAATTGATGGCATTTAAGGATCTATACACAATTTTTAAAAAAAGTAATTTATTAATTTCCCATAGTCGATTTTCTTACATGCCCAGTCGGGCATGGGGTAAAAAAGACACATGCCTGACTGAAAATTTTAGATGCCCTGGGCATGTCGGGCAACAGATTTTTCCAACCCTGGTGCAGGTTTAGCCAATAGTTATCAAAATCGTAAACACCTGGGTACACTGCATAGTATAATATATTCATTATTTGTATAGTATTCAAACAATTTCATAAAAAAAACTTTACAGGTTTGTTATATAAGGTGCAATTAAAAGTATTTTTTTTTACATTAAATTCAAACAAATTTTCAATGATTTTTTAAACTATAAACAATCTGTGTATGAACGAATTTTTTACACTTTAAAGCAAGAATTGTATTGATATTTTTTTCACCTTCAAGAAAGGTGTGTGAAATAAGTGCAAGGTGGTTGCCTACGATCGTTGGAGGACAAATTTCAGAATGTCCTGAAATTGATTTTTATTATTTATGAGTGTTGCATTTTACAGCAAGAATTTTATGGATACTCCTTTTCTTTCAGATAGCGAGAAAGAACATTTTGGCTCCCCCCTATACCACGCAGGTTACGAATTTTGGAAAATGCTATTTAATCTTAAAAACTCACTTTACATACATGCCAAATTTTATTTTATTAGTTTCAGCAGTTTTGGCCTGGCAAAATATTGACATACGAAAAGACGACATTTTCCAGTATACTTAATATATCAGGTTGTAACGAAAGTTTTCCGCCATATCTGCCTGAAAAACTAACTTCTAACTCCTTAGATAACTGATTTTGAACTTTCGGTACCAAACCTGCACAGTGTCACATGATGCAACAATAGTACTTAAAGCTGTACTCATAATTTGTTGATATTATGTAGCTGACTTTTTGCAACACAAATAGAAGTAAATGATGGTTCTAATCCTCTAGAGTGATAGTTCCATTTGGGACACCTTATACTTAATGATAACTATATTTTTTACAGATTTCACAACACAGTGTTATAAAGTAAGCCTCTTTCTTTCAAATGCCAAAAATCGTTTGACAAAATATGAGCAAATACGCCAACCCGAACTGTGTGCTGACGATGTTTGCGGTGGCGGGAAACTTTCGTTACAACCTAATAGTATGGAACCTCTTACCTGGAAACCAGTTTATCCAGAATCATTTTTCAATCGATTAAATTCCTATTTTTTTCCAAAAGAAAAGCATTTTTTTTTTTTTCATTTCGAGTATTGAACTAGAATTTAAAATGTGAGCAATGAGGTGTTTTATTTATTTATATATTTTAGCGTGTGTGACTAAGTTTTCAAGAAGTTATCACACATTTACTACTGCCTCTCTAAATATGATTATTTATCTTGACCTTATTAAGTTTTTTTTTCCTAGTATATTAACAATTAATGCTTAATTATAATCAAAAGTAGAGTACCATATTCTACCAATCAATTTAGTGGATGTTGTGTTAATCAAGGGCGGCTCCAGACTGATTTCTCGGAGGGGGCCATCGAACTTTTCACTTAGGTCTATAAATTGTTCAAAATGCAAATTGAACGTGTGAATTCGTAAAGTATGCGAATCTAAAGTTGTAAAACAAAATTTCGGAGGGGGCCATGGCCCCTATGGCCCCCTCACTGGAGCCGCCCTTGGTGTTAATATCCAACACGTTATCCAGAGTGCATCAGGTCCCAACCATTCTGGATAGCAGGTTCTATACTGTACTATATCTCATAAATTTTTATTTAATTTACTTGTCTAAATACAGCATCATGTTTCAAAAATATTTATTTTCGCATCATTACAGAGGAAGTAAATTAAGAGTTTTTTACAGCATAATCGAAGAAGCTTCTCCTAAAAGCCATAGTCAATACTCCATATTGGTTTTGGTTCACAATAAATTAACTTCAAAATTTTCTTTTTTAATGGATCCCTATGTTTTTCCTAGTTTCAAGTCTCAGTGGTCTTAATCCAGGCCTGCTCATGACTTAAAATATATTTTCCAATCAAATAGCTTTTGTCTTTCAGTTAGACAGAAGTTAGAACTGAATAAATAAAACTGACAATAAGATTAATGAAATGCACAATGAGTTTACCACTTTGCCTCTTATTTGCATTGTAAAATATCTGCAGCAGATAAAATATTAGAAAAATGTTCCCCTCTTTTTAAACTAATTTTCCTGTATAAAGTATTATTTTCTTGGGAATAATTCCGTAAGCGGGGGCAAGTTCAGTTGGCGGCATTTTTTTTTTTCTCTCTTTGTAGAAGTTCAAACATTTAATAATGAAATACTGAAGAAATTTCAAACTACACACCAGGTTGTAAAGAGAATTTATGACTGATGGTGCTGCTGAACATTTTAAAAGATATTCAATGACTGCTAACCCATTATATGGCAGTTGGAACTTCTTTGAATCTAACCATGGCAAAGGGCTCTATGATGGTGTGGATGCAGTTCTGAACAGGTGTGTCTGGAAAAAAGTTGCCAGGTTGTTGTTACAACACAATTAGATTTCTTTAATGCAATAAATATCTGCATTTTATTTATTCCAAAAGTGACTGTAGAAGTTGCTGCAATTAAACTTGAAAAGAGTTCAAAGATGTCAAGTCCATATTAGGAATTCAACAATCTTGCTGAATTAAAAGTCTAATGAAGTCTTGCTGAATTAAAGTCTGAATCTAGCAAGTTGTCAAGAGAAAAATTCTGAAGCTAACAATAGCAATTTGTAAAGCATAGGTGACTAGTGTCTAGTAAATGATGATGGAGTTACTATCAGGGGCGGTTCCAGACTGTCAGTTTAGGGGGGAGTCATGACGAGGGACGTCAGAAGACTTCTTGAGGCCCTGGACCCTAACTGCAAATGTAGGTCCCAAAGAGACAGAAAACTAGGCAGGACCCGATTATGATCAACTAGGGCCCAGGGCATTGATGAATTTGGGGCCACCATCTATGAAATTTGTTAAATTTGGGTCCCGTACAATTTTAACAATTTAATAACTATTCAACCCACCACCACCCCCCATAATCATTGTACTTTTATAAAATTCTATCTATCCTTCCCTACTAAAGTGCTTTTTGAAAAAAGAAAAGACAGTAAAATCATATTTAAACCTCGTGTTCCAGCTCAATGCGCACCCCTCTTCCAGGGCCCGATTATGACGAACAGGGGCCGGGCATTGATGAATTTGGGGCCTCCATCTATGAAATTTGTTTTATTTTTCATAAAATTTTGACATATAAAAGAATATTTCAGAATAACATTTGAAAATGGGGGCCCTGGGCAAAGTCCCGATTTGCCCATGCGATAATAAGACTGTGGCACCAATTAGGAGCTTTTTTATTGAATTGTATAAACTTGTATTCAACAAAATCAATCCATAATAAAATTAATTTTTTATAGAAAATTCGTCTTTCCATTTTAGATAATTTTCTGAGAATGTGTGTGAAAATAACATTTGACGATTAAATTTATACGGATCATCACTTACCTATTCAGGTTGAGTTGAGAATGAGACTAGTTTTCCCTTAAGACTAAGGGCCTGGATCCGGGCTCAGCTTTGGCCTATCCCTTAAAACATTCTGGTCACTGATGAAAATGACAAATCATTCAGGCATTCAAAAGAGTTATTATAGATATAAATTTTAATTTAAAAATGATGTGACGCTCCAAGAAAAAGTGGGGGAGGTTCATTTTAAAAAATCCTTTAATTTATTCATTTAATTTGTATTTCATAAAAATTTTGATTTAATTGTTGATTGTAAAAAAAAAAGTAATTTTTATCAACATGGCTTAAGCAAAAACTTAGATTTTCGATTTACCATCTTCAATCATTTATGTCTAAACGACTAGAATTTTCTTAAATGTTTAACCTCTCCGTTTTTCAATTTTTCGACCACTCAAAAAGACACCTTATGATTTTGATCTACTTGGTCTACTAAGTCTACTTGGGTGATCAAAAGGTTTGTTTTCAGCACTTTGCTTCAATTCCAACGCACGATCACAACGTAAAAAATTTGGATGATTTTTTGGAAAAGAGCAAAACATCGCAAAATAAGTATTCCGTACTAAGGTTATTCTTTTAAAAAACATGCATTTTTTGAACCTCTTTTAAAAGAAGTCAGGGGTGCTGGAGGTTCGAAAAAAATTATACAGGGTGTCTACCAAATTTCTGAAAGTCAATTTCCTGACTTTTGGGAGGTTCCGGAAAAAAAATTCCCGACCAATGCATTTTACTTTAGGAAATTGCACAATGCCCTTGTCTTTATATTTGCATATTTTGTACAACTTCTTGAAATCAATTTTAACTGAAGTATACAGGATTAAGCTTTCATCAATCGAGAAACAGAAGTAGTCGCACTTTCTGATAGAATTAACTAATTGTTCTTGGAAACAAGGACGTATTTAGGGGGGTCCGGACCCCCCCCCCCGAAATTTTCATTTTTGTTACTAAAATGATAATGATATAGTCTTTTTGTGAAAAATTCAGCCTTTTTTACCGTTTGGAATCCCTCCCCCCCCCAAATTGTTTTCCTGGATACGTGCCTGCAGGAAATACGGTCCTAAGCCAAAAGCACGGACTAAGAGGGTACAGAACAATCATCCAAGCATTGTGAAAGAACTAAATGAAATTTGCCTAAAAGGTGGCGCTGGGAGTCGTACCCATTAATTTTTTGGCGCATGCGTCGTGTGTTAGTAGCTAAAACGTAAACAAATATCAACGGAAGCACCGCGCGGGAGATGCTTACGCCGTGTGTCGTCCGAGGGCGCCCATGCCGTTAATCATTAAAAGGGGGTCGCATATTTTCCTTTCAGAGGCTGACGCAGTTTCGCCCGTCTGCCGCTTCCCGATGATCGTCCTAAAGCCTCTTAGTCCGTGGCCATAAGTTACAAAGTAAGCAAATTTGTCTTTTACCCTCCCGTCGCGATTGATGAGCGAGCCCCCATTTCCCCCTCCTTATACAAACACATCACTTGATGCTTTCCCGGTCCGAAAAATGCGTTGCAATTGCTTTTGGTTCCAGTCTGACAATTAGAGAGAAAGGGTTAAAAAAAAGACACAAAAAAAAAATTTATTCTTTTGCTGAATTTTCCGGACCCATTTTCCAATTTCCCGGCTTTTTCCAGACTTTCCGGAGCGGTAGACACCCTGTTATATACACATATACAGGGTGAATCTAAACTCTTGGGCAAAACTTTAAGGGGTGATAGGGCACACAATAAGGAATCGTAATCACATAGCAATGTGGGGTCGAAAACGCAATTTTAACTTACCCGGTAATAATCACTTTGGGAAAAGTATTAAAGTGTCCGTCTAATTTCTTAACCAAGTTTCATAAACAACAGGCTCGTCTCCAAAAATTTCATCCATGAAATAAAATAGAATTTTTAAATTATCAATTTTAGTCTTCTGTTTTCGGGGAAAAATACATTAGTTTCTGACGAACAATGGCCGGAAAGTGCACTGTTGTTTCGGCACTTTTATCCAAAGTGATTATTAACAGCTACACGAAGACGGCGTTGCCACCCCCACATTGCTATGTGATTCTGATTCCTTATTATGTGCCCTATCACCCCTTAAAGTTTTCCCCAAGAGTATAGATTCACCCTGTATCAGGGTTTCCGCTACGGTCGCATTTTTAGCAAAATGCGAAGAGACTATCCAAAATGCAAAAATGAAACAAGACATTTTCGCTATTTTGGTAAGCCTTTGCTTTGAATAAAAATAAAAACATATTTTATTTGTTGTTATTTTCTTTATTATTGAAATTTTTCTATTATAAGACCGATAAAATATAGTATAAGCTTGGTATAATGCAGTTTTACGTAGTAATATTTCTTGAAAAAGAATATAGATCAAAGCTAAGACATTTAATTTATTTTAAATTTCAACAATATTCAGTATTAATGCAGTACGTGTTATGCTGGGCTTGAACTATCTTAAACTTGTTTTCTCTTAATGATAAGTACAATTATTAATTTTTATCTCAATTTTTTAAAAATGCTTATTTACTGCTGTGTATTAATTCTTTAAAGATGTCGTGCCTAAGTTTTAATATTTGATTTACAAATGTAAATGAAACACATTAAGGCATCGAGAATGCAATGTGAATGCTATTTACAATCCTATTAGTATTTTAGCATTTTGCTAAAGCTTCTTTTCTGATTTTAGCTTTTTTACTAAAGAACTTTTGAACTTAACTTAAACCCTGCCCTGTATTTATTAATATACATAAAATATACAGTTATTAGACTTACAATCGAATTCACTGATTAAGTTCCTTAACATCTAGTCTTACTTCTTAAAAGAAAAACTTCTTACACATAAAACCTTTTTATGGATAAATGAAATATGCGTGATTCTTTTTACAAGTTGTACTATACATTGAAATAGAGGATAAACTTAAATCAGTTACGAACTTTATAGGGGAAAAAAATTAAAGAAATCTTAAATATCGAAATTTTGTAAAATGTATCCATTTTTGAAAAATGTTTCTGAGCAATTCCATGTTTAAGAATTTTTTTTTCTAAAAGTTCATAAAATTCACCGTTTATTTATTTCATTGTGTAGTGCAGCTTCTAAAAAATTATCGTTAATTTTTTCGAACCTCTTGTGAAATCACTGAAATCAGTTCATGTGTAACAGTGTACCAAGATCGTGAGGCAGATTTTGTTTCTTCGACATAGACTTTTAATGAGACTGTAAGTCTTTACAATTATCTTTTCAAAGTAAAGTTAGAGATTTATTGTAACAATAATTGTTATTGTAACGAGATTAGGTTATTGATTAAGGCAAAGCTACATGAGGAATATATATCTAAAGGGGAGTATGCTTTAGGGGGAGAACTTTTTAAGGTGTTCTATAGCATAATCACGTTACATCTGGAGAAAACCACCCAAAACTCTGGACCTTTAGATCGACAGCCACGCAGTAGGCCAGAATCCTAGCCGCCATCTACCACTTTCAGTGGTCTTAAGCACTCGGCCACTGTTATTGTTTCAAATCAATTGGAGAATATTTAAAAAAATTGTTTGAAATACAAAAAAGTAAAAATGTTGTACACATAAAAATAAGTAAGAGATTAAAAATTGAACACTGATAAATTACTATAACTGTGGAAAATCATAAGTTGGACACCCTCATAATAAAAAAAGTTCTATTATAAAAAGTTAATTAGGCATAATAAGCATAAAATCTGGAAGGTAGATAATTTTTTTAATAAGCAATTTTAAATGACAGCAGGGGGGGGCTATATTGTTTTTTCCCCATTTTCTCCTTGTCCATTGTGGCGTTTTCTTACAAACTTTTCGTTTGTAGTCTTGCAGAGGCAGACTCGTATGTCCCATTTGTGCTTTGTCTCCGAAGCATAAGAAAATTCGCATTCAAGTTTAGTTCCTTGTATCCGAAATGCCGAAACTGAGCCTTTTACTTATTAGTCTGGGTTTAAAATGGAACATTAGTTAATGTCTGCTACCTTTGGTGTCCTAAAGAGAGTTTTACACCAGAAAGCAGATGCAAGAAGTGTATGCTTTTCGTAAACAAAAATTCACATGCTGTTCATTTGTGAAACGCATAATGGAACTGAAAAATGGCCTTTGGGGTTGTCAGCAACTCCCTGGTAAACTAATAGCTTTCATGCCCAGAACACTAAGAATTTATAATGGTTCTTGACCCCTTACTATACCCATCTTTAAACTTAAAAAGATATGCCACTACTAATTAATTGATTGGTGTTTCGTCAATGAACAACCTGATTAGCGCTTAGTTGAACACCTGATTAGCACTTAGTTGAACATGTGATTTCCCTTAGAATTTTTTTGGACACTGAAAGGAAACATGAGTTTTCGGAGAGAAAAATGTTTTAGAGGACACTGGGTTTTTGGCACGTAGTATATCATTCCATATTTAAATTTTGCAGAACGGCTTGCTTCCAGATATTCATTTTCAAAGGGAAAAACAGTTTTTCCTATGGAACACATTTCATATTTAAAAGCTTATAATCATGGAATGTGATGACAGGGTTACGAAGGTTTTTTTGTTTTAAAGCCTTCTTATGATTACCATAGCTCTTTCGAGTAGACGTAGTGCTAAAAATTCTCATTACTTTATTGAATTTCAAAATATATCACATTGATCTGTCTAATGCAGGTCATCACTGAAATGTGCACATAAAACTTCAAGCTAAATAGTCAGCTTCAAACTTTCTAGCACAGATTCATTCAGTGTAGTGACTAACAATGCCAGCATTTTTTTATCGTGTACAAAGTCGCTAATTAATCAGAATTATTTTTTGAGAGTTACAAATGCTGTATAAATATTAACACTAAAATAGCTTTAATAATGTTTGATTATGGGTTTTTTTTCTTCTAAATTTTAACGCAGGCCGCCCTGGAGCACATGCATAGCCCACAGGGAAGCATACTTAGCTTGATGTGTAATACGGCCCTGCTTAGGTATGGTCCCCTTCCCTTGTGACCCCCCACTTCCTCTTCTATCATTTTTATGATCTTGTAGTAGTTATGCTAGATTTGGATTCCATAAATTAATTATTTACAAACATAGGCCCTCCTTAAAGTGCTTTTGGAGACGAGGAAGGCTATTTGAAAGAGTGTGTGGGGGGGTTGAATATGAGTGTAATGTATTACGCACACACAATTCACACATTTTTCTACAAACCATTTTTTGATTTTGAGAGTTTTCTTTTATTGTGGGTCCGAGGCAACTACAATATCCATCCTTACCTTAATCAGGCTCGTTGTGACTCCTTCTTCCTTTGCCTCCATATATGGATGGATATGGATGAACGCACATATTTACAAAACGGCTCCATATTTTTCTGCCAAGGAGCAACATCTGAGCACGTAGAATATTGTGTGCATACTTTAGTGTTACAAAATAAACTAGTCCTCTTTAGAGAGCAATGGTCTTCAGAGCCCGACTAAGCCAACATGGGGCATACCATTTGGGATGGGGCATACCATTGCATCTTTCCAACAGAGTGGAAAGTGTTGTTGCTCCAGTATTGAATTAGTTAGAGCCGTGAGCTTAAAGATGGTAATAGCTGGCAGGTGCTTAAGCATTGTATTACTGATTTGATCCCTTCCAGGACATTTGTTGACGGGTAGCGCCTCGATGATTTCCACCATTTCCGATGGGAGGGCTGGTGGGGTGTGAGTTTCAGTTGGGCGTGCGAGGAACTCCTGAACTGCTGGCTCAATGTTGAGCAGAGTAGGCTCGGTATTTTGGAATTGGAGTTCGTATTTATCTGCAATTGCATTGAGTTTGTCGGTTTCCTTGATAAAGTACCTATTCCCTTGCTTGATGGGGGGAATGGTTAAAGTTTGGTTTTTAATTCTCTTGATGGCACGCCATACCGAGTTGTCTTCAGGTCCAAGGGACTCTTATGTAGGCTGCCCACTGAGATGATTGGTGCTGCCGAATTTCGCGTCGGACTTGAGCGTTGAGGTTGGCATAGCAAGTCTTGTCTGCGTTGCTGCGTGTTCTTTGATATTGTCTCCTAGCACGGTTTCTCTTCTGAATGAGGGATCGGATCTCGTGCGGTAGAGTTGTGGTGTGCTTGACAATTGGTTTGGAGGATCTTGAGTGCGCTTCCTTGATTTCCAGGCTGAGTTTGTACGCCTCGGCGTCAATGTCAGCAGGGTTGCTGCAGGTGGGTACAGTTTGTTGAGAGTCCAACAGATGCCCGACAAATTCATGCCAGTCAGTTTTGAATCTTGGTTTTGTGGGGAGGATGAGAGGCTTGAGTGGGACGTCTGCATAGATCGGCAGATGGTCCGAGGTAAGTTTGTCGATCGTGCAGACTTCCGGGGTGCATGCGAGGTTGTAAATTGCGTAGTCTAGAGTGGAATGTTTGGTTTTGTCGTCACTCACGTAGTGGGTGGGGGTAGGTGGAAAAGCCATCCTAATGTGATCCTTTATAAGAAGTTTTAGGAGCTGGTTCCCGAAGTGGTTGTTATTTTTACAGTTCCATGCAAAGTGGGCAGCATTGAAATCACCCATAATGATGCATTTTGGGTGATATGCAAATAGTTTCTGGATGTCGGAAGTAGGGAAGGTAGGGAGGTGCCTCACGTAGGCCGATGTGACTATGAGTTCGTAGTCCGCCTCGATGATAATGGAGACCGCTTCTAGAGTTCTGAGATGGATCTCCGTGACGTGCCTGTGTTTAATATTGTTTTTGATGGACAAAGCGACGCCACCCGCTAGGCGATGGGTCGTGATTTGTCTGTCCTTGCGGTAGAGTACATAGTTTGGGACGTAGTAGTTTCTGTTGGGCTGAAACATTGTTTCTTGGATGAGGGCAACATCAAAGTCTCCATGAGAAAGAAAGTCCCGGAATTCGGGGAACTTTCCATGGAGACTATTGGCGTTCCATGATAAAATTCTAAGTTTATTCTTCTGAGCCATTATTGGAGTTAAAATAGCAGTTATAGATTTGCAGCATCTGGAAGACCTGGTCTACCGGCTTGGAATGCTGTTTGAGTTTTTGCGTGACTTCACTAAAGAATTGGATCATACTGTTTATATCAGTAAGTTTAGTTAACTCGTTCATGGCAGAGAATAACTCTAGAACGTTGGAGACAGACTCCTGGCTTTCCGTTGATTGGGTGGCGCTCAGAGTTGTCTTTTTCTTGTTGTTGTCAGGTTTGTGGGCTTCCTCTTGAGAGGTCGACATACCAATTGGGAGGGTCTTCGTCGCGTTTTGTTTGGTAGCTCTCTTTTTTCTGGTTGGGCCTGGATTCCTGGGACTTGGCGCCTGGTTTCCCAGTGGACTTGTCATCGGATCCGGTGGGCTCCACCTGTATTTCAGAGGTGTTGGGCTCCTTAGGGGAGTCTGTGGCATCATTCTCGATGCATTCCTCTTGGGGAGGCATGAGAGGGGCAAATTTATTGGATACTTGGGTGGCGAGTTTGACAGGCTGTAGAGGCTTGGCTGGCTTGGGTCCTTTGTTTTTATTGGCGGGATTGCGAGGGCATCCCCTGTACGTGGCCGCACGGTCGCCAGAGCAGTTAACGCATTTTGCGGTTTGTTTTTTATCCTTTACTGGACATGACGTGTAGGTGCGCACTTTAGACACTTCGGTGTCAATGTGCAGGTGGCCATAGGCCAAGCAATTATGAAATTGCTTGACCTTCTTTTTGTCACGGTAGGACTCCGTCGTTACGTTGAGCCTTCCAAATTTGGTTATCCTGTGCATCTCCTCAAGATTTACGTTTGGGCGGAACGCGACTAGGGCAATTGCCTAGTGTTTTTGTAGCTTCTTGGAGTACAAGAAATTGATGTGTAAGGGATCGAGCCCTTTTGCAGAGAGGAATTTGTCTATGTCCTCGATGGGAGTTGAGGTTGGTATGCCTTTGATGACATACTTTTTGGGTCGTAAGGCCTTGGGGTCCATAGTTTGAAACCCAATGTTGTTATCATTGAGGTATTTTTGTACCTTTCTGAATGTTTCTTCGTCGGGGATAACCAACTTGTGTTTATCACCCGTCAATGTGGAGGTGAACTCATCCCCGACAATTTCGGAGATTGCATCCAGGTCCTTAGCATAATTGTTTTTTAATTCCGCATATATCGTGAGTTTAGCAGGTCCTTTGCCAGCTTGGCTGGCCGCGGCGGCATACGATTGTGTTGTGGGGAGCTGTGGAGCTCCAGTGTCCATATTCTCCATGGTTTCTTGCTCGTCATGAGTGGAGGGACCAGCAGTGTTTGCTGGTTCGTGGTTGGGCACGCTGGGGTATTCCAGGCAATGGTGCTTGGATGTTTCTTCCGTGTTATCGTCTTGGTCAGAGTCGGATTCTGGCACTTTCTGTTTTTGCGCCGTAATGCTCGATACTTGTGTGGTGGACATGATCATTATGCCATGTCATTCTTCGAATTTTGCGAGAGCATTGCGATTAAGCCCACGAAATAGAGAAAGTCCCTGGCATTTGATTAGGGTGTCAATCTCTGGCCGTTTGACCAAATCGCAGAGTTCACTTTCATAGGCAAGTCTGGTCTGTCGATCCCTCAAATCGAAGAAAGCGAAGTAGAGTAGATAAAATACATAATCTGGACAAGTCGTTGCATCCCATTTTGCTTGAAAAATGGAGTAGAAGTCCATAGGGACCTTGCTGTCATCTTCGTTAGTCGTACAATTCTGGTGTTGTACGCTAGTGCTGTTATTAAAGTGTGTGGTCGCTACCATGATTCAGGTCAAGTAGTCGGTCTGGTCTGGTAAAGGAGGTGTGATAGTAAGAAAGAGGAAAGATGTGGTATAAAAGAGTAAAAGGGGGGGCCGAGACGCCGGCTCTTCGCCTATTGCTTGCTCCAAGTGCCCTTTGGGCTTTGCACGTTAACAAAGCTTACAGGGGTGAATGGAGAGCAGGCTGTGCGTACACGCCCGGTCTAACCGTAAAAAACAAAAAATATCTGGGGACGGCAGGAGAGTGCCGTATAAACAAGGCACGAAGTCAGGATGACTTTGGGAGAGTAGACAACTTCTGTCCGGGTCGGGACTCGAACTCGGGTCTGCAAGCTTGGTATCGCAGCGCGCTGCTGACTGGGCTGGCGGGGACGAGCCGCCGGTCTTCCGCCGGGTTAAGTGTTTGTCAGGCAAGGCTGCCACTTCTACTATTTTGGCCTGACAAGGGCCGTGCTTCCCCTCACAAGACGAAACAATTCACAGGAACTGCTGGACGGAAGTACGGTTTGTTCCCACGGGAACAGATGTCGTTGGGGACGAAACGTCAGTAGGAAGGTCTCTGTCGAAATGCGCTCCGGATGACATGCCGGCTGGGTCTCTCCAGAAAATGGCTTCTCACGAACAGTGGAAAATTTGATAGAACAAGTAGCTCTATCTATTGTGATGGCATTTAAAATCATTTCATGCAAATACTTTTTTATTTATTGCTAGTGGCCCATTCATTACCACTCTCCCCTACAATGATTGATGAACAAATGACCAAAAATCAGGAGAAATGTATACAAATCAG
Organism: Cheiracanthium punctorium; assembly: GCA_038373885.1. Taxonomy (NCBI): domain Eukaryota; kingdom Metazoa; phylum Arthropoda; class Arachnida; order Araneae; family Cheiracanthiidae; genus Cheiracanthium; species Cheiracanthium punctorium. Next base: position 242,194 of record JAWZYV010010269.1, read on the forward strand.
ATAATTTTAATGGCCATAAAGAAGTTATGAACTTCTTAATGGCTTCTTACAAATTTTGTGTTCTGCGAAGGTATTTATCATCTCATCATAATTAATGTTCTGAGTAAGATCAGAATTCATACAGAGCACAGAAAAAAGCAACAACTTTCGTTGAAGGAGATAGGACCGAAGTGGTGATTTCAATCTTTTTAACAAAGGAAAAGACCTTTCTCCGCTACAGTTTGAAACTGGAATAGTAAAAAAAATCCTAAGGGCAGTTTCTACATTGGCAAATGCAGAGGATAAATTTAAGGTCTTGATCATTTTCAACATGTCTAATGCAGATGAATTTTCAGTTACTATAGACCTAAATTGCTGCAATTCATGTGGAAATTCTTCATCTAAATCTGATGGATGAAATTTTAACAATTCTTTTCCATCTTCTTGGACAGAGGTGCCATTCATATTCAAAAAAGCAAAGTTTTTGGACAAGTCTTCATATGGCACTTTACGTCTACTTAAATTGAATATTAACGAATCACAAAGTACATAGTGGCATGTATTAACATAATTGGTACGAGGGTCAAAGATTACTTCAGGTGTCTGACTGTCGTCTAAACACTTACTTCGAGGAGCAATTCTTTTTCTTTTTGTTTCATATGACGTGTCTGGCAAGATTGTCAAAGCCTCCCTCTCATAATTATCAAAATTATCTCTGACAGATTGTATGTAGTCTATTAATGTATCAAACATAGATGAAACTAATTCCAATTTTGCTGAGGAACTTTGGAGAACTGTACTTGTTTGATTTAATCTTTGCAAAATCGAGTCCCAAATAACGGTATTCAATGCATTTTCAAACTTTAGTAGTTTTTTATGAAGAACTTTTGCTTCATTTCGGGTGGATGGTGTTTGGTTTGCATCAGATGTCAAGCCTTGCAGAGTATTAATGATTTCAAGATAATTTTTTCTCAGAGCTTTTGTTGCCTTTGCATCAGCACACCATCGTGTACATGATCGATTTTTCAGTGTCAGTTTGTGTTTATCGTTTTGCAGTTTGTCGTTTAGTGCTTGCCAGCGGTGTGCTGATGCTGAAAAAAAAAATAAGGTATTCCAGAAGTGCAAGACTCTGCAGCACTTACACCAACTAAGTACAGTGCATGAGCTGAGCATGGAACATATATTGCTTGAGAATTCAAGCTATGTATTCTGGCCTGAAGCCCACTATATTTCCCAGCTAAATTTGATGCATTATCATAGCTCTGGCCTTTGCAGTTTTATATATCAAGTCCAATATCCTCTATTGTCGAGAGAACAGTGTTGGTTAAATATACAGCATCATGGCAAAAATTGGTATAAATTTTAAAAATCTTTCAACTGGATCATAATCTGGACCAAGATATCTTAATATGAAACAAAGTTGATCAATGCGTGTTATATCTGGTGTTGAATCTACAACTATAGAAAAGTATTTAGTATCCATGATTTCTTTTACAATTACGTTTAAGACTTCCTTTGCCATTAATTCTACAAATTCATCAACTATAGTTGATGATAAATAGTTCACATTTTCTGTTCCTTTATTAGCAGACTTTTTAAGATGTTGTTAAGCTAAAAAAGGATCAAACTGTGCAATCAGTTCAAGACAGCCCAGGAAGTTTCTGTTGTGTGTAGAGCCAATGGTTTCATTTTCACCATAGAATGCCATTCCCCTCGAAGACAAAAATTGAACAGTAGCAACAACTCTGTGTAAAACTGAACGCCAATAATCCACTTCAGTACGCTGCTGAACAACCATTGCAGAGTCTATTCTTTGAGCACAATTTAATCTTCGAGAAAAACTGAGAACATTTTCTCGATGCATGAAAGAATTTTCATGCTCTTTCAGTCTTACAGAAACATGCTTCCAGTCATCAAAGCCTGACGTTGCAATGCTGGTTGTTTTATTTCCAAATAACTTACAGACCTAGCAAGAGAGTTTCTTTTCTGACTGGGACAAAACAAGCCACTCTCTCGACACTTTTTCATCATTTTGTTTTACTCTATGAAAATGACTTTCGTTTAAAAACGTTTGCATCCACCTATTATTTTTTCCAGTTTCAGCCAATTTATCAATATTTTGTGGCGGTGGATTCCACACAAAATGTTCAATCATAGCATCTGTGACCGTATTCCATGTGGCTGGGTCACAATTAAAAAAACTGCTGCTACAGCATGGTTCGATTTCTGTCACTTCTGTATTTGAGTCTTTCACCTCCTCACAATTGAAAATACTGCTACTGGAACAAGGTTCAATTTCAGTCACATTTTCTGTAGCGTTCGAATCTTTTATAGAGTCTTTCACTTCCTCACAATTACTAAAACCGATGTTAGTATCAGTATCATTACAATCTATCTCTTCAGAATACTCCAAAACTGATAATACGTCTGGCTTTACCGTATATTTCAGAATACTGTCTTTCGACTTTTTTGACTCAATATTCTTAGTTTTTCTCAGCTCCAGACATATACTTTTGATTCATGACGAAATCTGAATATAAATCACATTAAAAATATTTTAAAAATTCCTTTCAAAAAAGTAAAAAACATGATGAAAACCTTAGCATCAGTAATCATCACTTCGAAGCACTAAAAAACATGTATACAGAGCAGCATTCTGTAGTTGTTTTGTTGCCACAAAAATAAGAAACTCGGTTAGTTGATCATGGAGTTTTTCAAACACAAGGAAAGTTGTGGATAGTGCAAGTGGCAGTTGACGTGCCTAGTAACCAGGGGGTAACCCCCTTTGCCTTCTGTGTGACAAGCAATGAGTTCCTGTAATATAATTTCATGGAAGAAACGGTTTTCAACACCAAAAACCAATATTAGTTTTTGGGTGACTAAACGATCAATGAATGATTCTAATAATTTGAAATCATTATGCAAACCATTTATCTTTCAGCGGTATTATTTAATGTTTTACTGGTTATGTTATGCTTTGTTGGTCAAAATGCCCCATAATTAAGGTGACCATACGTCCTCAATTTTCAAGGACAGTCCCCAATTTTTGTGCTTTTTTGGAACGTGTCCCTGTCCCCAAATTGTAAAGAAGCATTTGAGGACAATTTTTAATTATTACATTGCTTTTTAATTAGATTACTGTTAATTATTTCATTAATTATAAAATGTCCCCAAATCTGAAACAAAATTGGGGACATGTCCTCAATTCTACGTTCAAAAGTATGGTTCTTTTACCCATAATTAGCCACATCGATTTAAATATTCGTAAAAAAGCGTCTGAATTACATATCAGTTTTCTTTTTATCATTGCTCATTTTTAGTGTTAATGTTAAGTCTAAATAAGATAGAAATTAACTGAGACATGACATAAATTCATACAAATGTACTGATACTGTCCTTTAAGTGACATCACATAGTAACATTTGGCCGTTAAGTGATGTCACATCAAAATGTAGGAAACCTATATACGTTTTACATCGTACTACCCACTGTATTCTCATATAATCCCAAAATAACTCAAAAGTGGTCTTTAAAAAAAAAGCCCTTGTAGTACAGTAGCTTTAAAAAACAATGGTTAACGTTTTTAGCAGAAAAATTTTCTTTAAAAAAATTGCACATTTCTGGAATAGACATTAGTATCATTTCTTGATTTGGGGGGCCCGCTTAGGTCGGGGGCTCGAAGCAGCTGCCCCGCCTGCCCCTGCCTTAGTCAGGCTCTGATGGTCTTCTAAAGAGGAATTCTCTTTCAGCAGCACAATGTGATATGTATGCAAGGCCTCTGGTTAATATCTAGGCCCCTTATTGAAGACCATTTGGAGGGGAGTCTGGAACCGCCACGGGTTAGTATACTGGGGAAATTAGAAAAATTCATTACAATGACTGCTTTGAAGTGTCTGTTATGGTACTGGTTGCAAGCAAGAAAGTTTGTTTGCTGTGGAGAGAATGGATGCATTGGCAGTGCCATCTCTACATATTGAATTTATACTTATTTATTTTTCTTGGAATAAGAATGTTGTTTAGATTCTTAACCCAAAATTATTTTAACAAATACAAAAATTTTACAGTGTCTGGCTGGAAAACAAGTTTGAAAACGCGATTTCACAGCTACTTTGTTTCCTTGGCGCCGTTAAAATCGGCAATTTAGGCACCAAAAATCAAGGTAGGATGCATATTGAAGGTGCTAACCCGTACATGGTTTCTACAGATTTCACAGCTGTTGCTTCCCTGACATCTATCGCGCTCTTTCCTGACTTTATCTAGCGTGCTTTCCCGAATTTTGCGTTTCTATTTTTAACATTACATCCTTTAATTAATAATTTTTTATATATTTTGCCCTCTTTTTTTACAAATAATAATAATATTAAATTAATATATACAAGAATCTTATGTGACATCACTGGATTCTAACAAAAACCATGTTTGATAATAATTTAGGATAAAATTAAGCATATTTTGACTGCACAAGATATGCCCATAAAGAACACATTTTAAAATTATTTATAAGATTGAATGAGAAAATGAAAATAAAACAATTTCTATACTTAAGTTCAAACAGCAAATATTTTCTTGATTTTACTGCATAATTCAATTTTTCTTGCATTTCCCTGACCTTTCTTCGATTTCTGCTAATTTCCCTTACTTTTTCCCCAAATCCCTGGCCCAAAACTCATTTCGCCGACTATCCAGGTCTGTAGAAACCCTGCCGTATTTACGCTACCAGTTTATCTAGAATCGAATATCTTCGGCCATAATATTTTTAGATTTGAATAATTTGTAATAATTCAGAAACAATTGTTTATTTTGGAAAAACAGGCAAACTTTTTTAAACCAAGATCCTCATCTAGACAGTAATAATATAGCCAAATAATAATAATTTTCAAATATTGGTACAAACCCTCTTTTGCTTAAGTTTTGCTTCTTCCACTTTTTTAATGATAGAGTTAAGAGCTGTTGCTATATTCGTTTCACCCATTACTCTCAAAGAATGATTTTGTAATTGGCGTTTGATTTGATGAATACAAACTAAATATTTTCGTAATCAAAGAAACGCTACTTGTGTTAATTTTTCAACCACGGACTATCAAAGAAATAACAAATAAGTTCCAAAGTCCTTAACAATACCACGGAATAAAACGCATGCACACTGCACACCGCATCGAACGAAATTTAAGAAAAACAAAGTTCAAAACAAAACACTATTGCCAACTCCGACGAAGAAGAATTTCCCTGGTCTGGCGCTGGTCGACTTAGACAAGCGTCTAGATAGTAGAAAGAATCCTGCTTCTCATCTCTTCCCTTCCCAGTGCGCATTCTGTGTCGCGCACGATGTCGAATGTGGGTGGACAAGAGCAGCATGAGACCAAAGCACACACACACACTTCGTGAACATTTGGGATTGATTATGTTTATATTGACATCGTATTCAAACAAATCTTTGTTTAAAAAATTTTTTAAGTTACCTCACTTTATTGTGAAATAAATAATGTTTTAGGATAGCTGTAATTTGCCTTGCGGTCTCTAAAAATAGTGTTATTGGCTTTCTCTGACAGTTTAGCATGATATTCGCATAGATATCGGAAATTTGTTTCAGTTATGCTTGATGAATTTAATGTTATAAATTTGATGATTAAAATAAAATAAAATTTTTAATGCTTTCAGGAAGTTTGCTGTGAGCAAGATTCAGAACAATAAAAAAATATGCTAATAATTGAAACTATTTTTAAAAAATTATTCATACACAATTCTTTCAAATTTTGTAAAATTTACTGTTGATTACAAAAAGTTCTGAATAAAATATATATTAAACTAGATTTGATTTATAAATCTTATACTTTATTTGGGTTGCTGCAAACTGTAATTTGGGTTGTTCAAAAAGCACAAATCTTTTTTGAAAGGTAAAAGAAAAAGGATTTTTTGTTTTGTTTTTCTTTTTTACCCCTTTAAAAGAATCATATTTAAGGTGCATGAATTAGTGCCCTTAGCTCAATAATTGCAGTAATATGGGAGTTAGTTTGATTGATGTGTTCATTTGACAATAATAAGAAAGCGTGTGAGTGTGTAAATGTATTGACTTTGTTCAGTGGTGGGAAAAACTACTTTTTTTTTGTAGCGCGCTACAACTACCGCTACTTTTCGAAAAATGTAGTTAACTACAACTACAACTACTTTTTGACAAATGTAGTTAGCTACACTACTTTTGAAATATAGTCGCTACTTCGCTACTTTTAAGAGACAAATTTTGCTAACAGATTCAATTTGCATTACATTCATATTTAAGGATATTTATATACTAATTAGAGAAAACTATCGATATCGAAAGCCTTGGTTTTCTACTCGCGTCCAGCGTGATTAATGACCTCAGCGGGTGTCTCTCGCGTCCAAAGAACGCGTTTATTAAAAGGTGGTTTCCTTGTAGCGTTGAGCGCCGCAGATTTGGTGGACGCACGAAAGACCCCGGGCACCTTTTCGCCTTTAATTAGAAAAAACTATTGCTCTAATAAACAACTACCAGGCGAGTATTTGAGCAGGGGGAGGCGGGCCCCCTCCGAAAATGTAAAGCAATTATTAAAAAGGAGCTATTTTGAAACATTTCTTTTAACTTTAGAACAATAAAGTTTAAAATACCGAATCGTCCCCCTCCCCCCGAAATGGAAGCCTATATATACGCTACTGGCAACTACTGCTAATTATTGAAGTATTGCTGAAACTAATTAAGTTTTAATACCTCTATGATAAAAATAAATTGGGAAAGTGAGCTCTGAAAGCATGAGAAAAATCATGAGAACTAAAAAAGTTTTTAAAAATATAATAATAAAATGGATGTCTGAACGGGAAAAAAAGGCCCGTTTTGAGACCCCTTTCATGTTGTACAAACATTCTAGTTTCTTGAGCACAAATCAAAATTAATGAGTATAAAAGCCTTTTTTCATGACTTACCAAATTAGTGATTTATGACGAATGACCCCTGTGAACCATGTAATATTGTATAATTGTTTTAATTGAAAACATCACATATGATATGCATATTATAAAATAATGAAAACAATTACTAATTAAATTCATGATATATCTATTTAAAACATTGCATTAAAAAAATCCTCTATATATGTTAAAGAAATTTTAAAAGTTATTATCATCAACACAACTTTTTCTTTGTGTTAGGTATAAAAGAATTTTATAGAATTATATTGTTATTTTAAGGCTAAGAGAGAGATAAGTCTCTAAGGATTTTACAAACTATTAATTATTAATAGAAATTCTCATATTTTCGTATTAAATTCTGAAAATTATTACACAAAAAACCTAATAATTTAAATATAATAGACACTTTAAAATTTTAACGAAAGAAAGAATTTCAACATATTCATGGAAGACTGCCATGCCTCTAGTATAAAATAAAAACCACATAAATTTATTCAAAAACATGTTTATTAAATTTTAACAAGAGCTGGATCTCAAAATTGTTATCCGCCAAACATGATCGTCGAAGAGAAAATGCGTCCGATGCAATTGAAAACAATCTTTGTACAGATGCACTGGACGGCACGCCAGTGTTAGTTTTTTTGAAGGCTTCTTTCATATACGTGTACGAAAGCGAAGATAGGGGTTTAATTGGCTCTGACAAGAACCTTGTAAGTTCTTCCTCGTAACTATTTCGAGTGCATGCGAAAGAGAAATTAAAAAAACCTGAAAAGTCATCATCCATGGGCTGATCCTCGATACTGATATCTGAAGTTGTCGGAAACATATTCTGGAGGTATTCCTCCATCCATTTTTTTTGGCTTCGGTCTTCCTCTCCTCCTCAATCCAGAATAGTTTGAATCTGGGATGGAAACAAGCTGAGAGAACAGTTTCTCTGTCCCACAGCAAATGACTAAATCTCGTTTCCACCTGACAACTGAAGATTTTGCGCCCCCTCCTATTTTTTAAAAATGCAACTAGGTAGCTTTCATATACCATTTAGCGCTCATATACCATTTTCTTTTCTTCATCATAATATTTAAAAAAATGCTAACTAATGGATATAAATTTTCAATAACGCCTTTAATTTCTATTTTATTGATCTAGTCTTAGAAACCATTATCATTGTGTTAGAAAGAAGAACAGAAAATAAGTCTCGAAGCCTTTTTATTGTTACACAATTATGATATAGATAAAGGAAATTTAGCTTAATAAAAATTATTATTGCAGTATATATAAATTTAATATACAATAAATGGAGAGATTTGCGAGGCCTTTATTTTTCAGGGGCTCACGGGCCCACACGCCCGTGTGATAATGAGACTCTCGAGGCCCCATCAAAATAACCTCTGTTCAACTTTGGACCTCTCTTACCTTCCTTTTTTTTCCTCTTTATGGCAGATTGGTGATTCTACAAATAATACTGAGAACGATAAAAAGAAAAAAGATGCACAATGTCAGGCTTCCGCTTCAGGCAAAGCAAACCCCCTCGCCCCCCCCCTCGTGTTATGCGTGTGCGTGTGTCCCCTGGGAGGGGGGGGCGGGGGAGTGATTGGGTGTCTTTCAAGCATCAAGGCCGATTTCCAGTTGCGTCTTTTTCCGGACGCAGCGGGGTTTTTTTTTTAATGGTCAAGGCATTGTACAAGGGGGGATACAGTGCAGGGTCGAAGAATTTATTGACTTTTAATGACCACCGCCAAAGGATAACGCGTGAAACCACAAAAGCACGCCCACCGCTCAGTGGGGCACTTTTCTCCGCAGTGCGTCTTCAAGATTCTGAAAAATATATTGGGTTCCCATTATAGCGTACTGAAACGCACTAGTTATGCTTGGAGTCAGAAGAGAGAGAAATTGCACCACGGGATCAATCGCCGGAAATGATGACACGGCAAAAGTAGCTTCCAAAATTCGCTACAAACTACTGTTTTTTTGTAGCGCGCTACACGCTACACTACTTTTTTAAAAAAGTAGCGCGCTACACTACAAACTACAAAAAAAAGTAGCGGCTACTGTAGTTTCGCTACAAGTAGCGCGCTACTCCCCAGCCCTGACTTTGTTGTGTTTCTGCTAAATGTTTTCAATTTAAATTAATTTTGAACATTGTTCTGCTGTGTTATGGTAAACTTACACGAGGGATATCTGCCTCAACTGGAGGACTTTTTAAGGGTAAACTGTTTTCTATTGCTGAAAATATTTTCAAATGGGTCATATCGGAATTTTATTTAACTTTTTTTTGAAAGGGCAGTTGCCCCCCCCCCCTTCCTGCTCCTAGTTAGTTATGCTATGATAATATTTAATCTTTAGCTTATGTAGATTTTATACTTGACATTAATGATCCAAACTAATGTGGACACAATAATATACTATGTAAGGGCGTATATATATGCATCTAAATAGGATTAAAATAAAATATTTGAAATGATAATTTTTTACAATCTAATTCAAATCTTTTTTCAAAAAATAATGAATTTTATATTTTGCTATTATATATGGGCATGCATCTAGGGGAGGTCAGATGGGGCACATGCCCCCCCCCCAGCCATGCCTCATTTGCCAAAAATTAAGGTTTGTACTGTGTGAACTAAACTTTAGTTGTGGCACTGATTATATGTATTTTTGTTTTTATGTGATTAGCTTACTTTAAAAAACAAGAAATTGAAAGTCTTTATTTTCTTTGGGAGTGTTTCTTTTCACTTATGTTGAAATGGATTCTCACTGGGTCTTTTTATTTTTATAGGTCAACTCTTAAAAGTTGATTTTTTATTTAAAAAAATACCAGGCCCCTTGTAAAATGTATTGCATAAAAAGTAATTGCTTATCATTAAAACCCTTTAGTATGGTGCAATAGTTTAAAATAACCAGTTACAATGAAAATTGTATGAGTGGTGCAGATTTTTAGCCTATCTATGTAATTTGCTCTGAAAAGGGCCTTTTGCTGCTTTGAAAAAGCTCACTCTCTGAATCGGACATCGGGAATAGAGCAACGAGGTGCGAGAAACAAGTAGCAACAGCTAGCAAAGCGAAATGCAGAATGAGCGAGAAGTTTCCCCTCTATCCTCTTCCGTTCCCACCCACCTTTGACATCATGCGCGACACAGAATGCGCACTGGGAAGGGAAGAGATGAGAAGCAGGATTCTTTCCACTATCTAGACGCTTGTGTCCACTTAGCATTTAGCCATCCCAGAATTCTGTGCGATAATCTACTGCATAGATATCATAGATATAGGAATAACTAGATCACGCATCCGTATACTAGTAAGAGGTTTTTCTTGTTGCCAAATATCTTCGGTGGCATCGCCCATGATAGTGGCAGAAAGAAGTGTCTTGATCATGGTTTATGGTTATTTTCGCCACTAGTCCAGCATCTTATTTATTTATTTATTTTTAATTAACTTTAAGCATTATCATGCCCAAGTCGTGCTGTGCGTATAATTGCACCAACAGGTCTAAGAAAGGATCTGGAATATCTTTTCACTAATAAATGCTTGAAATTGGGGTATTGAAAATCAAATACCAATTGATGTTCAATAACAGTAGTATTTTTAAATTTCCTATTTACCTATGCTTTTCGTTCACTTTGTAAAGTAATTGAAGGAGATATTACACATCCTTCTTGAATTAAAGTAAACATTGCTTGATTCATGTTTCTATATAAATATAATCCTAAAACATTTGACCGTACGATATATATATATATATCTATATATATATACTTATTTTTAAATTGCATACTTGGCACTTAAACTATAAAAAATGAGATAAATAAAGCATCGTAATTTACTTTTTACGAATAATTATTAATCATATTTTACAGGAAATGATTAATTTTTCTATCATTTTTCAAAAATAACTCTTGAATTGGGGATATTGAATTTATCTTATTTATTCTAACTAGATTTTCCACATTTGAGCATTTTTTAACGACTTTTAAAATTACTAGTTTTAATATTAAATTCACTTTTTTTAGTTCAACGTGATTGTTTGTTTAAGTCTTTATTTATGTTTCTTTATACTTTTGTTTAAGTAAGCTTTAAGTTAGTGTTTTATGGTAAGTATTTTAACTTTTTTTTTTTTTTTTTTTTTTTTTTAAATAAGCATATCAGCTCTGTAGTGTTGTATCAAATCCACAGTTCCAAATCCCATAATTTGCATCAGCAAAAATTGTTTTCAAGTATATATACAATTGGGGAATTTTTTTTTATAAAACCTGAATTATCAAGGATATTTTTTTCTTAATTCTTGTAGCCACCATGCTTTTCAAAATTATAAAAGTGTCGTTGATATTTTTTAGGACTGAATTAAACAAACATCTTTAACAATGTATTTTAATGTACAATAAGCAAATGAAGTAAAATGTCAGACTGCGGACTCTTGAGTACATATTGAAATGGTTATTGGCACCTGAGGCAATCCATAATTTTGCCATCCCTCTCATTCTTTCATTCAGAGTTTTGACATTGGAATTTGTTAATGTTGCTTTCGTATTTTAGTTTTTAGCTTTGATTTTTTTAAAAGTATCAGGAAGAATACCTAAAAATATGCTATACATAGTAAGCCTTCTTCGAACATGTACTGTTATTAAATTGAGAGTTAACAAGATTTTTAAAAATATTTTAGTACGGCTTCAACTTGGTGGAGAATTATCTCGCTTGAATTCCAGCATAAAATAATGCTTTATTCCTTATATTTATCCCTACTTTATTTCTTTACTGCAAATTTGATATTGAAATTACAATAAAATATTGTTCCAATGAACTTTACAAATATTTCAGATAAACAAAAATTTAGTATGAGATCATGATTTACCTACTATTACAATTTTAAGCTATGTTTGTCAGAAAAGGATGTAAAAATAATGAACTTTTGTGTATTTGGGATTCTGAGAAATAAACATGTGTGTTTCTCTGTAGGAAACAGGGAGACGCATGAAATAAATATGTATTAAATGCATGCATTTTCACATATCTTCTCCCATCAAGCTTTTTGAAAAAATATTTCTTCAAATTTAGTCGAGAGTATGGTAAAATTAAAGAATAGAGAATGTTTTTATTCAAAACAATGAGCCTTGGTATATTTTAAACAAAGAATAATAATCTATTGAAAATATATTAACTGTATTAAAATAATCTATATTTACTATGTTAGTTATGAGAAATGTGTGAAAAACATCCACCCCAGAAAAAAAAATGGGGGTGGGTATTTAAAATATCCTAAATATTAATATTAGCTAAACATGTTTTTACCTGTACAAAGTTGTGGATGTACATAAGCGAAAATGCACTGTTCTAGAAAGGCAATTTTTAGAAAACTGGTGTTTACATTTAGGGTTCCAAGTTTATTACATTGTAATATTTTTAGAATGTAACATTATAACTTTTTGGAAATCGGTTCCTTTTTAAGATATAAAGGACGTGTAAAAATCACGTTTTGGACTCTCACTTCAAAAGGGATAAAATTTCCTAAGTATAGCCTTTTTGCTTAAAAAAAAAAAAAAAAAAAAAAAAAAAAGAAGAAGGCGTATTTGAATCTCAAGAACGTTAGAAATACATTTATGAGGGAAAGAAAGATCCAAACTCAATCACCAAACTATGCCACAATATTATGATTTTCTTAAAATGTAACAAGAAGCACAACCCCCCCCCCCTTGATATGAACATAGTTTTCTCTTACGAGATCTATGACACCTCGGTCTTTTACCCTAGTACTTCGAATACACAATTGATACTTAATTTCAGTTCACATCTTTGTTCAGAAAAAGTTTTTGTTTTCCTTGTGTGCAAAAATAAACATTTTATCGATTATTTTAATGTGTTACATTTTTAGACCATCTAACAGCAAAAATAAACTAAAAATAGCTAGCAAAATATCATAACAAAATGTTTTTTCTTTGAATTTGGTTCTCAACGAATCATTAATTCTGTATTTAAATGTAAATTAATGCTGTTGCATAGCAGTCGTAAGCAGCGACGTTTTCGTCTTTCTGCCACTATCGTGTCGTCTGCTCCGGAAGTGCACTGGCAACAAGTTTCCTCCCCTTGTGCGCAATCTAGTTCACTATTCCTATATCTATGCCCTGGACAGACATTTGCGAAAGAGACTGCCGGCCTCAGCGATAAGCGCGCGTTTGCGCTTCCCGTCGCGAAAGGGTTATCCGACAGTAGTAGAGTAAAAACAAATTTTTGTATTTGTAAACTGGCGTTTTTAAACTTTCAAACAGCGTGCGAGAATCTCGCGCAGGTGGTGAATATTTTGCAGCGCGAGAATACCTCGCGCTGTAATATTTTTTGCGCGAGATTTAACCCATTTATGCCTAGCGTCCCTTTTTTGGGACGGCATTTTCGCTATTAGTCGAAAATGTTATTTATATTTCCTAGCCTCTATTCATGAGTATTGAGCCTCAACTCTACAAAATATTTTAACATGACCAAGTAGGATGTTGATATTTCGATTTTTATGCATGATGATTTTAAAAGAAATCATCCCCTGTTCAAGAAGTTGACATCAGAAATTTATCTATTATTTCTGTTATCAGTAAAAGTCGAAGAAAGTCGCAAAAATATCCAGGCACAAATGGGTTAAGAAATTTATGCGAGATTCTCGCGGTCTCGCACTCTAGCGGGAACCCTGTTTACAGTTCAGGTCATTTTTAAGTGAAATGCGTGTTTGTTAAGCGAATCGTGAGAGCAATATTCGGTTAAGGGATGAGTTAAAGGAAAAACGTAAAGTTTTCGGATTGAAATGTTTACTTTCTGCATCGTATTTGTGAGTCTCTTTTCCCATTATTTCAAGGAACGTTTCTGGATTTTTTACACTGAAATAAGGAATTAAAGCACTAATTACATATTGAAAACTGAAAGTATTAGTTGTTAAAATATTATATTGTATTGTGTGTATTAAGGCAAATCTGCGAGAGAGGTATCAGTCTAGGATGGTGGGTGTCTTGGTCAGAGGATTTTCTGAGGAGTTCTAACGCTTATTCGGGTTACATCTGGAGAAAAACAACGAAAACTCCAGAGCGTTAGATCGTCAGCCGCGCGACGGGCCCAAATCCGGGTCCTTCACACTTCGGCTGTCTACCATTCTGAGTGTCTTATCCACTAGGCCATGGTTGGCCTACTAAAGTATTAATTTAGATTATGATTCAATGTTGTGAAGAAGGAAAGAGACAAAGAGCACCAAAGAAAATATTGTTCAAGAGCACGTTCTGCACTAGTAGCAATCCAGGAACTATGAACAAAGTTCCTGTCTTTTTGAACAGAAATTTATATATAATATTTTTTTTTTCATTTTGAGAACCGAATTTTGAGGCCCCTTAGATTTGTGAAGCCCGAGGCGAGCGCCTCATGCGCCTATGGGAAATCCGCCACTGGTCCGACTGCATTAAGAAATGCTTCTATCGCCATCCGCTAAGTCATGATGTCATTCATTGAACATAGCGCATAATGTATAGGAATTGTTTTTCTGTAAAATAAAACTATAAATTCCACACGTACTATTTTCAATAGCACATTTGTTTCACTATATAACAATAGCATGCACAAATTAAGTAGTATTCGACGAATGTTTACGAATAGCATGCCCAAATTAAGTAGTATTCGACGAATGTTTACGGGAGTTAGAGTACGAATGAACAGAAAGACATATACAAACTGATCAATAATCATTTTTCTACTAACTTTGTTGAAAGGTGTTAAAAAGTACCAGAATCTAGTAAACAGCTCTGAACAAATAGATAACTACCTGCAAGTGACAGGGAAATGAGCAGTGAATCAAATAAGCGCATTTTGGCATATTTACAGTTACATTCAAAGCTGTTTTCCAATATATTTGTTTTATTTAGTCACTGGCTGCAGTACCCATCGTTTACAGATTAGTATGTAATGCAAATTCCCAATAAGCCCGAATTTTCGTCTGCATTGTAGGAGTATAAAAAATGGAATTAATATATTGGCAATAGTATACACAGCAAAATTATAACTTTTGTCTATTGCTAAAAGATAACAATCTGGAAAGTAGCAATGTGATAGACCTAGCTTCCTGTTCTATTTATCAAGAAACTGTCATCAAGACAGGCATGCAATAACTAAGGCTCGCATTCACTCGTCCAGAGATTTGTGGACGGATTTGCGGTTCATCGCGCGCAGCTACACGCGGAGGGCTGCTTTGCGAGACCCGCCCTCGTTTGCGATTGTGTCAAGCGCAGCGGCTGAGTACAGTTACTTCAATTCAGAAGTAGGAAATTCATGTTTCTTTTGGAACAAAGGTTTTTAATTCGTAAAAAAAGTGTATTCACTTTTCCCCCTCCCTCTTCGCTTAAAAATTCCCTTTCCGATTTTTCTCCAAGTCCGATTGCATTAAGAAATGTTTCTATCGCCAGCCGCTTGTATCCACGCCCACGGTATATTCATGCTTGATACGAAGCGACAAGAAAGGGAGTGTTGCCAGTTAAGAGGATTTGAAGCTAGCGACATTTCATTGCTTTGAAATCCCCAAAGCCGTGCCTGCTCCTTGTAAAATTCCCCACAGCCTGTTTTAACTTACAGAAATCTTCGGCATACAGGGCGGGTACAATAATCCGACATGTTTCCTTTGGCTACGCCCCTGCTGATTATGTAGTCTTTATGAAACTCGTTTATAAATGGCAAATTTTAATTAAAACTCGTTATTATATTATGAACAATCGTTAATCCACAAAATAATCCGAATTTATTACATTCCCCTGTACGAATCGGCAGTTATATAAATAAACCGGTAAATTTCATAAATATTCAGTAATTTACCTCACTTACCTAGTTCAGTCGTGTATATAAATAATCACCGGTAGTTATACATAATCACTAGCTTATTACCTTTGTCTAAGATAAAGGATGTATTTAAGGGGAGGGTCGAAAGGATCCAAACCCTCCCCCAAATTTAAATTTTGATTATAACGATGACGTATTTATATAAAAAAAAAAAATTCTGCCTTTTCTACCGTTTGGAACCCCTGTGATTTTTTTTCTGGATACATCCTTGCATAACACACACATATATATATATATATACGTATTTATACAATATTCCCCACGTTCTGTTTTAACTTACAGAAACAGAAATCTTCGACTTAGAGGGTGGGTACTACAAGTCGATATTCCTCCTTTATACACGCCGCTGCTGATTGTGTACAGTCTAATTAAACTAGTTTATATATTGGAATTTTTAATTCAAAACTTGTTTCTCAATGATGAATATTCGTTACTCCACAATATAATCCGAATTTTTTTCATTCCCTATTGCGAGTCGAGAATTACACAAATAAACCGATAAATATCATATATATTCAAACGATTTATTGAATTTACCAGTTTATTACATTTACCGTAGCATATGCTTGTACAAATTTATCTGACATTCCCTGCATTCCTTTTCATTTTATTTTAACCCATAGATATCTTGGGATTAGAGGGAGGGTACTATGATCCGATATTCCTTCTTTGGCCACACCCCTGCTGATTAGGTGCATTCTCTAATGAAACTACTTTATCAACAGAAAATTACAGTCAAACCTTGTTTGTCAATGATGAAACATCGTTACTCGAGAAAAAAATTCCAATTGTTACATCCCCCCCAATGCGGCTCGGGAATTATATAAATAAACCGGTAAATTTATGAATATTCAATTATTTATATCTGCGTAGTTTAGTGATGGTAACGATCTAGTTGGTGATTATACATTATAATCAGTTTATTACAGTTACAGTAACATACGCATGTTTGTATTTATCTGTAATCCCCGCCCCCTACCGACACACAAATGTTCCGTTTTAACCTACAGAAAACGTCCGGTTAGAGGGCGGATACTGAAATCCATATTCCTCCTTTGTTTACGCCCCAGTTGATTATATACAGCTTGAAATGAAAATAGTTTTAAAATTGCATATTTTAATCAAAACGTATTTTTAAATAATGAACATTCGTAAACTTTCTTTTAAAAATTGCAGAGGAATTTTCTTTTCAAATCCATGAATTTTAGATTTCAAATATTTTTGTGAATATTCAATGTTATTTATGAGATATTAGAAAAATTCATGCCACTAGTTTCAAAAAGTTTGTATTTTAAATCGTTTAGTTATTAAAAAGAAAATCGAAATTTAAGAACATAATCTTAAGCATATTAATTGGTAACAAACTGCATTTTTTTAAGATATCACTTTTCGAGCCAGCATCTCTGCTAAAAATGTGCAGTGTATGAAACTGCCCCAAAAATACTTGTTTTGAGAAAATTATCTATGTATTTTATTTATTTATTTTGCTTTTATTTTATTATCATTATTATTATTTTGCTTATTTATATAGGTCAAGCGATAAATATTTCAAAACCGTTTTGTTTTTTATTTATATATTTTTATTTATTTATATATTTTTATGTTTCATTGATTCATTTTGATTTATTTATTAGTATTATTTTGCTTACTTTAAAAGTCAAATGATTAGGATTTCAAAACCATTTTATTTTTGTTTTTACAATACTAGAAGGAATAATGAAGCGGAAGTGAAGCATTTTGTACAGTATTACAATATTTTAACGTGTTTCTGAAAAAGTGTGCATATCGGAAGTTCCATACCGTAAACATCATTCCTCATAACGATTTTAAGATATTGACTAGGAATACAGTTGAATCACTGGGCAATTACGTAATATTAAGGTAGGGAAAGAAACATTACAGGCCCCATTTGCAAAATCGCGTAGAATCTCCAAAATGTCGCCATACTTGGCAAAATTTGGGGCCGAAAATATGTCCCCAAAAGTGAGTTAAGTTCTCGCACCAATATTTCCGGATATTTCTAGAAAATCCGATGTTAACCAATGGTAACACAAAAAACTCCGGGTTCTAATTAAACGATTTTGTTGCAACAAAATGCAAAATTTAATTATTTGATGGGTGTTCTGTTTGTAGGTCCAGAAAAACGATCATTTTATGCCTTGTTAAAAAGTCGCTTTTCTTGCAGGGTTTGAAATACATTACAATGAAGCTCACGCTCAGTGCAGCGCAGAAAATAGAAAACTGAGCTCACGCTCAGTTTTCTATTTTCTGCAACCTCTCTTCCCGCTTCACTTTCTTTGATGTTAGCAACCTGTTTACACCAGGCCGAGCTGAATATTCATGTTTTTCTTTGATTTGGAAAGAAAATTAAAAATTTTTAAGAGAGTCCAGTCCATTATTTTTATTTATTTATTTAAGGTTTCTTTTTTTTTGGGGGGGGGTAGGGGAGTGCAGGGTGATATTGCAAATATTTTTAGAAAAATATTGTGGAATAAGAGATATTTAGTGATTTGAGGAGCTGCAACAACTTTTAGAATGATTTCATTAACAGTAAGTTCGACATAAGTTATATAAGCTTCTGAGTTGAAGACGTATAGTCAAGAAAAAAAAGGGGGGTTTATATAAATTGGGTGAGGGTGAATAAACATATACTATGTACTATAGAAACTAATATTTTGAGATATTATCTTAGACTCATCCAGACTTTTAAACGAATTCTTTTAACGCTGGAAAGTAGAATTATGTGCGCATCGTTATAAATAATAGAGCGTTTGTGCATACCGTTTCTTCCTACGTTAACGCTACACGGAGTATTTTGACCATTACGTAACATTACGTTTTGAACATTACGTAATGCGCGAACAAAGATTCATGCAGTTTGAAAATTTCAAAATCTAATCAAAATTTCGGAAAAGTTTTCCCAAAATCACAAAATCTAATCAAAATTTTAAAAAATTAGATGCCTATAGTTTAAGTTGAGTGACCACCTATTATGGCCCCAAATTTTCATGAGGATCAATATCTAAACAAATTTACTTTTCTCCGAGGCTGATTTAATTTAAAAATTTCAATTACCAGAATTTAAGCATAGTATTATTTGATATAATTTAAAGTCATATCAGATACGATTGCACAAATTTAGATTCTTGTTCTATTTATCAAGAAACTGTCATCAAGACAGGCATGCAATAACTAAGGCTCGCATTCACTCGTCCAGAGATTTGTGGACGGATTTGCGGTTCATCGCGCGCAGCTACACGCGGAGGGCTGCTTTGCGAGACCCGCCCTCGTTTGCGATTGTGTCAAGCGCAGCGGCTGAGTACAGTTACTTCAATTCAGAAGTAGGAAATTCCTGTTTCTTTTGGAACAAAGGTTTTTAATTCGTAAAAAAGGTGTATTCACTTTTCCCCCTCCCTCTTCGCTTAAAAATTCCCTTTCCGATTTTTCTCCAAGTCCGATTGCATTAAGAAATGTTTCTATCGCCAACCGCTTGTATCCACGCCCACGGTATATTCATGCTTGATACGATGCGACAAGAAAGGGAGTGTTGCCAGTTAAGAGGATTTGAAGCTAGCGACATTTCATTGCATTGAAATCCCCGAAGCCGTGCCTGCTCCTTGTAAAATTCCCCACAACCTGTTTTAACTTACAGAAATCTTCGGCATAGAGGGCGTGTACAATAATCCGACATGTTTCCTTTGGCTACGCCCCTGCTGATTATGTAGTCTTTATGAAACTCGTTTATAAATGGCAAATTTTAATTAAAACTCGTTATTATATTATGAACAATCGTTACTCCACAAAATAATCGGAATTTATTACATTCCCCTGTACGAATCGGCAGTTATATAAATAAACCGGTAAATTTCATAAATATTCAATAATTTACCTCACTTACCTAGTTCAGTCGTGTATATAAATAATCACCGGTAGTTATACATAATCACTAGCTTATTACCTTTGTCTAAGATAAAGGATGTATTTAAGGGGAGGGTCGAAAGGATCCAAACCCTCCCCCAAATTTAAATTTTGATTATAACGATGACATATTTATTAAAAAAAAAAAATCTGCCTTTTCTACCGTTTGGAACCCCTGTGATTTTTTTTTCTGGATACATCCTTGCATAACACACACACATATATATATATATACGTATTTATACAATATTCCCCACGTTCTGTTTTAACTTACAGAAATAGAAATCTTCGACTTAGAGGGTGGGTACTACAAGTCGATATTCCTCCTTTATACACACCGCTGCTGATTGTGTACAGTCTAATTAAACTAGTTTATATATTGGAATTTTTAATTCAAAACTTGTTTCTCAATGATGAATATTCGTTACTCCACAATATAATCCGAATTTTTTTCATTCCCTATTGCGTGTCGAGAATTACACAAATAAACCGAAAAATATCATACATATTCAAACGATTTATTGCATTTACCAGTTTATTACATTTACCGTAGCATATGCTTGTACAAATTTATCTGACATTCCCTGCATTCCTTTTCATTTTATTTTAACCCATAGATATCTTGGGATTAGAGGGAGGGTACTATAATCCCATATTCCTTCTTTAGCCACACCCCTGCTGATTAGGTGCATTCTCTAATGAAACTAGTTTATCAACAGAAAATTACAGTCAAACCTTGTTTGTCAATGATGAAACATCGTTACTCGAGAAAAAAATCCCAATTGTTACATCCCCCAATGCGGCTCGGGAATTATATAAATAAACCAGTAAATTTATGAATATTCAATTATTTATATCTGCGTAGTTTAGTGATGATAACGATCTAGTTGGTGATTATACATTATAATCAGTTTATTACAGTTACAGTAACATACGCATGTTTGTATTTATCTGTAATCCTCGCCCCCTACCGACACACAAATGTTCCGTTTTAACCTACAGAAAACGTCCGGTTAGAGGGCGGATACTGAAATCCATATTCCTCCTTTGGTTACGCCCCAGTTGATTATATACAGCTTGAAATGAAAATAGTTTTAAAATTGCATATTTTAATCAAAACGTATTTTTAAATAATGAAAATTCGTAAACTTTCTTTTAAAAATTGCAGAGGAATTTTCTTTTCAAATGCATGAATTTTATTGCATTTACCAGTTTATTACATTTACCGTAGCATATGCTTCTACAAATTTATGTGACATTTCCTGCATTCCTTCTCATTTTATTTTACACACAGATATCTTGGGATTAGAGGGAGGGTACTATAATCCGATATTCCTTCTTTAGCCACACCCCTGCTGATTAGGTTCATTCTCTAATGAAACTACTTTATCAACAGAAAATTACAGTCAAACCTTGTTTGTCAATGATGAAACATCGATACTCGAGAAAAAAATACCAATTGTTACATCCCCCCCCAATGCGGCTCGGGAATTATATAAATAAACCAGTAAATTTATGAATATTCAATTATTTATATCTGCGTAGTTTAGTGATGATAACGATCTAGTTGGTGATTATACATTATAATCAGTTTATTACAGTTACAGTAAAATACGCATGTTTGTATTTATCTGTAATCCTCGTCGCCTACCGACACACAAAAGTTCCGTTTTAACCTACAGAAAACGTCAGGTTAGAGGGCGGATACTGAAATCCATATTCCTCCTTTGGTTACGCCCCAGTTGATTATATACAGCTTGAAATGAAAATAGTTTTAAAATTGCATATTTTAATCAAAACATATTTTTAAATAATGAAAATTCGTAAACTTTCTTTTAAAAATTGCAGAGGAATTTTCTTTTCAAATCCATGAATTTTAGAATTCAAATATTTTTGTGAATATTCAATGTTATTTATGAGATATTAGAAAAATTCATGCCACTCGTTTCAAAATTTTTGTATTTTAAATCGTTTAGTTATTAAGAAGAAAATCGAAATTTGAGAACATAATCTTAAGCATATTAATTGGTACCTAACTTTGCATTTTTTTAAGATATCGCTTTTCGAGCCAGCATCTCTGCTAAAAATGTGGAGTGTATGAAACTGCCCCAAAAATACTTGTTTTGAGAAAATTATCGATGTATTTTATTTATTTATTTTGCTTTTATTTTATAATCATTATTATCATTTTGCTTATTTTATAGGTCAAGCGATAAATATTTCAAAACCGTTTTGTTTTTCATTTATATATTTTTATTTATTTATATATTTTTATGTTTTATTGATTTATTTTGATTTATTTATTAGTATTATTTTGCTTACTTTAAAAGTCAAATGATTAGGATTTCAAAACCATTTTATTTTTGTTTTTACAATACTAGAAGGAATAATGAAGCGGAAGTGAAGCATTTTGTACAGTATTACAATATTTAAACGTGTTTCTGAAAAAGTGTGCATATCGGAAGTTCCATACCGTAAACATCATTCCTCATAACGAGTTTAACATATTGACTAGGAATACAGTTGAATCACTGGGCTATTACGTAATATTAAGGTATAGAAAGAAACATCACAGGCCCCATTGGCAAAATCGCGCAGAATGTCCAAAATGTCGCCATACTTGGCAAAATTTGGGGCCGAAAATATGTCCCCAAAAGTGAGTTAAGTTCTAGCACCAATATTTCCGGATATTTCTAGAAAATCCGATGTTAACCAATGGGAACACAAAAAACTCTACATCTCGGGTTCTAGTTAAACGATTTTGTTGCAACAAAATGCAAAATTTAATTATTTGATGGGTGTTTTGTTTGTAGGTCCAGAAAAACGATCATTTTATGCCTTGTTAAAAAGTCGCTTTTCTTGCAGGGTTTGAAATACATTACAATGAAGCTCACGCTCAGTGCAGCGCAGAAAATAGAAAACTGAGCTCACGCCCAGTTTTCTATTTTCTGCAACCTCTCTTCCCGCTTCACTTTCTTTGATGTTAGCAACCTGATTACAGCAGGCCGAGCTGAATATTCATGTTTTTCATTGATTTGGAAAGAAAATTAAAAATTTTTAAGAGAGTCCAGTCCATTATTTTTATTTATTTATTTAAGGTTTCTTTTTTTTTTGGGGGGGGGTAGGGGAGTGCAGGGTGATATTGCAAATATTTTTAGAAAAATATTGTGGAATAAGAGATATTTATATTTGGATTATAATATTGTGGAATAAGAGATATTTTGAGATATTATCTTAGACTCATCCAGACTTTTAAACGAATTCTTTTAACGCTGGAAAGTAGAATTATGTGCGCAGCGCATCGTTATAAATAATAGAGCGTTTGTGCATACCGTTTCTTCCTACGTTAACGCTACACGGAGTATTTTGACCAACCACGTTTGGGATTTTATACGTGCGCATGCGCTGTGTTGTCCAAAGGCATTTAACGTTAGCGTTACAGTGAGTAAAACCGGTATGCACAAACGCCTTAATAGCTGCGAAGGTTCCCCTTCTGTGACGAACGTTACTTTTCCGTATTGCTCGGGAGCAACGCTGTGAACAGGAGGTCATGAAGTGAATTTGTTGCTACGTCTTAGATGTAAATCTAAAAGGGTTAAAGTATCGAAATACTGAGACAGATAGTACCGCAACTACAGTTTACGTTTCTCGGGACAAACCTTAATAGGAGAACAAACGCCATGCTCTCAAACTAGCCCAGCTTGAGTTGAGGATGTTAGAGTATAAAATATTTTTTCCATATCTACAATGCCACCTATTCCCTCCTGCGAAGCACTCATAGATATAGGAATAACTAGATCACGCATCCGTATACTAGTAAGAGGTTTTTCTTGTTGCCAAATATCTTCGGTGGCATCGCCCATGATAGTGGCAGAAAGAAGTGTCTTGATCATGGTTTATGGTTATTTTCGCCACTAGTCCAGCATCTTATTTATTTATTTATTTTTAATTAACTTTAAGCATTATCATGCCCAAGTCGTGCTATGCGTATAATTGCACCAACAGGTCTAGGAAAGGATCTGGAATATCTTTTCACTAATAAATGCTTGAAATTGGGGTATTGAAAATCAAATACCAATTGATGTTCAATAACAGTAGTATTTTTAAATTTCCTATTTACCTATGCTTTTCGTTCACTTTGTAAAGTAATTGAAGGAGATATTGCACATCCTTCTTGAATTAAAGTAGACATTGCTTGATTCATGTTTCTATATAAATATAATCCTAAAACATTTGACCGTACGATATCTATCTATCTATCTATCTATCTATCTATCTATCTATCTATATATATATATATATATATATATATATATACTTATTTTTAAATTGCATACTTGGCACTTAAACTATAAAAAATGAGATAAATAAAGCATCGTAATTTACTTTTTACGAATAATTATTAATCATATTTTACAGGAAATGATTAATTTTTCTATCATTTTTCAAAAATAACTCTTGAATTGGGGATATTGAATTTATCTTATTTATTCTAACTAGATTTTCCACATTTGAGCATTTTTTAACGACTTTTAAAATTACTAGTTTTAATATTAAATTCATTTTTTTTAGTTCAACGTGATTGTTTGTTTAAGTCTTTATTTATGTTTCTTTATACTTTTGTTTAAGTAAGCTTTAAGTTAGTGTTTTATGGTAAGTATTTTAACTTTTTTTTTTAAATAAGCATATCAGCTCTGTAGTGTTGTATCAAATCCACAGTTCCAAATCCCATAATTTGCATCAGCAAAAATTGTTTTCAAGTATATATACAATTGGGGAATTTTTTTTTATAAAACCTGAATTATCAAGGATATTTTTTTCTTAATTCTTGTAGCCACCATGCTTTTCAAAATTATAAAAGTGTCGTTGATATTTTTTAGGACTGAATTAAACAAACATCTTTAACAATGTATTTTAATGTACAATAAGCAAATGAAGTAAAATGTCAGACTGCGGACTCTTGAGTACATATTGAAATGGTTATTGGCACCTGAGGCAATCCATAATTTTGCCATCCCTCTCATTCTTTCATTCAGAGTTTTGACATTGGAATTTGTTAATGTTGCTTTCGTATTTTAGTTTTTAGCTTTGATTTTTTTTAAAGTATCAGGAAGAATACCTAAAAATATGCTATACATAGTAAGCCTTCTTCGAACATGTACTGTTATTAAATTGAGAGTTAACAAGATTTTTAAAAATATTTTAGTACGGCTTCAACTTGGTGGAGAATTATCTCGCTTGAATTCCAGCATAAAATAATGCTTTATTCCTTATATTTATCCCTGCTTTATTTCTTTACTGCAAATTTGATATTGAAATTACAATAAAATATTGTTCCAATGAACTTTACAAATATTTCAGATAAACAAAAATTTGGTATGAGATCATCATTTACCTACTATTACAATTTTAAGCTATGTTTGTCAGAAAAGTATGTAAAAATAATGAACTTTTGTGTATTTGGGATTCTGAGAAATAAACATGTGTGTTTCTCTGTAGGAAACAGGGAGACGCATGAAATAAATATGTATTAAATGCATGCATTTTCACATATCTTCTCCCATCAAGCTTTTTGAAAAAATATTTCTTCAAATTTAGCCGAGAGTATGGTAAAATTAAAGAATAGAGAATGTTTTTATTCAAAACAATGAGCCTTGGTATATTTTAAACAAAGAATAATAATCTATTGAAAATATATTAACTGTATTAAAATAATCTATATTTACTATGTTAGTTATGAGAAATGTGTGAAAAACATGCACCCCAGAAAAAAAAATGGGGGTGGGTATTTAAAATATCCTAAATATTAATATTAGCTAAACATGTTTTTACCTGTACAAAGTTGTGGATGTACATAAGCGAAAATGCACTGTTCTAGAAAGGCAATTTTTAGAAAACTGGTGTTTACATTTAGGGTTCCAAGTTTATTACATTGTAATATTTTTAGAATGTAACATTATAACTTTTTGGAAATCGGTTCCTTTTTAAGATATAAAGGACGTGTAAAAATCACGTTTTGGACTCTCACTTCAAAAGGGATAAAATTTCCTAAGTATAGCCTTTTTGCTTAAAAAAAAAAAGTAGAAGAAGGCGTATTTGAATCTCAAGAACGTTAGAAATACATTTATGAGGGAAAGAAAGATCCAAACTCAATCACCAAACTATGCCACAATATTATGATTTTCTTAAAATGTAACAAGAAGCACAACCCCCCCCCCCTTGATATGAACGTAGTTTTCTCTTACGAGATCTATGACACCTCGGTCTTTTACCCTAGTACTTCCAATACACAATTGATACTTAATTTCAGTTCACATCTTTGTTCAGAAAAAGTTTTTGTTTTCCTTGTGTGCAAAAATAAACATTTTATCGATTATTTTAATGTGTTACATTTTTAGACCATCTAACAGCAAAAATAAACTAAAAATAGCTAGCAAAATATCATAACAAAATGTTTTTTCTTTGAATTTGGTTCTGAACGAATCATCAATTCTGTATTTAAATGTAAATTAATGCTGTTGCATAGCAGTCGTAAGCAGCGACGTTTTCGTCTTTCTGCCACTATCGTGTCGTCTGCTCCGGAAGTGCACTGGCAACAAGTTTCCTCCCCTTGTGCGCAATCTAGTTCACTATTCCTATATCTATGATCTACTGGCTACTGTTACTACTGCTTGTTTTTGTTTACTTCTGATTATCAGCCCATGCTTCGGATGATTTAAAATCATAATTTCTTGAAATTTATTTACTTTACACTTGTCATGTCTGTCTGAAAAAGTTAATCATTTAATGTGATCTTATATTTGTATTATTTAAAATGCTTAATTTTTTATTTGTTAAAATGATGTTCTGTTTGCATCTGAAAAATACAAATTTCTCACGGATACATTATCCAACTTCTTTTATTGTAGCTGAGTTGTTTATCCCATTTGTGCCTGGATATTTTTGCGACTTTCTTCGATTTTTACTGATAACAGAAATAATAGATATATTTCTGATGTCAACTTCTTGAACAAGGGATGTATAAAATCATTAAGCATAAAAAGAGTTGAGGCCCAATACTCATGAATAAAGGCTAGGAAAAATAAATAACGTTTTCGACTAATAGCGAAAATGCCGTCCCAAAAAAGGGACACTAGGCATAAATGGGTTAAATGTGGATAGTGTTTATCTCAAAAATATTGTATGCGTGAATGTTTTTTGCTTGCTTTCTTTAAAAATTGATGCATGAATATAGTTGAATTCCTACTACTTAATGTCATGCAGATTCATTCCATTCAAGGCCGGATTAAATCCCCCCCCCCCGAGAAAAAATAAATTGATGTAAAAGATCCTATTTTATTTCCATAAAATGGAACTGTATGTCAATCTTCTAACTAACCGTCCCCACCGGCAGGGTGCGAATTGACGGGGGGGATGCCGGGGATCGTCCCCGGCTGAAGAATGTAATATCCCTGCCTAGAGAAATATTAATGGATCCCTGCCAGGGATACTATTTATCCCCTGCTGAAGAAATATTAAACTGGTGAAGGAATGCTTCGGATTGAAGTCAATAAGTCAAAATGAAGGTGGTATGTTATCGTTTGTTACTATACTCGAAGGCGATTGCCTTAAAATTTCGTCTGTTTTCCAAGCTAAAATCCCTCAAGGGTGGCTTCCAATACAGGTACATTGTATATAGCTTGTGTATCTGTGATTCCATAGAACAATCTATGACTTTTGATTAAATATAAGTCAGTTCCCACACGTGTCGGCGATTGCATTTGTCATGTAATATCATGTGAGGGGAGCATTTGCACCTTCCCTCCTTTTTCTTTTCAAGTGTCCCCCCCTGAAGAATGTTTTCTTTCAAATGTCCCCCCCTGGAGAAATTGTTCAGTTCGCACCCTGCCCACCGGCAAACTAACCCCCCCCCCGACAAACTTGCAATAATCCGCCACTGATTCCATTTATTAACTTTAAATGATGTATATTTTTCGGATTTAAAAAAAAAAATCTTCATCCATCAATTATGGATATTTTTCTGTTTTATTTTAGATAATCGCAATATCGTTAAATTTAATGTAAATCTGTATAATAAAACAATTTTTACTTATATTGCAGTGTTTTTGTTACGAAAATGTGTAATAAATTTAGAAAAATAAAAAATATTTAACTCTTGCCTCTTTTAAATTGTAATTTTACATTGTTAACTACTAATGGTTTCTTTTGTCTATCTGTTTCTGTCAGATGAAATATTGCACATCCACAATGAAGTTAAACTAGTAAGATTTGAGACATTGGAGCAGAAAATTAAATAATACTGCTTCATGTCTTAAGTCTCAATGGTAAAAGTGTAATTCAACTGTCTAGAATAGGAGCATCTTTTGTTGTAAGTAAATACTGAGCTGCGGATTCATTATCTTAAAAAGTTTGTATCTAAAGTGTGGTTTAATATTTATTTTTTTTTAATTTTTTTTAATTATTGGCCTTTAATTTTTTTCATTCCTTTATTTAACGTTCTAATTCCATTAGATTAAATGTTGACCTGTTTTATTTTATATTTATTTATTACTAGTTGGAATAGATTTTTAAAGTCAAATTTACTTGAAAGATCTGGATGAGAAATGTTTGAAGTGTTTACTGACAATAACTAATGTAGATCATAGTATACTATTTCTCAGATTTATAATGGCAAAATTTGTTATAATAATTTTCATATTATTGATCAAAATTAATAAAAAAAAAATACTTTAATTATGGCAAGAATCTTTCCAAAGTAATCCTTAAATTATTTTTTAAGAATATAGTAAATCTGTAATTACTAACGTATTTATATATTATATTGTCATCATTCAATTGTCCATAATTTTTTCTTCCTAATCTGTGCGATTAAGCCACGGTAATGTTTTAAACAATTGCACGAATCTCAGTTACTGATGTTGATAACCCTATATATAGATCATATGATAATATACATAATTTTTAAGGTGAGCGGTATGATAATTGTACCATTATTAATATCAAATCTGTTACCAGCAAGGTTAATTTAAAGATTTTTTTAGGTACTTGCATATTATCCTGGCAGTCATTCCTCCCAAACTATTTTTTCATCAAATGCGCTGGCAAACTATTGCCAATGATACTCCAAACCAACAATAATTTCACGTGTCTGACACTGACATTTATCTTGGCAAAAAATTGTTCATCTTGGTGGACTGCCGGGATAACATGTAAGTACATTTTTTTATTTCTTTAATAATTGTTTGTAAGAAAAATACCTGTTTTTTCGTATAAATTGCTAGAAATTCAAAATGTTGGCACACCATGGAAATCTACTCGATTTTACCCGATAATGTAGGCAGGTATGAAACTATCACTAAATTTAGATTAAACTTTTTAAAAGACGAGCTTTCCTCTCATTTTATCATGTTTTTATTAATTCACTTTCTTTACAGTTCAGCACACATGCGTTGGTTTATTGTTGGCACAAGGTTGTTACCAGGGCCGGCCACAGGGGCGGATGCAAGGCACCTGGGTCCCGGTTTCAGAGGGGCCCCCAAATCCGTTCTATATTTTTTATTATGTCTCTCTCTCTTATCGTGAAAAATATAAAAGATTTCTTTAAATTAAAGTAGACTGATAGTGTTGTGTGACTACTCTGCATCTTTCAGAGCTATACATCATTTATAAAAGTGTCTTTCTACGAACAGTATTCTTTGACAGTACACCCCAGCTCTGATCAAATGTCACTTACCTTCGCACCTTTCACCGTGGAAAGAGCTAAAACATCAGTTAGAGAAAAATGCAATTATCAGATCTGGACCATTGGTCATAACGACCGCTCATTAGCGAATTCTTTGAAAAGAACCGAAACCCAAAGAACAGCGGAAGAGGCCTTTTTGTTGTCAAGACCAAGGACTGATTGATTAATACCTATGGGGGGGCCCCCTCTAAACTATGTTGATACGAAGAACGTTTCACGCGTCTGGCATTAATTTGAAGATAAGAGTACACAAAGAATAAAAAATAACCTGCATTTGGGTACCTTTGCAAGCATGGGAACATTTCCCCCCCCCCATTTACAACTGTGCAAATGTGTTGGTCAAATCCTATTTTGCAGTTACTCCTTCTCTCAAAGTTACTAACCGAAGTTGAGCCATTGGAAGTGTCTGCTTGTATTAGACTTTGTACGAGTCTATTAACTTTTGTGTATATGTTATATATATTTTGAAAGATTTTTCTTGAATTTTATGACTTTCACGGGCCTAAATTATGGATTAAGCTTTACCAATTTTATCATCGCGTTTTCTACATTTGAGAAAAGGTAAGTCGTTATTTTGTTTATAATAGCCGAGATTGCAAATAATTAGATAATTTTCGTCAAAAAGTTTTAAATTGTGTTAAGTTTCACATTTATAAAAGTTTTAAATGCATTTTGATTGTTCCCGTAACTTATATTTACGCGATTTAATCCCTAAGCAATAAATGAGTATGTAGAGTAAGCGAAGTTCTGCAGTCAGATGAAACAGCTATTCTGAATTAGAAAAAGTACTTTTAAATCTGTGTTTATTGAAAATTAGGAATATAAAATATTTCAAACACACACATTAATCGATCTCAACCCCTTCTTCTTCGACGTCGCATCTCACACTTTCGGCGTTTTTGTGCCCGTACAGTCGGCGGCGCGTGCCATGCGACGTACAGTTAATAACATTTAGGGAATATAATTAACCACTTTATATGTACAGTGATTTTTATGTTAGAATATAGAAAAAGATCGTGGACAACTAAATACCATATTTAGTTTCCAAATATACGTGTGGGTTGGTTAACATTTTGAAAAGATATTAAAAATTTACTGTTTCCAAAAAGCGGTTAGATGTGTTCGGTAAGGGTTGATAACTATGAAAATAATAATAATAATAATAATTTCGAAAAAAGATCCTACCAATAAAGGGTTAATTCCAAATATATACCAACTGAAATTAATAATAGATTTCGAATGGATGTTGCTCTATTTTCTAATAGAACCCTCATACTTAAAATAGCACTCATACTATATGTTAAGTGATTTTTTATATGTTGTTAAGTGGTTAGTTACTTAACTGCCATGATCGTTAGGGTGTAAAATGTGAGAGGCAAAAATTCTTCTGAACAAAATTTAGATCAGAAAAAGTACATTGCAATTTGCCGCCTAGGCATTAAAAACCTGAATTATGAGAGATAAGAATAACTTATTTTATTTACACTCACCTGGTAAGGAATAAAGACTCAGAACACATAATGTGAAAAAAGCTGAAAGGTAAAATTTTCCTAAAATTGACTAACTCAAATAAAGCAATTCAAATTCTGTGTTCTGTTTATATTGACAATTAAAAATGACATAGACTTTAAAATGTTTTCTTGACTATATATTTTGACATTCTAAGCATGAGATCTCCAAATAGTAAATAATATAAAAATTGTGACTCAAATAATACTAAGATCAAAAAGTACCAATTCATTTTCAATTCAGATATGAGATCTCTGACTACCAAATATTATTAAAAACATAGTTCAAACAGTACTGCAATTAAAAAAATACCAAATTCAAACACAAATAAATGAGATGTAATTATCACACATTGAGATAACATGCCAATTAAATAGATTCACTTTACACTGCCCAGAAACCTATTATTAAAAATTAAAATTTTAGTTGGCTAAAAATGAAATACTTTAATGGGCATATTATCAATTTAAAATATCAAATTGATATCACGTCAGAAATTAAAAATTCAACCAACATACTTTAACTAGAAAATTCTGAAGTATAAAATGTGAACATGTTTTATATTTAAAAGTATAGGATATGAAATTACTCTCAAATATGCCAGTTATGAAATCACAGAATATTTACCCAGATCTGGAATAGCAGATACTCAAAAAAAAAATCTCACTAAATCACATTTTCTTGCAGCTTTCACATTATCTAGGAGGCGAATCAGTTCTAAAGTTCCATTGAAAGTTCTTATGAGAGTCTCGTAAAAAGTTCTTTGAACATTACTCACAATGTGAATCAGTCCCAAAGTTCCATTGAAAGTTCATATGAGAGTCTCGTAAAAGGTTCTTTGAATATTACACACAATGCGAATCAGTTCCAAAGTTCCATTGAAAGTTCGTAAGAGAGTCTCGTAAAAAGTTCTTTGAATATTACTCACAATGTTTTAAACAAAATTACTATGGCACGATGCTTCCAGAATATCATCTGTATTAATTTTTGAAATTTGCAGAAATCTTCACAATAAGTAACGTACATATCGTTGATCACTTGTTGACGCGAGACGCTCACTTTCTTTGATGTTCAGGATTCCATTCACCATTGTCGGTTTGCCTTAAAACAGGAAGATACGAATTTTTTTGAACAAACACTTCAGTATTTTTAAAGTTGAATAAAATTCAGATGTCAAAATTATCTCTTGAATTTTCCATTTAGAACTTGACAGATAATTCACCTGGGGCTCCCCACGCTGCAAAATGGCTCGAAGCCTAACAATGGAATATGGGGAGCCCCTCCGCAAAAACACCTTCTTAGATCACAACTTTTTCCCCAACTGATTTCTTAGCGTCTCACAACGTACTTATTTTAAAACTTGTTGCCACACTACCCGTGAGGAAATTTTCATCTTTCTTCTCGGAGTCATTCCTTTCTACCTCTGCTGATCGGAGATACTGAAAACCAGTTTCTCCTATGACGTAGCGTTTCCCAGACTGGGGAAGTTCGCAAGGCGAGATTGATGAAGGTTAAATATTTCTCTTAACGTGAGTGGCAAAGTGTTGTATTGTTTATCTACGTATGTATGTTGTTGACATCTGCTAAGAGTGTTACATTTTTATGTAACATCCTTCCCCTCCAACGAGAGAAAAGGCGTGCCTGGGATAAATTTACACAATATGCAATATATACTATACATATGAATTTGTTATATGAAAATAAATGCAGAGAAGAAAAAAAATTATATATATATATACAAATACAGTGAATTGAAACCTAATATTTGCAAATAACATACCCCCCAAAAAAATATGTACAATTGACCCAAGTATTCACATCAAATTCTTTCACATACACAGCAATAAGTGACTCTTGTGGCAAATTTTTTCTTGCCATATCAGTATTTTCATGTATCAATGAGAGAAAAATAGTTTGATTTGGTTATGAGAAATGAAAAAGTACCAAGATGTCAAATTTTTCCTGACAGCCTATGAGCATACAGAACAACTTGATTTAATTCTTCTTATTATTTGTTTTCTTATTTTAAAGAGCATGTCCATGAAATGTAAGAAAAAATTCATTTTATGTCTTCACCAGACCGCTCTGAAGAATCCCAGCTATAGGGCCAGCCTTACATAACTTGGATTGCAGTGAATTGAAGTGATCAATTTCAGATCATTGACGCCCCAGAGAGCCCTGGTAAACCATAAATAGAGGAAAAAGAAAATTCTTTTTACAATTTAATTGTTAATTTTTTTTGTTGTTGTTGTTCTGATGTTCAGAAAAGAGCTGTCCACTAAAATGAAGTTCTTTCATTTTGGAAGTTAGGGTTGAGAGGTTTTTGCACAAATATTTTACTGACATGGACTTTCCTTTCTCTTGGTGTTCCATTTTCAACTTTTTGAATTATTAAATTATCATTTCTTAGAATCTTTTTAACTTCCCAAGGTCCATTGTATTTCTTTTGAAGAGCATCTGGTGCTATAAATTCCTCTAAAAATACTTTGTCACCCAATTTGACATCTGGCTTTTTCCTTCCTCTTACATATTTACTATGAACTTTGAAATAATTTTCTTAATTAATTTTGACATTTTGCTGTATTTCTTTAGCTATTAGTTTTACAGTTTCTACATATTTATTAAATTCAAAGGTATATTTTGGTTCATTAAAAGCATCTATAGGCAGGTTGAGTCTGCGTCCAAAGAAGATTTCAGCTGGGGAGTATTGTGTAACAGCATGTGTGGTGTTGTTGTAGTGAAGTTTAAAGAATAATAGACTCGTTGTCCAGTCACATATTCTCTCTGAAATGGCTGCAACACTCATTTTTAAAGATTTATGGGCGCGTTCAATTAATCCATTACTGCGTGGGTGATATATTGATGACTTTCTATGTTCAATTTTTGCTTCTTTCATAAAATTTTCAAATTCGTTTGAGCAAAAGTTTGTGCCATTATATGTAAGTAATATCTTCGGGATACCAAACCTTGAGAAATATTCTTGTAGATGTTTAATTATTATGTTAGAAGTAAAATTTGAAATGGGAATTAATTCAAGAAAACGAGAATAATAGTCAGAAATGCTTAATATGTAAAATTTTCCATCAATGGATCTCGGTAATTTTCCTACAATATCTATTGCTATCATTTCTCCTGCAGCTAGATGAGTTTTAGAAACAAATTCTGAAATGGTGTTCTTTGGCTTTCGTTTATTTTCAAGACACTTTGCACAGTTTTCACAATAATTTTTTGTGTCAGCAAACATGCCCTTCCAAAAAAAAGTTTGGCTCAGCAGTTCATAAGTCCTTGCAGTGGCAAAGTGAGGAGCATGAGCTGATTCTAAGCAGGTCTTGATTAAAACTCTTGGAATTACAATTTTATTTTTTATTGACTTATCTTTTTTATGTTTATTTTTTGGTTTTAACTTAATCATTAGTAGTTGCGAATGAGAATCTATGAAATATTGCTGTTTAATTTTTTTATTATTTTCTTTAATGTCCTGAATTATTTTAGTAATTTTCTCATCTTTAAGTTGTTCTTTTAGAATGGTTTCCTTTGATAGATCAGTTTTGTTTTCAAAAATGTTTACATTATTTACGTTTAAATTTTCACTTAAAACTCTTGAGAGAAAGTCAGCTGGATTCTTAAATCCAGGTATATGTTGAATGTTGTAATCAAATTGTTGTAAGTATAATTGCCATCTGGCCACCACTTCAGGTTGTTTTTCTAAATTGAGGTGAAAAGTTAAAGGTTTGGCATCCGTCAGTATTGTAAATTTTCTCCCAAATAATTGTTCATGAAAATGCTTGCAAGATAAATAAATTGCAAAGAGCTCTCGCCTTAAAGAAGGATATCTTGCCTCTGACTCTGAAAGTTGTTTGGAAAAAAATTCAACAGGAAAAAAATGTCCATCATCTTTTTGCATAAGAATTCCACAAACGGCAATTTTTGAGGCGTCGCACAGTAAATAACAATCCCTATTTTCATCAAAATTTTTTATAGTGGGTTTATTCAAAATGATTTTTTGTATTTTATCAAAGGCCTCCTGACACTGTTCAGTCCAGACAAACGGAACGTTCTTTCTAGTTAAGTTCACGAGAGGTTCGACTATCTCTGCATAATTGAAAATTAAATTTCGAAAATAGTTCAGCATTCCTAGAAAGGTCTGTGTCTGTTTCAAATTTTTGGGAATTGGAAATTTATTGACTTTATTGATGTTATCCTCAGAGGGTGAAAAGCCATCTTTATTTACTGAAAAGCCTAAGTAGTTGATTTTTGATTTACACAATTGAATTTTATGAGGATCTAAAGTTAAGTTAAATTTTGCTAATCTGTCGAAAACTTTTTGAAGAATTATTTTTAAATGTGGGATAGTGTCAGCTGCTATTATGATGTCGTCGAGAAAAAAATTGTACGTTAGGGCCTTTTAAATCATTTATACATTTTGATATTAAAGTATGAAAATAGGAAGTGCTATTTTTGCTGCCAAAAAATAATCTGGTTGGCTGAAAATTTCCCAGTTCACAACAAAATGCTAATTTTTCCCTGTCAGATTCTCTAAGTTGAATTTGAAAAAATGCAGACTTTAAATCCAAAACACAATAAAAATTCTTGCCTTAAATGTTATGTAAAATGTCAGAAATTTTGAAAGGCAAATTTTGAATGATTCAGTTATACAGTTTAGTAATCTATAATCTACCACCATGCGAAATTTTAATTTTTCTTGCTTATTGTTTGGATTAGCTTTCTTCTTAACAAATAAAATTGGAAAATTGTATGAACTACTAGAATTTTCAATGATTCCTGCGTCTAATAAATCTGCAATTTCTTTTTGTGCAAAATCTTTGGCTATTTTCGGAATAGGATATGGTTTGGTGGAGATAGGAAAGTTGTGAAGTAATTTAAATTCAGGAACTACAGCATCTGTTGAGCCTAAAGTTTTGTATGATTTGGAAAAAATTCTAAAATTTTGCATTAACATTTGAAGCATATCTTTTTTATCTGTCTCATTGAGGTGACTTAAGTCAAAATCCTCTTCTGTTAGTTCCTCCTGTCTTAATTTTAGAACTTCAGTTAAATTTAAGTTGTTTATTTGAAAGTGTTGATCCTCTGTATGCTGTAAAACTGAATCCTCCTTAAAAATGTGCAAAGTCCCCATTTTAGAGTTCTTTCGAATAATAATTTTGGTATCTAAGGGATTTTCGACTATAGAGTAGATAGAGTTGTCATGCGTCAGTGTGTGCAAAGAATCTTGCATTATATATTGTAATTTAGAAGAAATAGGATTAAAAATAATTTGTGTTTCTTGCTGAAGTGACTGAGGAATGCTTAATTTAATTATATTTGTAGAATTAGGTAAAAGTGTTACATTATTTACAGATCTAGCAAAAAGTTTTTGTGAGTCCTTTAATTTTAAGTTGTTGTTGAGATTAATAGAAGGGGTAGAATGTTTAAATTGAAATTCTTGATTGTTCATAATTAATTTCTCATTTGCAGTGTCTATAATAATTTTGTTTCTCTGTAAGAAGTCATAGCCAAGAATTATTTTGTAATTAGAGTTCCAGTTGTGTTGAGTCACAAAAAACTGGTTCTGAAACCAAGTGGTGTTAATTTTAAATTTAATGGTTACTGCGGAAAGATATGGTATGGTAGAAGAGCTTAAAGTATGAATTTTGACTGATCTGGATATGTATTCTATTTTGGTGGTTTCTTTAATTCCAAAGCACTAGGCTGAATGAGGCTGAGATTTGCACCTGTGTCTAGTAAACTGTCAATATTATTCCTACCAAATTTTAATTGTATGATAGGAAGATGGTTATTATTATATTTGCACGACATGACAACTAAATCTGTATCCCTTATTGAATTTTTTTGAATTTTTCTGTTTTTTTTTTTTTTTTTTTGGAGTTACTATTTTTTTTTTGTCAAATTTTTCTTTTTCTTTTTAGCATTTTTGGAAACAGAGACTTTGCTTGTAATCTTATCATGTTTATCAAAATTGTCTGACTGGGTTCTTGCTTCTGATGATGTTGAAAAATTGCAAGAACCCCATTCTAGTTTAAATTACTTCTTCGAGATGGGTGTTGTCTTCCCCTAAAGTTTGATCTAGCATTAAAATTCCCCCCAGAAGTTCTGCTTGGTCTGTGTGACTGAAAATTGTTTTCGTGATTAAAAAAATTGCCTCTGTGGCTCCTAAATTGTCCTCTTTGTGGACCAAAATTCCCCCTGCGTGAATTTTGAAAATTGAAATTGCCCCTCTGAAACCTTGGATAAAATCTACATCTGATGGTTAAATGTGATTTTCCACAAATTAAGCAAAATATTTGATTATTCCCATTGTTGGCTGTTTCTTGATTGTCTGGTTGTACCGTGATGTTATTTATCGTTGTATCTGATGTCAATTTTTCCATCTTTTCTTTCAATTGTAGCATCTGCTGATTGCTCTCAATTTGACTTTGAATGAGAGCTTGCATTTCTGTGGAAAAAGTGTTATTAGCCTGGTAAGCAGGATCATTTAAGGCATTCTCAATGTTTTTCGCTGTTTCAACAGCACTTTCAAACGACTGTGGATTCAATTTTTTGACCTCTATTTTAATATCGGGTCGCAGGGCATCATAAAATTTTTGTAGTTTATTTTTTTTTGCTAAATTTATTAGATCATTTGTGGAGGCATCATTTATTTCAAGATAGGCGTTGGCTTTCTCTTCAATATTTTCCGCCAAATCACTGACAGTCTGGTCTGGTAGCTGAGTGATATTGGCAAAATTGCTTAGTTTTGTTTGAAAGGAATCACTTTTAGAAAATTTCTTGATTAGGCCATTTTTTAATTGCTGTGCATTGGTGGCCTTGCTGGCAATTGGATCATTAGCTATAAAGCTATGCGCTTTCTCCTTGCAGTTAAGTTTAATGACTAAGAAAGTCTTGTTTTCAGGCCATTTTTCTAATGTGGCAATGTCTTCGATTTGTTTAATGAAAAAATTTATGTTCTCTTCTTCCTTACCGGAAAAATAAGGTAAGTTACTCGCCAGACTAGTGTGAATTATGTTTTTGGCCATTGTACTTGATTGAAAGTAATAAAAATGCAATGTTGAAAATTATTAAATGTAAAATATTTAAATGCCTAACATGTGTCTATGTAAACATAAGTATGATATGAAAATAATAAATTATATACATATACACTGGTAATAACAATAAAAAATATATAAATATTCACTATAAAATATACATTCTTCACCGAATTTCAATATTTTTGATTTTCCTGATTTTATGCAATTTCCAGGTGAGTTTACTAAGATTTATTTCTATTTATTTTATTTCATTTTTATATTTTTTATTTTATTTTATTTTATTTTTTAGTTTTTGAATATTAAGCCTAGAATAACCCGGTAGTTTAAAACACTCTCACGGCACCATTTATATTTGTTAAGTGATTTTTTATATGTTGTTAAGTGGTTAGTTACTTAACTGCCATGATCGTTAGGGTGTAAAATGTGAGAGGCAAAAATTCTTCTGAACAAAATTTAGATCAGAAAAAGTACATTGCAATTTGCCGCCTAGGCATTAAAAACCTGAATTATGAGAGATAAGAATAACTTATTTTATTTACACTCACCTGGTAAGGAATAAAGACTCAGAACACATAATGTGAAAAAAGCTGAAAGGTAAAATTTTCCTAAAATTGACTAACTCAAATAAAGCAATTCAAATTCTGAGTTCTGTTTATATTGACAATTAAAAATGACATAGACTTTAAAATGTTTTCTTGACTATATATTTTGACATTCTAAGCATGAGATCTCCAAATAGTAAATAATATAAAAATTGTGACTCAAATAATACTAAGATCAAAAAGTACCAATTCATTTTCAATTCAGATATGAGATCTCTGACTACCAAATATTATTAAAAACATAGTTCAAACAGTACTGCAATTAAAAAAATACCAAATTCAAACACAAATAAATGAGATGTAATTATCACACATTGAGATAACATGCCAATTAAATAGATTCACTTTACACTGCCCAGAAACCTATTATTAAAAATTAAAATTTTAGTTGGCTAAAAATGAAATACTTTAATGGGCATATTATCAACTTAAAATATCAAATTGATATCACTTCAGAAATTAAAAATTCAACCAGCATACTTTAACTAGAAAATTCTGAAGTATAAAATGTGAACATGTTTTATATTTAAAAGTATAGGATATGAAATTACTCTCAAATATGCCAGTTATGAAATCACAGAATATTTACCCAGATCTGGAATAGCATATACTCAAAAAAAAAAAAAAAAAAAAAAAAATCTCACTAAATCACATTTTCTTGCAGCTTTCACATTATCTAGGAGGCGAATCAGTTCTGAAGTTCCATTGAAAGTTCTTATGAGAGTCTCGTAAAAAGTTCTTTGAACATTACTCACAATGTGAATCAGTCCCAAAGTTCCATTGAAAGTTCATATGAGAGTCTCGTAAAAGGTTCTTTGAATATTACACACAATGCGAATCAGTTCCAAAGTTCCATTGAAAGTTCGTAAGAGAGTCTCGTAAAAAGTTCTTTGAATATTACTCACAATGTTTTAAACAAAATTACTATGGCACGATGCTTCCAGAATATCATCTGTATTAATTTTTGAAATTTGCAGAAATCTTCACAATAAGTAACGTACATATCGTTGATCACTTGTTGACGCGAGACGCTTACTTTCTTTGATATTCAGGATTCCATTCACCATTGTCGGTTTGCCTTAAAACAGGAAGATACGAATTTTTTTGAACAAACACTTCAGTATTTTTAAAGTTGAATAAAATTCAGATGTCAAAATTATCTCTTGAATTTTCCATTTAGAACTTGACAGATAATTCACCTGGGGCTCCCCACGCTGCAAAATGGCTCGAAGCCTAACAATGGAATATGGGGAGCCCCTCCGCAAAAACACCTTCTTAGATCACGACTTTTTCTCCAACTGATTTCTTAGCGTCTCACAACGTACTTATTTTAAAACTTGTTGCCACACTAAGCGTGAGGAAATTTTCATCTTTCTTCTCGGAGTCATTCCTTTCTACCTCTGCTGATCGGAGATACGGAAAACCAGTTTCTCCTATGACGGACGTAGCGTTTCCCAGACTGGGGAAGTTCGCAAGGCGAGATTGATGAAGGTTAAATATTTCTCTTAACGTGAGTGGCAAAGTGTTGTATTGTTTATCTACGTATGTATGTTGTTGACATCTGCTAAGAGTGTTACATTTTTATGTAACACTATATTTGAATATTTACAGTATAATGGCGGATAAAAGTATACATAAAATTGGATGATTGAAATGTACGTCTCGGGCACATAACCAGAAAGAAAAAGATAAATCGGGGCGGGCCCAAAAGGAAGCATTTCTAATTAAGATAGCATTTCTACGAAAAAGCTTGATTATTGACATCCAATTAAGAAAAGCGTGAATTTCGGAAGGGACCGAGGCCTCCATCACCTATTCTCTGGCTACGTCCCTGATATGTCTGTTCATCCACGATACATTCTTAAGCATTTCATCGCAAAGATTTTTTAAACATTTCATCATTTCTTTTCTAAAGTAGTACTGATTAGATTTTAAAATCTTAGAAAGTTTGAAACAATACTCCAAATTCATCTGAATCTCTAAATTAGAGAGCAAGATCATCAAAAATGTCACTTTCCAAAAAATTTATCCACTAAATATTTATTCACTAAATACAGTGAAAAGTTTCTAAATTTAGCGACAAATCCCTTAAATTGGCAGCACTGACTTATGAAATGTCCTCTTATATTAAATAATTGGACTTAATGTGAACAAAAATATTCAAACATACATTTGTGTTAATTTAACTTATTGATTTTATTTAATTTGACCGCAGCTTTAAGTCATCCCACCCACTTCTATTGTGGGCTTCTTTTTCAAATTTTAAATAGGTAGTTGGTCAACAAAATATTTATTTTACTGTCTTCATTACTAACAAAACTACTCTGAAACAATTCATGTCACTCTCGGTGGATCTCTAGAGTGAGTAGATTCATATTTTCTCACATTTTTCAGTATTAGTAATACAGATTAACTGAAATGGGTGATAAACGGCCCCACAGGTTTAGCATACATATTCAATACGGTTTAGACCTCCAACCAGTGCCGGCTCAAGGTACCGGCAACTCGGGCAGCTGCCCGGGGCGCTATATGTTTAGAGGCGCCATGAAAACATAATCTTAGGAGAGAGAACGGATTTTTTTTTCTTTTGAAGGTTTATCCAACGTCAGACTGCCCATGGTCAGGTAAGCTCCCTTTGTAGTTCCTTCTTATTCTTCGCTATCATCGTCGTCTTTATTGACGTTGGAATGTTAAAAGATATTTTCTAAGAAATGATTATCTGAGCTGGTGAGGTGGAAGTCAGTAGAAGTTTTATAAATCACAAAAATATTCCTCCATATAACCAGGTTTTACTCGTTAAAAGCAGTGGCGGCTCGTGGGATACAGCAAGTACAGCCGGGCTGAACTTGAAATTATCAGCATATACTTTAAAATAATTTATTCTACTAACTTTCTAAAATTGAGATTAGAATTATGGAATTCCTATGGTAAATTTAAAAAAAAAATCTCAAAAAAAAAAGCGTATTGTTGTAACGGCCGGTTCGCTCATTCAGAAAAAAACCCTTTAATCTTCCTGGAATTCAACTGCGAAAGTCGTTGCTACAGCCGAGGTGGAGAAATATTCTTTCTCCTCTATCGGAGGCCTCAGTACAGCCCTCAGCGCTGATTAAGGAATTGGCAGCACCGTTGCCATGGTAACGAGTACGTAAGCAGTTTCTCCGGCTTAGGATAGCATAGGGTGTTTTAGCTAAGACACAGCCGAAAAAAGGTTTTCTGTCTTTTGCAGCAGTTGTGAATTCGACGAACTGATTGGCTCGAACGAGATGTGAGGGAGAGAATAAAGACACAGAATATATGTTCTAGCCCAGCAGTTCTCAACCTGAGGGGGGCGCGCCCCGCAGAACGTTTGCAGGGGGCAGGGGCATAGCCTAGGGGGGGTCATAACTCCCCACGAGAAATTTTTTGGCATACAAAATGTATATTCTTCACTAAATTATCACACATATGTATACATATAAATGAGTTGCAGTAGTCGTAACCCCCCCATGAAAAATTTCTAGCTACGCCCCTGAGGGGGGGGGGCGAGAAAAACTATAGAGCAAGTAGTGATGCATGTTTTTAAAAAATCATCTTATTTATTCTCATTTTTACTCAAAAATATATCCATTTTCGCTTAAAATGTTCATTATTAAAGATTAAAAAACTCAATGTATGCTGAAAAATGTGAGGGGTGGGGAGCGCCACTGTATGTTAGCCTTTGTTGGGGGGGACACGACGTTAAAAAGTTGAGAACCGCTGTTCTAGCCCAGTCTAACGGAAACAATAGTTTTTGTTGTTTTTTTTTTTTGTCTGGGAAGGTTGAAAGTTTTTAGCCTTATTTGTTACTGTGTCCATGTGTTATTGGAATCTATGATTTGACCGTTTTGAAACACGTTATTATCCAGTTTGCGCCTTGCTTGAAACTCCGTTTAACACATGGAAAGAAGATAATAAACGACAACCACTAAAAGAAAATAGACCGACACCAAAATTGTCCATTCATAAGAAAAAAGCAGGTTCGTCTCAGCATGGTCGTAGCTTCCATTTCTCATGATATGCACTATTCTCGTGGCTATGGGGCAGTTTTTATTTACAAAAAAAAGTTTTGTTGGACGTATTTAATTGTTGAGATAAAAAAGACCGTTTGGAATGGCACTGGATAGGATGGATTAACCACCATCACACGAGCACGTAAAACACATGAAAGCTCAATCGAGCATTTAAAAAATTCTTTAAAATTTAAGGAGTTGATAAGACGTGGGAGCTAAATTGCTGACGAATTAAAGGAAAACTCTCGACTTTATATTGCTGAATTTATGAAGAAGGTAAGTTTGAATAGACGCTTCATGCAATTATCCATCAAAGCAGTATTGTTTTTAAGTGAGCAAGAACTGGCATTAAGAGGACATGGCGAGCGAGAAAATTCTTTAAACATGGGGAATTTTAAAGCGCTTTTAAAATTAATGTTATCTTGAATTAAAACAACGCCTTTTTATGAGAACATCACTGACTGATTCGCAAGTTTAAAAGAAAAGAGGATTGATTTGACTTATAAAAAAAAAGTAAGTTTGTTTTTTTTTTCTTCTTCTTTTCTTCTCAAGTTATTATAACAAAAGAAAATTCTCAGGAAACTTCGAATCAGACACGGATTAATGCAATTTTGAGGATAGGAGCGGCTGGTTGAAATTTATGTCCATTTTGTGGAAGTAAAATGGGATCTCTTACATTTTTATGAAAATTTTTTTTTTTTTAATCCTGCGTGAGGGCTTAATCCGCCAGCTTTCGAATTCAGTAACAAAGATTTTCCATTCCTGGGGGGAGGGGGTCATATGTTTCCGGCTGCACTAACATTTTTGACCACGGGCCGCCACTGGTTAAAAGCGAGTTATACTCCCATAAACTTAACATTGTACCAGTCATGTATTTTCGATTTTCTCATTCAATCTGGGTTCTTCTTAAATAAGGAGTCGTCATAAACGAGTTAGATTTATTTAAAAAGGGCGCCGAAAATTAGCTTGTCCAGGGCGCCAGCTACCTTAGAGCCAGCCTTCAACCCTAATTACCACGACCATTAAAGTGGTATTAGTGGTATTTCAGTTTATTCTTAATGTTTGCTTTATAAATGGGTCTATTAATTAATGAATTTTTAGCATCTATAATGTTTGGGGCCCCCAAAAAATGTTTGCAACCCGGCCACTTCAAACAGGAGGCCGGTCCTGGTTGTTACGTTGGGCAAACGTTGGATATCCATATGGAAATGTCGGTATTCTGTTGGCTAAAGGTTGTGATAGCAAGCAGTGGGTAAACAACCGTTGGCCATCGGATGGCTGAATGTTGTGTTGGGAAACCGTAGGTAAACAACCGTTGGCCATTTGATGGCTGAATGTTGTGTTGGACAACCCCAGACAGCACATAAGCTTAAATCAAGCTTG
Source organism: Cheiracanthium punctorium (assembly GCA_038373885.1). Classification (NCBI taxonomy): domain Eukaryota; kingdom Metazoa; phylum Arthropoda; class Arachnida; order Araneae; family Cheiracanthiidae; genus Cheiracanthium; species Cheiracanthium punctorium. The sequence continues at coordinate 286,169 of JAWZYV010010269.1, forward strand.
ACATTTCTTTGAATTTGACGCATTAATGCAAGCTTGACAGTTCAACTCATTCTAAGCTGGCAGCAAGCTTGCAGGAGTCAAGTTGAATTGTCAAGCGTAAATACAGCTTGATTTAAGCTTGACAATTGATACTTGCGTGATTTTTCCTTTTTAAAGGAGCGTTTATGGCGTCATTTGTGAAAGAGAATGGATATTAATTGTCTAGCGCCCTCAAATTTGCTGAAAGTTCGTAGAAGATGTGTTTTATTTTATTACCAGTGCCATATTACCGGCAGGGCAAACGGGGCAACTGCCCAGGGCCTACAGATTTTAGGGCCCAAAAATCTTACATCTTACACTTTTGTAGTTTTAAAATAAAATTACAAAGGATAAAAAAAAATTCAGAAGTTAAATAATTTTTTTAAATATAAAGTATGAACAATGAAAATAATTCAAATTTACATTTGTATAAATTAATTTAAACTTATTTTTAATTCTTCGAAATGCCCTATATCGATATAGCATACCAATATGTAGGAAAATAACTAACCACATTTGTAAAGAGAGTTTTTAGCGTTAAAAAATAGGAAAATTTTTCACTTATTAGTTATTTTAAGAAATATTTACAAAAATGACTAAAGTGTTTGTATTCCATACATGTTAGCAACTGTGATATAGCATTTCGAAGTAACGTTTAACTATCTGTTTCTTTGATTTCAGATTACTTAACACAAAATTTGTGTTAAGTAAGTAAACCCATTCTATATTTCCAAATATGGAAATTCTTCAAAATAAAATACAATTATACTACGAAATTGATTTCAAAATCAGTCGTTTGTCCCGATTTTGGCCAGCTGTATTGCTCATGAGTGTTGCGAAAGTTTTAAAACGTGTGCTGCTCTTAAGTTTATATTATGTTTATTTCCCTATTAGTAGAGTCTCTAAATCACACATAACATCATTTTAATTTTGATGCATCCCATGGAAAAAAAAAAAACAAATAACATATCGCCCACTTATCAGTCTGGCCAGAAAACCGCTTGATAATTCACTTCAAACTTTAGTCATAACTTCATCGAAGCTTGGTAGCTGAATGGATAACGCGCTCGGCTACGAACCGAAAGGTCCCGGGTTCTATTCTAGCCACGGACACTCGATGGAAACAATTAAATTGAAATTTCAGCGTAGAGGGGAAAATGCGTGGCAAAGTAAAATATGTGGGGCGCCCCGTGTATTCAGAATTTTTTTTTTTTTGGAAATTTTTTAAGCTTGAAATGTCAAGCTTAATGCAAGCTGGGCAAGTGTAAACTAGAACACTTGATTCAAGCTTGCATCAAGCTTACACGCTTGGAATTTTCAAGCTTAATTCAAGCTTATTGACTTGATAAATCAAGCTTGCTGCAAGTTTGCTGTGCTGTCTGGGACCGTAGATAAACAACGAATCGCCATCGGTTGGTTGAATGTTGTGTTGGGCAACCGTAGGTAAACAACCGTTGACCATCCGATGGCTGAATGTTGTGTTGTATAACCGTAGCTTAAGAACGATTGCGCATGCGCGGAGACACGCATTCAAGAAACCGGGAAGCGATAGATTCATCTCCGTTTGCGTTTCCGTCATTGCTTGTTATGATGTGTTGATACACTTTTATAAAGTGATTGATAATTGAAATCTGAAACGAATATTTATCTTTTCAGCTATATTTCTGTGAATTTTATTCGTTGCATAGGTTGGAAGTAATTTGAATCACGATAACTATTATTATTGATGCTTTGATTATAGTTCGATTGTCCATAAGCCTAACGATCTTCAAAGTATGTAAACAAACAACTTACTATGCAGCTATGGTAATAAATATATAATAATTGAACAGTGCTTATTAAAAGAGGCGTTTTTGGATTACTAAACAATGCTAGACAGCTTAATAATAAAGTTTTATTTGCTCATAGTTGTATAACAGTCGAGAAGGTAAAATTGGACACAATTGTTTTCTCCAATAAGTTTATTCTGAAAAAAAAATCAACTTGAGCCGTGCTTATATTTTGCAAGATTATAATGACTAATGAGATTTCAGATTTAGAAGTAGTTATTAAACTAACACTACTTCAATTTTGAAATCTTGTTGGTTGACAGTGGTTAATCAACAACAAGGATTTAAATTTGTGCATCAAAATTGTTTTGTTGTTAAAGGTATGTATAAAATATTTTACAGTTTTAAGAATTCAGTTGTTTTAATATTTTACAAATGTGTTATAGTACTTTACAGTTCATATATACATCTATATTTACCAACTTCATTTTGTTATTTATTTATTATTTTAGAAGAGATTTTTGTATCTGCACCTGTTATATGCCACAGGACTCAAATTTTATGGACAAAAATACATAATCTATTTGCAATCAAATACTCTTTGAGAGTATCGGAAGAAAAAACATTTTTATTACTTTGACAAGTCTCTTCTGCGTATTTTAGTTGAATAAAAAATATCAGTAGCTCTTTAAGTAATACGCTGTGACTGAGAGTTCAGGACCCTGAACTGAAATCATTACTAATTTTTTAAAACTTTTCTTCAGACATTCTATTTTTTGCATTAGAGAAAGGATGCGCTATGGAAAAAAAAAAGTTCTCTCTCTCTCTCTCTTTTTTTTTTTTTCAAAATTTTATTATGCGGGACGCATCGTAACTTTTTGTTGCATACCATCAACGATTTTTTTCATTTTATGTGCTATAGCGTGTAAGCAGCATCACTAATACATTCTGATGTATTGATATCTTTCTCATAGTCAGATAATATAGATGCACCCGTGTGTTGATACTTTAAAAGGTCTTGCAGATAGTTTTGCGGTGTTTCCAAGGTTTTGTGTGAAGTTCTTTCTTTTTTAAAGGTGTACAGGTTCTTAAAAAGAAATATATTTTTAAGTCATTGTAACACAGTTGCATTCCATATACGCGTGTAAGTAACGTATACGCATATTCAAATACAGTGAAACCTCTCTGAGCGGTCACCCCACCGTACCGAGAATATTTGGCCTCTCAGAGGGGGTGGCCGCTCTCAAGGGTTTTATTTACTATTATAAGATAAGTGCTATAATGCATGATATAAACAAGTCTGGCACATATTCCTTATTTAAAATGAAATATAGAACTTATCTAAAGAGAAAATAGTACTTTATTTAATGTTTTCTTCATCGATTAAAATTTATTTAAATGCATGGTAATGATCTTTAAGAGTTCGGAAAGTCGAGTGGAGTCACTCCAGACTTTTTCTAGTTTGTTTTTTACTTTAAAAAGCATATCTCTAACCGGTTAGTTGGTAACCGCTTCGGAATTTTCGATAATTTCTCCGATTTCCCCTAAAGTCGCTTGTGTTGAAAGTTTAGCTTGCTCGCCATTATAAACATCGGGAAATTTCTCATCAGGAACGGAATTAGCGCCTGAAAGGGACAAAAAAACATTTGCAGGACAACTTCAACACCTGATTGTCCAAGGGATTCCTCATCTTAGGGTGTGGGGAGAATACAAAAGAGATAACAGATTCAATTCCAGTTATTTCTGGGACTTATATTCAACCATAAACCTGATCTTGAGTAATTCGCTCAAAATTACAGCATGGAGTGAGTAGAATTTCCCGAAAAATAAGATGGGTGATCCCACTCGGTGGCCGTTTAAAGGGGGTCGGGTGGCCACTGATAGAGGTTATTTTAACATTAAGTCTATGAGCCAAAAAAATCCGTGCCATGAAAAATTGGCCATTTAGAGGGGTGGCCGTTCAGAGAGGTTTCACTGTATACACTATGTATTCTATTATCAGTATGACAACAAAGTGTTTTTACGCTGCCAATCACTCATACGTATGCAATCATACGTTAGCCCATCATATGCATTCATACATTAGCCCAACGTATGCATTCATACGTTAGCCCAACGGTTGGAACGGTTATGTTGGCAAAATGTTAGAGCATACGTTGGCCCAACGTAAGAAATAACCAGTTGCCAACCGTTGGATAACCAGCCAACGTGTCATTTCAACGTTGCCCCAACGTATGTGTGCTAGCTGGGCGAACATGTATCATGTAAGGTAAGTATTGTACCCAGACAGCACATAAGCTTAAATCAAGCTTGACATTTCTTTGAATTTGACGTAATAATACAAGCTTGACAGTTCAATCCATTTTAAGCTTGCAGTAAGCTTGGAGAAATCATTTGAACTGTCAAGCTTGAATACAACTTGATTACTGCTTGATTGGGAAAGCCACATCCACATAACAAATAATTTATCATCAGTCATAAATGTGCTTGACCATAGAACTAAAAAAAAAGATTATATATTTCCAAATATGAAAATTCTTCAAAATAAAATACAATTATACTACGAAATTGATTTCAAAATCAGTCGTTTGTCTCGATTTTGGCCAGTATTGCCCAACATGAGTGTCGCGATATTGAAAGTTTTAAAACGTGTGCTGCTTTTAAGTTTATATTATGCTTATTTCCCTAGTAGTAGAGTCTATAAATCACATATAACATTATTTTAATTTTGATTAATACCACAGAAAAATAAAAGATGTACCCTTCAATCTTCCGAGAGGCCTGACCTGAGTTTTTGAAATTTCAAATCCAACTGACAAAACCGTTACTGAAGTTCTGTAGCTTGACTTACGCCAATTTGGCTAATTCTTATGTTTTTGGCTCAATGTCAGCCCTAATAGCACAACTTGTTCAAAAAACGTTTAAATTTCGTTGGAAACACGTTTTTTGTCGTTAAAAAACGTGTTTTAAACGTCTTTTGGACTAATTGTGCTACTAGGGAGAGTATCCACTGAATGTTTTTAATTGTAGCCGATGCAGATAAAAAATCACATGGCGTCTTCCCTTTTCCTTGCAAATCTGAAAATGTATGAGTTCTTTGCGCCTGGCGAACCGATTTTCCGTGTACTGCACCCTCGTTGTTTACTGAAATATGATATACGCCTAGTGTGGTCTGGAGATTTCTTCTCTGAAAATTCGAAGTCTGTGCGGTCCCCGTCTGAATGAACTCTGGGAACTTTGGGGAAAAAATTGTATTGTATACTTGAAGTAATCTTAAAAACTTCGCATACACTTGTGAGGTATTAAACTTCACCTTTTTCCAGAGTATGATTGAAAGGCGTTCAGTGTTGTTATGCCTTCGCATAACATCACCTCTCTCCGATGAGAAAAAAAAAATTACCTTGATCAATCCATTCGTAGAATATCACTTCACAGAATATCAATAAGCACATGATGTTTCTATAAAAAGAGATTTACTTTTTTTTTTTTTTTTTTTTTTTTTTTTTTTTTGCCACCAACATGTATAATTTTTGACAAAAATATCAAATTATGCACACAAATTTTTTTTAAATAAATCACCTAATAATACTATACAGAACACCAGTAATCATATGCAAATGTAGAATAACGCAGATAATATGACAAACAATGTAGCACAATGTAATAATATTCAATATATAATATTCAATACATACCATAACATTTAATATAAGACCATATAGTATATCATGTGCACATTGCTAAGGAACATTGGATATCCAAACAATATATACAGACATAATTATACAACGTTGTATCCCCGGGGATATTACTATCATATTTATACTAGCTATTAATCTACGATAAATATATGCAAAAACAAGAAAAACAGAATACAAAGTAATGTACATTTCAACTTAAAAATACTTGTTATGAATTAAACAGTCCAATCCCCCCCCTTTTTTTTGAGAAGCAGGAGAGAGAAAGTTTAGAGTTAATTATTTTCCAGGATTAACAAAAAGTGCAGACATAAACTTTTGCAATTCTAATTTAGTGGGAGGTTTTGTAAAAATGTCAGAGATGTTAGTTTTACTTGGCACATATTGTAATTTGAATTCATTTTTATGTAGAAGTTCTCTTATGAAAAATAATTTAGTATCAATATGTTTGAATGTACGCCAGCTTACTGGAACTTTATCGACTAATACGATATTTCCCCCTATAGAAATTCTGTTATCTTTATTAGTGGCAAAATCTGCATCAGAATAAACGTGTAATTTTATAGTGTCAATTTGAGATAAATCTAGTTGTACACTTTCTGTATATTTTAAATATCCAAAGACTTTCAGTAAACCTGACCAGTGTAGCATTACCGGATTTTTTTGAAATTGATCGATGGTATTCACAACAAATGAAATGTCCGTGCGAGTCCGATTAGCTATAAAAAATAAGCAGCCTATGAGGTTTTTGTAAGGAATTTGTTTCACTTCTTGAATTTCATGCTGTGTCTTGGGACACTGATTTTTCGAATATATGGAACCTTTACTAATTGGTAATGATGAAATAGGGTAATGAAATTGTTCAAATAAATTACAAACTGTTTGGTTGTATTCTCTTTGATGTATATAAATTTTATTATCGGTCTGATCAAATTCAACACCTAAAAGTTTTTTCAAATTTATTTTGCAATATTTGAAGTACATGTTTAATATAGTCTTCTGTTTTAGCAAAAATAACAATATCATCTACGTAAACTAATAAAAGTACATTTGTATTTGTTTAAGTATATGTGCATTTACATGTGCGAAATTTTTGGAAACCTAGTTTTTGTAGGGTGCTATCAATCTCATAAAACCACTCCCTCCTCCCCGATTGATGAAGGCCGTAGATGGCTTTATTAAGTTTACAAGCTTTGTTATCAGTTTCAAAACCGGGAGGTTGTTTCATTAATACATATTCCTTTAATTTAGCATATAAGTAGGCATTTTTAACGTCACATTGTACACGAGTCTATTCAAGATAACAAACTAAAATTGAGAAGAAATAACGTATTAATGTAAAATTTACGACAGGTGAAAAAACTTCTGTATAAGATTCTTCCTTTTTTTTGGCGATGTCCCTGAGCTGTCAAGTGTGCTTTGTACCTGATAGAATTATTGGGATCCTTTTTAATTGTATATATATATCATTTGACCTTGAAGCTGCGTTTCTATTCTAAAATTATCTTCGCCTGGTAGATGTCTTGTATTTTTTTTAAATCACGCTGGATATGCATAGGGGGATTATCGTTTAGTTTTTTCTGTAAATAGGGGCTGCCTGATACAGATACTTTAAGCAAAGGTAAGCATCGCATCGGGGCGACATTTCGAAAAGTTTTTTTTTTGGGAGGGGGGGGGAGATAGTAAAACGAGGCACCTTTCTTTCGTTTGCAGGGATGGCGCCAATTATCTTTATAATGAAAACATATTTGTGTGTGTGGTGGGTTAGGGGTGGGTGCGGTGGCATATTTGGCATCTGCCCCGGGCGGCAGAAACTTACGCTACGGCATTGAATGTTCGGAATTCACGTAAATTTTTGTTGCTGAGGTTATACAAATGCAGAAAAATTCCATTTTAGAGAGTTACTGTGACAAGCCTATGTCAACTAGGGCCGTTCCTTTTATTGGAAACATTCCTCAGCATTGTCCTCTTACTGCTGCATTTCAAAAAGCCATTAAAATGCATAATCGAATAAAAACACCCTTGCGCTTTGTTGTTCCTTTTTTATTATCTTCACAACGAAAATACAAGTGTGCGTCTATCTAGTAGTGAACAGAATTTTGCATCTCTTTTCAAGCATTTAAGTAGGGTGGTTTTAAAGAAGTAAGGGAATGGAACTGTTTGCTTCAAAGACGCACAGGTTTGCGATTTGCTCTATGTTTGATATAAAAAAAAAAAGAGAAAACAAAAGAAGAGGGGTTTGTACTATATTTCCTATGTTTTATATATATATATATATATATATACACACACACACTGACGGGGAAAAAAATCCCAACACCAAGAAAGACTTGCGTTAGAGAAACGAAATTTGGTAGGCGTGTTTATACATCTGAAAAATGACATCGACTCAAATTTCGTGCTTCGTGCATAAGTGTGGCGCTAGTAGCGCCACTCAGAACATGCAAATAAGGTTTGCTTTAAATGCTTGCTGTGAAGTTCGTGATCGTTATTAAGCATTGAAATTCGACGTATTGAGTTGATATTAGCCAAAAATGCCTTTAAGAAGGCGAAGAAGCCATTATGAACAGCTCACCGAGTTGGAACGAAGTCTTGTAATAGGGCTACGAGAAGGTGGATTTTCTTTTTATGTCTATTTCTGATCCAACTCATCCATAATACATCCATGTCTATACATAGACATCCATAAGACATCTATTTAAGGACATAATCTGGAAAATCCAGAATATGCCCATGAATAGACCAAAACTAGAATTAGAATATCCAGAATAAGTCCATATATGGACGTATTCCAGATGATCCACACTATGTCAGTAATACGACATAAAATGGATGTGTGTATAAGTCCAGAAATGGACAAAATATGGAAAAGTTACTTTTTTGTCATTGATTTTCATTTTACCCAATACTGTACTTACGACGCATGAATTTATTATACTTTATGCTTTTATTGATATTACATTTTACCCCAAAAAAGTTTAAAAACATGTTAAATTCTAGAAGTTTTTTTTTTTTTTTTTTTTTGTCGGGGAACTTGTACTTTTTATGCATTATTATTTCCTATAAAAGCGGTATTGTGTAAAAAGAAACTCATGTCCTCATAAAAAGAAAATTCTCTAGCGACTCAACATCCAAAAACGAATAGCTGCATATTTTTTTCTAAGTTCCCAGTCCGAAACTAAAAAAATCTTTAGTTCAACATTTTGACACATCAGAGCAAGTCCCGCTGCGTATAGTGGCTAGCATACTCTACTGTAAAGTCCATGATTACGGGTTCGGATCTGAAGATGGGCAAGTACTTAAAGGTAGGTTAAAAAAATTAGGTACGAATATTTTTACAAAATTCGTTATTAAGATGTAACTATAAATTTAAATTAATCATTACATAAAATTAGCTAAAAATTATTAAATGGTTTTTGTTGATGTCCAGGATTCGACCGTAAAAGGTCTATAAATAGACAAACACGTCCATTATTACGTCCATATGCATGTCTATAAGACGTCATATGGGCGTCCTACAGTGCCATATTGACGTAAAATGGACGAGAATTGGACGAATCCTAGATGTTTAATGGACATGTCAGCTTGTCTATATGACGTCTTCTAGGCGCACAAACTTGTCCAGAACACTTCAGCATCATCCACAGGCAGCACTGACCGTCTCAGTATTGACAGGACAAGTACAACAAGCATGGAACTCCATGCCACAAAGTGACATTCGGCACCTGTATGACACAATGCACGCACGTTTGCAGGCTTGCATTCAAAATTCTGGAGGTTACACCGGCTATTAATGCAACAGCATTTCACATTTGAAATGCATTTTTTTGAGCTTAAATTAACCTGTGATCTTAAAAATTTAATCAATTAAACATGTTAACTGAACAAATGCATTGTCCAAATTTCATTACTCTACAATATTTTTTTCTTGGTGTTGGGATTTTTTCCGTCAGTGTATATATATATATATATATATATATATATATATATATATATATATATATATATATATATATATATATACACACAACGGATTATATATATATATATATATATATATATATATATACACAACGGATTATATATATATATATATAATCCGTTAGAGTAACTGTTAAGAATTTAATTTACCACCTGAAAAATTAGCATACATAAATTTTCGCTTTTTATTTTAATACTAATTACAATGGTCAATGCTTTGAAATTTATATCCTCCCTCAACTCTGGAGGGGGCCACTAAAATGTTTAATATTCATGTTGTTATGTGTATTAGAGCCAGGCCCAGATTAAGACCAGTGGACAGGCTGCCTTATTGGACGCCCTTTAGCTGGGAAAAACATGGAGGGCGGGTGCATTATTATTATTATTATTATTATTTGTTAATCCGAACCAAAATGAGCCTGTAGAGTACTGTCTCAACTTTAAAGAGGAATTTCCTGCATTATGTTGTAAAAAGACTTTTTACAAAAAGGATTTTTTTTAAATTTAAAATGCTCCGTAACTTTTTTATTCACTTTCGAAAATGCGTAATTTTGTTATGCTTTTACGTTGGACATGAGTAATTTTGTTATGCTTTTACTTTGAATTTTTTAAATAGCTTTTTAAAAATCCTTGGAGTCCCCTTGGTCGAGGGGCCCGGAGCGGTCGCTCCAACTGCACCATCCTTAATCCCAGACAGCACAGCAAACTTGCAGCAAGCTTGATTTATCAAGTCAATAAACTTAAATTAAGCTTGAAAATTTCAAGCGTGTAAGCTTAATGCAAACTTGAATCAAGTGTTCTAGTTTACACTTGCCCAGCTTGCATTAAGCTTGACATTTTAAGCTTGAAATAGCAAGCTTAATTTCAAGCTTAAAAAATTTTCCCAAAAAAAATTTCCTAAATACACGAGGCGCCGGTCGCTGAACTCGCCTCACATATTTTATTTTGTCACGCATTTCCCAGCCCTACGCTGAAATTTCAATTTAATTTAATGTGTTTCCATCAAGTGTCCGCGGCTAGAATAGAACCCGGGACCTTTGGGTTGGGAGGCGAGCGTCCTAACCGTTGCGCCAATCTTAGTCGGGCTCATATGACTAAAGTTTGAAGTGACTGTTACGGGTTATCACGCCGTTTTCTGGCCAGATTGATAAGTGGCCGATGTGTTATTTGTTTCTTTTATTTTTCCATGGGATGCATCAAAATTAAAATAATGTTATGTATGATTTAGAGACTCTACTAATAGGGAAATAAACATAATATAAACTTAACAGCAGCACACGTTTTAAAACTTTCAGTATCGCAACACCCATGTTGAGCAATACTGCTGGCCAAAATCGAGACAAACGACTGATTTTGAAATCAATTTCGTAGTATAATTGTATATTATTTTGAAGAATTTCCATATTTGGAAATATAGAATCTTTTTTTTTTTTAATTCTATGGTGAACCACCCACAAAGTGAAGTATATTAACTAACTAAATTGTGTTAATTATATTAAAATTTATTTTTAGGGTTAATTAATTAGTTAATGGAATTACTAATGTTAATTAGATGTAAATAAAACTAAAACTCCCCTCGTGTTACACTTCAGAGGGGCTTATCCCATTCATTCCTTCCCCTTGCGTGTTCTAATGTCCAGGTTTTGTGCGATAATAAAATAAAACACAACTTTTACGAACTTTTCTTTATTTAATATCAGCAAATTTGAGAAACGCTAGACAATTAATGTCCATTCTCTTTCGCAGATAGCGCCATCAGTGCACACTTTCGAAAGCTAAAATCAAGCTAAAGTCAAGCTTGTATTAATACGTCAAATTCAAAGAAATGTCAAGCTTGATTTAAGCTTATGTGCTGTCTGGGAATGTAGCCATGATTAGAGTACGCTGACAGTTTTGTGCTTCTTTCCTGACTGATGCACCCAATTTAATTTTTAAAATTTTACATAGAGTTTTCAGTGTGACGGATTTCCATTAAGGCGTGCGTAATCAGTGGTAAGTCCAGAAAAGTTTCAAGGCAGGGGCGATATGTCGAATGAAGCATATTATCAGAGGTGGGTCCCTTTTTTTTTATCTATTTATTTTAATCTTGAACTCGTGTTTAACTTCTCCGGCCTTATCATTAGAAAGACCTAACGGAGAAAAGAGCGATTGCGCACTCGCAACGCTGGACTCCGGCGGAGCATTCAGAGAACCATTCCGGGAAACAACATTGGTGAAAGAAGGCAAGTCTTTTCTGTTGCGTCTGCACAGAATTTACATAATTTTGTGTAAAAATAAAATTTAAAAAAACGTTGAGATACGTTGATTGATTTTAAGAAACGTTGTATTGATTTTAAGAAACGATGTATTTCTAACAATACTTACAATATGTGAAACATCCTTTTTAGTGATTTAACAAAAAAGAAGTCCTTACGAAATTCTCCCCTCTACGAAAAGCCCTCCATCCTCCATCCATGAAGGTCTGTACAATACGATGGGGAGGGGGGGGGGAACTGTAGGTCGGAGGACTGTTTATGGGATTCTAACGCACATTCACGTTACATCTGAAGAAAACCGACCAGCACCAGACTATAACATTTTTGCGCCCAAGGCACCTTTCAAATTTGTGTGCCCCATTATATACCTGTCTTGGTATTAAGGGAAACCTGCACGAAGGGTATTTGCCTAGGATGGGTGAGTGTCTTGATCAGAGGACTTTCTAAGGGCTTTTGACGCCTATTCAGCTGTCTCAATCAAGAGGGCCCCGGTATAAAGCTTTAAATTCATTTTTTGAGCTATTTCTACATGTGTGCTCAGTTTCTGATTATTGCACGGCCACTACGTGCAGACAGAAGCCAAAAATGGATTTTAAGCTAAAATAGGGGGCGATATGCAGAGGCACAAAATTTGATAAGTGACCTGGGCACAAAAAAGTCGTATTCAGGGTCGCTGTGTGCCCAGGACACGTTCCCCAAGTGCCCATGCGATAATCAGGGCCTGAAAACGACCCCATTGCAACTATCTACAACGTTAAGTTTTATTCGGCCATAGTGGAGTTAGTGCGGGGCTAAGAGGAAGACACTTAAAACTGCGTAAAACCAGTGCCGAACTAGGGTACTGGTACTGCATCGTCGGGTGAACGCCCGATGAGCCTGGCCTCATTGGGTTTAGACCAGACAGCAACGATTTTCCGTTCTGTTCTGGCAGTACATAAAAGTTGGTTTGGTTTGGTTATAGGGTTATGGCAGTTACATATATACTATCTGCAGAAGAGGGAATTCCGTGGATGGAGGACGTTTTAGGGGGTTCACGTTCAGTGGCGGCTCCGCCATTTGAGCACATGAGCCCCCAAAGGAAAAAATAAAGAATAAACACATTAACAAATTAAATTTAAAACAAATATTAAGCACACTTCTAGATTTATGTGAATTTAAAACATGAATTTTACTCTCTCCCCCCTCCCCGCACTATTATATTAAATAGGCTTATTATAGCCAACGCACTATAGTGTAGGTTACTACAGCAGTCTTGAATCATTCGCACGTGCGAACGGAAAATTTTTCCCCTTTACCGCTCTCTGGTATGAAGAGCCGAGGCAGCTGAGAAAGTGTACGGCACTGATGAAATCATTCCGTTCGCACAATTTCATCGTGCACACAGCTCCAATTTTTGCGGTATAGCTACCGGATTTTCAATTGGTTTGTTACATTCGGTTAGTTAATTTTTTTTTTTCATTTTCTTAATATTTTCTTTAATTCTATCATTTTTCTCTACATTATTTTTTTACAAATCAGTGTGAAGAAAATTAGATGCGACTGAAAGACGTGCTTCGGAGCTGAAGCAATGGCATTTTTCAATAGTATCCTTTGAAAAGAAATGGAAATAAAATGAATCAAGACAGTACCTTTGCTAAAACTTATCTTGGTGACACGAAATGTAAGCCCAAAGATGCAAGGCCGTACCAGGGGGGGGGACCAGGAGGTCAGCACCCCCCCTCCGAAATTTAAAATTTTGTTAGCAAAACAATAATAATGAAGCCTTTTTGTGAAAAATTTAGCCTTTTTCACCTCTTGGTCCCCCACCCCGAAATTTTTTTTTCTGGGTACGGCCCTGCAAAGATGACTTGTTTTCTTTCATTCGCGTGCATTGTTTTCCATTAACTGCTGGAAACGCAAATCTATTTTAACTTGTAAGAAAGAAGAGTTCCGTCGTATCTTCCTATTTAATTTTCGAAAATTGTTTTGTGAACCTCCTCTTAAATAACCCACGAGCCGCCACTGTTCACGTTACATCTGGAGAAAAGCGCTTAAACTCCAGACCGTTAGAATGTTAACCACGTTAGAGTACAGGCCCATGTACCTGTACACTGCAACCGTCTACCATGTTCAGTGTCTTTTTTTTTTACATAAAAAAAAAAGAATCTCAAAAATATATTTTTTTGAAATGCAAAAGCTAGTTTGACAAGAGTTTCCTCACTACACGGAGTTTATCAAGTTAGATATTTAATAGAAATGCTTTGTAGATAATATTGCATTTTTTTAAACCAATAAGCAAAATGAATTCATGTTTTCATTTGAAGTTTAAATGAAACCTTTGTAATGTTTTTTTTTTTTTTTTTTATAATTCTTTGTTGTTAAAATTGCGTAATAAATGTTTCCAATGCAGTAATTTTATTTCGTCAATTCTTTGATGATTCGCGTTTAACATTATTACTACGGATGTAGCAATGGCTTTCTAATGGTAGGGGTTCAGCTACTGGGATAGGGGGGCATTCTTACTTTAAAATTTGATTTACGGTAAATCTTATAACAATTTGTAAAAAGTTTCAGTTACAGGACAAAATTTTAATATTTATAGTAAATTTTTAAATATCCATGAAAATATAATTTACAGGGGGGTATTCACAACAGCAATTTCGCGTGGACTAAGGGTGAGGGGAGCAGACCCCTTAACCCTCCCCCCTTATGTTCGTCCGTGAACATTACATCATCACTCAAATTAAAAACTCGGCTTCAAATTCGCACATGTCCCAGAACAGATAATTTAGGTTCGCGGGGAAAAATCCCGTTTTTGTTCTTCAAACCGGGATAACACATCCCTGGGGATACATGTGTTAGACACATGTTTAGGACAGCGACCAATTGGAAATCTGAAAACAGTGGATCCTTTCCATGTCCATTGCTGCATATCTGCATCGAATAGTCACTCAGATTTTTCAGCGACTTCTGCTAGTTTTTCCACTGTTTTCTCTCCTCACCATCGACTTCTTAATCATAAAGTTTATTTTGGTAAGTGTGAAATTTAATTATTCTTAGGTCTTTTGAATAATATATTTTTAAATAATATAGTATATACATATAAATGCCATTTTAATCTCTTCAAAATAAGTCAACGATTGGGGTTTTACCGCCTCCAAAAATTTTCTGCACGTGGCGAGCGCCCCATCTGCCCCACCTACGCTACGCCACTGCGAACATCCCATATGAATAACGCGTATTCAAATTCTATCTGTTGGAAACCGAACAAAACTACAGACTGTTAGATCGACAGCCGCGCGGTAGGCCCGAACGTGGGACCGTAACACTTCCACCATCTACCATGTTCAGTGTCTTATTTACTTATTTATTTATTTATTTATTGCAGTATAATTTATTTAGATAACTGAGCCCATCCTCCAGAAAAATTTCATGTTTTTTATTTATTATTTTTTTAATCTGTTAAGTAGTCTGTTAGCGTCTATCTGTTAGAGTAATTTTAAACAATTTAACTTAGCTCCTGAATAATTTGCATAGAGAATTTTTCTCTTTTCGCTTTGATAATACATCTAAGCAGAAGGGTAGAGGGCTTGGTCGGAGGACATTTTAAGGGGTTCTAAGGCATATTCATGTTTCCTCTGGAGAAAACCGCCCAAAACTCTATGACATTTTAATATTTTAAAAATAAGTTAACCATAGGCGTTATACCGCCTCTAGAAATTTTCAGCCCGGTTCGCCCCCCCCCCCTTCTATGCCACGCAACTGCGAACATCCCCCACTTCCGACACTTATAACATTTCTTTCTGATTGAAATGTAAACGCATCATTTCACAAATCTTTGAAAAGCGAAAGTACTACAAAAGTAGTTTTTCTTTTAAATATTTCAAAATGAAAATTGGCCTAAAAATTGGATTGTTTCTTATCTCAAAAAATCTCCGATGAATGAATCAGGAGTTCCTGAAAGGGGAGGGTCACCGGCTTCCTGACAGGGGGGACGTGTGCCCCCCTGGATCCCCTGCTGGCGCCTACTTTGATTATCAGAATAATTAGTTAAAACACAAAAGATTAAGATTTACCATTGCCATGGGTATACTAAACCAAAACCTATTAATACGATCCAGTGGCGTAGCCAGAAATTTTTCATGGGGGGGGGGTTACGACTACTGCAACTCACATTTGTGTATAAGTGTGTGTGATAAGGGAGTGAAGAATATGCATTTGTATGGCAAAAAATTCCTTATTGGAGGGGGGGGGTGATCCCCTATGCACCCCTTGGCTACGTCACTGAATAAATAAAATCTTTGCGAAAAAAACACACATAAAATGTAACTTACAATACGTTACGATCATTTCGACCAAAAAAATTCTGTTTGTCTTCATGAGACAAAGACCTTCGTCTCGCCCAGTGGCGTAGCCAGTATTTTATTTCGGGGTGGGATGGGTATCAAATTTAAATCTAAAGTTCAATTGTAAGCTAAGTAAAGGGTCCCATTTCAGGGGGGGAGGGAGCGGAAGCCCCCCCCCCTTTGGCTACGCCTCTGTGTCTCGGACTTTGTCTGATGAAGACTAAAAGAATTTTTTGGTCGAAACGATCGTAACGTATTATAAGTTACATTTTTTGTGCGTTTTTTTTCACAAAGTTTTTATTTATTTTATCGTTTAACCCCAGTATTTTGAGTGTTTTTTACATATAGGGAGAATGCTGTATTAATGTATTAAAATATGTAGTAGTTACGAAAAACAAATCTTTAAAAAGTATTACAGTCTTTTGACGATTCAAATAAAACATAAATTAATATATTTATTTATTATTAATTTATTACATGTAGAAAAAGCTGCTAAAAGCATTAACCAACTAACAATTTCTTGAATTTTTTTTCAATATGTTCATGGATGAATGATAGAATAGCGAGCATTTTTCGCATGTTGTCCTTGTCTGCTTGACACATAGTTACAAGGTTGAGAATTTGGCCAAGTGGTTCACTCGGTAACTTGCAATGCTATTGAGATTGCGTCAAGCTGACGTAGGGTGCTCACGTACTGAATATAACGATTCTGGATTGTTTTTATGAACGCACCCTTGTAGAAGTATTTTACCGTAGCAGGAGATTGCCTGTTATGTTAATTTTTAGTTATTGTATACACTTTATAAGGTTGTCTATTGTACAACTGAACTTGTCAGACGTTCAATGTAAGTCACTAACGAAGGTATTATTTTTTGCTAATAAAATGATTTTATATTTTAAGCTTGTCAGTATCCATTAATCCACTACGCTACTCTGCAGATAGCAGTAGAAATGCTATCAAGATGGTTATGGGCCCAGGAATGCCCCCACCATTTTTTTAAAGTAAAATGGTGGAATGGACAATTTGTCTTTTTTCGGTGAAGTCCTGTTAATATATCTCTTTGCACTGTAACGAGATATAAGTTAATCAAAATTACGATGGATAGAAGTTATACATTTGCTACTAAACCGCTCAATGAGCATAACTATTCTGAGTGGTCGAATGATGTCAAAATTTTGCTTATCCAAAAAAAACTCTGGCGAGTTGTGGAAGAGACTGAACTGAAACCCACAGTAAAACCGGAAGATGACCAGACTCCTTTATTAGATTATGAGGACAAACAGAGAGCTGCTCTTAACTTTATGTATATGTGTAGTGGTGGAAAGTATAAAAATATGATAGCTCGAGAAAGCACTGGCCCATCTGCATGGAATATGTTGAAAAAATTGTTTGAGCCCTGTGATCGTTTTCGATTAATCTCTGAAAAATAAATTTTACATGGGTCAACAAGAAGTTGGTACTGATCTTGGACTGCATGCCAGCAAGTTCTCTGAATTAATTGAGAATCTGGCAAGATCTTGGATGAATAAGATAAAAATTTTCAATTGGTTCGTTACTTACCCACAGAATACGACGCCTTTCTAAATCATATTAATAATTGGGAAGATGATAGGTACTCTTTCGAAAAGGTTCGAGTGAAGTTATTAGAGAAGGAGGCTCCGACTTCGTCAAGGCAAGCTTACCAGTGGGCTTACCAGGCTGGCAAGCTTACCAGAGGAAGGCAAGCTTACCAGTGCAGAAAACTCCCCATGCGAGGAGCTCGTCCTGGACCAAGTCAAGGTCAGAGAAGAGAATCACGTCCATACAAGGTGACAAAACCCCAAAGGAGATGGAAAACCAAACCAAAGTCGCTAAAAACCTCTTGTTCCAGAGTTCAGCCATGGCGAGTGAACCGGATTCTTGGGTCATCGATACAGGTGCTACATCGTATTGTTGCAGGAATAAACTCATGACTGATTTCAAGCCAGTACGGGGCCATAAGCTAGTTGGAGCTTATAACGCCCCCCCCCCCATCATAATTCTTGGGAAAGGTAAAGTACACTTGACTTTTAACAAATTTGATATGATTTTACATAATGTACTATATACACCTTTATTGCGTAAGAATTTTATTTCGGGATCCCGCATGGACAAAGCCGGTGGTAAATTTGTTTGTAGTAATCAAAGAATTAAAATCATAGATTCAGATACCGGTAAAATCTTGCAAGAAGCTAAGATGAACTATGAAGGTCTTTATGTACTACGACCAAATGGTGTTAACTGTAATAAAAATGCTTGTCAAAATATAGAACCCGATACCACTTATAGTGTAACTAATGAAAGTCCAGAACTCTGGCACCGTCGTTGTGCCCACATAAACTTTCAATATATTAAAGCTACTGCTAATCGTAATAGTGCTAAAGTTTACCAAATTTTAAAGGTTCACTTTAAATTCTTGAGGACAAAGGCTGAGTCTCTTTTATGAGACTCAGCCTTTGAGGCGCAACCCTTTCCCAATGCTGTGTGCCCGGCACACAGCATTGGGAAAGGGCTAAAGTAATGTGCCCGGCACAGCCAGCTGTCGTCAAAAAAGGGTCTCTCGATCCGTGGCACGCGATGAACGTTTCAATCGTCCGCCATCTTGCTGGTAGTTAAGTCGAGCGATGGCAACGGCTGCCCTTTTTTCAGCATGGGCAATCGATCCAGCCGTTCTCGCATTCTTCCATTTTCCAGCAGATGCCAGTGCTGTTAAAAATAATCGTGACAATTTTTGGGGGAAATGACGTGCTAAAAAGTAAAGGATTCTCGTGGAGCTATGTCATCCGCAACTATTTTTATAGAAATCAAATGTATTCTTCGTGACTGGCAACAGTCAAAACGTCAGAGCTTGGTGTGCCCAGAGCGGGATCACTGCGCGTTCAAGGGTTAAATCTTGTAGTTCCTGTCGAGAGACTAAAGCTAAACGCACTAGCTTTAAACCAATAGGAAAGATAAGAGCAACTCAGCCTTTAGATCTATTGTGTTTAGATATATGTGGTCCCTTTCCTTACCGCACAATTGATTTACACAGATATTTTATCGTTATTCTTGATGATTATTCGTGTAAAACCTGGATATACCTTTTAAAATCTAAAGCTGAAACATTTAATGTTTTTAAGAAGTTTGTAGATCGCACAGAGAGGTTTTTAAATCGTAAAATTAAATAAATTAGAACTCATAAAGGTTCGGAATTTATTAGCAATAATTTTCAAGAATATTTTTCAGACTTGGGAATTACTCATGAATTAACAAACACATATACTGCTGAACAAAATTCGTGTGAAAGATTTAATTTAAAAGCAGTTGACGGTATCAACACTTTGCTAAGAGACAGCGGAATGTCTCATGGTTTTGGGGGGAGGCGCTATTACATTTTGTATATACTTGGAATAGACTAGTTCACGGCAAAGATGATTGAACTCCATTGAAAAATTTGGAGGGTATTAACCCTCATTAAAACACTTAAGACCTTTCGGATGTAAAGCCTATGTCGGTGTACTAAAACAATTGCGAAACAAATTACAAATGATAGCTAAAGTAGGTACTCTAGTAGGATACGCACTGCAGCGAATAGGTTATAGAAATTGTTTACTAGATGATAATAAGATAATAGAAACAATTAACGTTCATTTTGATGAAAATTTTGTGAAAAATAATGGAGGCAACTATAAGAACATTGAATTAGATAACTTTAGTAAAGCCCCCGAACACTCTTACGATGAAAACGAATCCACAATTTCTGAATATGAAAATGAAGTTTACGATGATCATCATGAACCAGCTTACATTCCCCAAATGGACTCTGATGAAGAAATAAATTACTCCAGATCTATACTTTCAAATCCCCCTTATAAGATTCCCACAGTCACAATTACACCTTCACCTAGTGATTTGAAACATGAATTTCATACTCCCATGCATACAACTGATGCTGAAAGTGATGACGAAAGTGACATTGAATTACCTGGACAACTTGTTCAATGGGTAAGAAAAGCGGTTGAAAAAATTTTGAGGGGTAGATATCATATTTACTGTTGTCCCGTAGACAAATAGATCGCATTTTATCTCTCCCACAAGATAAAAAGTACTGCCGGACTAATTCACTCTATTTTAATAAGAAAAATTTTGATTTTTCATCAAAAAATAATTATTCAGGACCTGTAACAGTAGTAACCTCTAAAGATTTTGTTACAAATGGCGAAAATTTCGAATACGAAATTTTGACTTCTGAGACTGCATAACTAGACGTATTTGTTCCAAACTCGTTCCAGCAGGCTATTAGCAGTAAAAATCGCGTACATTGGTTACGAGCAATGAAAGAATAATTAATTATGATGAACAGTCGAACTGTTTGGGATTGACAAACCTGAAATTCGCTAAAGTTTTAGGTTCACGCTGGGTGTATATATATATATACACATACATACTAGCTGACTCGGCAAATGCTGTTTTGCCATATAAATTACTCCTAGGATCATTTTAGTAGAAAGAAATGACTAACTTATTGTTAGTGTGAGGATGTGGTATATGAGTGGAAGAGGCATGGAGCACTGTGAACGATGCTGGAATATAAAAATAACACAATACCGAATATTTATATTTTTAATTCATTGTAATTTATTCTTTAAATTTATACATATCGCTAATTACAATAATTTTAATAAAAAATAATATCAATCCCTTAACGGAATAGAGTGAACAATATTTTTTGTTATCCCATCTTTAGCTAACACAAACAAACTGGATGGTTTGTCCACTCGAGAGCATGCCACGTATAATTGTTCGTGTGAAAAACATGGTGTGCTCAAATCTAAGCCACAAACAGACATAGTTTGGCCTTGAGACTTATTGATAGTCATTCCATAAAAAATTTTGTCCAAAAATATAAAATAAAAAAAGGATGAAAATCTGAAACACTTTCAGATTTTAAATACACACTACAGTGCTATATATTAAAATCGTATCATAATTTATGCATCGTCCCTATCTTTCTTCCTTATTCTATTAGGTTGGAAAGTGTATTATTATTAATGACTGTGCTGTATTTTTCTTTCTTGTTCCGTAAAACCCATCTTTGGAATCGAAATCTATCTTAAAAAATCGCCTACTAAAACTATTTTACAATCTTCGCCAAGTATATTACAACTACACTATCTGGCCAAAAGTATCCGGACACCCAGTGGTATGGACTTGGAGCGTCCCGAGGCACATGTTTAATATGATGTTGGTCCCCTTTTGCATCGATGAGAGCCTGCACACCTCTGGGAAGACTTTGCACCAGTTTTTGACAGGTGACCATAGTAATTGACTTCCAGGCGTCCATCACGGCTGAAGTGAGTGCTTGCAGTGAGGATGGTCGATTTGGCTGGCTACGTAATATGCGCTCTAATTCGTCCCAGAGGTGTTCTGTGGGATTAAGATCGGGGATCTGAGAAGGCCAGTCCAGTTTTTGAACGCTCATTTCGTCAAACCACGTCTGTGCAAGCCTCGATGTGTGAATGGAGCAGTTATCCTGCTGGAAGAGAAATGGGCCTTCCCCGTAATATTGCCACAGAGTTGGGAGTGCAGCATTGTCCAGAATGTCCTCCTACATCGCAGAGTTCATGTTTCCAACCACAGGAACTAACGGACCCAGGCTCAACCACAAGAAACGTCCACCACCATTATACCGCCACCACGAAACTTAACAGTCGGCACAATTCAGTCACGCAAAAAACGTTCGCCGGGCATCCGCCAAACTCAGACGCGTCCCTCCGACAGCCAGACTGTGAAGCGAGATTCATCACTCCAAAAAACAGTTTTCCACACGTCCACAGTCCAATGACGGTGATCTCTGCACCATTGCAATCGATGCTTCGCATTCTGTGGAGTGATGTTCGGCTTGTGAGCGGCTGCACGACCACGGAATGCCAAGTTGTTTAACTCTCGACGAAAAGTCCTGCTGCTAACACTAGCATCTGATGAACTTTGGAACTCCTGAGAAATTTCTACCAACGAGGACTTGCGATTGTTTTCCACTACCCTTTTCAGAGTTCTGCGGCTCCGTTCACTAAGTTTTTTCGCTCTACTACTCCGTTTTTCTGCAGTTTCACTGCCTCGACGTTTGCACTTCACAATTACATCACTCACAGTGGATTTAGGCTTCTGTAGAATGTCCGCAATCTCACGAACTGATTTCCCACAAAAGTGGCATCCCACTATACTGCCACGATCGAACTCACTAAGCTCCTTTGACTTACTCATTGCTTCACAAACGCATATATACAACCGGACAAACCACTACCAACACTTTAATAGCTTTCGATTACGCATCAAATTTGCGTTACCCGCCAAAACCACTTTTTTAGGGGGTGTCCGGATACTTTTGGCCAGATAGTGTATACTACATCGTTTTATATATTGTTTCGAATGTGCATCATAATCCATGAGTGTACCGTGTTTGTCTTTCTTGGGTTGATTCCTACTTTAACGCCTCGACTCTCGCCAAAGTCGCGATCATTAAACATATGCAGTTACCATGACGATTTTTGGCATTTATGTGGCAATCGTAATTTTGAATTAAAATGGCGATTTGGAAAAACATGTAAGTACAGCATGCCGTTACATTTTTATTTATTTTGGACTAGCTGAAGTACCCGTCCTCGACGGGTTAGTGAATGAAAATTTCCAAAACGCAAGAACTTTCGTCAGCATTGTAGGAGTACACAGAATGGATGTAGTATGTTGCCAAAGTAAAGAAAGCGAAGTTATAATTTTCATGTATTGTTAAAATATTACAGGTTAGAGAGTAACTAAGTAATATCATTTCATTCGCTTTAGTCGTAATTATGTGATGCGCGAACGAATATTTACGCATATTGAAATAATTTTCGCAAAATCTCAAAATTTAATCAACATTTTTGAAAAATTTGAAGCCTAGAATTTAAGTTGAGTGACAACCTATCATGTCACCCAAATTCGTTTCATTCCCTGCAGTCTTTATTTCGTGATGCTGGAACAAATTTTCAGCATTTTAAAACGATTTTCGAAAAATCTCAAAATGTAAGCAAAATATTAAAATTCAACGCCTATAAATTAAGATTAGCAACTACCTATCATATCACTCAATTTCGTATCATTCGTATTAGTCGTTATTACGTGATGTTTGAAGAAATATAAACGTATTTTGAGAGAATTTTCACAAAATCTCAAAATCTAATAAAAATGTTTAAAAAATTGGACTCCTATAGTTTATGTTGAGCAACCATCTATCGTGTGACCAAATTTCATATCATTCGCTTTAGTCGTTATTACGTAATACGGGAACAAAGATTCACTCAGTTTTAAACGATTTTCACAAAATCTCGAAATCTGATGGATTTTTTTTAATTAGATGCTTATAGTTTAAGGTGAGTGACCACCTATCATTTCACCAAATATCATTTTTTCACCTTTGCAGTTATTACGTGATGTGCGAACACAAATTTACGCAGTTTGAAATGATTTTCGCAAAATTTCAAAATCTAATCAAGATTTTTTTTTAATTCGACGCCTATGTTTTAAGTTGAGTGACCACCTATCATGTCACCCAATTTCATATCATTCGCTTCAGTCGTTTTTACGTGATGCTTGAACACAAATTTACGCAGTTTGAAAGGATTTTCGCAAAATCTCAAAATCCAATCAGATTTTTTAAAAATTGGACGCCTATGTTTTAAGTTGAGTGACCACCTATCATGACACCCAATTTCATATCATTCGCTTCAGTCGTTTTTGCGTGATGCTTGAACACAAATTTACGCAGTTTGAAACGATTTTCGCAAAATCTCAAAATCCAATCAAGATTTTTTAAAAGTTCGACGCCTATGTTTTAAGTTGAGTGACCACCTATCATGTCACTCAATTTCATATCATTCGCTTCAGTCGTTTTTACGTGATGCTTGAACACAAATTTACGCAGTTTGAAAGGATTTTCGCAAAATCTCAAAATTCAATCAGAATTTTTTAAAAATTGGACACCTGTGTTTTAAGTTGAGTGACCACCTATAATGACACCGAATTTCATATCATTCGCTTCATAGTTTTTGCGTGATGCTTGAACACAAATTTACGCAGTTTGAAACGATTTTCGCAAAATCTGAAAATCTAATCAAGATTTTTTAATAATTGGACGCCTATGTTTTAAGTTGAGTGACCACCTATCATGACACCCAATTTCATATCATTCGCTTCAGTCGTTTTTACGTGATGCTTAAACACAAATAGCGTCACGGACAGAATGACAGAATGACAGAACGACAGAATGACACACAGACAAACTTTTTTTTGAGGGTCGCATCCGATTCCCGCGTGCTTGAAACGGAGAAATCGCAACATTTTTGAATTCCAAGAAATGTACAGACAAAAGTCTAATTTTATTTATATAGATTGTCAATTAATGTTGTTTTAATATTTAAGTGTCTTCAAATTCCTTAACTGGTGCGTTTATCGCTAATTTGTTTACTTTAGTTTTCATATAGTTCTTTTGGGGGCGTTGAAACGGTACTACATCATAATCCATGAGTGAACCGTGTTTTCCTTTCTTGTTCCACAAAGCACTTCTTCGGAATAGAAATCTATATTAAAATCGCCTAACAAAACTGTTTTACAATATACGCCAGGCGTTTTCTAACTATACTCGAAATATATTTATAATAAATTGTCACGTTTTGCCACCATATTTAGCGATCAATTATCAAAAATTGCAAACCTTGTGCAACTTTCAACATTTTATTAACGCCCCCCCCCTCTCCACATTATCTGGCAAACAAATTTGAAAAGTGACTCGACACGCTAATGTCTACACAGAAAACCTCATTGAAATTAATAGCACTCTGGTGCTAAAAATTTTGGGGTGGACCGCCTTTATGACTTAGGGGTATGAAACATAGTCTCAGACCTAACGAACCCCTATTCTCAGACCTAACGAATATACATATAAAATTTCATTAAAATAGGTCGAGCCGTTTCGGAGGAGTATGATAACTAACACTGTGACACGAGAATTTTATACATAGTATTATATATATATATATATATATATATAAACTAATAAGTAAAACACAAAACATACTGCAAATAAGACATACCTCGCATATAAATATAACAGCTTTAAGCAAGAATTAGAAACCACATTTTGAAAAGGAAATAAATAAAAATAAAAGCTAGGCCAAATAAAGTGCAAGAATTAATGTGAAAATAGAATGGAACGGAAATTATAACCACTGTCCCCATCTTCAGGGACCACAAACATTGGATTATAATTAAAAGCAAACAAAATAGTATGGTTTCGGTTCTGTGGCATATCAAAAGAGATATTAACTCCACACGTTCTGGGCCCTACCCTACTACATAAAGGAAAAAAAGAAATCAAAAAGATAACAAAAAATAGAAATAGCAATTATAAATCTACATACCAGACCTTGAGCACATGGAAAACTCATTTAAACAAGTAATATGTGTTGCCAGTGTTAAGAATTGTAAAAAGTGAAAAATGGTGTAGCCACAAAATAAAAGTGGAAAGAAGAAAGTATAGGAGTTGCCAAATACTAAATGGTAATATTATTATACTTTAAGAGTATCCAGGTATATTAATATAATTAAATATATATAGAATATTAATAAATTAAAATTATTGAATAAAATAGATAGTATAGCCAATTAAATATAACATATTGTTATAAAAAATATAATGATTATTATTAGTGACACAGTATGAATAATAAGTTATTGTATGACAGAAGATTAATCTAATAAATAAAAAAATGTTTAGGACAAAATAATCACAATATAGGAACCCCGTTTTTTTTTTAAATCCCTCTCTCTCTCTCTCTCTCTCTATATATATATATATATATATGTGGGGGGGGGGTAGATTACCCGAGCGCCGCCAGGAGGAGCTGACTCGCCGGCGCCTAGAACCTCGGAGAGCCGAGCGTAAAAAGGTTTGAGAGAGCGACCTGAGACGCGGCCCACGTCAGCTGCACGAAGGCAGCTGGGCACTTTCGTTTTTCATAATAGCCTTTAGAAACTGCAAGAAGGCAGTAACGAATTTGTTAATTATCGGAATGAAGTCCGTTTTCCATTTAACCATTTTCGTAAATATATTGAGTGTAAATAGCTTTTTTCTTGATTAAACGCTAATCTAGAGTTTACTTTGTGTCGAGTTAATTATTGGAGACCCTAGCGAGAGTACCACATGGGGGCTCGGCCTCCCTTCTACATGGGACTAAAACACTAATTTTGGACTGTTCAACTGAAAATACAAATTGTGCAATTTCCGTATTCTTACATTGTGACTGCAGGTGACTGCTTCAGTGACTGTGCTACTAAGCGATTACGAGGAGTGCACCATCACCGCAAAACAGGTCGACTGTCTACAAGCGACTACGAGGAGTACAATCACCGCAAAACAGGTGAGCTCGTTTTGATTATATTTTATTATTGCATACAAAATGTCTCTCAATAAAAACGCCCGAAAAGAAGATTTTTATTAACCTGCTTAACGAACTTGATGTTCCGTTATCGGGCAAGGAAACTGTGCTCCAGTTGAAAACAGAAATGGAACAATCCAAAATATATAAAGATGATAAAGAATTTGTAATTAATTTATTAAATTCTATTGTTGAAGATAGGAAAAATACAGAGATACAAAATTTAGAATTAGAAAAAATCAAATTAGCTAGAATAGAAAAAGAAATTGAATTGCAAAATATCAAAAGTAAAAACGCGCAGTCACATGATAATTCCGATAATAAAATTGAAACAAACCCGAGTAGTAATTTAGAGTATCTCATAAAAAGTGTCCGAACTCTAACCATACCTGTACCTGATAAACCTGAGAATTTTAATTTGTTTTTCACAACCTTGGAACGCGCTTTTGCCACCAAATCAGTCCCTGATGACTGCAAAGCAGAAATTTTAATTAATATTCTCGGCGACAAAGCCGCAAACATCCTGTATTATATTGACGAGAAGGATTTACAGTGCTATGAAAAATTAAAAACACTTGTCTTGAAAGAATTTCAGCCATCCGCCGCTGAGTGTTTACATACATTTCGAAGAGTTCGTCGCGCTCCTAATGAAACTTATGTTCAGTTCGCAACGCGACTCAACGCCAATTTCCGTCACTACCTGCAATTGCGCAACGTGAGCGACTTTGAATCATTATGCGACCTCATCGTTTCCGACCAATTTTTTCTAACCCTGGATAGACAGACATCGTCCCACATAAGCATTACACAAGGCGAAGGCTGGTTTAAACCGAAAGAGCTCGCTCAACATTGTGATATATATTTCGAAAGCACAGGAAAATTTATAAATGACACCCTTCTGTCTGAAAAACAAAGTGAAGCGATTTTTGACAAAAAATCCACTAACCGTTACACTCCCAAATTTCAAAGTTACCCTCCAAAGGAACAAGCACGTAAATTTAATTTTCATCAAAATAAAGACCGTGATAGTTATGCTAAAGTTAAATGCCTAAAATGTTTATCTTACGGACATGAAAAAAACAGATGTCCCAACAATATCGTCTGCCTGGCCTGTGGAGTATCTGGTCATAAAGCTTCCCAGTGCGCGTATTCCACGAAGGAGTCTGATAAGAGATTCAACAAAAAAGAAATAAAAAGTGAGGCTACCATTAACAAAATTGCAAGCGATTCCCCCCCCCTTCATTCCTCAACGAGTTAAAATATGTAGAAATCTTGCTAGATAATGTTCCAGTAAAAACTTTGATCGACTCAGGATCTGCACTTCTAGTTGTATGTAAACGACTTGTCCCTCCACTCAAAGAAACTTTTTCTCAAATAACCTTAACCAGCTGCTTTAAAGAAAATAAAACCGCAAATCTAGCGAAATTCATGTTATCTTTAAAAGGCTTGCAACCCGTGGAAGTTATTGCTGCACTATGCGATGACCTGTCATGTGATGTAATTCTTTCACGGAGTATTTATAAGGTTTTACGAGAGGCGAATTCACAGCTATCAGGAAGTATGTCTACAATTTCCCCCACATACACCGACACCTGTCGCGCTTAATGAAGATAGCCAGACACTCCCGAAAATAAACAATCACAACACTAATTCTCGCTCTATGAGTGAAATTGAGTGCCAGATGTTAGATTCTTTGCTGATTAATGTTTCGAATGTAGTAGAAGAGTGTTCGTACGATTTGAGTCAAATCACTGATCCTGTGTTAAGAGAAAAATTAAATGAGTTGATATGTAATTATAAGCTGAATAAAACGGAAAGCACAAATCTAAAAATGACAATAATATTAACGGATGAGGTACCAGTCTGCCAAAGGTCACGTAGGTTAGCTTTTTCTGAGAAGCAAGAAGTAGACAAACAAATACAGCAATGGTTGGAAGATGGCATTATAGAGGAAAGCTTTTCAGATTACAGTTCCCCCCTCGTCGGATGTAGAAAAAAAAATGGGGATATGCGCTTATGCGTAGATTACAGGAAATTAAATAAAAAGACTGTCAAAGATAAATACCCGTTACCAATTATTGAAGAGGTCTTGGATAATTTAAGTAGTGGCAAAGTGTTCACTACCCCAGACAGCTCAGCAAACTTGCATCAAACTTGAAGCAAGCTTGATTTATCAAGTCAGTAAACTTGAATTAAGCTTGAAAATTTCAAGCGTGTAAGCTTAATGCAAGCGTGAAGCAAGTGTTCTAGTTTACACTTGCCCAGCTTGCATTAAGCTTGACATTTCAAGCTTGAATCAAGCTTGACATAGCAAGCTTAATTTCAAGCTAAAAAAATTTTCCTAATTACACGGGGCGCCGAACTCGCCCCACATATATTATTTTGCCACGCATTTCCCCCTTTACGCCGAAATTTCAATTTAATTTAATCTGTTTCCATCAAGATTCCGCGGCTAGAATAGAACCCGGGACCTTTGGGGTGGGAGGCGAGCGTCCTAACCGTTGCGCCAATCTTAGTCGGGCTCATATGACTAAAGTTTGAAGTGACTGTTAGGGTGTTATCACGCCGTTTTCTGGCCAGATTGATAAGAGGCCGATGTGTTATTTGTTTCTTTTATTTTTCCATGGGATGCATCAAAATTAAAATAATGTTATGTGTGATTTAGAGACTCTACTAATAGGGAAATAAACATAATATAAACTTAACAGCAGCACACGTTTTAAAACTTTCAAAATCGAGACAAACGGCTGATTTTGAAATCAATTTCGTAGTATAATTGTATTTTATTTTGAAGAATTTCCATATTTGGAAATATAGAATCTTTTTTTTAATTCTATGGTCAAGTACATTTATGACTGATGATAAATTATTTTGCAGCGGCCGGAAACCGCCTCATTCTACCACCCATAAAGTGAAGTATATTAACTAACTAAATTGTGTTAATTATATTAAAATTTATTTTTAGGGCTAATTAATTAGTTAATGGTCTTACTAATGTTAATTAGATGTAATTAAAACTAAAACTCCCCTCGTGTTACACTTCAGAGGGGCTTATCCCATTCATTCTTTCCCCTTAGACTTTTCAATGTCCATTCTCCTTCTCGCCTACAGTGACAGATGGCGCCATCAGCGCAATAATCAAGCTAATGGATTGAAATGTCAAGCTTGTATTAATAAGTCAAATTCAAGTCAATGTCAAGCTTGATTTAAGCTTATGTGCTGTCTGGGACCCTCGACCTAATGAATGCATTTTTCCATGTGAAAGTTGAGGAGAATAGTAGGAAATACACTTCGTTCCGTACCGACACAAACCAGTTCCACTTCCTTAAAGTTCCCTTTGGTCTAACCAATAGTCCTTCAACATTTCAAAGATATGTAAATACCGTATTTAGAGAGCTTTTAAAGGACGGTACCGTAATTATTTATTTAGATGATATCATCATACCAGCTGAAAATGAAAATGAGGGATTTTACAAGTTAACACGTGTATTAGAAACAACGTCAAAATATGGTCTTGAACTAAATTTAAAGAAATGTCAATTTATGAAACGGGAAATTAACTTTTTAGGACATATAATTACTAATGGCACAATTAGACCTTCCCCGGAAAAAACTCGTGCAGTTCAACAATTCCCAGAACCTAGAAATGCTAAACAAGTGCAAAGTTTCCTTGGATTAACAGGATACTTTAGGAAATATATTCGATCCTATGCAACTATAGCAAGGACTTTAAGCGAATTTAGAAATTGCTTAATTGGAAATGAATTTAAAATTTACACCGATTGCGATGCCTTCACGAAAACCTGAGACAAAAAAGACTTAACACCGAAAATAGCCAGATGGACACTCTTTTTGCAAGAATTCGAATACGAAGTGGTACACCGTCCCGGTAAACAGATGCAACATGTAGATGCCCTTAGTAGACATTCTGTGACACTTTTAACAACTGACGGACTAACGCATAAGATTATTACTGCTCAAGAAAGTGATGAATATATCAAGACAATGAAGCACCTCTTACAATAAGGACAAAATGTCGCGTATGTCTTAAAGAATGATGTGCTTTACAAAATAGTTAATGACCAAGAAGTACTTGTCGTTCCTGAAATGTTACAAATTGGAGTTGTTAAGAAGTTTCATTCACTGGGTCATTTCTCTGTAGCGAAAACCGCAGAATTAGTAAAACGAGATTATTATTTTCCCAATATGAAGAAATGAGTTGAAAAATGTTGTAAATAGTTGTATTGAATACATACTAGTGAACAAGAAGAGAGGAAAAGGTGAAGGTTTCCTTAATCCCATTCCTAAGGACAACATACCATTATCAACTTACCACATTGATTTTATCGGTTCGATGCCGACAACGAATAAAAATTATAATCACATATTTTCAGTAATCGATGGTTTCACTAAATTTTCATGGCTTTATCCAGTAAAATCAACATCCTCTAATGATGCCATACAAAAACTAAAACAACAGCAAGCAATTTTTGGAAATCCAGTCAGAATCATATCTGATCGAGGATCTGCTTTTACCTCCAAAGAATTTGAGGATTACTGTGAAACTGAAGGTATAGAACACTTAGCCATAACAACCGGAGTTCCCAGAGGAAATGGACAAGTAGAGAGACTACATGACACAATCCTACCCGTATTATCTAAATTAGCCATAGATGAGCCAAATAAATGGTACAAGTACGTTGATGCACTTCAGAGAACCATAAACTCAACCACATCAAGAAGCACTAAAAGAACACCGTTTGAGCTTCTAACAGGTGTACAAATGAGAAGAAAGGAAGATAAGAGAATTTTAGAAATCCTAGAAGAAGAAAGAATAAATTCGATGATAGACCACATAAACACTATTCGCGAAGAAGCAAAAGGAAACCTCCTCAAAATCCAAGAAGAGAACCGCAAATGCTACAACAAGAAAAGAAAGAAAGCCCATGTTTACAAGGATGACTTAGTGGCTATTCGACGCACACAGTTCGGAACTGGCATGAAACTGCGAGCAAAGTTTCTAGGACCTTATAAAGTTGTTCGAGTCAAATCCAACGACAGATACGATGTAGAGAAAGTCGGTGACCACGAAGGTCCTAACAAAACATGTACTTCAGTGGTCAATATGCAGCTATGGTCCAGCAACTAAATGACTTTTAATGACCCTCTAATAGCTGTATTATTATTTTTCTTTTTTTCTCTCTGTTTTGTATTTTTCAGATTTTTGTGCTGATTTTACGGTGAGGACACCTTCTGTCAAGATGCCCGAGCCTGTGGGGTAGGTTACTCGAGCGCCGCCAGGAGGAACTGACTCGCCGGCGCCTAGAACCTCGGAGAGCTGAGCGTAAAAAGGTTTAGAGAGCGACCTGAGACGCGGCCCACGTCAGCTGCACGAAGGCAGCTGGGCACTTTCGTTTTTCATAATAGCATTTAGAAACTGCAAGAAGGCAGTAATCAATTTGTTTAATTATCGGAATGAAGTCCGTTTTCCATTTAACCATTTTTGTAAATATATTGCGTGTAAATAGCTTTTTCTTGATTAAACGTTAATCTAGAGTTTATTTTGTGTCGGTTAATTATTGGAGACCCTAGCGAGGGCTCCACATATATATATATATATATAAAGATTTTAAAAATGTCATTTTAATCTCTTTAAAATAAGTCAACGATTGGGGTTTTGCCGCCTCCAAAAATTTTCTGCTCGGGGCGAGCGCTCCATCTTCCCCACCTACGCTACGCCACTGCGAACATCCCGTATGAATACCACATATTCAAATTCTATCTGTAGGAAACCGAACAAAACTACAGACTGTTAGATAGACAGCCCCGCGGTAGGCCCAAATATGGGACCGTAACACTTGCACCATCTACCATGTTCAGTGTTTTATTTACTTACATATTTATTTATCTATTGCAGTATAATTTATTTAGATAACTGAGCCCATCCTCCAGAAATATTTCAAGTTTTTCATTTATCATTTTTTAATCTGTTAGAGTAATTTTAAAAAATTTAACTTAGCTCCTGAATAATTTGCATAGAAAGTTTTCCTCTTTTCTTTTTAATAATGCATCTAAGCAGAAGGGTGCAGGGCTTGGTGGGAGGACATTTTAAGGGGTTCTAAGGCATATTCATGTTTCATCTGGAGAAAACCGCCCAAAACTCCATGACATTTTAATCTTTTTAAAATAAGTTAACCAAAGGCGTTATACCGCCTCTAGACCCCCTCTACGCCACGCCACTGCGAACATCCCCTACTTCCGACACCCATAACATTTCTGATTGAAATATAAACGCATCATTTCACGAATCTTTGAAAAGCGAAAGTACTACAAAAGTAGTTTTTTTTTAAATATTTCAAAATGAAAATTGGCCTGAAAATTGGATTGTTTCTTATCTCAAAAAATCTCCGACGAATGAATCAGGAGTCCCCGAAAGGGGAGAGTCACCGGCTGCCTGACAGGGGGGACGTGTGCCCCCCCCCTGGATCCCCTGCTGGCGCCTACTTTGATTATTAGAATAATTGGTTAAAACACAAAAAGATTAAAATTTATAAATTGCCATGCGTATACTAAACCAAAACCTATTAATACGAACCAGTGGTGTAGTCCAGAATTTTTCCATGGGGGCGGAGCTACGACTACTGCAACTCACATTTGTGTATAAGTGTGTGTGATAAGGGAGGGAAGAATATGCAAATTGCATGGCAAAAAATTCCTCATTGTGACCCCCTATGCCCCCCTCACTGACACGAACATACGTATACACGGAAGTATAGGGAGAATAAAATAAATAAACACTTTGTAACAAAAACACACATAGGGTGCATTTGTAAACGGCAAACTCGTTGCATAAGTTTCCGTAAGAAAACTGGAATGCGTGTGTTTAGTGCTGTCAGTGGTTATCAGTTTCTTTTGACTTTACGAACAACTTCAGTTTATTTAGTTTCGTCGCCTCGGAGATGGGTTTGTTTACAATTCGCGAATGCGTTAATTTTACTGAGGAGAGTTTTTAGTACATACTCAATATAAAATCAACAGGATTTTTAAAAGAAAGGGGAAATAATCGAAGTGCACAGATCAAAATTTAGAAATTTCAAGTTAAATTTCATTTTTCAAAAGTATTTAGCAAGAGAAGTTCGAATTTCGCTAATAACGGTTTAAATCAACTTCAATCTCAACATTAAAACATGCATTTTTGAATTTACTGAAATGAAAAGTACAAGAAAATGATTGCCTTTGAAAAATTATGTACCTCCGTAGCAGTTTCTAAAGTATGCTTGGATTTCCTCCTCGAAAATATAATATTTACAGCTTCAGTAAACGTAAAATACTTTTCACAACAGCATACTTTTCCATAACAACGGACGCCATTTGAAAACAGCAACAACGTGCAACAAGTGTATCTTCTAAACAACTGAACGAACCTGATCGGGGCCTTCGCAATTAGTAACGGGCCTGCGCGTGTATTTTGATGAGCCATCCAAAGAGGCCTACGGATGCTCGAGTCTTCACGTATACATCAGGCATTTCTTAAGCTTCCCAGTGCTTTCAAACGTTATTTAATGTAGCTTTAAGTAGTAATTGTGTTACTAATTCAAGTACGAACTCATGATTAATTTGTTTGCTATGATACATATTTACATAAAGAAAATAGATGATTTTTGAATTTCCTTCATATAATTTGAAGGAAAAACAAAGTAGCGCTTACTCTCATGATTCACGATGCTTATTTTAGTTTCACAAGTGGATATTTAATATACTTTAAAATACCTAAATACACAAATGAGAAAGACATTTTTACAATGAATATTTCATGAACGTAGTCGTATTTCCTACGTTATTTTAAACAATTCAAGATTAATCTTTAACAAATGATGTATTAAAGCGCATTTCAGTGTTTTCGGGATATCCTGTGTATTGGAGAAAATTGATAAAATACACTCTATAGCGCGATCCCTGAATTAATTATTCTTTAATAAAGACATTTCATGTAGTATATATTATTCTTTTGTCGCTTTCTCAATCGAAATTAGGAATTGAGCAAGCATAATGAACGCTTGTACAAAATATTAACTACATTTGAAGTTTCTGTATAAACGGGCAAAAATCAATAATTTATAATTTACTGTATTTCTGCACTGTACCAGATGTAAGTCTTAATCACATAATCAAGGCATATATAACTGATAAATAACATTTTCAACTGGCAAAATTAAATCGTCTAAATAGTTTCACAACGTCATGCTTATTTACAAGAATAAAAACTACTCAAGTAATACGATTTCTGATTAAAATAATTCATTTATAAATAACACATGAGTAATTATTCACTAAACATGATTTACATACATATTTTTAGAATTTCTAAATACATTACAAGCGTTCACTTACCTTTACATTTAGAGCAAAATGTTCGAATTTTAGGATAAATTTTCATGAAAGAAAATGGCGCAAGATTCACAAAACGATTACCTACATCTAAAGTTCTTTAGTACGACAAAAGTATAAAAAAATTGTTTTAAAATAATAAAATAATATAACATTTATAATACTTAGAATAATAAAATAGAATACTGTGACTGTGGAAAACAGGCCTCAATGATAAACTCATTTTTAGCGATGGTAACTCATAAGCAAACCCGTTGTTTAGCGATGGCCCCAACCTGATCCGCTTTCAGTTTACTTCGTTTGAAACTAATCGCACTCAGTTTTGTAAACGAACGCTCTAGTTTTTAAACTGAATGCACTCAATTTCCTTTACGAACACCTTAGATAGAAACTCGTTGCACGAGTGCAACTTGTTTGGCGTTTACGAATGCGGCCATAAAATGTAACTTATAATACGTTACGATCGTTTCAACAAAAAAATTCTTTCGGTGTCTTCATCGGACAAAGACCTTCGTCTCGCGCAGTGGCGTAGCCAGGATTTTATTTCGGATGAGATGGGTATCAAATCTAAAGTTCAATTGTAAGCTAAGTAAAGGGTCCCATTTCGGGGGGGGAGCAGAAGCCCCCCTCTGGCTACGCCTCTGTGTCTCGGACTTTGTCTGAAGAACATTGAAAGAATTTTTCGTCGGAACGATCGTAACGTGTTATAAGTTACATTTTATGTGTGCTTTTTTCACAAAGTTTTTATTTATTTTATTGTTTAACCCCAGTATTTTGAGTGTTTTTCACGTATAGAGAAAATGCTGTATTAATATATTAAAATATGTAGTAGTTACGAAAAACAAGTGTTTAAAAAGTATTACAGTCTTTTGTTTATCCTACTGAGCAGTAGGGTAAACATTGCCTGTGACGTCAAGTGAAAGTATCCCTACTTTCACTTCGAGAAGAAGAAGAGAAGTGAAATCAGCTGAGTAGTGTAAATAGTCGCACATGGCAATGTTAAGTATATGGAAGAAGCAGGTGTACCGCTCAAAATTTAATTAAAATATGAAGAGTATTTTTGAGGAACCGTTGATACTTGAAGATTTCTATCTCGCAGAGATATATAGGTACGAGAGAGGTCTATATGAAGCTTCGGGAGATGAACAATTTCAGCTAGTTGCAGCGAAAGAAAAAGGCGTATTGCTCTATAGAGAAAAGTTCATAGGTGATATAAAGTTTCAAAAGGTAATAATAAATATTGTTTATACATACACAGACAGCTTTCTGTAGAAATATAAGTCCAGAATTCGGCAAAACACTGAAATCATGATTTTTTTCCGTATTAAAAGCGATTGTTTACATTATTTTTACACGCACCATTTTCAATCAGCAAAATGTAAACATTTCGCATCATATTACTGTTATGATCGATTATATTACGGAAGATCTCAGCCCATTATGTTTCTGGCCGTTAAGAACAATTGATAATTATTTTCCGAATAAAATCCTATTAGGACATTTTATCTTTTTACACATACCCACACACCATTTTTCATCAACTATATGTAAACATTCGCACCTGAAAGCTGTTTGCTGTTACGATTGATTTATCCTACAGAAGACCTCAGTTCATTACGTTTCTGGCCTTTAAGAACTATTTTTAATTTCTGATGTTGTGTAGATTTATTGTTATTGATTGATATTGTTGTTGATTTAGATTAGACTGGTCTTAGTTGTGTAGATTTATTGTTTTCCCTTTTAACACTAGATATACCGAAGATTTTTTTAAGTGAAAAAATAGCCACAAACCAGTCATTTTGACTGGTCTTGGTATATCTAGATGCCGAACGCGTTTTAGATAAACTACTTGGTGCAGTGATTAATATTGGCGTCCGCTTACTAGAAAGCTGGGTTGGCATGGGCGCCGGCAGCATAGGGCAAGAGGGGGCAATGCCCCCCCTGGATTTTTGTATGCAGTGTTTTCCCTTGCTTTTTTGCTCTTTCCAACATGATAACCATACGTTAAAGTAGTCTTCACCCCCCTGGGAAATATTCTGCCGGCGCCCATGTGGGTTGGTATTTTGACTAACTCGTGATACGCTTTAACACTAGTGTTAATTGAAAAATTACCCTGCATTTACGATCTCTATATAAGTTGCTATACATTTTTTTAAATTTTTTTTTCAGCTCGACTCAGGTAATTTACATTTGATATGTGATGTAAAAGCAGAATTGTTTAAAAATGTGAAATATAAAGCTGAAATAAGCCTTTCACCTGAAAAAGAGGTATGTTAAATGTTACTATATTACTAAAATACATTTATTGGCAGTAATATAAATGAACCTAAATTTTGATTTTAAACCTTAATGAGTTCTGTTTGTAGCATAATGAAAATTCTGGTACTTGAATTTCATTGAAGTTTTCATAATTTATTGAAACTTTTTTAACATATTAAATTATATATTATATAGTAGCCCATCATTATATCTCACTTTTTCTATGTCGCCTATTTTTTAAATTTTTTTCCTCTTTTGCCTTGCAAATTCTATCACATACTGATTCATTTTCTTTCACTGATATTTGCTTGAAGACAAGCTAAAGAAAAATCAGAGATGACCAAGTACAGTACCCCCTCGTTATACTGTGCTTTTTGAATGTCTCTCAGTTGTTTCTATTTTGTTTTGTAAATTCCATCGCAAAAAATGCAACTAAATATTAAAATTGGATCAGTCATATATAAGTTTGATGCACTTTATTCTTTTTAGCTCATTATTTTTGTTTGGAGTTGTATTAAAATCAATGATGACTTTGTATAGTACTACCTTCTTCAGTAGAAAATCAGAAGTGCGAATACACTTATGGATTTCTACATAAAATTAAAAGATAAATGAAATTGATTTATCTTTAATGATTTTTAAGTGAATCTTTTCAATTGCTGTATTTATAATAAAATTAGTAGTGAATGTAATAAAATTAGTTGTCTGTATATTTCTAAAATCATATCTTCTTGCTTTACCAGATACATTGTGCATATTTCTTGTCTTCCGACAAGTGCAATATAATGAGGGGCTACTGTACTTTCTAAAGCAGAAAATAAAAACTGTGAATAATATGCATTAATACATAAAATTAAAAAGAAAACTCGGCTGTTCGAGCCTCGTCTGGGGGAGACCCCCCCACTGAACCCCCCTAATTTTTTAGTTTCATTATTGCCATATTAAAACGATATTAATTGACTATGTCATTTTATCTCTCATCTTTCGTGTATTTCGCTTAGTAACCCTATGTTGAAATTTTTATGATTGTAACCTATTTATAGAAAAATACATGTGTCTACAGCTTACGAAATATTGTAACAATAGATTAAAGCTGTTGTGAACTAATAGTATTTAAATATATGTAAAATTATGTCTCTTTTTTGGGACACATTTTTCAAACAATTTTCAATAAAGGGGATGAGAGATAAAATGACAGAGTCATTAATAAACGTAACTTCTCTGTTTTATTGCTTATGTGATTCTTTTCTGTGTCTGTACATGTACTCTAAATGTAATAAAATTACCAGTAGTACCACTGACAGATGGTCTTACCCAGGGGTCGTGCTGGCTTTTTAAAAAGTTTTGCCAAATTACATTTTGCCGGACATCATTAAGAAATGCAATTGCCAATATTTTCGCCAAATCGTATTTTAGCCAAACTAATTTGATTATCGCAATTTGCGACGTTGGCGATCAACAGAGCGACCCCTGGTCTCACCAAAGTTTCAATAATGATGTATAAAAGTCAGATTTCAATGGTTAGATTCATGTTAATAAAGACACTTTATTTCAGAACACAAATTTATGGATATTAACTGAATACACACACACACACACACACACAAAAAAAAAAAAAGGATTGCACAAAAACCTAAACTTTAGAAGCAAACATTTAATGCATGTACAGTAGAACCTCGATCTATGGTTTTTCAAGGGGTGTGTAGTAAAAAACGATGCATGCGGGAAAACGAAGGGTTATAGTCAAAATGTAGAAAACAGTATTTATGAATACACACAATGTATACAGTATACCAAAAATACTATATTTGTTACCAAACTGTAAAAGAAACAAATTGAAGTTGTGTAGAAATTAAGGGATACTTATTTTTAAAAAATCCGTAATTTTACACTAGGTTTTTCATTAATCTTTTAATTAAACAAAGTTTTCAAGATTTACACTATTTTTTTTTTGTCTTTTAATGTGTATTCATGTTTGTATATAAAAGTAATACAATTTCAAATGCTGTTATTGTGTAGGATAAACTGGCACTAGTATTGGCTCAGTCTCATTGGCATGAATTCTCAGCTTCTTCACGATTATTTTCCTTTTTTCTGTCACATTTTTTCCATTCTTAGGATACCGCACGTTGCTACTTCTAAATCAATGGAAATATAATCACTGCATTTCACATCATACTCGTCCCTGCTTAGATGTAAGAACTCTTCACCTATACCATCTGGTCAGACGGTAAGTTGTTGTAGTAATAACAAAATTCACTCACCTTTACTTGCATGGAAAGGAAACATAAGAATAAAATTTGGAACAATACCAACTTTGAATACTTCTGTTCTTGAGTGAACTACAGAAAAACTCGGACTCGAATAATCAACTTCCAGATTTCTCACTTTAATTCTTGTTTTATTACTAATTTGCACTATATTTGGACTAAGAGAAAACAGAAAGTATCAATAGAATTTACAATTTAGATTTTAGTCGATTTAGAAGCCGCTACGAATCATATAAGAAATGCGACACTGAAGAACAAAAACTATCAACAAAACAAACTCTCGATTCAAATTTACTACAATACGATATAAAAAATATCGATATAAATTATTGTCTTGGACGAGGCAGTCCTGCCATCTAGTGAATGAATTGTCTTTTAATTAAAGTTCTCGGAACTCAACATCCTCCCCCCCCGGGGAGAAGCGCCGTTACTTTTGTTATGGGTCTTGTCTTAACACCACTCTCAGTCTGAATGTTTATTACTCTGATTTTCTTGTCAGCACCAGGAAAAACTTGGGTAACTCGACCCAATTTCCACTGTAACGGTGGGGCTTGTGCATCGTGTATTACGACTAGATCACCAACTTTCACATCATCCTTACGAGAACACCATTTTGGTCGATGTTGTAAATTAGGAAGGTAGTCCCTGGACCATCTTGACCAAAACTGCTGTTTGATTTTGTTAATTAGCTGCCACCGTGTGGATAGGTTTAAGGTGGCAAGGGGCGGTGATTCAGGGATTTCAAGCAGCGGAGTACCGATAAGAAAATGTCCAGGGGTGAGAGCACGGACATCTGTAGGATCGGAAGACACAGGTATGAGAGGTCTTGAGTTGATACAAGCCTCTATTTGGCAGAGTAACGTGCTCAGTTCTTCGAAATTCAAAAGAGTCGATTTACAAGCCTTGATGAGATGATTAAAAGACTTCATATATGATTAAAAGACAATAAGTAGGATAACAATAAATCTATTATAATATAACTTAATGTAACTTAAGTAATATAACTTAATGTAAACACGTGAGAGTTATGTAATTATGAAAAGTTAAAAGATTATTCACCTTTATTCATCAAATAAAACCTTTTTTGCATAAAGTATTTTGTATTGCATTAAAAAATTAAAATTAATTAATTAATTAAAGTTCTAAAGAAACACTTTTAGCCAGGAAGTATTTAAAACCAGTACAACAGATTGAAAATGAGAAAGGTTGTTTAAACCAGTGCTTAAAAAAGTAACGTTTAAATTAAACAACCTTGACAGTGGACAATTTTTTTAAAATATATTGTAAATACGCAGACTGGAGTTTCGCATTTTTAAGTGGAGCGGTTAAAACAACGCGTCAAACAAATTTTTAAAATGAAAAGATTCTGCGACGAAGTTGGGGGAGAGGGGGACACGTGCCCCCCCTCTGTCCCCCCTATATACACCTATGGCTCATATGTATTACATTCTTAGGAAAACCTAATAACAAGAGCTTTCTAAGGAAGGCGGAAGGCTTATCACCGCTCACAGACCTACTGAAATCTTGGAGGAACACACAGGGGCGTAGCCAGAAATTTTTCATGGGGGGGGGGTTACGACTACTACAACTCATATATATGTATACGTGGGTGTGACAATGTAGTGAAGAATATACATTTTGTATGGCAAAAAATTCCTCATGGGGGGGGTTATGACCCCCCTAACCCCCCCTTGGCTACGCCCCTGGAAACACATGAAAGATTTTTTTGGGGGGGGGAGGGCGCATATTTAATTTAAGAGCAGAAAATGGAAGTTTCTTTTAAATTTTGAAACAAATGTTTGTTTAAAAGATTTTGAGAGTAAGTTGGGGGGGGCAGCGGGACACGTAAACCCTGTGCCCCTCCCCCCGACTATAATGCTATGGTTCATATGTACCATACGCTTATAACAATACCTAATAATATAACAGTAACTTCCTAAGGAGGGCTTATCACTGCTCCCGGACCTACTGAAATTTTGGAGGGGCACAAGAAAGATTTGAGGGGGGCACATATCGAATGTAAGAGCAGAAAAGGAAAGTTATTTTTAAAATTTCAAGCAAATGTTTATTTAACATTTTATTTTGAAATTCGAATCAAAATTTCTATTTTTAAGGGGGGAGGGGGGGCACGGGACACCCTGTGCCCCCATCCCGACGCTTTTCCTATGGTCCATATGTTATATGCTTAGGAAACCTAATAACAATAGCGTTCTAAGAGATACCATTCCCAGACCTGCTGAACTGAAAATTTACCCCTTTACCCCAAAACAAAAGAATTTTGGATTTAAGATCCAGTTACCTTTCTCGTGTATATTACAAAACAAAGAATGTTTATGTCCAATATTTAGTAAAAATTAATCATGTGAGCGTTTTTACCGCACACCGACGTTGTTTATGCTTTCTGAAATCAGTCTTATTGCTTATTTCTGTTATGTCTGGCTGGGATCTTTCCTTTCGATCATCTCTGTCCGGATACTCTCCATTTGCTCATCCTCATCTCTGTCCGGATCCACTTCTTTCTGCCCAATGGATCCGGAGTCGTTCATCTCTGTCCGGATCCACTTCTTTCCGCCAAATGGATCCGGAGTCGTTCCTCTCGGTCCGGATCCACTTCTTTCTGCCAAATGGATCCGAAGTCGTTCCTCTCGGTCCGGACCGGTTCCGATTTCGGACCGAAAGGAACGGGTCCGGACCCGTTCCTTTTCCTGGGAGCGGATCCAATAGGACCAGGTCCGAAGGAGTCGATCCTTCAGAGGATCGGATCCGTTCGGACCGGATCCTCAAAAGGACCGACTTTACCCACCACTAACGACTAATACGAAATTTGGTGATATGATAGGTAGTTGCTAATCTTAATTTATAGGTGTTGAATTTTTAAAATATTTTGATTACATTTTGAGATTTTGTGAAAATTGATTAAAAATGCTAAAATGTTTGTTCCAGCATCACGAAATAAAGACAGCAGGGAATTAAACAAAATTGGGTGACATGATAGGTTGTCACTCAACTTAAATTCTAGGCTTCCAATTTTTCAAAAATGTTGATTAGATTTTGAGATTTTGCGAAAATTATTTGAATATGTGTAAATATTCGTTCACGCATCCCATAATTACGACTAAAGCGAATGAAATGATATTACTTAGTTACTCTCTAACCTGTAATATTTTAACAATACATAAAAATTATAATTGCGCTTTCTTTACTTTGGCTACATACTACATCCATTCTGTGTACTCCAACAATGCTGACGAAAGTTCTTGCTTTTAGAAATTTGCATTCAGTACTAACCCGTCAACGACGGGTACTTCAGCTAGTATTTCTATATAATACATTTTAATATTAGTTTGTTAACTAATAAAAAGTAATTTTTAATTAAATGTGCAGAAATTACAAGTTTTAAATTAACTTCTAGTCGTTTAGATGAA
This sequence comes from Cheiracanthium punctorium, assembly GCA_038373885.1. Lineage (NCBI taxonomy): Eukaryota > Metazoa > Arthropoda > Arachnida > Araneae > Cheiracanthiidae > Cheiracanthium > Cheiracanthium punctorium. The sequence goes on from JAWZYV010010269.1 coordinate 329,027, forward strand.
GTTGTAAAATATACATTCATAAAAATTTGAACACAGAGAAAATACATTAAAGAAAAATATAATCTTGATTTTTTGAATTTAATTGATCAGTAACTTGCATAAATAGCTTATGTCTCTATTTTACATTTTAAAGGGTTTACTTTTTTCCCCCCGTACATTTTATGAATTGTTTTTACTGTAGGTATCAGTGGCGGATCTAGGATTGGGTAAAGGGGGGGGGGCTAACTTACTGGGTATTCAATAATTTGGGCACAGTTATCCACAGGCCCTACGAGAGGCGGGGGGCGCCGCCCCGGGGCCCGTGTTCAGCTAAAGTGCGTCCGTAAATTTTTCAGAATGTGTTAAGAATTTCATTTATAGGTCTTTAATTAAAATCTTTTTTTTAAATAGACTAAATTAAATTTCGAATACATCCCAGATAGCACAAACTTGTCCAGAACCCTCCCAGAAGACGTCATATAGACAAGTTGACATGTCCATTAAACATCCACGATTCGTCGGATTCTCGTCTCTTTTACATCAATATGGCACCATAGGTCGCCCATATGAAGTCTTATAGACATCTATATAGACATAATTATGGACGTGCTTACGTATACAAGACTTGTCTATATAGACATAATTATGGACGTGCTTACGTATACAAGACTTGCCCATACTAAGTCCACGTATGGACTTAGTATGGGCAAGTCTTGGAGATCAACGTCTATATATGGACCTACTTAGGTCAAGTCTTGGACATCTCCATCCATGCTTCTTGCCATTTCACTAAGGTACTATGGATTATCTGGGACACGTCTATAAAAAAGACTTACCTGGAAATTAAATGTCTAATTTTGGTCTATTCATGGACAGTTTCTGGATTTTCCAGATTATGTCCATAAATATTGTCTTCTGGATGTCTATCTATAGACATGGACGTTATATGGGCGAGATGGATCAGAAATGGATATAAAATGGACAACTGTGCTATCTGGGATAATTCTAGAATGATTTAGATGGCAGAAATGTTAATTCTACCATTTAAATATTAGTATTTTTTTCAATCTTCGAACATGAATTAAAAGTATCATTACATATCAGACAAACTTCCCTCCCACTCTCTTTCCTTTCAGCATTTTGTATGAAAATCATTAAAAGAGCAGTTTTACAAAAAAAAAAAATCCCTTCCGTCCTTCCTGTTTTTTCGAAACTTTTGTGCTTTACGAAAGGGGCCGGGAAGACTTTCGTCCCGCCTTATAAAATTTCTCTCAGAGGCCCTGGTTATCGAAGCTTGGCGACATTTGGCACGATTTTTTACATGTCGCCTGTATATTTCATTTTTCAACCTACATATAGTATTACGTAATCGAATTTCCAGAAAGATGTGCGAATTTCCGATAAAATAAAATACTCGAACCTGCTAGGACTTGCACTTCATAGGAAAAACAATGTCTGAAAAAATTAATTTAAATCATACCTCTTTTTTCCATAGCGATATCATTGTATTCTTTCTAATAATGCACCTCTTTACAAACTGCCTGCTAGTGATGCATGTATACAGGGTGAATCTAAACTCTTGGGCAAAACTTTAAAGGGTGATAGGGCACATAATAAGGAATCAGAATCACATAGCAATGTGGGGTCGGCAACGTCGTCTTCGTATAGCTGTTAATAATCACTTCGGAAAAAGTGCTGAAACAACAGTCACTTGCCGACCATTGTTCGTCAGGAACTAATGTATTTTTCTCAAAACAGAAGACTAAAATGGATAGTTTAAAAAGTTTATTTTATTTCATGGATGAAATTTTCGGAGACGAGCCTATTGCTTATGAAACTTGGTTAAGAAATTAGACGGAAACTTCAATGCTTTTCCAAAAGTGATTATTACCGGGTAAGTTAAAACTGCGTTTCACCCCAGATTGCTATGTGATTACGATTCCTCATTGTGTGCCCTATCACCCCTTAAAGTTTTGCCCAAGAGTTTAGATTTACCCTGTATTTTGTGAGTGCTGTTCTCCTTGAAATAGCTTGTTCTGGGGCTGGGCATTTATGATTTCTTCCTGATGATTTCCGCTTTCACTCTCACTAGACAAATTATCAGTTTTTGGAATTTTCATAAAATAATCACCTACGATTCACGACAATAATCACATTACGATTCAATGACCGCTTTCTTGAGGCCATAATATTTGCATTTAAATTAAATTCTACACGCGAACGGAGCTAAATAGAGAACAAATGAATCACACTAGCGCTTCACCCGAAAAGAACGACCAAGCGGCGAAAGCAATTTCAATGGGCTAAGACTTTGAAACCTGCTTAGATAGGACTACAGTACTTCCAAGAAATTCTTCCACCATTCCTAAACATTCAAAACGGATGTACTTTTGTATAAACAGTAAATGTGCGAAAACCAGGTAAGGAAAATTAGCTATAATAATATTATTCTTTCAAAATATCCCTGAAAATCCAAATGGCGGAACAAAAGAACCTTTCACAATGATACAGAAGATAGCCATTTGGGATTCCTAGTCACTTGATGTCTATGTTACACTCCCCATCCCCTCACTATGTACATCCACAGACCTCAAAATACCCGTAGACCAGACAACCCCCTAGCAGCAATCTTTGCTCGGGCTTTACCAGGCCTATGATCGGTGCATCGGCTATTCATCGCCTGATCATTTCTGATCATCCTTAATTTTTCGTATGTTCATCTTTTCCCGATGATCGAATCTTTACACTGAGATCTGATAGGCGCTTTCAAGATTGCGAAGGGTAAAGCGAGCAAACAGGTTTATATCGGTCTTTCTACCAAGTAGCTGAACGGCTGGATATCTCCGTTCCTTCATTAATGTGCAAAGAGCATCATATGCACACCATATGTTTGTTTTAAGGTTGCTGATTGGCTAAGCTATAACGCGGGAAGACAAGACAGGCGACAAAATGCTGAATCATGTTGTCCTCTTCCTGCTCTTAGCTTTGTCGTGTTCTCCTGTATGTATCTATCTTGCCTTAGTCAATCTCTGTCAAAGAGGGGTGACAAGGAATATTTTTAAAACAAAATTTGTCAGCGACTAAAAATTCTGGAAGTTTCCTGAAAAAGTGCGAAATTAATATATATATATATATATATATATATATATATATATATATATATAAAAGAAATTTTCCTTTGTGTAAATTTTAAATGACATTTCATTCAAAAACTTGCATTCTTCCCTAGAACAGCCTTGAAGAAAAGGATATTTAGTTATAAAATTATATATGCATATGAAAGTACATGAATTAATTGATACAATAAAAGAAATAAACAAGCTAATATGCAAATCAACGATATATGTGCCAATTTTTATCGATTGCTCAGTTTAAAAGTTTCACCAAAGGTCATAGGCTTCACATCCTAAGTTGCAAGGCGTTTGCTCTTCCGAGATGAATATACCCAGCTAGAAATGTCTTCACTTTTTTTGCAAAAAAAGTATAGATTGTGTATAATTTGTGCATAAAAAGTGGATATTTTTTAATATTTTGAAAGCATACACTTTTTGTGCAAATTATATACAGTTTTTATGCATACCAAAAAGTGAATTTTTATATTGTCAAAAATTGTGCACAAAAGTGTATACTTTTCAAAGTATTCAAAATATTCACTTTATATGCAAATTTTCTGCACAAGAAGTGCAAACATTTTCTAGCTGCGATTTAAGAAGTTTGAACAGTTTTCACAAAATCTCAAAATCTAATCCAAATTTTAAACTTTAGGGGCATAGTTTAAGTGTACGACCACCTATCGTGTCACTAAATTTTGCTTTATTCACTTAAGTCGTATGTGATGCGCCGACAAAAATTTACGCAGTTTAAAACGATTTTCAGAAAAAATCTCAAAATCTAATTTTTTTTTTTAATCCGACGATTATAGCTTAAGGTGAGTGATTGCCTATCATGTCAGTAAATTTCATTCCTTTAGCTTTAGTCACTTTTACTTGATGTGCGAACAAAAATTTACACAGTTTGAAACAATATTCGAAAAATCTCAATCTATAGAGAGATTTTTAAAATATTCATTATAATGAATATTTTTAAAACAGAAAAACTTTTTTTTTTACGGCCGTACACAGGTCCCAAATGCTTCAAACGGATAGAAATTGCAAAATCTTTTTAATTTTGAGTAGTGTACATGAAAAGTCTAGTTTTATTTAATTAGAAACGTAAATATTCCAATTCCGAACTTGAAACACAATCACTTCAAATTTTAGTCTCGCCAATAACGAGTCAGACCCCCCCGTCTAGTGGTTAGAATGCCCGGCTACCAAGCGTTAGCTCCCCAGCTCGAAACCAAGTCTCGGAAGCTTGAAAAATGAAGTTCAGATGGCAGCATTAAAATTCAAAGAGAAGAGGAAAAAGTTCGAATTTGCTTTTTTTACTCTTCAAATTTTTTATCTAGCTGGGATATACCCCAATTTTTATCGATTGTTCAGTTTAAAATTTTATCAAAGGTCATAGGCTTCACATCCTAAGTTGCAAGGTGTTTGCTCTTCCGAGATGAATATAACCCCAATCGCACCGGCTTTACAACGGCTCTACGCCCAATTTTCCCCCCTTGCCGATGATCCAACCCTACTATTCGGGAGAGAACATGCCCGAGCACATTCCGAGATAAGAGCCCCCGACGCGATGAAGAACCTTGCATGGTGCGCGCTGCGCTTCCTCCCTGTCCGATCATCGGCATTTCAGGAACCGATGACCGTTTGCTACTAGGGCCCCTATGCTTTCGTTGTGACTAAAATCATCGGGAGCTGTAGGAGGAACTGTCAGCTGCCAAGGAGGTTCCAAAGATGACGATTGGCGAATTCAATCCTCTTCCTTAGGGGAGGGGGGTGCTGCGCTTTCCCCTTTCTACAAAGCGAAAGAGTACCGATCTTTAGTTCATGAACTTGTAAACAGTCTTCGGGACCGTCTGGTAGCTCTCAGCCCCTCTGACTGCTTCTGATCACTTTAGTCACAGAGAAATCATAGCGGTGTCTAGTCTATGTGTATTTTGAGGTCTGTGTGTACATCTATCATAAGGTATTCCACAGCAGGTACACATCAGTACAGAATCCGAGACGCGCACCGCACAAGGCGCGCGCAAAGACTGTTTATATTAACAGCGAATTATATGTATTTTTAGCTCCCCCTTTTTATGACTTTGCAGGGGGTGAATGGACATCATCGCTCAAACACTGTTCTTTGCACTTGCCATAACCCGTTCAAACAATTAGCTGTTCTGCGCTATCACGTATATATGGTAAAACTAGGTTACTGGTCATCCTTAAAAGAAACCGAAATGTTTCAAGGTGAAGACGAAATTTCGGGCGATTCCTTAGCCCGAAATTTGATAGTCGTTTTGAAAATACCTGTAGCCTGGGAACGAAAGGGTTAAAAACCATTGATTGAGGTCAAGTCTAAAAAGCTAAGTAATAAATAAAAAAAGTAAATTAAAATTTCAAAATAACCGATTTTAGACACGTAGTTTTTAACTAAGAATCAAAACTCTATTCTAGCTAGTCTAAATTCAGTTTCAATGGGGGGCTATAGCCCCTATAGCCCCCCCCGTAGAACCGCCTCTGGTAGGTATATTTAATAAATGGGGGGGGGGGTACGCTGTTTAATTCAATGTTATAAACAATCTAAATATCTTCATATATTGGTGAAAGATGGTGAAAAAGTAACTTAAAAATTAAATAAAATATTAGTAAATTTAGTTAAGTAAGGAATACAGTTTAAAATGCAATTTTACTAACAGTAAATATAATTTACTTATTTTATATAAAAAAGGTTACTTTTTAACCAATATATGAAAATATTTAGGTAGTTTATAAGAGTAGATTAAATAATTTTTTGTACCCTTTTATTAAAAATACCTAATACAGCCAAAACGATTAATAAAATGTACCGGGGGAAAAAATGGAAACCCTTTAAATGTAAATTAGTGACATAAGTTGTTCGTGCGAGTTACTTATCTGTTAAATTAAAAATCAAGATTATATTTTAACTTTAATATATTTTTGTATATGTCCAAACTTTTATGAATATAAATTTTATAACTTTATCTAAACGATTAGAAGTTCATTTAAAACTTGTTATTTCTAATCATTTAATTCAAAATTGCTTTTCATTAGCTAACAACTAGTAGTATAATGTATTATATTTAGAAATATAAAGTGTTTCCTTTTAAACGGCATGTGCACCTGACAAGAAGTTTGAATTTCCATGCTTTCACGACGTATGTAAATGGTGTGTGACTGACATATTCTCTAAATGTCTGGAATTCCGGCATAATTACTACGTTTATAAACTGTCAGGATTCGACGAAATCGTCAAGGAACCACTTCTATTAGACGAATAAGCCTGCTTTTTTATCTCTATAGATTATTATAGTTTTCCTGTAATAAAATATGAACAAGTTTTCTATCTACAAATCCCCCCCCTCTCACACTCCCACGAGAAAAATTTTGTCTACTTCATTACACAAACAGTTTTTTATTTATCTCTCTTAATTCTTTGATTTGTTCAATTTTACTACTCCAAATAGGTTTAAATTACATACTAAATGCACACATATTAGTATACAATTTAAAAAGAAAAAAAAAACTTTGCATAAAGTGCTTTAATCTGTTTCATTGTAAGTTATGCCATAATGCAATAATAAGTTGACTTTTGTTATAGTAAGTTTACACTAAGTAAATTTGTGCTTATAATGAGAAAAAATATTTCATATGCTTAAGGTAAACAGTTGATTTTATGCCAATTGTACCTTTATATTTCACTCTATAATACAAATAAGAAGACTTATAATTAGCAATTAAAAAGAAAATGAATAAAAGAAACAAAGCACATAATTACACTGCTGGCCATCGTAAATGCAACACCCTGAAGGAAGCATGCAAATAATATGAAATTTACAACATGCATTAGCTGAGGTGAGATATGCAAATGATTAGAATTTCAGCGCAGACGCACATCAAGCGCGCCTGTGGCGCCACCTCAAAGCGCTATTTAAGGCTTGGAGATTTCGACGGTTTCAAGTACAGCAATTGTGTTTTTCTTGCTTTTTTTTCAAAAAAACGATAAATTATGCCTCGTAGGAAACAACGATCATCTTTTGATCAAGTATCCGAGTTTGACAGAGGAAGGATAGTAGCATACCGAGATTGTGGGTTATCTTTCAGGGAAATCGGTCGTCGTATTGGACGAAACCAAACAACTGTGATGCGGATATGTGATCGTTGGGTGCAGGAGGGTACGACGGACAGACGTGATCAACCGCATCGACCTCAGTGCACCACGTCACGTGATGACAGGCAGATTGTACGCATGGCAGTGACGGACCGCTCAGTCACATCACGAACCATATCACAGCAGATTCAGTCTGTAACGCATCATCCAGTGTCTGCGCGTACCATTCGACGTCGTTTACAGCAGAATGGTCTGTCCGCAAGACGTCCGTTGCTTTGTCTACCTCTGACGCGGAACCACAGACGTCTCCGCCGCCAATGGTGCGATGAAAGAAGGATGTGGACGACAGAATGGAATGAAATTCTCTTTACTGACGAGTCACGCTTCTGTATGCAACACCACGACGGTCGGATTCAAGTCTGGAGACACCGTGGAGAGAGGATGCTGAACAGCTGCATTATGCACCGTCACACTGGTCCTGCACCGGGTATTATGGTATGGGGCGGTATCGGATATCTCTCTCGCACTCCTCTAGTACGCATTGCCGGTACTTTAACCAGCCAGCGCTACATCTCCGAGGTGTTGGAGCCAGTTGTCCTTTCTTACCTTCAGGGCTTGCCAACAGCCATATTTCAGCAGGATAATGCACGGCCACACGTGGCACGCATTGTCCAAGGGTTCTTCGTCAATCACCAGATTGAATTGCTTCCCTGGCCGGCGCGCTCTCCGGATCTTTCGCCGATAGAAAACATGTGGTCCATGGTTGCTCAACGACTGACCCAGAGTTCATCCCCAGCTGTCACACCAGATCAACTTTGGCAACGTGTGGAAGCTGCTTGGTCTGCTGTACCCCAAGAACACATTCAAAGTCTCTTTGAATCAACGCCGAGGCGTGTGGCAGCTGTGATCTCCAACAACGGCGGCTACTCTGGGTACTGATTTTGGCAGGAACCACGCTTCATAGAATGCTGTAAATTTAATCATTTGTTACTTGGTCAACATGTTATCTACACAATAAATTTTGTTGTGATATCTCTTGTTTTTCTTGGTGTTGCAATTTGGGTGGCCAGCAGTGTATTAGTTAAATAATTTTTTAACTCACCTCTAAAATTTTGATGGCTGGAATTAAAATTTGTAGTTACCCCGATAAACTTTAATATCATCACCGGCCAACACAATTTAAAGAGAGCCAGACAAACTTATTAATATGCCAAGCTAACGATAAATCGTGTTAACATTGAACTTGAAAAATATTCCAAGAGATACTTGAAAAATATCCACTTTTATAGTTAAAACTATGGAAATTTTACTCTTCTGTGTAGCGCAGCTGAGCTCAGCCATTGACTACACGCTGGAGCGAGTTCTGCCCTTGCATAAAAAACTGCGAAGTACGAGCCACGCGAACCATGAACGAATACACACACAAAAAAGAAAAAAAAAGCATCTGTTTTCTGAGAAAACAGTTGGTGTGGACATGTCAAAGGTCGTGAGAAAGGACCCCGTAAATTCTGTCTCCCCTGCACTGTTTATTCGACGTTCAACTGACTATTAACTAAGCTGAAAAAATTTCTCGATGCTCCATCGCGTGTTTCTTCTTGGCTGGCTGGGGGGGGGGGGTCTCTCAGACCGCTGAAGCCATGAGCGGAAAATCGGCGATGTATTGACGGATCATAGACCTCCTGAGAGCGACCAACATTAACAGTCGAAGATAGCCGCCTCCTGACCAAAATCGAACGGCTCTTTATGACGTCGACAACACAATGTATGTTTGATCTCCTTTAAACGCTATTTTTTGCTGTAATTTTTCATCGACCTATTTTCGACATTTCGACATCGGGAATACGTAATTTAAACGTGTGTGTGCTTGCTGGGAGAGAATAGACAAATACCATTTACATACATCGTGAAGGAATGGAAATTCAAACTGTTCTGATCTTGTGAACTTTTGCCGTTTAAAAAGGAAATATTTTATATTTCTATATAATACATTTTAATATTAGTTTGTTAGCTAATAAAAAGTAATTTTTAATTAAATGTGCAGAAATTACAAGTTTTAAATTAACTTCTAGTCGTTTAGATGAAGTTGTAAAATATACATTCATAAAAATTTGAACACAGAGAAAATACATTAAAGAAAAATGTAATCTTCATTTTTTGAATTTAATTGATCAGTAACTTGCATAAATAGCTTATGTCTCTGTTTTAAATTTTAAAGGGTTTACTTTTTCCCCCCGGTACATTTTATGAATTATTTTTACTGTACGTATATTCAATAAAAGGGGGTGGGTGGGTACGCAGTTTAATTCAATGTTATAAACAATCTAAATATCTTCATATATTGGTGAAAGATGGTGAAAAAGTAACTTAAAAATCAAATAAAATATTAGTAAATTTAGTTAAGTAAGGAATACAGTTTAAAATGCAATTTTACTAACAATAAATATAATTTACTTATTTTATATCAAAAAGGTTACTTTTTAACCAATATATGAAAATATTTAGATAGCTTATAAGAGTAGATTAAATAATTTTTTGCGCCCTTTTATTAAAAATACCTAATACAGCCAAAACGATTAATAAAATGTACCGGGGGAAAAAATGGAAACCCTTTAAAATGTAATTTAGTGACATAAGTTGTTCGTGCGAGTTACTTATCTGTTAAATTAAAAACCAAGATTATATTTTAACTTTAATATATTTTTGTATATGTTCAAACTTTTATGAATATAAATTTTATAACTTTATCTAAACGATTAGAAGTTAATTTAAAACTTGTTATTTCTAATCATTTAATTCAAAATTGCTTTTCATTAGCTAACAACTAGTAGTACAGTGCGCGAAAAAAGTATAAGGACAACATTTAATTGCATTAAAATATGCTTTATTTCCATTTCACCTAAATGAAATTTTTATATTTCTTACTTCTGCTGCATAAGTTTGTAATAACACTTATACCACATAAAAAACAAAATTTATCTTCAAAATATTGATTTTACAAAATTTAACATTAAAGGAAATACGGAAAAAATTATAAGGACATGTTCTAAAATACTTTAAAAATGTTTCAATAATCAAGAAAATTACCTTTTTTTTCAATCACTTGAATAAGCCGAGAGGTCATAGATCCTGAAAGATCTTTTAAAATGTCCACAGATATTTTTTCCCAAGCGTCTTTGATAGCGACGACAAGATCTTGTGAGCATTGATATTGTGTGCCGTTTTTATAAACTTCTCGGGCTAGAAGTTCCCATAAGTTTTCGATTGGATTAAGATCGGGACTTCTCGCCGGCTAATCAAGTAAATTTACAGAATTATCTTCAAACCAGAGTTCTGCGCTTGTAGAAACGTATATCAAAGCATTATCCTACTGAAAGATATAGTCCCATGAAGTAATTAGTGGCGCTTCAGGTAACAAACTTTCTCCTAACATATCAACATACCTGTCCGAATTCATTTTACGGTTGATAAATACAATTGGAGTGGGCCCATTTACCGCAAAAGCGCCCCATACCATAACCGAGTCACCACCTTAATGACGCCTGGAAAACACTTCCTTGGTCTTTCGCAGATCATACCAAAAATAACGAAAACCATCAGGTCCATCAAGATTGAACTTTTTTTCGTCCGAAAAAATTACATCAGCCCACTTTTGACCAAGAGAAATGTATTTTTTGGCAAAGTCAACTCTTCTTTTCTTATGATGATTTGTACGAGGGGGGCGTGACACTCATTTCCCATAAGAAACTTGAGGATGTTTACTCAAAACATTTTGAACAGTCCTTGTTGAGCATGGTAAACTCAAATTTTGTCTAACTTCATTTGCGGTTTCTTTTTTCTCGCAAGCTCTCCTTTCCTTACAATTCTTCCTTTTTGTCGACGAGTGAGAATTTCAGGTCTCCCAGTTCGCTTTTTCATACCATACATCCCAGGATTTTTTAGAAAATTATAAACCACCGTTTTAGATCTCTTGATTCTTTTTGAAATTTCCCATCCACTTAATCCACATTCTCGGAAAGCAACAATTTTTCCTTTTTCAGAGTCAGAAAGTTGAGTTCCTTTGGGCATCGTTAAAAATTCACACTGAAAGTCGCCGAGTGGGAAATTCTTTTCGCAAATGAATCTTTTAACTCGGAATTGTCATTTTATGCTTTCATATATGCAAATTTTTAAATAATTACTGGGGAAAAAGCAATGTCCTTATACTTTTTTCCGCTGTCATTTAGGCTTAAAAATCAAAATTTAAATTTTAGCAGATTTAAAATTGAAAATTTTAATTACTTTACGCATGAAATATTTTAGTTTTACTTCTATGTTTGCTGCAAAAATTTGCATACGATTCTGTAAACAAGGCTTCTAGTTTTGGCGATATTTCGCGTGTCCTTATACTTTTTTCGCGCACTGTATAATGTATTATATTTAGAAATATAAAGTGTTTCCTTTTAAACGGCATGTGCACCCGACAAGAAGTTTGAATTTCCATGCTTTCACGACGTATGTAAATGGTGTGTGACTGACATATTCTCTAAATGTCTGGAATTCCGGCATAATTACTACGTTTATAAACTGTCAGGATTCGACGAAATCGTCAAGGAACCACTTCTATTAGACGAATAAGCCTGCTTTTTTTTATCTCTATAGATTATTATAGTTTTCCTGTAATAAAATATGAACAAGTTTTCTATCTACAAATCCCCCCCCCCTCTCACCAGCCCACGAGAAAAATTTTGTCTACTTCATTACACAAACAGTTTTTTATTTATCTCTCATAATTCATTGATTTGTTCAATTTTACTTCTCCAAATAGGTTTAAATTACATACTAAATGCACACATATTAGTATACAATTTAAAAAGAAAAAAAAACTTTGCATAAAGTGCTTTAATCTGGTTCATTGTAAGTTATGCCATAATGCAATAATAAGTTGACTTTTGTTATAGTAAGTTTACATTAAGAAAATTCGTGCTTATAATGAGAAAAAATATTTCATATGCTAAAGGTAAACAGTTGATTTTATGCCAATTGTACCTTTATATTTAACTCTATAACACAAATAAGAAGACTTATAATTAGCAATTTAAAATAAAATGAATAAAAGAAACAAAGCACATAAATATTAGTTAAATAATTATTTAACTCACCTCTAAAATTTTGATGGCTGGAATTAAAATTTGTAGTTTCCCCGATAAACTTTAATAACATCACCGGCCAACACAATTTAAAGAGAGCCAGACAAACTTATTAATGTGCCAAGCTAACGATAAATCGTGTTAGCATTGAACTTGAAAAATATTCCAAGAGGTACTTGAAAAATATCCACTTTTATAGTTAAAACTATGGAAATTTTACTCTTCTGTGTAGCGTAGCTGAGCTCAGCCATTGAGCAAGAACACGTTGGAGCGAGTTCTGCCCCTGCATAAAAAACTGCGAAGTACGAGCCACGCGAACCAAGAACGAATACACACACAAAAAAGAAAAAAGCATCTGTTTTCTGAGAAAACGGTTGGGGTGGACATGTCAAAGGTCGTGAGAAAGGACCCCGTAAATTCTGTCTCCCCTGTACAGTTTATTCGACGTTCAACTGACTATTAACTAAGCTGAAAAAATTTCTCGATGCTCCATCGTGTTTCTTCTTGGCTGGCTTGGGGGGGTGTCTCTCAGACCGCCGAAGCCATGAGCGGAAAATCGGCGATGTATTGACGGATCATAGACCTCGTGAGGGCGACTAACATTAACAGTCGAAGATAGCCGCCTCCCTGACCAAAATCGAACGGCTCTTTATAACGTCGACAACACAATGTATGTTTGATCTCTTTTAAACGCTACTTTTTGCTGTAATTTTTCCTCGACCTATTTTCGACATTTCGACATCGGGAATACGTAATTTAAACGTGTGTGCGCTTGCTGGGACGGCTCAATGACCGCTTTCTTGAAGCCATAATACTTGCATTTAAATTAAACTCTACACACGAACGGAACTAAATAGAGAACAAATGAATCACACTAGCGCTTCACCTGAAAACAAAGACCAGGCGGCGAAAGCAATTTCAATGGGTTAAGATTTTGAAGCCTGCTTAGAAAGGACTACAGTACTTCCAAGAAATTCTTCCACCATTCCTAAACATTCAAAACTGGTGTACTTTTGTATAAACAGGAAATGTCCGAAAACCAGATTAGGAAAATTAGCCATAGTAATAGTATTCTTTCATAATACTCCTGAAAATCCAAAAGGCGGAACAAAAGAACCTTTCACAATGGTACAGTGGCAGCTCCTCCATATGAGCACGTGAACCCCCAAATTAAAAACTAAAGAATAAACACATTAACAAATTAAATTTAAAAAATAGTAAGCACACTTCTAGATTTTTGTGAATTTAAAACATGAGTTTTACTCGCTCCCCCTCCCCCCCCACTATTATTAAATACGCTTATTATAGCTAACGCACTGTAGTGAATAAGGTTACTACAGCACAGTCTTTAATCAATATCATGTGCGAACGGAAAATTTTCCCTCTGAACCGCTCTCTGGTCACAGAAGCGCAGACAGCTGAGAAGAAGTGCGGCTCTGCTGATATCACTCCGTTCGCACATTTTCACTGTGCACACAGGGCCATTTTTTGCTGTATCTCTTCCGGGTTTTCCCTTGGTTTGTAATGTTCAGTTAGTTAATGAATTTTTATTTCATTTTCTTATTATTTTATTTATTTCTCTCACTTTTCACTACATTATTTTTTTACAAACTAGTGTAAATAATTAAGATGGGAATAAAAGATGTGTTTCACAGCTAAAGCAATGACAATTTTCAATATTATCCTTTGAAAAAAAATGAAATAAAATGAATCAAGACTGAAACCGGTCTCCGAGAACAGAAGCGGACAGTGCCGGGCAGAAGTAAGGCGCTGCTGATATCATTCCGATCGAACATTTTGATTGTGCACATGGAGAATTTTTTTTTGGTTATCTCTTCCGTTCTTGGTTTCTTATGTTCGGTTAGTTATGTTTTTGTAGGTGCGTTTTCTTATTATTTTCTTTTTTCATCATTTTTCACTACAATATTTCTTACAAACTAGTGTAAATTATTAAGATGGAAGTAAAATAAGTATTCAATAGCTAAAGCAATGGCATTTTTAAATATTATCCTTTGAAAAATAATTGAAACAAAATGAATCAAGACTGTACCTTTGCTAAAACTTATCTTGGTGACGAAATGTAAGACAAAATATGACTTGTTTTCTTTTAGTTGCTTGCATTGTTTTCCTTTCACTGCTAGAAATGCAAATCTATTTTAATTTGTAAGGTGCGTCGTGGCTGCCTATTTAATTTTTGAAATTTGTTTTGTGAACCTCCATTTAAATAACCCATGAGCCGCCACTTGGTACAGCCCAGACAGCACATAAGCTTAAATCAAGTTTGACATTTGGCTTGGCAATGCAAGCTTGGCTTAAGCTGGATTTTAGCTTTCAAAGTGCGCAGTGATGGCGCCATCTGTGAATGAGAAAGGACATTAATTGTCTAGCGTCCTCAAATTTGCTGAAAGTTCGTAAAAGATGTGTTTTATTTTATATTACCAGTGCCATATTACCGGCAGGGCAAACGGGGCAACTGCCCAGGGCCTACAGATTTTAGGGCCCAAAAATCTTACATCTTACACTTTTGTAATTTTAAAATAAAATTACAAAGGATAAAATAAAAAATTCAGAAGTTAAATAATTTTTTTAATTATAAAGTATGAACAATGAAAATAATTCAAATTTACATTTGTATAAATTAATTTAAACTTATTTTTAATTCTTCGAAATGCTCTATATCGATATAGCATACCAATATATGTAGGAAAATAACTAACCACATTTGTAAAGAGAATTTTTAGCGTTAAAAAATAGCAAAATTTTTCAATTATTTGTTATTATAAGAAATATTTAAAAAAATGACTAAAGTGTTTGTATTCCATACATGTTATGTTAGCAACTGTGATATAGCATTTCGAAGTAACGTTTAACTATCTGTTTCTTTGATTTCAGATTGCTTAACACAAAATTTGTGTTAAGTAAGTAAACCCATTCTATATTTCCAAATATGGAAATTCTTCAAAATAAAATACAATTATACTACGAAATTGATTTCAAAATCAGTCGTTTGTCTCGATTTTGGCCAGCGGCAGTATTGCTCATGAGTGTTGCGAAAGTTTTAAAACATGTGTTGCTCTTAAGTTTATATTATAAACACACACACGCACATACACCCCAGACAGCACATAAGCTTAAATCAAGCTTGAGATTTGGCTTGGCAATGCAAGGTTGGCTTAAGCTGGATTTTGACTTGCTAAGTGCGGTGATGGCGCCATCTGTGAAAGAGAATGGACATTAATTGTCTAGCGTCCTCAAATTTGTTGAAAGTTCGTAAAAGATGTGTTTTAACGGGGATGGGTTTTTTATTACCAGTGCCATATTACCGGCAGGGCAAACGGGGCAACTGCCCAGGGCCTACAGATTTTAGGGCCCAAAAATCTTACATCTTACACTTTTGTAATTTTAAAATAAAATTACAAAGGATAAAATAAAAAATTCAGAAGTTAAATAATTTTTTTAATCATAAAGTATGAACAATGAAAATAATTCAAATTTACATTACAAAGGATAAAATAAGTAAGTAAACCCATTCTATATTTCCAAATATGGAAATTCTTCAAAATAAAATACAATTATACTACCAAATTGATTTCAAAATCAGTCGTTTGTCTCGATTTTGGCCAGCGGCAGTATTGCTCAACGATGAGTGTTGCGATATTGAAAGTTTTAAAACGTGTCCTGCTTTTAAGTTTATATTATGCTTATTTCCCTATTAGTAGAGTCTATAAATCACACATAACATTATTTAAATTTTGATCATCCCATGGAAAATTAAAGAAACTTATCAGCATCGCCCATACTTATCGATCTGGCGTGACAACAGTCACTTCAAACTTTAGTCATAGCCACCCGAGGCAATAATGGCCGAGCGGTTAGCACGCGTTCCTTCCAGCCTAAAGTTCCCGGGATCGAACCTAGCCGTCGACGTTCGATGGAACAGATTAAAATAACTTAAAATTTCAGCATAGAGGGGGGAAAAATAAAGTATGTGGGGCACCCCATGTATTAAAAAAGTTTTTTTTTAGCTTGAAATGTCAAGCTTGATTCAAGCTTGAAATGTCAAGCTTAATGCAGGCTGGGCAAGTGTAAACTAGAACACTTGATTCAAGCTTGCATTAAGCTTACACGCTTGAAATTTTCAAGCTTATTGACTTGATAAATCAAGCTTGCTGCAAGTTTGATGTGCTGTCTGGGAGGAGATACCCAGACAGCACAGCAAACTTGCATCAAACTTTCAGCAAGCTTGATTTAAGCTTGAAAATTTCAAGCGTGTAAGCTTAATGCAAGCTTGAATCAAATGTTCTAGTTTACACTTGCCCAGCTTGCATTAAGCTTGAGATAGCAAGCTTGAATCAAGCTTGACATAGCAAGCTTGAATCAAGTTTGACATAGCAAGCTTAATTTCAAGCTTAAAAATTTTCCTAAAATTTTTTTTTCTAATAAATAAATAGATAAGTAAGTAAATAAGACACTGAACATGGTAGATGGTGGAAGTGGTACGGTCCCACATTCGGGCCTACCGCGCGGCTGTCGATCTAACAGTCTGTAGTTTTGTTCGGTTTCCTACAGATAGAATTTGAATACACGTTATTCATACAGGATGTTCGCAGTTGCGTAGCGTAGGTGGGGCGGATAGGGCGCTTACCCCCGTGCAGAAAATTTTTGGAGGCGGCAAAACCACCATCGTTGCCTTATTTTAAAGAGATTAAAATGACATTTTTTAATCTTTATATATATCTATAAATAAATAAATAGGTAAGTAAACAAGACACTGAACATGGTAGATGGTGGAAGTGGTACGGTCCCACGTTCTGACTTACCTCGCGGCTGTCGATCTAACAGGCTGTTAGTTTTGTTCGGTTTCCTACAGATAGTATTTGAATACGCGTTATTCATACGGGATGTTCGCAGAATATGCATTTTGTATGGCAAGAAATTTCCTCATTGGAGGGGGGGTTGTGGCCTCCCTATACCCCCCTTAGCTACGCCACTGACACGAACATACGTATACGGAAGTATAGGAAGAATAAAATAAATAAAAACTTTGTGAAAAAAACACACATAAAATGTAACTTATAATACGTTACGATCGTTTCGATCAAAAAATTGTTTCACTCTTCATCAGCTGTGGCGGGGTAAGACAAAAATTAGCTGTGGGCAAGGCAAGTTTTGCGAGGCCCCCCACACTACTATTTTAAGTAGCAATTTTAAGGGGGGGAGCGGTCGTGTTCGTTTGAAAAGCTTTTTGTAACTCTTTTTCTGTTATATTAAATAAAAAAAGCACTGATAATGTTATGTTGACTTATTAGTTGACTTTAAAAAATGACAATCTATTCATTAAAAAAATGTGGGGTAGGAAAAGTCCTTTTCATTTACGTGTTAATAGTAACATTAATTATCAATCTTGTAATCAATGTGCATCCGTGCTTCAATCCTGTTACTAATCAGTTTAAGTCAAGTGCTTTCTGTGGAAGATTCATTAGTTTCTGACGAACCATGATCGGAAAGTTCACTATTATTCCAAACTGAATATTAAGCAGGTACGTGAGAATAACGTGACCATATTTTTGAACGTAAAATTGAGGACATGTCCCCAAATTTGAAACAAAATTGAGGCCATTTTATAATTAATGAAATAATTAACAGTAATCTAATTAAAACAATGTAATTAAAAATTGTCCCCAATTGCTTTTTTACATTTTGGGGGAAATTGCAAAAAGCACAGAAATTGGGGCCTATCCTCGAAAATTGAGGACGTATGGTCATCTTAATACAGCGGTTCTCAACCTTTTAAAATCGCCCCCCCCCCTCCAACAAAGGCTAACTTACGGTGGCGCAGCCGCCCCTCACTTTTTTCAGCATACATTCAGTTTTTAATCTTTAACAATGAACATTAAGTCGAATATTCTACAAAATAATGTTATCAGTAAAGTTTGAATGAACATTTTAAGCGAAAATGGATATGTTTTTGAGTAAAAATGAGAATAAATAAGAGGCTTTTTTAAAAACATGCATCACTACTTGCTCTTTCGTTTTTCTCGAGCTCCTCCTGCAAACGCCCCCCACAGGTTTAGAAACGCTGCCTTAACGTGAAAACGACGTTGTTTTGAGACTTTGAACCATCTTCGTTACGTCTAAGTCCATCTTAGTTCCCTTACATCTTCTTAAAGAGTTCGGAATCACCCTGCATATAAAGCCACACTCTTCAGCTTGAGAAATGAAATTTAAAAATTATTAGTGAAGTTTTTATTTTTTAATGAAAATTTTAAATATAAAATAGATATATATCTTCCTCCTCACTCGCGGTTCCCTGTAAGCTCGGGACACAGGACATTGGTCTGGTTAGGTCTGCGAAACCCTAATTAAGCAACAAGACAAGAATGAGTGCTTTAAATATAATTTTAAAATACGTTTATTTAATTATTTATTTTTCCATCGCGTTACTTAATTTCATTTTTGCTCTCTTTAATTTTGGTACATAGTCTTTTTTAAAACTCAGTATTTCAGCTCTTTAAAATGTTTTACATTATTAACTTGTAAAATTATGAAACATAATATTGTTCGTCAATCCGTTCTCATTTACTACGCCTTTTAAGTGATTGACAATATAACTCAAAATAACTCTTCGAAGAGAAATAAAAGCAAAACAAAATTTAAGTTTAAAGTACTTTAAAAAGCGGTAGCAGTCTTTTTTAATGGGGAGGCGGCACCAGTAGATTTTTACTTTCCGAACATGTACCATGTAAGGAAAGTATTGTAATCAGGAAAAAATTCGACTTCAAGATTTTGGTGTATTGACACGTTTTGAGGTCTTCTGAATTCATTTATGCTATTTTTACGAGATGTATGTATGTATGTGTCCCAGACAGCACAGCAAACTTGCATCAAACTTGCAGCAAGCTTGATTTATCAAGTCAATAAGCTTGAATTAAGCTTGAAAATTCCAGTCATGTAAGCTTGATGCAAGCTTGAATCAAGTGTTCTAGTTTACACTTGCCCAGCTTGCATTAAGCTTAACATTTCAAGCTTGAATCAAGCTTGACATTCCAAGCTTAATTTTTTTTTTCTAAATACACGGGGCGCCCGCTGGCGAACTCGCCCCACATACTTTATTTTTCCGTGCATTTTCCCCCTCTATGCTGTAATTTTAAGCTATTTTAATCTGTTTCCATTGAGTGTCCGTGGCTAGAATAGAACCCGGGACCTTTCGATTAGTAGGCGAGCGCGTTATCCATTCAGCCACCAGAGCCTTGTGCAGGTATGACTAAAGTTTGAAGTGAATTATTAAGCGGTTTTCTGGCCAGATTGATAAGTGGGCGATATGTTATTTGTTTTTTTTTATTTTTCCATGGGATGCATCAAAATTAAAATAATTTTATGTGTGATTTAGAGACTCTACTAATAGGGAAATAAACATAATATAAACTTAAGAGCAACACATGTTTTAAAACTTTCGCAACACTCATGAGCAATACTGCCGCTGGCCAAAATCGAGACAAACGACTGATTTTGAAATCAATTTCGTAGTATAATTGTATTTTATTTTGAAGAATTTCCATATTTGGAAATATAGAATGGGTTTACTTACTTAACACAAATTTTGTGTTAAGTAATCTGAAATCAAAGAAACAGATAGTTAAACGTTACTTCGAAATGCTATATCACAGTTGCTAACATAACATGTATGGAATACAAACACTTCAGTCATTTTTGTAAATATTTCTTATAATAACAAATAATTGAAAAATTTTGCTATTTTTTAACGCTAAAAATTCTCTTTACAAATGTGGTTAGTTATTTTCCTACATATATTGGTATGCTATATCGATATAGAGCATTTCGAAGAATTAAAAATAAGTTTAAATTAATTTATACAAATGTAAATTTGAATTATTTTCATTGTTCATACTTTATAATTAAAAAAATTATTTAACTTCTGAATTTTTTATTTTATCCTTTGTAATTTTATTTTAAAATTACAAAAGTGTAAGATGTAAGATTTTGGGGCCCTAAAATCTGTAGGCCCTGGGCAGTTGCCTCGTTTGCCCTGCCGGTAATATGGCACTGGTAATAAAAAACCCATCCCCGTTAAAACACATCTTTTACGAACTTTCAACAAATGTGAGGACGCTAGACAATTAATGTGCATTCTCTTTCACAGATGGCGCCATCACCGCACTTAGCAAGTCAAAATCCAGCTTAAGCCAACCTTGCATTGCCAAGCCAAATCTCAAGCTTGATTTAAGCTTATGTGCTGTCTGGGGTGTATGTGAGTGTGTGTGTTTGTGTGTATGTGAGTGAACACGATAACTCCTAAACGGAGCATTCGATTGAGCTCAAATTGGGTATATATGTTGTAAACCAACGTCGCAAGATTGGAACGGATATTGGTGTGTATAGGACTTATAGTTTTTCTACAGGGCTACAACAAAGATTTCTTTTACATTATGGCCTGTGGGAGGAAATTCTTGAAAGTGCGCTAGCGTTTAAACGGTACATTGGATTGAGCTCAAATTGGATATATATGTTATAAACAATCATCTTAAGACCGGTATTGATTTTCATGTGTATAGGATTTATAGTTTTTCTACAGGGCTATGACAAAGATTTGTTTTACATTATGGCCTATGGGGGAAAATTCTTGTAAGTGTGCTACCGTTTAAACGGTAGATTCGATTAAGCTTCAGTTTGGTATATATGTTTGAATTATTCATCGATTAAAATTGATTTAAATGCTTGGTAATGATCTTAATCGTAAGTGTTTGGAAAGTCGAGTGGAGTCACTCCAGATTTTTTAAATTACTCATGAGGTATTAAAGAATGAAGCCTTCTAATGCTGAAATTTCGATTTAGATAGGATCTTAAGCGAATTCGTTTCTGTTCTCGTGTCAGTACTATTTACTACTGCGTTTCGCTGTAAAACAATGTAAGTGATCATTTTTTAGTCAAAAATGCACTATTTTCCTTGAATGTCAGATTGAGATTGCTAAATTAAAGTACTACTAAATATCAAACATTTCGAAAAATGTTCTACTTTTTGAAAATTTTGCTCTACAATTCCATGACTAAGAATTTTTTCTAAATGCTTCATAAAAGGCACAGTTTTTCATTTATTATAGTGTGTAATGCAGCTTATGTAGACTCATTCTGAATTTTTTGTGAGTCCAAAGTTTATTTTAATTTGTGTACAACAACCGTGAGTCACGTTTTGTTTCTTCGAACTGGACCTATATTCAGTAACTATGGCAGAGATACAAGCCCGTAACCAGACAGTATTTCCCAGAGGAGGGACGACCTTCATGATTTATTCGTGCTAAAGAATATTCGCACGTTACTATGGTGAAATCATATTTCAAATATCTAGTTTTCCGATTCTAAGTTTGGGCCTTACCATGGCACAGTGGTTATGCAACTGAAAATGGTAGATGGCCGAAGTGTGACGGTCCCGGGTTCGGGTCCCATCGCGCGGCTGTCCATCAAACGGTCTGGAGTTTTGATAGGTTTTCTCCAGATGTAATGTGAATACGCGTTAGAACCCCTTAGAAAGTCCTCCTACCAAGCCCCCCCCTTGGCAGATCGCCCTAGTGTAGCGTTGCCATAATAACACACAATCACAATCACCGATTCTAAGTTCTAACACTTCAGTAAAAATATTCAGGTTCGAGAACATACCAAAGTTCCTTCATAAAAACTAGATGATGCGAGGCCCTTGGAAGCGCGAGGCCGTGGGCGGTCGCCCACATCGCCCACGCCTATCCCCGCCTCTGTTCATCAGACAAAGCCCTTCGTTTCGGCAGTGGCGTAGCCACGATTTTATTTCGGGTGGGCTGGGTATCAAAATTAAAGCTAAAGTTCAATTGTAATCTAAGTAAAGGGTTCCAATTCGGGGGGGGCAGCAGCCCCCTCTGGATACGCCCCTGCGTCTCGGACTTTGTCTGATGAAGATCGAAAGAATTTTTTGGTCGAAACGATCGTAACGTATTATAAGTTACATTTTATGTGTGTTTTTTTCACAAAGTTTTTATTTATTTTATCGTTTAACCCCAGTATTTTGAGTGCCTTTTACGTATAGGGAGAATGCTGTATTAATATATTAAAATATGCAGTAGTTACGAAAAACAATTATTACAGTTTTTGAAGATTCAAATAAAACGTAAATTAATATATTTGTTTATTATTAATTTATTACATGTAGAAGAAGCTCTAAAAGCATTAACCAACTAACAATTTCTTAAATTTTTTTTCAATATGTACATGGATGAAGAAACGTTTCAAAATATTTATAGATTAAGATACATTATGTAATGTTTAAACAAATTTTTTTTTTTTTAAATCAAGCATTTTTGACAGTTTTAAAGCCCTTTTAATTGCATCGACTGGCCCTTTAAATAGCTCTGTTCTGGGCATAACACTAGCGCGACGGCGGAGAGTATTAAACTACCACGGATTCGGGTTTTTAGACCCGTTAAGATAGCCGGGGAAGATCCCAGTTAGCCATGCCTCTGCTATTGTATTTGCTATATATACTTTTATTATCATGTAAACATACATGATATGAACGCCTTAAACGATTATCTTTCCTTTATTGATAATGATCATGTAGTTTTTAGATATATCAACAACAACAAAAAAAAAAATCAGTTATTTAAAATGTTTTTGACCGGAAATTCTGAATTATTTTGTTTGTGATGTAATTTCTTTTGTCCTGTGTTTTTAATCTGTGCTCTCGAAAGCAATTTAAAAATATTGACGAAGTTTATTGTTTAAATTCCTATTAATAATCTATCAGCTGGAAGTAGGCCCCCTGGAGCTTTAGGTTTGAATAATTTTTGTTCTTGCTTTTAATCCTCCGCAAACGTCCTTTTGTAGATTGTAGAAATTTCGTATTTTGTTAGTGCCCTACTAGTAGAAGAGGTGTCGTATTATTCAGCGGAAAAAAAAAAAAAAAGAAATAAAACAGCAGTCTAAATTAATTTGTTTGTCAAATTTATTCCGATTTTTTAACAAGATCCTGATTTAAATTCGTTTTGTCAAATTAATGTAAATAAAACCTTCGATTATATTACATAGTTTATTTAAGTAAAAGTGTAAGATTCCTATAAATACATTTGCCTGTACCAGGGTCTCCCTTCTTGTAGCAATCCAAGGCCGTACCCAGAAAAATATTTCAGGGGGGGGGGGAACCGAAAGGTGTAATAGGCTAAAGTTTTCACAAAAAAGGCTTATTATTGTTTTGTTAACAAAATTTTAAATTTTGGAGGCGGGTGGGACCGGAACCCCTGGTCTCCCCCCTGGGTACGGCCTTGTAGCAATCGATATGAAATCAGTACTTTACAGATCACAATGTCAGAAATATATATTGGACTATATATTCTCTAATTTTTTGCTCCCGCAAAAGCAATGATGACTCATAGCTTGAATTATTGTTTATAATCAATCAGCAGCACGGGCAGAGCCACAGCTCTGATGTGGTCCATTCTTCCTGAGAAAGCATTTTTAAAAGCCGTTGAAAAAAATCATGCAAACACTAATAGAAGATCTGGTGTTAACCCTTTCTGGACAGCAGACTAATTTTTCAAAAGTTACTACTCATATGAAAACTGCGACTGTGCGAGTTATCTTGGGGGACAGCAACTTTTCAACTCTAAGCTTAATTACATTAAGTCTCAACATCATATGGCATTCCATATTAATTAGTTTCTGTATGATATGTGATGTATGTGCGTTTGTCGTCCTTTATGATAAATTTCGTGCTGTAGCTCCCATCTGGAAAGAGCAAATTACAAAATAAAAACGGATAACATTGTATTGCTTCCATTCTCCTGTTGTGTAGGGATTGGAACTTATTCTGTTTATGAAGAAGGGTTATTTCTTTTGTAGCATAATTTAAAAATTGATTTCTATTTCTTGCTTGAAAAATCATGCAAAAGTTGAAATGAAAATTTATTTTAATATAATACTGAGAAAATATCAAATTATAAAAACCTTAAATATAAGTGCTAAGCAATTTAAATTTTAACAAGGTTGACCAGGGCTGTATTTCTAAATAAACCATGGCGTATAGCAGCAAAATTTTAATGGTGGCATTCTCTTTTTCTTTATATTGCAGACTTTTTTTTTTTTTTCCTCTTGTTTTGTTTTTCTTCTCCATATTAAAAAGTATTTACTAGGGATGTAACGGATATCCGGCTGATTTTTCAGTAGCCGAAATACCGTCGGATATCCGGCTGATTTTTCAGTAGCCGAAATACCGTCGGATATCCGGCTATATACTACTAAAGTTCTATCTATAATATGCATGGGACAGGATGGAAAATTATATTTGAACATTCTTGTGTGTGTGATAAAGTGATACGTTAAGTGACCAGACGTCCTGCTTTTGGTGGGACAGTCCTGATTTTTACCTATATGTCCTGCTATCCCCATAGAACCCTTAAATGTCCCACTTTTCCATTCCTGTCCTGCTTTATGAAAAATAAAAAAGTAAATGTAAAACAAAAGTCAATAAATTCACATGAAAATGATTGTGTTATTTAGAACAGGGTTGGGAAAAAACCCGTTAAAAAAAAAAAAAAAAAAAAAAAAAACTGGGTTTTTTGGTTTAAACCAGGTTTTTTAAAAAATCTTTTTATGATTACATGTAACATATTTATAAATAAAACTATTTGTAAAATGTTAAAATAGCAATTAATACAATTAAGTAAATAAACAATTTTTGCTCTACTTATGTGGACATTGATATCATTCAATTTTAATATTTTATTTAGAGATACCATTTTTTATATTTAGTATCTACTTATATAATACGCTAATGTATGCGGTACCAAAATTGAGGATATTTCTATCCTGGGAGCAGCAACAGCTAGATGTAAACATTAGCGTAATAACAATGACACACGTGCAAAACTTCAAATTAACAGTTCAGTGATGTCAAGTATAGCAAGCATACTCGTTTCTGGTTATGTATGTCACGCAGTAGCTAGATTACAAAATAACAATGCATATGCGAAAAAGCAAAATGCTTCGTTTCGGTTTGAACTCTAGGGCGATCTGTCAAGGATCAGGGGTACTTTGGTAGGAGGACTTTCTAAGGGGCTCTAATGCGTAAATTAATCAGAATTATTTTCTCAGAGTTACAAATACTGTATAAATATTAACACTAAAATAGCTTTAATAATGTTTGATTATGACTTTTTTTTTTTTTCTAAATTTTAATGCGGGCTGCCTAGGAGCCCATAGTCCATAGGGAAACATACTCAGATTGATGTGTAATACGGCCCTGTTTAGGTATGGTCCCCTTTCCTCGTGATCCCCCCCCCCTCATCTTCTATAATTTCTATGGTCTTGTAGTAGTTACGCTAGATTTGGATTCTATAAATTAATTATTTATAAACATAGGTGCTCCATAGAGTGCTTTTGAAGACGAGGAAGGCTATTTGGAAGGGTGTGTGTGTGTGGGGGGGGGGGATCGAATACAAGTGTAATGTAACACACAATTCACACATTTTTCTATAAACCATTTTTTGATTTTGAGAGTTTTCTTTTACTGTGGATTCAGGCAACTATCCCATCCACCCTTACCTTGATCAGGCTTGTTGTGACTCCCCCTGTGTTGCCCTCTACATAAGGACGGATATGGATGAACGCACATATTTACAAAATGGCTGCATACTTTTCTGCCAAGGAGCAATGTCTGAGTACATAGAATATTGTATTACTTTAGTATTATTATAAAATAAACTAGTCCTCTGTAGAGACCAATGGTCTTCTAAAGCTCTTGAGCTAAATGCAGATTGCATTTAGCTCATGGGCTACAGGTTGTGCACCTCTATTTTACTCTATAACTGCATAATACTTTAGTTTTTTAATTATTATTCTAAATTTTTGATTTGTTCTTTAGGTGGTCTATTTCATGCTTTCTTCTAATCTTTCATCCAATATGAGTTCAAGTGAATTTCAAGAGTCTGAAGAAGTCCCACATGTGACCTATAATTTCTATGTTGGTTTGGGATTAGCTATTAGTTCTAGTATTTTCATTGGTGCAAGTTTCGTTATAAAAAAGAAGGGCTTGTTAAGACTTCAGGGTCAAACGAGAGCAGGTAAGCTATTTTTATGTGTATAAGTGTATAAAGTACAATAATTATAAAACTATGATAAATATAGGATGCGACATACTAAAAATAACAGTCTGATGTAGCAAGTCTAAAAACTAAAATCTTTTTCATTTTTAACAAATTGTTTCCCCCCATTTTATTAAGGACTTTAATATTTTTGTAACCACCTAGCCAAAGTCCCAGTATGGATATTTCCAAATGATTTTATAAAATAAAAATAGATTTATTATTATAACTGTTTTATAATCTTGCTATATCTACAGATGAAAGTAAACTTTTTTATCTTTTTTAATTACTAAGCAGGGGTCTGTTTAGGCGAAATTTGGGTCCGTTAACGGACCTTTCACAAAATAATTTATGCTGAAAACGGACCTTTCACAAAATATTTTACCGTAAAAACGGACCCTTCACAAAATATTTTACCTTAAAAACGGACCCTTCACAAAAAATGTTACCGTTAAAACGGACCCTTCATATTACTTTTCATTTGTAAAACGGCCCATGAACCCTCCCTCCCAACATAAATAGCAGCGTAAACAATACTTCGCTTTTCATTTCTTAACCTGACCGGGAAGGTACAAGACGGATGCCTACAACCCGCTTCTACGGCTGCAGATGACGTCATTGATAATCGTTGCCACTCTGCATGTAGCACTTGAGCGGCGTGAAAACAGAGAGGCGATTTAGCTTTTCTCCCTCTAGAGTCATGGATCCAGAGTATATTTTTTTTCGCCTCGTAAAAGTTTCAGAGTGGCAACACTGGTCAAGTTGTTTATTTCGCTGCACGTGAATGCGACGTTTGCTGTTAACACATACCGCGTGTTTTTTCTTCTCATCATGAAGCGTTCGTACCAGAATTCCGGCTCAAGAAATAGCGATTATTATATTAAAAAAGTTAAACCATCGGACGCTAAAGGATGTATGTCCATTAAATCTTTATAATTGACTTAAAATTATAAGTCAATTATTAAGAAATACTTTAATGCAATTAACATGTTTGCAATTTATTGTTCTGATGTCATAAAAAAATGAAAAAGCACACTTGATAACTAAATACATGTTTAGCGCCAGATATCCGGTATCCGGCAAAATCGCTATCCGTTATATCCTAATGTAGCCACACATATAACATAACATGCATGACGTACAAATTTAGGCCTAGAGGGAGTCAAGAAATTAGTAATTATGCTAGTAATTTTTTTTCTTTTGCTACACAAGATCACTTTTTGTTAAATTACCCAAATACATATTTTTCACAAATTAATGAAAGCAGGACCCTATTTTCACAAAAACAGGGCTCTATTTTCACAAATTTACAAAAACAGGACCCTGGTAATTTCAGATTCACAAAATTATAAGTAAATTTTTCACAATTTCACAAAAACAGGACCCTGTCTTAAAAGTCTGGACAGACCCCTGCTAAGCATTTAAGTAAGTCTTATGTTCTTCATTTTAGTGATTTAAACTTATAAGAAATGTAAAAATAATATTTTTAAAGTACTTGGGAAGAGGTAAACTTCATCTAAAAAGTAAACGTACAAGCTGATTTGTTGCCATGTTTGATGTGATGTTTGTTCAGTTAAAATAAAGTGAAGTTAAAACTATTTTTGGTGAAAATGTGCTTTAGCCCACTGCTTGGCACTTATCAACAAGCTGCCGAGTTGGCACTCTTCTGTAGAACGTCTCTGGGATTGCAACCTCTCCTGCTCTCTTCGAGTCATAATCTCTGGTTTCTGTTATTTTGGTTTTTCTCATTTGCCAACGTGCATGTGACACAAAAGGCTGTGAGATTCAGTCATAGAGGAAGTACGCTTGATTTTTACGATTATTTTCCCAAGATGCATAGCAGATGCAAGAACGTAAACAAAATGGCGATTTAGGAAAACCAAATATTTTTTTAAATGGAACTATTTAAAGTAAAAATAACAAAGTATTAAAAACAAAAAGGAAAGGTCCCTCGAAAATATGCTAACACTAGCCCTTTGCGAGACCCCAAAGAAAACATCAGTGGGTCCGGCTATCACTTTAGGGGGCCCCCTGGAAAATATGCTAACGCTGGCCCTTTGCGACACCCCCAAAAAAAACATCAGTGGTCCGGCCATTGCTTTAGGGGCCCCCTCGAAAATATGCTAACCCTCGCTCTTTGTGGACTCAAAAAACACATCAGTGGGTTTGGCCATCGCTTTAGGGGGGCCCCTCAAAAATATGCTAATGCTGGCCCTTTCCTAAACTAAAAACATCAGACTATCATGTACATCCTCAAAAAGAAAGTATTCGAGAATGCACAACTCAACAGAAACATGAAAAGTTATAATTATATGTAATATGTAGCCTAATTCATATTTTATAATAAATAATTTTTAATGTATGAAACAAACATAAGTTTCATTTTTACTGGAATGCTTCTGACAGGGTGTAGTTATCATTAACTGCATAAGTTGAAGCAAATTAGAATAACTAGATTATGAAATAACGAAAAATAACAATAGCGCATGCGTACAAATGTAAATTAACAACTTAGTAACATCAGATTGAGCAAGTGAATTCGTTACATTCAGCTGTGTACATCACACAGTAGCTAGAATAAAAAATAACAATTATGTATGCTCGCGAAAATGCAAGAAATTTCGGATCTTTCAACCGTTCTAAAATATCGAATTTGCAATATTTGATGTATTATCATCACTCCGAAAAAAACGTTGCTAAGCTATGGGCTAAAGCACATTTTAGCCCTATTTTTTAAATCAAAATTTAAATGTTGTAAAATAAAAAATAATAAATTGAAACTATCTGCTGTGCCTTGAAATCTGATAAACTTAACATTTTTGTATTAATTCAAATTTATGAAACAATATAGAAAGCTGCAAGTTGATTGTATTTGTGTATGATATCAGCTATACCAGGATTTACATATGTATGCAAGGTTCCAAGTTGACCAAAAATTGCTGAAATTCCAAACTTAAGTTCTTTTTTTACTCTCAAATGTGTTCTGTTTCAGAATTTTTGGTGGTAGTTTTGTCAAAATACTAAAATATATTTTCTTATTCATTTTGAATAATACGGAAAATCGGAGCATTGCTTTTAAAGTTTGGAACTTCGCTGATTTTTGGACAACTTCAATCCTTGATGTGTGTAGTGAAATTTGAATAAGTAATATTTATTAACTTTTCTAGGACTTGGTGGACATGGCTATTTAAAAGAATGGATATGGTGGGCTGGTCTCATATCTAGTAAGTTACATATTAGTAATTAAAAGTATTCTAACCAACTTATTGGTGTGTGTTATGAGCAATTCTTTCATGCTTTCATTAAGGATGTATGTCAAAGAAAGAAAATGTGCCTCACAGACTTGGTCTGCA
The DNA here is from genome assembly GCA_038373885.1 of Cheiracanthium punctorium. Classification (NCBI taxonomy): domain Eukaryota; kingdom Metazoa; phylum Arthropoda; class Arachnida; order Araneae; family Cheiracanthiidae; genus Cheiracanthium; species Cheiracanthium punctorium. The sequence goes on from JAWZYV010010269.1 coordinate 358,826, forward strand.
AATTAAAATAAACTAATTGTACAAGGTACTCAAAAAATTAAGGTTGATTCTTTATAAGCTGTACTACTTACTGGAATAAAATGAATAAATGGTGCCTTTATAGAATTTTTAGAGAAAATTCTTAAAACATGGAATTCCACAGAAGAAATTTTCAGAGTGACATATTCTGCAAAATTTTCGATTTGTAAGAATTTGTGCTAAAAGTTTCATAACTGACACAGATTTATCTTTTATTTCAGTGTATAACAGCTTGTAAAGAGACATTCTAAAGGTTTTGAAGTACTTGACATAATTAGTTTATTTGTACTGATGCACCAAAATTACATGAGTTTTTCTGTTACCATATACAAAGCTCCTAGCAGAAATTCAAGTGTGACTATTTGTTACTAAAATCAATCTCTTGCTACTATTTTCATCTGAAAATCATAAAATGCTGTCATTTTAAGAATTTTGGCACTATTTTCGAAAGTGACTACTTCCATTAGTAAATGGAATTGCCTGATAAGCAACTTCTTGTTTTTTTTTTTTTTTTTTTTTTTTTGGGGGGGGGGGAGGGTGTCTAATGAATCAGAGAGTCTTAATTTAAAACTGCTGATTGCAAGAAATACCAGTAAAAATATATCATTTTGCCAGGGAGTGACAAAATTTAGCCATGGTGTTAGGGAAAAGATGTAGATACAGGCAGTGGCGGCTCGTCATTAAGGGCCAGAGGGACCTGGCCCCACTGACTAACCGCCGTCTAAATCAAAGTATCTTTCTATTATGTAAGACAGTTCTTTCAATAATTTACCTTCATTAAAAAATGCACGCATTTTAATACTATCCATTAAAAAAAGCACTTAAAAAAGCTATAGTTAAGCGATTTTTCCCCTATCTAAGCCATGCATGGGCCATGGGCTGGCTTGCCCTAAATTTGGCATAATTCCTCCGTTCACCGGGTTGACATATTTGGCATTGAGCCAAAAGCCATATTGACGCGGAATTAACTTGGCTTCCAAACGGCTTATTTGGTGCTATCTTCGGGCCCTCGCACTATGATCTACACGACTGTACAGAGAAATTTCGGCAATCGGTAGCTATTGGCGAAATTTTCCGCTTAGGACGAAATAATTTTTTATGTGCGTGATCGTATTTTTGCAGTGCAGACAGATATTTTTCTGTTTTGTTTTCTTGATTTACGAAAAGCGATGTACAAATGTCTTTTTTATATATGTTGATATTGATTTTAAAATAAATAAATCATCTAAAAATTATGAGCAAGCAGCTATAAACATAAATATTAAATAATTAAATGTGGCTTTTTGTTTAGTAATAAAGTAAACTTTTCAATTTAACATAGTTAGGTAAGAAATAGCAGAAGTTGTATAGTAATTTTGATAATCATTTGCCATTTGAGAAATTTGAAATACTTACACTTTGTGCACGTGGGGATAGGTTGGTCTATTTGTATATATACTTTTGTGATTTTAATGGACACAATTTTTTTTCGGGCCCCACCACTGAAACAGGTCACGAGCCGCCACTGGATACAGGCAGGTTATTCATTGCTCGTGGAAAATATATACTGAGTAATAGAGCAACATAATGAAAAAATCAGTTTTCTGAATAGGCTAAAGGCACATGCAGGCTATTAGATTGGCCAACTGCATGATGCCTGTCTTTCTGCTTCTCCTCAATTCTTTTATTCTTTTTCCTAACCCATTAACTTATTACTTTTTCGTCACCAGTCATCTTCCGCTTGTTCTTTTCTACGTCTTTCAGATGTAACAGAACTTGATCAGATATAATTATTTCACTATAAGTATGATGTTCTTTACATTTCTGTCTTTTTTATAGTGGTCAATAATGAAGTTGTAGTAGTATTTTGAGTAATGCTCTGAGAAAAAGTTGCTGCCATGTCTGTAACAGTAATCAGTTGATTAACTATGTGCACTAACATCTGTATTTTGTCTTTTATAGCTCAAAAACATAACTATATCAATTTCTAGCAATCTCTTCATTATGGTTTATTTCACCCATTGTGTTTTTGTAATTATCAAGAAATTAAGATCGTAGCTCATTTTTTTCCGCCCTAACACCAGTTGCACAAATTTTTTCTGATTTTTGTAATGGCCTAATCTAAATCTTGACCGTCAAACAGCTCTGGAAAGTGAGTTTCTCTGCTAACCATTAACATAGGCCATCATGGTTGCCCTTAAGAAATGGGGTGGGGGCAAGGTAGAGCATTTGCCCCCCTAATATTTTAGTATAATGTCTTATGTAAACAAAACTGCATCACAAAGCAAAATCAAAACTGAAAGTGTTACATGTATGAAATTTGCCCCTCTCTTGAAATGTTTTTTGTGAAGTTTGCCCCCTCTCTAAAATGTTTTATATGTGCCCATGTTAGCGATGTTCTACTCCACTAAAAAGTTGCATTTAATAAGGCGGATGTTAATTTCAAATGCTTATATATATATTTCTGAAATTGAGGTAAACTCAATGTAAGAAGTATTGAATAAATATGAAATAGGCATATTTAAAAAAAAAGGGGTATACAAGGTGAATCTAAACTCTTGGGCAAAACTTTGAGGGGGCACACAATGAGGAATCGTAATCACATAGCAATCTGGGGTGAAAAATGCAATTTTAACTTACCCGGTAATAAGCACTTTTGGAAAAGCATTGAAGTGTCTGTCTAATTTCTTAACCAAGTTTCATAAACAATAGGCTCGTCTCCAAAAATTTCATCCATGAAATAAAATAAACTTTTTAAACTATCCATTTTAGTCTTCTGTTTTTGAAGAAAAATACATTAGTTTCTGGCAAAACAATGGTGGGTAAGTGCACTGTTTTTTCAGCACTTTTTTCCGAAGTGATTAACAGCTATACGAAGACGACGTTGCCGACCCTACATTGCTATGTGATTCTGATTCCTTATTATGTGCCCTATCACCCCTTAAAGTTTTGCCCAAGAGCTTAGATTCACCCTGTATATTATAATAAAAAAATTCCATTTAATATTAAAATTCGAAAGTATATAATAGTCATATTGTTAAAAATAAATACCAAATAAATATTCATCATATAACCATTATATCAAATGTTTACAGTTACCTCCAATAAACAGTAATTTTGGTGAAAAACATTAATCTGTAAGACTGACAGACGAGGTAAACATTAATCTGTAGGACTGACGATATTTCCAGAGGCAAAGATTGATAATTTTCTTTTTAACAAAAAGATAATAAAGAATTGTTAAGTGTAACGAACTTCACTTTTAATTGGTACTGTAAAAAATTCTAAAACTTAGTAAAACATCAGAAAAGAAACTTTCATGTAAATTACTTTAAAATTGATGAGATTACTCTGATCTGTTCCATTAAAAATTGTGTAATCATGGCCTGTCCTCATTGTCACCTTTTTATTTTTTACAAACATCTCTATTTAAAATTTCTTGCAGCATCTAGTTTAGCTTATTTACAATTACACTGCCTGTAATTTTAAAATTGTTCATTTTGCTTATCTCTAATATAAAAGCATTTGTTTATTAATTTTAGTGGGAATTGGAGAGGCTGCAAATTTTGCAGCATATGCCTTTGCACCTGCTAGTCTAGTAACACCACTTGGTGTACTGAGTGTTTTAGTAAGGTTTGTAAATATTTTAACTCTTTTTTAAATGTAATTTTTTTAAGTATTGTAATAATGTAACAAAATTTTTCATCTATTGGAAAAAGAAAGTCTCCCTATATTGTGTGTGTGTGTGTATAAAAATCTGAATATGATGCTGTTTCCTCTATCCAATACCTAATTCAGAGTTCAGACCAGTACTGTTCAATTTATTTATTCTGTATGTGTATGCTTTTAGCCAGCAGATTAATTAGAAGCAAATGTATTGATTGATTGAAAACTAAAGTGATTTATAAAATGTTGAGCTCGTTTTCAATGATTTATGCTCTTGGAGGCTAATGTAAGCAGTAGGGTGGTGCGAAAAACAATTTTTTTTTTTAAATTTGAAACGTCACCATGTGCAATAGTTGCGATTTTGATAGTAAAATTAAACCCTGAAATTTGGATGAAATTGTTTAATATCTTAGGCCTCCTCAAGATCCAAGAATTTTGGAAATGATAGGAAAAAATGCTTTAAAATCAACTGCTCTTTTCATTAATAAAATAATAAAATATGAAATATTACCAGGTTATTTCTTTGCACTTTTGAGTATATAAACATTTGTAAAAAGCTAGCCGATGTAAAATTAATTCTTAGGCCTCCCCAAATTCCTTGAAGTTAAGCATTTTTCACTGAAAATGGTACGCAAAGATATGTAAATAGAGAAGATACTAATGTTACCTTCTCATATAAGGAGTAGGTTATTTCACGCAGAAATCAGACTTTTTTTCAAAACATGGCATTAGCTTCCTATCGAATGTTTTTGCTCGGATGAATCCATCTCTTGCATGGAGGCCACACACATGAAGAGCAGATTCTGTCACAATCCTAGTCATCCTCTCAACTGCTTGGGAATGGCAGTGTATTTTTAGAAATGTATCGCAAGAATTTGGATGTTTATCCGACTTCTGTAATTCCTGTAACACACTATTTGTTTATTTCTTTGTGATGGGAGGCTCAGTCACAACAGATTCTTGCCAATGGATAAGGTCAATGTAGTCATTGCTTTCGAAATTCACTTTTGGAATCTGAAGCCTTCAAATGCTCATTGTTTGTTCCGAAGATTTTCTGGCCTTTACGATACGCTGAATGGCAAGCTGATGGACAGATATTCTGTCGTCGAATAAATTGCAGTGAGTACATTTTCTGCTTAAGCAAAATACACGTTTTGATAATGTTTTTTATTATACCTTTTAAATTATCTGGGAGATACTGAAATTGAGATATAAAATATTGCAAATTCTTTGAGCCATCCTGAAAGGCACTGTTACACTTGATTCTGAACCATGTTGACGCATATACTTTCATTACGAATGTGGCTAATACAATAAGTTGTGTTGGATAAGGTGTTTCCAAAATACAAATGCAAAATTCGATTTGCGAATGACAGCCAGTGAGAAAGTTTTCCAGGGTCTCTATTTGGTAAATTTTGTGACCAATAACCAGAAGAAACAGCATTACAAATTTCCCACAAATAATGTTGATCCGTGCTAAGATCTCCAAAGTCAATATCGGACTCAAACAAAAATTTAATTTCCTGGAACGTAATAAAAGGAAGGTTAGTGCATGTCTTCAGGGACTTACCAATTAACCCACTGAATGTGCTTGGTCTTCGTGTTTTCCCGTCGACTGCTTCTGTAAGGTGGCATAAAGGCAGTTTGTTAAAATGAAATTGACATATTTGTCCAAATGCACGGAAGAATTGAGCTTTTCTTCAAGTCGTCTAATTACACGTGCATTTACACCGGTGTTAGTCACTTTCCCATCACTTCCAATAAAGGCTAATTATGATAAATCAAAAGCTTTCTCATTTAATAAGTTAAAGATACCATTGGAAATGCCCTTTGAACTCTTACTCTTCAGTACAAAATGTCCCAAATAGACAGAACCAGGTTCTTCAACTAGTGTAATATGCTCCTCCCATACTCTTATGCCACTTGCTATCATCCATTTTCGTAATTGTACGAGTTTCATCCCTTCTTCCGTCAAAAAAGAAAGCTCTGATCTTGTGATCAGACAGTGGCAGATTAATGCAAGTTCGTCGGTGGAGGGGGTGTTAGTTTGTCGGTGGGGACAGTTAGTCAGGATATTGACATATACATCCATTTTATGGAAGTAAAATAGAATCTTTTACATTACTTTTTTCTCGGGGAGGGGGGGGGGTGTAGGCCCTCCATCACTCCCCCTTTAATCCGCTCTTGTGACCAGAATATTACCTCATCTTGAATTGCTTGACGTCTCTTTATCCTTTCTCGACGAATTTTATACCGATCAATAACAGGTGTACTGTTATCTTCTGTCTGTCCTTGTATATGTTCACTTACATCATGAAGCAAAGCTGATGCAAGATCAGCTGCAGCTCAATCACTGATGCTTCGCCTATCACACTTTCTAGAAGATACTGATAATTTTATTTGAGACTTAGGTTTCAAAATCAGCTGAGACCGCTGTGGAATAAAATCAGGATCTTTCTGGGATAGAATGGGGAGGAGGGGTGGCGAGAGTAATAATTTAAAGAAGAATGCAAGCTGAAAATCAGGACCATGCATACAAAAGTATGTGAGAGGGTGAGATTTGTTAGTATCAAACCATGTTGGTAATGAAGTGGATGTAGGCGAGTTTGTTTATCCAATTTATCGAGCTATCAAAAGTGCAAATAAATAACCTGGTGACATTTCATATTTTTATTATTTTTTTAATGAAAAGAGCAGCTGATTTTAAAGCATTTTTTCCTATCATTTCCAAAATTCTTGGATCTTGAGGAGGCCTAAGATATTAAAGAATTTCATCCAAATTTCAGGGTTTAATTTTACTATCAAAATCGCAACTATTGCACATGGTGACGTTTCAAAAAAAAAAAAAAAAATGTTTTTCGCACCACCCTCGTAAGCAGTCTATGCTTGAATGCTACATTTAATTCATTTTTTACTTATAGCATTGTGCGTCTGTTAAAATCTGTATTAAAAAAAATCCTGTGGCTGTTTCATTTATTTTGCCTCAATCTAAAATTAGTATAAGTAGAAACAGACTTTTTACTTTAAAAAAATTGCTTTTTTTTTTAAATATATTTTAATCTTACACTTCTTTAGCTGTCTTTTTAAAAAAGGATTATGTGATTTAGTTAGCTTTTAAATCTATTTTAATCATATATCTTATTTTAACTGCCTAATAACACTTTCTAGTTCATTTTTATCTCTCTCCTAAAGAATAAAACTTATTTTTTGCTGATGTCCCATGAAAGAATTCATAATTTGGTGTTCTGAATTTTGACAATTTTCTGAAAGATACTCAAGGAACACTCAAAATTTAATGTTAAATATTTGTTAATTCCTTCAAATTTTAAAATACATAATGGCTGCTAAGAATTTTGATCTAGTTAAATGAATTTTGTTGTGTGCCTAAAGTGTGTTATTATTCTTTCCAGTTTTTCTTATTTATTAAGTTTGGAAACAAAAAATATACAGGCATAAAATTGAAACTACAACTTTTGTAATTTATGTGAGTAGGCAGTTTTAATGAAATAGGATTCAGTTATAAGCTACAAAGATATGTACACGAGAAGTCATATATTTGAAAGAATACTCCATTAAATTTAAAAAAGGATGCTGAATATATCATGTTAATTTCAATATTTTTGTAAAGCAAAGTTAAAGTGTTTTTTTTTTGGGGGGGATATGTATATATGATTTTCAAAATTACATTTTAGATTAATTAAGTTTAACTTGCTTATAAAAATTTGTCCTTAAGTTCTAATTTAAAAAAAAAAGCCATTTCTTATGTATCATTTCATTATTGCCATGTTTTTTGGAAGATGATGTTTTTAAGTGTATGTATTCATGTATTCTTCAATCATATTTCTAAGTCTGATGAATCTCTTTTTTTTTAGTGCCATTTTATCATCAAGATATCTAGGAGAACGTCTTAATTTGCTTGGGAAAATTGGGTGTTTTCTCTGTATTATTGGATCTACATTAATTGTTTTGCATTCTCCTAAAGAGGGTACAGTTGATAACATGGAGCTTCTTGAACAGCTGCTTTTTGAGCCAGGTGATTATTCTGAATTGCATTCTTTTATGCATATGTATCAGAATTACTTTGTTCATTGTATTGCAGTGTTAAGCATAAGTATTAAAAATGACAAAATATAGTCTTACTTGATCTACCATCAAGATTGTAAAATATTGTCAGATAAGTTATAAGGATGTTGCTTTAAGCATATATAAAATTAAAGTAGAGGAAACAATGGATTCAAGAAAAAAAGAATACTATTCCCACATATAATGAAACCTTCCTAAAGAGACCATATTATGGATCATAAAGAATATATCTTTCATAGAGGTAGTCACTAAATAAAGATAATGCATAAAACAAACTTCATATAATGTGTATTACAAATAAATGTTTTATATGTCATGACTGAGGCTTTACACAGAGATAACCAAGTCCATTCTAGATTAATTTCATTTATAAATCTATTTACATCTCTATATATAAAATAGGGTTAGAGAAGATTATGTCTGGGTTACATGATTGTTGAATGGAAAGTGAGAGAAAGAATGAATCCATACCCTGGGTTTCAGAGATTGCTATTGTTAGTTTAGCATTTTTTTACCAGGGGATGGCCAGCCTCTTAAATCTTTAGTTGCTTTAGAGTTGTATAACAATAGCCTAATTTTGTAATCAGAAGACATGGGATGAGGATTATCGGAAAACTTGGCTGAGATTAACCGGTCATTCTTAAGCAATGTATTGCTGATGACATGAGTTTCTCTTGGGAACGTTGCGATTGCAATAAAGCAAGTTATTCTGATGTTAGACAAAAGAAAATAGAATTTAATAAAGAACTATTTAAAGGGACAAAAATAGGGCTTATAAAGTTTGCTTTACTGTACTGTTACCTTTTTTTTTTTTTTTTTTTTTTTTTTTTTTTTTTTTTTTAATTTACTATAATTTATTTGTATGTTAACAATTGTTTATAATAAAATGTAAAAAAAGGATTATGTGAAATATACATATTACCTTTAATCATCTTATTGATCATTTACACAGTATTTTTTCTTTTAGGTTTTGTCATCTATGTTGTTATAATTCTTATTACATCAAGTTTCCTTATTGTATATTGTGTTCCAAGATTTGGTTCATCTAATGTTGTCGTATATATTTTGATATGCTCTGTCATAGGTTCTTTATCAGTCATGGAATGTAAAGGTTTAGGACTAGCCATGAGAGAGACCTTCAGCGGCCGAAAAAATGAATTTACTAATTGGTTAACTTGGTTTTGTTTTATATCTTTAATTGTGTGTATTGCTGTACAGATTAATTATTTAAACAAAGCTTTAGATACATTTAATACTTCTGTAGTTACACCTGTGTATTATGTTTTTTTTACATCATTTGTCATATGTGCATCAGCAATTTTATATCAAGAATGGCGTAACATGGCAGCAAGGGATACTGTTGGAAGCATATGTGGTTTCTTAACAGTAATTTGTGCCATTTTCTTGCTGAATGCATTTCGTGAATGGGACATTTCCTTAAATAATTTAAGTAGTCTTGTTCAAAAGAAGGATACCGCTGTAATGAATGGCAGTATTAGTACTAACAGTATTGAAACATCAATTTTCCATGATCGTCATTCACATCATGATCATGAAACATCTGTTCTTTTAGAAAGGCATTCCAGACAAAATAGCTTAGAATCCAGGTCATTTACTACTTTATTAAGTGCGTCTGAAGCATCATATAATTCACTTCTATCATTTTCTTCTAAGTAAACTTTTTCATTCTATTTCTTTTAAGAGTGCAATAATGTAAATAGTTTAGTATTTATTTTTAGAAAGTATATATTGGATATCTGCCTTTTGTCCAAAGTCTATTAGACATCATCTCCTTGGTGAATAATAACAGTTCAAAGCAAAGCTTTAATTGCAGATAAAATAATTGTTCAAAATAAAGTATAATTAGTTGTATTAATACCAGTAATTACAATTGTGATTTGTGCCATATTTTAAGACTTCTTTTTGGAAATTATGCAACTTTTGAACATCTTTTTAAAGAATTTAATTGCACTAGACGTGGAAAAATTTAGAAGGTCACTTTACAACTTGTACTGTGAACTGTTACAAACAATGAAATTATCAGAGTTACGAAACACTCTGAAAAAAATGCTAAACACATGCAATTTTGCTATTTTTCCCTAGCACATATATCATTTCAAGTTGCCTGAATAGCTGTACAAACAGGTAGCTTCTTGGCCCATTTTTTAAGCCAATTTTTGTGCTTATGTTTTTTTCTGGAAGTTGCATGAGACATACAGCTTTAGTGTTAGTATTAGTCTGTAGTGCGTTTGGTGTAGAAGTATTATTAAGTCCTGTGATGATGATCGTTTTTCAAAAGAAACACTCTTAATACTTTTGTGGTTCCTGATGATATTTTGAAATAGAAATTCTCAAAAATTTTAGCTTAGAAATCTCAATATGTACAAGGTAACCAGTAAAGTTCTTGCTGTTTTTGTTTTGCCAATAAATGAAGTGAGAATAGGTATGCAAATTAGTATGTGACATGATTGAGAAACTATTCGGTCGAGAGTAGAAATGTCAGTTGGTATAAAAGCAGGTCCACCATGCACTTTCAGGAATTGTTAAGTTGTCAGTAGTGAAGAGAAATGTCGAAGGAGCTTGTTCAGTGTTGTTTGTTTTACAACTTCAAAGTGGGTTTATCAGCAGCTGCATCAAGTCACCGAATATCCCAAGTGTTTGGGGATAGTTCTGTGAATGAATGTATGGCAAGGCATTGGTTTCAAAAATTCAAGTCAAGCCAAAAATCAGGTCAAGATTATGCTTTGTGTCTGGTGGACTAGTCATCAAGTGGTTCACTATGAGCTACTACCAACTGGCCAAATGGTCCCTGGGTATCTGTACTCGTAGCATTGCAACAAAGAGACAGCACAGGTGAATCACTACAGGTGTACTGTTATTACATAACACGAGGCTGCATGTTGGGACAGGGCTGGATGCAAGGACAGGGGTGTCCAGGGACACCATACAGCTATTTGGCTGGGAGACTTTGTGCCATCCTCCTGACTTGCCTGACCTTGTGCCATCAGATTACCACCTCTTTCATTCCCTGGACAATCAACTTCAAGAAAAATCCTTCACCAATGAAGCAGACTTGTACCCAACACTCACAGGCTTCTCTCCCTCCCCCCCCCCCTCCCAAGCTGGAGAAGGTGGCAGCACCTTGGCTGGGCTGGATGCTGCTGGAGATTACTTAAAGGACTAACAATAGGCTACACTTTCTGTAAGTCATTTTCTTTTTGGTCTTTTAAAATGGCAAGAACTTTTGGTTACCTTATACATAGTTACTCTGTGATGTGAAAAACTTCTCGCAATGAAGGTTTTTATTCATGAATTCTCAAAAACCTTTTGGAAAATATAGTGTGTTGTATTCATTCATATTAAGAGTGCTATCATACATAAGTGTGTACAAATAAGCTACTAAATGTAGTGAGAATAGGTATGCAAATTAATGTATGACATGTTTGAGAAACCATTCGATTGAGAGTAGAAATGCCAGTTGTTATAAAAGCAGGTTCACCGCACACTTTCTGCAGTCGTTAGTTGTACAGTAGCGAAGAGAAATGCTAAAAGAGCTTGTTCAGTGTTGTTTGCTTTACAACTTCAAAGTGGGTTTATCAGCAGCTGCATCAAGTTGCCAAGTATGTCAAGCGTTTGGGGGATAGTTCTGTGAATGAACGTATGGCAAGGCATTGGTTTAAAAATTCAGGTGAATCCTTCAATGAAAATCCTTCACCAATGAAGCAGACTTGCATCATGTAGTCATAGGCTTCTTTGCTCCCCACCTGAGTTTTACTACAAAGGGATTGCATAGCTGGAGAAGGTGGCAACACCTTGACAGAATGTGCTGGATGCTGATGGAGATTACTTAGAGGACTAACAATAGGCTACACTTTCTGTAAGTCATTTTCTTTTTGGTCATTAAAAAGGGCAAGAACTTTTGGTTACCTTATACATAGTTATTCTGTGATGTGAAAAACGTACCTCTCGCAGTGAAGGTTTTTATTCATGAATTCTCAAAAACCTTTTGGAAAATATAGTGTGTTGTATTCATTCATATTAAGAGTGCTATCACACATAATTGTGTAAAAATAGGCTACTAAATATCCACCTGAAAATGTTAAGACATTGAGTTTTCCCATCACTATGTTCAGCCCTGTTGGCATAAAGATAGATGACTGCTATCAGTATTGTCCCACACTATTTCAATAAGGAATCTAAAGATAACGTATCATTTTCAATTTATACTGGAAATTTTATTTTCAAGTAGCCTGAATTGTAGGAACAGAATATTTATTTACCCTTTATTTAGTTTGATAAAGGTAATTTGTGCAGAATATTAAATGTTTTAAGTTAGCTAAGACTCACTGCTAGCAGATTTTCAATGGCACTCCCTGCAGCTGTGGCTGGACTCAGTCATGTTTATTTTAGGTCACAAAGAATCGTTGACAGTTGATTATCAAAGAGGACCCCCACCCCCCTAAAAAAAGTTTATGGTTAGAATTCTTGCTCATCATCAAAATACAACTTTCATTGGTCCTCAATAGGACATCTAGCATTTAGGATTAAAGATAACAAGATCTTAATTAAAGACAATTAAAATGCCTAAAAGTTTGTTAAAACATATTTTGGCCTCAATAGACCGTATGCACGTGACGTCACAACCACAGCAGATGTGCTTCAAACCAGAACTGGTGACCAGAGTATTATCATCTGTTAATTGTTCTTCAGTTTAGACTAAATGGAGAATTCAGAAACTTGTTCACCTAGTCAGGTATAGTTCACAAGTGATGCTTACATGATGCATCACATGTTTGCATATGGTATATACGGGGCCATCATTAGTTGTACTAACCAGAAACTTGTTCACCTTGTCAGGTATAGTTCACAAGTGATGCTTACATGATGCATCACATGTTTGCATATGATATATACGGGGCCATCATTAGTTGTACTGACCAGACTTTGTGTAATTGTAATCTAGTCATAACCTAGAAATTTAGTTTTACAACTAATCTAATGTAGTGATAAGCTGAAAACTTAAATCCCCATGTAATCGTAATCTAGAATATTAAATTTCAAGATTATTGTAGTATATTCATAATCTAAGCATCTCATAATCATAATCGCTTAAGACGATTACAGAATTACATTCAATAAATTTTAATTTTTTTACATCAAATGAAGGTAACAGAAGGAACTCATTAAACTATGTGTGAAGTCTTTAAATTTCTCAGAGTCTTTTGAGAGTTCTTTTGACAGTCCTTCAAAGTGCTAAAAAAATCTTCAACACTGGTTTAACATGTTTGTTTATAGTGTAACAAAGACTTAAAGCCAAAAGTTATCCTTTCTGTGGCCAGCATTCCTTCCTCAGATTGGTCTTCTCTGTGTCGAGAAAGACATTTCAAGATATATGAGAAGGGAAACAACACTGGAGATAGGAAGAAAAAAAATCGTAGATGTTGAAGGGCATTCTTAAGCAGGTTATTTTATGTGTGCTATTATACAATGTTTTTATTAATTTTACAATTTTCTGTTGCTTGATTGAATTGTTTCTAGGAAACATTTCCTACTTAATTCTCTTAAAAAGTTTAGTCTAATATTGGTTTTGGATTTGCTATGAATAATTTGGCTATGTGAAAAAAAAAAAAAAAAAAAAAAAAGAAAGTAACATTTTTGTAAGTTCTGAAAAATTTTGTATAAGTTCTGAAATTTTAGAAACTCATAACTCATTAATTTTTTGTTCAAAGGTATTGAAAATTGGTATCTGGAGTTAAAAGAGGCTAAATTTTTAAAATGCAAATAAAATGTTTGCCATAGAATAAAATAAAGTTAGTGCATATTTAAAAATGAAGATGACCCTTTATGCAAATTAAAGTGTACATTATTTGTAAACGACTGGCATATGTAACTTTGCTGTGCAACAAATGACAGCCCAGTAAAGGACAAATAGGTCTTTTTTTCTTCTTAGTTGTGCCTAGAGTGCACTGAGATAAAAACTTGATTAATTGTAGAAGCATAGAAGTAATTGCTGTTGGTTTGAAAGATAACAAACAGGTAATACGAGGGTTACTCTGAAATTTTTGAGACAGTGACAAACGATAGGAGAAAGAAAAAAAAAAGTGTTAAAGATGTATATTTGAACTATTACTCGGCCACCACACGATAGGCCTGAGCCCTGGACCTTCACACTTCAGCCATGTTTAGTGTTTATTCTACTCAGATGCTACTTTATCTAGGGTTGATGATATAAAAAGTAAGTGCATCTCTTAATTTCATATCATTTGATAATTTAATTTCGACAGAATTAAATTATCAAATGATATGATATGAAATTCTATTGACTATAGATTTATTCCATTAGATAATTTAAATAAATTGCATTATGATATTGAGTTTTACAATAGTAATAATACCAAAGTTCACTTTTATTCATCGACATATTCTAATCTAATTCGATACACCGCCGCACTTGTTATAGCACCATAATTTCCTTGTACGGATAGTGCTGTTATATCGAGGTTTGACTGCACTAATTTCTGTGGTGAAAATATAATCCTGGCAGATAGTCTTCACCGGGAAAAAAAATGTCTTTTTGGCATGCATAGTCCACGGACTATATGCACGAAATTTGGTAAAATATTTTTAAAAAAACTATATTTTTGATCAAAAAGAAATGCTCATTTTACCCCATCAAACTCTCATTTTACCCTCTGTGCTAAAACATATAAGATTTACCCACAGAATTGTAAACAGTAGAAAGGCAATTGCTTTGCTTTCACCTGTGCAGAGGTTAGGGGTTGTTTAGTTGCCTGGTAGAGTTAACCAAAAGATGGGACTGTTTATTGGCAGAAAACTGTCTTTGTATTATTTGACTAACAGTACTGTAAGTCACTCAGAATAGACTCAGAATAAGGGTTATCTCCCTAGGAGATAAAATTAATGATTTTTTATCCAAGTCTGTGTGGTTAATACTAGCTAAACAGACAAGTGTACCCTTTACCAAATCTTTTACTGATAAATGATTATTACTCCCTGACAGTTCTTGACAGGCAAAGAGGACACTCTGGAACCACCCACTGGACAACACAAAAATCACATGACCTCTGTTTGGAGTCCCCATACCTATTTCCATTCTAAGTCTCTATAACTTCTATGGATGTACCTGTCAGATCAGTTATGCCACACGCATAATAAGCACATTTTAGATTTAATGATTTTTTAATATATACTTCATTCTACCCCTTTTGTATATGTTTATTGAATATTATTTATAATCAAGAATATTCAGAAATATTTTTGTTAGAATTTCTAATCCAGAAAGGGATTTGACATTTTTTATGCTAAGAATTTTTAGAAGATTAGAGCTCTGCATTTTAAGTTTGAATTTTGTTGTTTACACTAGTGTTTCCCAAACATTGCTTCGCTGAACTTAGTCGCCAGTATGAAAAGAAATTAAAAGTTTCAATGTATACTTTCAAAAATTACTTAAGTTTCTCATTTCTTTCTAAATTAAACCTAAATGCACTAACAATAAGTATGCATCAGAATTATATTTGTGTAGCAATTTATTTTATGAATAACTAACACATATATATATATATAAACATTTTTTTTGGCGGACATTTGTCTTCGAAATATTTTCCTCTTTTTTACTGGTCTACTGGTATAAAAAGGTTGGAAATCACTGGTTCACACCACGAAGTTATATAGTTAAGGTATTTCATTGTATGAAGAAGATTATCTACTTTTTGCATGTTCTAGTCCCTTTTTTTTGTATTCTGTTCTTTAATAATTATTGTTAATTTAAGCTTGTAAATAAATAATAAAACATTTATTTTGGGATTTTGGTGTTGTGGTTATTTAAAAAATTATGTCATGCAGAATGAATAAGTTTTGTAACATAATTTAGTAGGGTGTCCTAAAAGATACAGTTTTTGAATATTTTGATTCTCATTACCTAAAACAGTTTCTTTGGATGTCACCATAATGGGACATCTGTAAAATTTCAGTTTAAAAGAAAAATATTTAGAGGTCTCTGAAAAAAGTTTTAAAAATAGCATTAATTTGATAATATATCTTAGATACAAAATTACTGTTTTTTCAAATACATATTTTATCGAAAATGATAGCTATAAAGCTAGACAACAGGTTAGAATTTCAGAAATTAGTATTTTTTCGATTTTAAATTGTGATATTACAATATTCAAATTTAAAATCGAGTTTCAAATTTAATTTCGAGAGCATCTCCATTAAATTCTTTTCAGGCACAATTGTAATGCATGCTAAAGTAATTCTATTTATGATTACTACAGAGTAATAAAGAGAAAATTTAGGATATATGCTTAATAAGCTTATTTTCTCTCATTTTTCATGCGTCGCTATGTTTGATATTGTACTAGCAGATGGGTTATTGTCATTCTGAAATTTTATAGCATACTGCTCGCAGCCTCTCGCTTATTCTGATGAAATTCTCTGTAAAGTAACACCATTTCAGGGTATTCATTAATATTAAACATCATCTTTCGTTCTTTATACTCAATAAGGTATGAATTCAAATATCATGAACTTTAGACAAACACTAACAAAGTAAAGTAAACTACAGTTTTTCAACTCCAGTAAAATATTAAAATTTAATGTTTATCGTCTGTTGCCATATCAGCAGGAAAACTGAATCTCAAGCAATTATCGTTTGCCAACTATTTTACCTGAAACACGATATTTCATTTCAATTTATTCAAATACACTCAAAAATTTGTTAAAAGTTTAGATGTTCTATCTTTTTAATAAATTTCTCACTGTTTCGACAAAACAGTTTTTTATTTACACAACTTATTAAAATTCTGTTACTTCATTTAGAGAAAAGATTTTCAAAAACCCCAGGTAAATTTTTCTAGAGCCTCGAATAGCTTAGAATACTAATCTATAACCTTCTGCTTATAGATTAGTATTCTAAAATTAGTTTTTCTTCTTTCTCTGCATTATGCCAGAAAATTAAATTAAAACCTATAATTTAAAATTTCAATATTTATAAGTCCCCTAACGGTTCACCGTAATGGGACATTTTTGAACGTGGAAAAGTGACTTAAGTCAAAATGTTTGTTGCTTCATAACTCGGTATTTTTTTAGTGTGCATGAAATTGTATAAAGAAAATTTCTTCTAAATATAACTGATAGGACCAGGGGACCGTATAAAAATTTAAATTTCATAAATTTTATAGGGATTTATTTATTAACTTCATTTGTTTCTGATATAATAGATTATACAATTCAAAGCATTTTTGCAATTGGAAGTGTCTCTGACTAATGATTTAGGAAATAGCCATTGGACAGCATTAGCACTGGATACCCTGTATATGAAATTGTTTTATGTGCTATGACTTATGACTGACACAAAACCTGGTCCATCTCTCTCGCCTAGGCCTGGTCTATCTCTCCCGATCGTCCGGATGACAAGTACAACCTACCCTGACCCTACATTGTGGACTTCACATCGCTATTTTTGGTTATTCAGAAGCTTACATGTTCCCCGAGATTACATCATCAAAACTAGATAGATCACATATAAAACTTATAATTGTAGAATTATAACCATATGAAAAAATTGTTTGTCTCACCAACAGCAACAATGATAATTAGCTGAAAAATTATTATGTTTTTTGAGTAGCAAATAGTAGCATGCCTTACAAAATCTCTTTTAAGTGAGTCTCTGAGATAGTTGCACCATATATGGAGAGGCACATTAACCAAATATTTGGCTGCTCCATCTCAGCCGGAATCACCCTAGGCATCGTACTTTACAGCAGCAGATTAGAGTAGTAGCCAAATTTCTTACATCAATTTCACTTATAAAATATAGCTTTTAATAATTAATGATTCATATTGTGAATAATAAAAATTTCACATACTTCTTTCAAAACGTGCTTTTGGAAAAATTAATTATTCACAAGACTGATATAGGATATTCAGCTTACACACGTGACTATCAAGCAAATGTCTTTAAAATTCATGCATGTAAGGATGAATAAGTAAAATGAGTTTCTTGGACATCTTAATCACAGTTCAATAAGATTTAAATTGCATGATGAGTCAAATTATTTTTCTTATCAGCTTCCTAAACATTTGAAAGTAGTCATAAGTAACCAATAATTTATGTAGAAGTAGAAAGCTATGATTTAGTTGTTTCTTAATCTAAACACTTAAGCAATTAACATGCTATTGTACAATTTACCACATAGTCATTTTTTTTTTTTTGCAGTTGTAATTTTGGGCCTTTCTTTTACTAAAAAAAGTGAAAAATGTTTTATAACATAAATATTTCATATTTTTATTTCCATAATTATGAAAAGAAGTAGACATAATGCTTTGGCGTTTCTAGTGATGTATCAGAATGATTAAAACTCGGATCTTTCAATTGGACATGAATACAGATTTTTTTTTTCTTGTTATTAAATTATGTTTAATAATATAAAACACAAAATTCACACAAATGCATTCATTTAGGTTTCTTTACATTTATTGTAAATAACAAAAACACAAGCCAAACTAAAAATTTTACATAACATTGTCTCATATTTACATCATTCACAAATGATTTTTCCCTTGGACAATTACTAACAAAGTAAACACTCAGTAAAAGCAGTAATAGAAAATGTAAAGTATTGAAAAGTCAGTGTTTATAGTAAATTCAACAATTACACTTAGAATTTCATGAACTTCATATATGTTTATTCTATTCCCCATATCTCATCTAGCTTATTTATAATGAAAGTTTGTCAAATAGAGTAAAAAACTTTTCAGTTGTATGATACTGAAGTAAGATTTATTTGCATAGTTTGGTATCTTGCATAAAAATTGTTAACAACATATGCACAAGTTAAATAAGAAAATGTTAGTCTTGAATAATCAGCTTTAAATAAGTTTAAGAAATAACAAACATACTACAATATATTTTTAATTATAAATAGTCTTACTGGAAGTTTATTTACATTATAATAAAACATAGTTAAAAAAATACACATGGACCAAGATTAATGAATGAATTTCTAACTTTTCTATATAAAAACTATATCTATTTTAGAAGAAACTGTTTTAATTTTTAAAAATTGCATAACAGCAGCTGCATCTTTTTAAAAAAAATTGGGCAATAGAAACAGTTGGAAAATATTTAACACATATTTATTACTAACAAATCACTCTTAACAAGGCATATTTAACAGAGAAGTGTGTTATAAAAGCCATTGAATTTCTTTTAGAATTCGGAACTTAAGAAAATGAAATGAGTGAATATATACAGTACTTGCATATATAATACTTTGTGTTGTATAATGTATTGACCATCCAACATGATCAATACTATGGGGAAAAAATGAAAAAAGTATCGCACACCAATAAAAACACAAAAACAACATTATTCAAGGTTTTGCTACAACTTAAACACCAGTTCTGGAAAACTCCCTTGTAAAGCTACCTGGAAACCCTCAAACATTGCTTTTTTCTTTGCCTAAAAACTTTAGTGAATCCAGCAGACATGTGGAAAAGCTACTTGAAAACTTTTAACCAGTGGTCTGTTTGCGAAAGGAATCCCATAAGGAAAACAATAAATAAAAGCATTTACCTCAATTCCCCCCCCCCTTCCCTTTTTTCTCACTAGAGGATTTTTTAGACTTTAGTCATCATTATTGTTGTCATGTCCATTTTTCCTTTCTCAAACTTCTTACATAATATGCATTTATGCATCCCTTTCTGCATACCTATTCATATCTTTAACATCATTCCATTTATTTGATTTCAATTGCAACAAACATGTACTTGCTATTTTCTCATACTCATCAATATTGCATTTTCTTACAACTATATAAGAAAAACTCGATTTATTACTATAACTAAATTCTTTCAGAATAATCATTGATTTTATGTAACAAATATCACCTGTAATTAGTTAAAAACATTAAAAAGCCTAAAATCTCCGTAAAATAATTAAAACGCGCACCATGAGCACTTTCGACAGCCTAGCCCGCTGTCATCATCAGAACTGAGCTGCTTGGCTCGTTCACCGCTTCTTCACCAAGACCTGCCACGACTGCTCGATCTGCGCATGCACCATGACGTTGACAGCTCCCTCTTGTGTCATTATTTCCAACGCTTCCCGTCTTAAGCCATAATTGTGGTTATTGTAATTAGCTATTTTCTTGACATTTACGAAATCTATATTTATATTTTCCTTTAAGGCTAGGCGGGATAGAGCGGTACTTTGTCTATTGTATTTTATGTCATTTATGTGTTCTTTAATTCTATCTTTAATTTTTCTTTTTGTAACACCAATGTAGTATCCGGGAAGGTTGGAATCTCTATAAGTGAAATTTACTCTCTATAGTAAATAAAATAAATTTCACTTATAGAGATTCCAACCTTCCCGGATACTACATTGGTGTTACAAAAAGAAAAATTAAAGAACACATACACGACATAAAATACAATAGACAAAGTACCGCTCTATCCCGCCTAGCCTTAAAGGAAAATATAGATTTCGTAAATGTCAAGAAAATAGCTAATTACAATAACCACAATTATGGCTTAAGACGGGAAGCGTTGGAAATAATGACACAAGAGGGAGCTGTCAACGACATAGCGCATGCGCAGATCGAGCAGTCGTGGCAGGTCTTGGTGAAGAAGAAGAGGTGAACGAGCCAAGCAGCTCAGTTCTGATGATGACAGCGGGCTAGGCTGTCGAAAGCGCTCATGGTGCATGTTTTAATTATTTTACGGAGATTTTAGGCGTTTTAATATTTTTAACTAATTACTAAGGTATTTCCATGTTCAAATTTTAACTAAGTAAATATCACCTGTTTTAGTATGAGGGAGAAATCTTGTTCTAAAAAAAAGAAATTATTTAACATTTTCCTGTAGTTTTCATTATGTTGTAAATCACAATTTTTATTTCTCAAATGTTATAAATTTTCATGCTTAAACCTTTCTAGAACAATGTTTTATCTGATTTACTATTAAATTTTAATTTCTTATCTAATCAATAACAAAAGTGCATGCACATTACTCTAACTTCCTATCTTTGTTTGATGCATAATGATTTTAAATATTTTATAGAGTGAAACACTGATATGCTCCCCATAAGTTTTTGTAGATATTTTTAAAGAAAAGGTATCAATTCTTTGCTATATTGCTGTCTGAAATTTATCTAGAAAATCTAGAAAAACTGGAGAATGTAATGGAAAATCTAGCACTCTTGAAAGGGATGGAAGAACATTATTGGATTTAATTTATAAAATACTGAAAGTTTGTTTTTGTAGATTGTAATGACATTACATTGATCCAAATTATAACCTGCAAGCACTCTCAAGTATCTTCATGACTTTTGATTAGAATAGATGGGGTAGACTAGAAAAAAATTTAATTCTAGTTAGCTATCTTATAATGAGGATAGAAGATTGAGATCACAAAAGTGGCAACTGTAATCTTATGTTTGCAAATGCTGATATGTTTGAGTAACAAACAAACAAAAAAAATCACTTCTGTGTACATAGCATAACAATGATTTTTAGTTAGTTTCCATGTAAATAGAAACTAATTGATAAAGTGGTAATATTAATCAGCATATATATTTTAGCAATTCTATTTTTTAAACAAATTAGAAATTTATCAAAAATTATACATAACAAATATTAATCATTTCAGTTTTTTTTATAAGAGTTATCAGTTAAATGCAGGGTGTCCTAAAAATATTGTAACAAACATGATAGAATCATTGAGTGTCTGTTGTAATATTATGAATTATAGTCATTTAACATGCCTTTTGTTCTCATGATGTCTAATAAATGAATCACTCTCCCGTATTCTTTTAGATCTTTTACTTTTGCTGATGCTTTTATGATGTCTAGCCATGTGTTGCAGTACGATTCTCAATCCTTATGAGGTGCCCCACCTTCCCTAAAAGTTTGTTGCTGTACTTTTGAGACACCCTATAGATTAAAATGAACAGCCTTAATCTGAGATTCTACATTGAATATACTTTTTTTTTATGGAAAAAGTATATAACATTAACAAAGAAATAACTGTCATAACCTGAATTGCTTTTTTTTTATATATATAATCCTTGCATAGAGGCATAAGTAATGTACAGCCACATTTAAGCAGAATCTTCTTTATGATTGTACTGTTTGGGCATGATTTATTACTCAAATAAATCATTTCATAAGGCATATTTAATTTCTAAATGTTATGCATAAAAGGTGCATTTAACATCTTCATAAAGTGAACTTCAATTTCATTTTATGTAAGTTTTCCTGGGTTAACCCAGAAAAACCTAGTAGTACTGTTTGGTACCAGCAATCATTACCTTTAAAAACCTCACTCTGTTTCGAAAGCGTAATAGCCCAGCGGTACCATTTGGTACCAGCAATTCCTGAATAACATTATTCAAAATTTTTGGAAAAAAGTGTTTTATGCTATCCTAAGATAAGAAATGAATAAGGAAAATGAAATTGGAAGAAAGAAATTCAGGCTTTGCCCCGTTAAAAGTAGGCATACATTAAAATTTTATTAATAAATTATTCCCATTCAAAATTGTAATGCCATCAAAATGTAATTGTGATTAATGGTAAAATAATAAAGAAACACTCCCCTCTAGTAGCTGTACATCTTTATATCAGTAAAAGCTAAGATAACTTTGAATTTTCTTTGGATAGTAACATGTTTACTATATAATACATAACTCAACATCTTACAAAGTTAATAATTTGCTCAAAAAGTCTTACATGGATATGTTTAATACACATAGTTGAGCTTAAAAATCACAGAAATTAACTATGTACATGTTATTTAAAAAGTTTAACAGACAAGATTGTTTTATCAGCTGAAGAAATTTCAAAATATGTTCGTTCTTTATGAACCATTCTATTTCTAAGAAATGCATAGATTTTTTGAACAGAATCCTTTTAAAGTGTTTATCAAGCAACTATTTCAGATTGAGAATAATTGAGCAAATACTTTTAGTAAAAATATTAAGGTATTCTATTAACAATTATTGTCATTCCAGGAGAAAAAAAAAAGATCATACCTTATAAATGGAAGTGAAAATGTTTTGGAAACAAGTAATGTTAAAGCTGCATATAACACCTCCAAATATACATAGCACATAAAACCTGAGTACATCAAAAATGATGCAGTAAATGACTTAAAAATCTCTCATGAAATACAACAAAGCCTATAGCACCATTCATAAATGTTTAAAAATAATTAACAAAGATGATGAAAAAGTATGTACCACATGCAAGTTAAGCACTTAGCACAGAAGAGTTAGGGAAAAAAACCCTATATAAATGAGTGCAGTACATGAAACGTTTCTCGCTAAGATGGAAGTTTTAAGGAACAAAAGAAATATTAAAAGAATAATGTATAAGTACTGATATACAAGGGACAGTTTTAAGAAAAAATTGAAGGCAGTGTTTTGCAAATATACTTATTTTATGATTATAAATACTTTACTTTTTCATATAATCAACTTTTTTCATTTGAACATGTATCGTTTACAAGTAAACTAAGCAAATCTTCTTCAAAGAAATTTGCTGCTTGATCTGATCTTTTCAAGTGGAATTTTTGGTGTGGATTTGCACAATTTTGTTGTACAATATGATAAATGTTTAAATAAGTAAGGCGATTACATGGAAAAGTAAAGAGAAGTATGTAGAATCACACAAAATTGTCTTCTTATTCTTAAAAGACATTCCTCAAATGTACTAATTATAAGGGCATTATTAATATAAAATGTGTTTGTTTCAAACACTGTTTAGCTTATTGGTTTCTTTTAAATTTTTGAATTTTTTAAAACTTTTGCAAATGATACTAAATAAATAAAAAATAATGAAATACAGCTAGCTAATATTATTGATTTTATGAACAAATGTTAAATTTTTCACTATATTTGTTAAAAAGAAGAGTTTTCTCGGAACAGTACCCTTTTTAAAAATAAAATGTCTTCAAGCAAAAATTGCTTAAGCTCTATAAACTATTTTTCTGATAAACTATATCATTTTAAAAAATGAATAAATTTCTAATATCAATACTATGAGTAATAGAAATCTTTTATTAAAAATTAAACTAAGAAAAGGAAAGGTTTGCATGTGTCACTGTGCCACTTCTAAGCATTTTGTGGAAGTCAAATTGACACAGGAAAATAAAATGATGCTTTTGTATTTTTGTGACCAACAGCAAAAATGATAACATTCAAGCATCTTTAAAAAGAGACACTCAAAATGTTAAACAATAATTTTCGAAGTATGTATAGTATTTAATATGCAGTAAAATAATTGCTAGCATTTAGAAAAAAGGTATTTTACCATAGTTACTTAATATTTTATTTTTAGCATTTTATATGTGTAATTATACAATGAATCTATTTCCAGTCCATATAAACGCACATTTATTGCTTTTACTTTCAGAGTTGTGTCCTATTTTTTCTATAATTTGATTGAAATAGTAGTAATGAGCAGCACTGTTCCAAGAAAATTAGTTTTTGTCTACAAATAAATCAAATTCTTAAAAAATGCAACAAACTGAAAATATTAAGAGAAATATTTCTACTACTAAAAGTCTAAGGCATTTGTGAATTATATTTACAAAATAACCTTCATTACCAAAATATGATAAACATGAAATATGACAGTTCTTATAAATAGACAACCTTATTTTCCCAATTAATTATTCTATTAAAGAGAGTGACCAAATGGCAACAAATAGTGCATGTGGGCACTCAGGAACTGAATTTACCTTAATGAATGATGAAAAATGGATATTTATACATAAGTTGTGGAAAATGCTGGTGGAATGATAATTCCTTTTCAAAGATACATTATGATTAAGAATGATTGGACACTATGACACCAGGCCTGGATTGAATGATAGGGGCATTTCTGATAATTTGATTCTGGAATGAGAAATCTTGATTTGTGAGCAAATGTAATGTCTGGTGAGTTTGTTCTTCACAAATTTCTTTGTCAAGCATGTCAGAATTTTCTTTATCAGTCCAATGATTGACAGGGATTTCTGAAGATACTGGGTCATCTCTAAACATATGATCACCTTCAACATGACGTATTGCTTCAACTATTGTTTCAAGATTTTGTTGAGATGTGCTAGGCTTATATGTTATTTGTTGGGGAGTTATTTCAAGCTCTACTGAAAAGGCTGGTGATGAAATGATTAAACGAACTTTGTGATAAAATTAAACCTGGAATGGTATTAACATCGGCTATGGTTAGTTCACTCACACAAGGCAATAACACAGAATTATTTTTTCCAGATAAGTCTTCAGGGCCTTCAGCTACAGAGAGTTCAGGACTTGAGTCTCTTTGAATTATTTCTTGAAAGTTTTCAATTTCTGAATTAGAAATATGTGATTCGGGGCTTCTAGTGTCATTGTCAAGCATAAGGCTCATTACTGTTGACTTTTCCGTCTCCTGTGAATAAAGAAAAGGAATATCTCAGAAAAATGAATACATTTCATATTTATAGTAAAAATATTTATATACATATCTTCAGATTCTCAACTATTCTTTTCTTAAAGGGTAATTCGTAATATTCAGAAATTAAAAAAAGCAATTCCCAAGTAAACAGATTTTGTTTACACAAAAGATAAACATTTAACTGGGCAAACATGTTCTAGATTTTAACAATAGATATGCCTTGTAACTTACTCATACAGCACATTATATGCAATAGCTCAGTTGCTTTTTATTGTGAATTAAAACTTAAGTTGAAAGTTATTTAACAATTTGAAAACAAATTTCTAAGTGCTAAGATGTGATATCAAATGACATTTTATTTTACATAACATGCAAATTCTAACACTTCAAAAAATGATTCATAAATGACAAATTAAAATTACATAGTGTTTCACTTCCAGACGAATTAGATTTATCTACCATTAGAATTATATCACTTTTTTATCTGTTATTTATAAGCATAAGTAAGCACTAGAAATAAGTCTTATATCTACAAATTCTGTACCAAAACTGATCTGTGGAAAGAAGTTCAAAATATCTAGGGTCTTAAAAATCATTAATGGTAACTGCATATCTCAGCAGAATTTTAGTGGTGACAAAGCTTAAATTTCTGCATGGTTTAGCTTATCTTTGAAAATGTTTTCCTCTAAAACATGCAGATATTTAATGTTTCACGGGTAACCAAACTTACATTTTAAAACAGTTAGCAAAATTAACTACAGTAAAAAAAGGTTTATGTATGATATTAAATTGGTAAATTTACCTCTGATACATTATTATAGGATAAGTGATTTTGGTGGGCAGCATCATTTACATTATCTGCAACATGCAGCTGAGATTCCAGATTTTTAATCTGTTCTTCAAGAACAACTCGCAAGCTCCTTTCTCGTTCAAGAGTAAGCCTCAATTCAATAAGCTCTCTTTTCACATTGTCTATGCTGCTTTCACTTCTAGTAGGGCTAGAGCTACCAATTCCTTCATCAATTGAATCAGCTATAATCACATAAAAAATGTTGGTTTTATTTTCAATTATGTCATACAGATACTGATTTTATAAATAATTAAAAAATGCTATTAGATTTGATAATACCAGATCATTTTTAGTCAATTTGGTTTCTTTTAAGGAGGAAGGGACTACAAAACTAATAGTTTTGTAGAAAATATATGGTCAATTGTTAAAGAGATTATTTATTGTTCTTTACACAAGACTCAGCCAAATTAAAGGCGATCAAACTCTCACAATAACACTCTTTTTCTATGCAGTTCTGTTTAAAATTTTATTTAAAGTTTAATCTTTGGATTTGGGCTGACCTGAGTTCGAAACTGAAAAATTGTGAAGTTCTCTTAGGGAGGGAAGGGAGGCACAATTTCTCCCCTTTCTCTTATAGATGTATTGGAATTTACAAAATAACTCAATCTTTTATAGTCTAAATTTAGTTAATTTGAGGTAGGGAGGCACATGCCTGCCTCTGGATGCATTAATGTGTGCAGACTACGAATTAGACTGGAGCTAGGCAGTTTTCACTAAAATGCATATCAGAATGTGGGCAAGTCTCTACACCAGGGTTCGAACTTAGCGGTCGTTAGTAGTATTTTGCAAGTATAAATTCATTTTGATGACGAAGACTTCAAAGGCAGTCGTCACTTTTGATGCCTAATTTCCTGATATTGAACCTTACCCACAGAGACTAGCAAAGTGCCTGGCACCTTTTTCCTGCACCTAGCTGTTTGACATTTTTGTTATTATTTGGCAGCAACCACCATTCCCCCCCCCTCCTAAAAGGTTAAATGCACACCATTTTTAGCCTGTTTTGCTGCCCCTTCACAAAAATACCACCAGTTTCAAGAGCCCCTTCATAAAAATTTGATCAATTGAAACGGCCCTTTCGCAAAACATGAAAGAAATTGAACTTTTCAAATAAATGTAATTGATTGAAGTGTCTTTATACAAATACATTAACACATGTTTATAGTTTATACACATAAAGAAAACAAAATTTCTCGAAACTGCACCAATGTGGAACAGTTTGGCACCTGATAAAAAAATAATAGTTAGGTGACATGACGCATAGATTTTTCTTCCCAATTCTGCTCTATAGTGTAATTCATCCTTTAATAGCTTTGCATAAGAGGTTTTGCCACTGACCTATACTTACTAACTGGACTGAGGACTTCCTATTCTTTACTATGATAATACTTTATTAATGTGCAGCATTTTTAAGCAAAAATCAATAACTATACCTAAATATTGTGAACTAATGTATATTGTATTAATAACTGTAAATATTGCATTCATCATAATGAAACAGTTTTACTCAGACCTGACACATGCTTATGAAAGTTATTTACAAAATTCTACCCATATCTATTCTTTGTCTTATTTTAAAATGCACTAATTTGCAGTGAACGTCAAATTTTTTCTTTCTTTGACGCAACACTTATATCTTAAGCAATTAAAAAAACTGTTAAGTTGATACCAAAAATGCCAAGATTTTTTACAGAAAATATAAGTAATGAAATATAAGATACATAATAATTTTATGTAATTTATCTATAAAAATACTAAATAGCAAAAAAACTGCAAGTTAATCAGCCACTCGTAACACTATTGCACTATATAAGCACGCATAGGAAGATTTCCTAGTAAAGGTGTTATGTGGTCGCAAGCATAGCAGATGGCACGGATGACGGAGTCATCTCAATCTGGACCAGTAAGTTTAGATCAGTATATTTTGCAGCATATTTGACTAGTGTCTGGGAAGGAGAGTAAAAACCTACGCCAATATACTTATTTATTTTTCCTCTTTCGATAGATGGAAATCTTTCAAGCCAATTAAAACAGTTAATAAAATCAGACTAATGTATATATATATTATATGTAACATACCTGTATCTCTCTTTTTTCTTTTTGGCAAAGGAGAATCCGAACAACTACCATCACTGTCTTGATTGTTTTGAGAATTGATGACTCTCCTTTTCAACTGACAGTTTTGTTCTAATAAGCGAGTTTTTTCTTGCTCTAACTGGTAAATGTAATCAGCTGTATTTTGCAAAATGGCTGCCTGAAAGTAAAAAAATCTATAAATTAACATGAAAAATTAACATATTTCCTACAAAGCACAGTACAGCAATAATTTTCCAAGCTCTCCATTTTCACTTTTTTGGGGAAAAAAAATTGACTCTGGTTCTCTAATCATATTGTTTTGATGATATTTAATCATAAGTAGACCAAATTTATTTACTTAGACCTTAAATTTATTTACTGTGAATATTATTTAGACCATTAAATTATTCATTTTTTGATTGTGTGAAAATATCTCCTCTTTTACATGCTTTGCCACCGATCATCTCACGCATGTCTTGATATTATATGTCATTAATAAATTGATAAACAAGGCCTTTCAAAATGTCATTAAGGGTGCTGTTCGAAGAAACAGATTCTCTCTCACAATCTTTGTACATGAATTAAAATAAACTAATTGCACCAGACTCAAAAAAATTCAGGATGATTCTTCATAAGCGTCACCACATACCACAATAAATGGAAAAACAGTGCCTTTTATGAATGAATCTTTCTGAAAAAAAATCCTTTGACATGGAACTTCACAGCAAAAATTTTCAAATCGTAACACATCCTGCCAAATTTTTGATTTTTAAGAATTTTTTCTTAAAAGTTTCATTAATGGTACAGATTTATCATTTATTACAGTGTATAGTACAGCTTGTAAAGGAAAATACAAAAAATTTTGAAGTCCTTAACATCATTTTTTTTTTTTTTTTTTTTTTGCATTTATAATCCAAATTCACAAGAATTTTTTGAAATACACTGTTAAAAGTGTCTGTTGAAGGAACAAAATCTGGCTTGCGGTCTCTGTACACAAATTAAAAGACTAATTATGCAAAGGACTAAAAAAATTCAGGTTGTTTCTTTATGGATGATATGGAATGGCACAGAAATATTTTTATAGAGTGACACATGCTGTAAAATTTTCGATTTTTAAGAAATTTTTTTCTAAAGTTTGATAACTGATACCAGTTCATCGTTTACTTCAGTGTATAGTACAGCTTATAAAGAGGCATTTTAAAAATTTTGAAGTGCTCCAAATGATTAGTTTTCTCGTATTTATGTACCAGAAGATTTATCAGTATTATATGATGGATTTCCAAAGATGGATATTTTACCAAGGCCATATTCAGGGGGTGGGGGACCCCTTTTCACCGTTTGGTCCCCCTCCAAATTTTTTTTTTTCTGGGTACAGCCCTGTATTTCACCCCAGGAACTAAATAGATCCCATCGAAATAGATTATTTTTCGATGTTTTCGCTTAGTATTTAGATTGAAATGTGTCAATTCCAAAGTGTTAGGCTAATGAGATTTTTTGTAAGCATCTTTATTTGAGAAGTTTCTTTTTCTAGTTTCACTAAAAATCTTTTACTTACACTTTTTCCTACTCTAAAAATTTATTTTTTCTTTTGATTGTAATGAATCTGACAGCATTTTTTAAAAATATAGTTAAACTTTTGCTATAAGCTTCAAAGTCCAAATCTTTGAATATCATTAATAGTTGTACTATAAATTTTTCAATTAATCACTGCAACGAATTTGTTGTCTGCTTTACGAGTTACAGTTGTACTTAAATTTGTATTGCCTGTATAATTATTTGAATTATCATGTCTTCTACATTAACTGTAGAATAAAAATATGATTCAAACTTTTAGATTCGTTCATTATTTTTTACTTTTTAAACAAATGGCACAGGTACAGCCCAAAAGTTTAGAGAATCTTCTCTTTTCTAATCTTGAATTCAATTTGTGCTCCCCCCCCCACAATGTCCAATCACGTAACGCTTATATATAACGGGACCGTCAATAATAAATAAAGCAAGATGCAACTTCTCCATAATCTAACTTCCAAGACTGATAAAGGTAACTCAGTAAATCTAAGGTCTTATTAACGACAATCAAAAAGTAAACGCATCAAAATTTCTATAAGCATTTCTTAAGGGAAAAAAAATAATAAATAAGAAAAAAAAAACAGCTGGTTCCCTTTCTCGCCCCAAAATATTTTCTGGCTATGAGCATGTCTAGATTCGATTTCGTAGAATCGACATTCCAAGTATCTAATAAAAGCAATTCAAAGAGGAGGGGCGTGGGGAAGGGGGGGGGGGATACCACGGGATAAGTTGGAATACATTTTTGAGAGAGGGAGATTGAATACAGCGTCTCACAATATTACAAAAGAGCCGGTGCCCAAAGAGCAGGTGGTTTCAAAAGCTAAGTTTTGCGCGGGAACATTTTCGGATTCTTTGGAGCAGGTTGGGAGGGATGGAATTCTGTGGGAAAAAATACAAATAACTAAGTTTAGATTTTTTTTCCACAGCAGGGAAATTTTTTGAAGGTTTCTTCCCGACTTTGGTGACACGAGAAATACTTTTAAGCGCTTTAGGCTCAATCGGAGTTTCGGCGTCTTCGATGTAAACCAATGGAGGGTATAGTGATCAAATTTTCACTACAAAAATCAAACTGACGTATGTCAAATTGGTTGATTTTTTGCGTCGGGACTCCGTATCAGTATACATGTATTTTTTTTAAGCGCAAAACTATTTACCATACACATAGTCGAGAAAACAGTTTTCGGGATTCCCATTCAATTTTCTTGGGAGGACCCCCAGTACACCGCCCTCCCCCCGGACTTATGACTATCTTTCTATCATTTACAATTAAAATTCATATGTATTTGTTTCATAATAGTTAGGTTCAGATAATAGATGAATTCAGTTCAATTAAAATATTTATTGTTATTAATTTAAAAGAAAATTAATTATTCATTCAATAAGAAGTTTTTATGATACATAACCTATATGCATCATTCTTTTTGTTTCAAATCGCTGAGAAAAAGAGAAAAATATTACTTATTCTATTCTATCTCTCACTCTTCAGAGGCTGTGAATTACCAAAATGAACACCCAAATCTACACTGTTCAGGTAACTACACATGTAACTTTTATATAAAATTAACAAAAACCATGGAATTCGCGAGTCTCATATTTTGCTTATAATTAATATATTCCAAATTAATAAAGTATGCACTTTTATTTACTGAGTCTGAAATAAAATAAAATAAAAATATACCATATATTATATATAATCTAGAAACTATAATGTATTTACCTCCAAGAGAGAGAAGGAGGTTCAATGTCAAACACGACCTTCTCGATATAAACGAACAAAAATATAGCATTTTTTTGCAACAAAAATCAAAAGTCAGCAAAGAAAAATCGCTTCACTTTAATGTTGTTCCTGTGTTAAGACAAAGCCACACAAGGGCTATATGCTCCTGACCAGTGGCGGATTATTGAGTTTGTCGGGGGGGGGGGGCGGTTAGTTAGAAGATTGACATATACATCCATTTTATGGAAGTAAAATAGGATCTTTTACATTAATTTCTTTTTTCTCGGGGGGGGGGGGCGGTCTCCCAGTCCGTCCCCCTTTAATCCGCCCTTGCTCCTGACTTTGTAACTCTATGTACGATCTGTACAAGGGGGAGGGTTCCTTGAGAGGAGAATTTTTCAAGGGTTTCAAACGCGTATTCACATTCTTTTTTAAGTGAAATAAAAACCTTCAAATTTTAACTTTCGGTACAGAAAAAAAAAAAGCGTGAGCTACAAAAACTGTCGTATCTTGAAACAGATTAGAAATTACAGGCAGAAAAACAGATTTATTATAAATAGATATGGGTTTACAAGTAAGGTGACCAGATTTTTGAACGTAGAATTGAAGCCATAACCCCAATTCTAAAACAAAATTGAGGACATTTTATAATTAATGAAACAACCAACAGTAATCTAATTTAAAAACAATGTAATAATTAAAAATTGTCCCCAATTGCTTTTTTTTTACATTTTGAGGACAAATTGAAGAAAAAAACCCTCAGAAATACGGAACTGTCCTCGAAAATTGGAGACGTATGGTCACCTTAGTTCACAGGCAAGGTAATTTTTATCTTACGCCAGTCTCCTGTTCCCTAAACTTTCTTCTCTCTCAACTCAAATAATTGCATTGCAACACCGTATTCTTACAAAAATCATCACACAATAATCAGCACACAAGAGCTTTATTAAATAACACAGTTTTCAATAAAGCTATAGTGTGCTCGTGATAAAAGTATTATTCCTAATAAAAGCGCATTCAACTATAAACCGAACACTCGATCTGCTTAAAAGGAATTTTGCGAGAGCGTTTAAATGAAAACCCGTCTCTAAGTACCCACTCCAGCCATTAAAAAGGAATAAAAACTATCCTCTTTCCTACCGATTCGGTAGGGATATTCAGCGATGAATTTTTTTCGTCTGGAAGGATTTTTGTTTTGGTTATTTTTTAACGTTACATTACATGTTATTTTATTCTATAAAATTTTGAGATACCAGCTGTACAAGAGTTGGGTACCTTTACCATGAAACACAGTGTAATTATTATAACCGTGAAGTTTTTAATTTTTTTTTTCGGGGGGGGGGGGGTAGGGGGACACCACATTAACTGGTATAACTCTACGCCTTAGGCAGACAGACCTGTAAGGAGTGGTGGATAAAGATTTTTTGAGTGGGAGGAGCTAATTTGATCTAAACAAAGTGTACACCAAAGCTTTGAGTGGGGGCTGAAGCCCCCTAGCCACTCCCCTGAATCCGTCATTGGCTGAAAATTCCAAGAAAGTAGAGCTTTGGAACATAAACAGGCAACGCCGAGCATGTGGGCCTAAAACCTTCGTTTCTTAAGGTATTTTAAATTCGCGTAACATTTTATGGCTCCAGGTGTGCAAATAAATCTAAAATTTTGGGGAGTTTATTTAAAATTAATTATTAATTTATGCTGTTCACGAAAGCTAACAGGTGGCAGCACCACTTTTCAATGTCCGGTTCCAAAATTAGGAATTGCTAAAATAAAGGCGATTGCTTAACAAATACAGGAATCTGAAGAGCATATATATATATATATATATATATATATATATATATATATATAAGGCATTCAAATGCGATTGCGTAAAATTATTAATATACAGGGTGATTCTGCGGATATGAGAATTTCTGGGAGGCAAAATTTCCAAAACCGTCATTTTTAGTGAAATGCTTTCTGTGAAAGAACTGTTTAGGTTTCACGAACCATAGTCGGAAATTTCACTAATACTACAAAACTTCTGCAAGAGATTATTGGCTGCAGTTCAAAGATCATCATTTCGAACGAACACACATAAATTTTAGAACGCAAATAAACAAACGATGGACATAAAAAAATTAGGATATCTCTTCACAAGAAATATTAACACTGTAATAAACAATTACTCTTGTATGAGTTACGGCACTTCCAAGAAAAATTCTAAAAAATGGAGTATTTTTTCTGAAATTTTCATTAAAGGCATTGCATTTTTGTTTTTACGCTCACCAATGGCCGAGTGGATAAGACTCTGGATAGGTGGCACTGGTAGACGGCTGAAGTGTGAAGGTTCAGGGTTCTAGCCTACAGTGCAGCTGTCCATCTTGAATGGAGTCATTTGGAGTTTCGGTTGGTTTTCTCCAGATGCAACGTGAATATGCGTTAGGATCACTTAAAAAGCCCTCCGCATAAGGCATCCCCCCTTTGGCAGATAGCCCTAGCGCGCTTTGCTTTAAAAACAACAACATTTTGCTTATTGAGGACTTTTTCGAGTCCCTCAATCATTTTTACAGGGATGAGATTGACAAAAAAGCAAAAGGCTGAAATCATACGCGCGCAAAAAATTTGTATATGTGATAATTGTACATAACATACACGTGAAAGATGTTCCAAGATGTAAAACATCAGAACATTACATGACAAAAACATTACTCAGTTAATTAATAACTTAATAATCTTTATTCAGTAAGTATGAAAAGCAACGTGTATATTAAATTATGTAATAGCGATGAACTCATAAACGAAAATCCACATATATTGGCGTATCCAGAGGGGAGCACGTGCCCCCACCCCATCCCGACACCAGACGAAAAAAGATCGACTTATATTTTCTGAATTCAAATGCATTTATAACAGGAGACAAAAAAAGAAAATATATATATATATATATCTCATGCTCCTCCCTTCCCCTTCAGAGAATTTTTTCCCGTATCCAAAAAACCCCGCCCACTACAAATTTTCCCGATTTTCAATACGGTAAAGGCAATTGGGAAAAGAAAGACAGACAAAACTGCTGTTAATTACTTCATTAGCAGAAAAGCGCGGCTACTCCACAGCAATAGGGCGGCGGTGCATTTTTTTTTTTTTTTTTACCGCCAGCTGATCAAACCTTTTCCACCACCAGGCTAAGACAGCCTGGCAAAGACGAGCCGCTATCAGCATCAGCTGAGAATGCAGCGGAACCTGTCTCCACATTCCTCTGGGATGATCCAGTAGTGCGGGAACGCAA
Organism: Cheiracanthium punctorium; assembly: GCA_038373885.1. Taxonomy (NCBI): domain Eukaryota; kingdom Metazoa; phylum Arthropoda; class Arachnida; order Araneae; family Cheiracanthiidae; genus Cheiracanthium; species Cheiracanthium punctorium. The sequence continues at coordinate 393,505 of JAWZYV010010269.1, forward strand.
AATGTGGGAAGCGAAGAGGTTGAAAATACGTGAAGTTGCATTTCAATCAGCAACACGCCAGGATGTTCAGTAGAGGAAGCCTCATAAAAAAAAAAAAAAAATAGCGCAATCTGTTTGCATGCACCTTAGCTAATAAAGAACTTGTTTTAAAGGATTTCTTTTAAGTATGATTTCTTATACAAATTAGCTGGGTTTTTAAAATGGTTAGGGGAGGGCGGACCTAAGCCACAAATAAACCTATGGACTCAGTCGTGACGGCCTGGAGTTTTGGGCAATTTTCTCCAGATGTAACGAGAATACGCGTTAGAATACTTTAAAAAGTCCTCTGCCCATGGCACGCTTAAACGAGGGGCATTTGCTCAAGGCCTTAACACAAACTACTACACCTTGGTACGGGTTTGAAGAGGGTTAGAGAATTGTTGAAGCAGAGAGAAGAAGAAGAATTTGCTAGAACCACAAAACATTTCTACAGAATACATTAGGTAGTTCGTTAAGAGTGTTAAGCGTAAACAACACTGTTAAAATAAAGTACTTGAATGTACTCGCACTTTTTAAGTACACTTGCATCATGCATCAGTACATGGCGTACTTAAAAATAAATTCCAATTCAAAAAATGAGTACACAAGCTGCTTAAATTTAAGAGTAACGAACTCGGAGCTATTACAAGATGACAAAGTACTCAGAAATGAGTACAAATTGCTTATTTTCAAGTACCTCGTTTTTACAGTGAATTTAAATACAATGATGCCTATGACTATTTTCTATGAGAAGAGAGCTTATACCATATGCGTTTTTCAGGGCTTTTTGGCAACTACCTCCACAATTGAATCCTCATCAGAAGAGGAAAGCGCTCCTTTCTGCTAATGAAAGAATGCCTAGAGGAATTTTGGCCTGACAAATTTAAGGTACACGTCTCGGAATTTTTAGCGCAATAAGCTGTTACAGACATTTCTAAGCGGGTGAACAACATCCCCTAGAAGTTTTCATCTACCACTTAGCGAATCTGATTTCTCTAACGAAAAAGGCTTCGCACGGAGGGGTAGCACCTCCCTCAACACCCAATAGTTCAATGCTCGAGGTCAGTGGCGTAGCCAGAAATTTTTCATGGGGGGTGGGGGTTATGACCCCCTAACTCCCCCTTGGTTACGCCACTGCTCGAGGTAAATATGAAATAAACTGCGTGAATAGGTAACTTTCAGTGTAAGCTGTAAAATAAGCATAGATCAACTCTAATCACAGGTTTTGTATTATGGAAAGTTTGTACTAAAAATGTTTCAAATCTTCGTGAACTAACACGAATTAGCCGTCAAAAGCTTAACAGAGAAATGTCGTTGGCAGCTCTCCAGACAGGTAATAACATTTCAGACTAACAGCTGATAGTCGCATACGAGATTTTCAGCAAGCTAGCAGGAAGTATATTTTAAATGGTAGTTATTTTATTTTATTTTTTTCATTATCTTTCTCGCAAACTGCCAAGAGATAAGGTGGCGTCGCCTTTATTTTTAGCGCCAACAGAATACTTTGTGATAACTTCAAGGGAGTCAGCTCTGTTGACATAGTTTCGGTAGACGTGAAATGTTATCTGTTGCCTTTTCGGAGTTCTTTCACGAAGCAAAGCAGTTCGCATCCTTACTTTCCCTCCCGACGCATCTGCGTTTGCGGACATATTTTTAGTGACATCAAAATCTTTCGATTCGTCAGCATGAAATGTAACGACACAAAACTTCGAAAAATAAATAAATAAAATAATAATAATTGTAGAAATTGGGCATTTATACGGGCACATAGCGCTTTTCATTATTTGACTTTACTAAACACTGCGCAACATTAACCTAGTAGGATGGAGGGTAACAAGTGTAAAATGTGCAAATACAATCCTTTTTGTAACTTATTTCAGTTTTTGCATTTTCATGCAATGATAAATAAGTTACTGATAGTAGTTTTTTGAATAATTAAGAACTTTCTTCAAAAATATGGCACCACTGGCACCAGAAAAGAGTAGATTGATATTTTAAAAAAGGTTAAGCATTTTTGGGATGTCAAATATATTATTAGTGGAAAAAAGGCGGGACATAAATTCCCAGCGATGGTTAAAGATTAATTTGTTACAAAAACTTATTTCCATGAAAGCAGCTAGGCAATTTTTTCTCCAATTTATTAACAAATTGCGAGCGACAAATGCCAGTGTTTACAACTTATGTAATGACTAAGTGTGACTAGCTTCGTGCCAAAATTGTTATTTTAACTGCCAAATTCTTTAAAACTGAGACCCTTCAGTATATCCTGAAAAGAATTTCTGTCTTGTTATACCAGACTTCTATCAAGTAACCTGGATAAAATCGTAGGGGGTGGGGAATTGATATGAAAAAGTACAAAAAATATACCGCAGAAATAAAGGAGCCACGTAATATTAATTTGTTTTTTATAAATTGCAATTCACATTTTCCATTTGTGGCAACGTCATTTTGAGCAACTTCCGCTTACAACTAAAAGTACTAAAAAAAGGTAGCGACTTATTACATTGAATAAAATAAATCGGTAAATTAGTTTAAGTGAGCTACATCAAACTACTAAGTAAAATATATGTTTAACTGAAAACAAGTGTATGTGTTTTGAAGAATAACTGGTACATTTTTTGAGCTTATCCAACTGAAGATGGCCGTTAGAAAATATAGTTTGATTTTCACTTTGTCAGTTACGGATAAAAAAAAAATCTGTAAAAACTTTTATTCGACTTCCCGGTTAAACATTTTTATAATGCAACGTACGGCAACTTCCGCTTCAACAAGTACACATTAATAAAAAAACCGTTGAGAGTTATAAAGAAAAAAAAAATTGAAAACATATGCCTTAAGCCTTACCTCAGAACGCACGTTAGCGAACACGGAGGAAGCAAACACCTGCTACCTTTCAGCTAGAGAGGTTATGAGGGTCACGAGGATTTCACTGTAAACGCACCTGCCTGATGTAACTTTTTTTGCTATGGTACTGCTGGAGACACAGAGAAAGTATATTTTGGACCGTTCTAGTTCTAGCACTAATTTTTAGTCGACGCGTGCCACTTTTCACGGCACTGTGGAAACGTTTTCTTTTTCTCTCTCTAATCAAGGACCTCCATGTTTTTTTAAAATAGTATTGCTATGTTTAACATCGTATTTTATTCCTTCAAATAGTTAAGCTTCATTTAAAAAAATCACAGAAGAATACCTGCATTTTGTGAACAATGACTGGTTTTACAAACGAACCCTTTTCAAAAGAGTATAAGACAAACAAATCTGAAGGAGTCAAGTAATACTTTGATTGACACACTTTTAGAAAATCTAATCCTTTAATCATAAAACAGACGTCTGAAAATTCACTAATGCTCTTTTTGGGGGAGGAGGGGGCTCGACATGATTAGAAAGTAAGCAGAAAGCTGTCTGTTTAAAACTATCTACTCTAATAGAATATACAATTGTGATGCAAGCTGATTAAATGAAGTATTTGGCAGCGAATTTCAAAGGAATGGTTACAATGAATGTACTTTTTGTTTTAAAACAATTTTAATTTAATGGTACTTCTTAGTACCGTCAGTAGATAAAGGGTTAAACACAATTTTGAATTTTAATCGACTGTAGCGTTCAAGGGATCGTTGTTTCAACGACCTACACTTCGATATTTGAGGGTGGGTCAAATGGGTACCTTTTGTCCACTTGGATAACAGTGAAGTCAACACACTTGTGGCGAGGTCCTGGGTTCGATGCCAGCAGTCACCACCAACGCTTTTCATTGGTGGACAGGACTTGATCAAATACATTTTATCACACCCAATTTGGTCTAATGCACGAAGACGCAAGCACCTTTGCTTATTTTTGGCATATGCGTACGGGGCAAATGGGTACCTCTTGTACTTTTGGATAGTTCTTGGAAGTTATCACACTCGAGGTCCTGGTTTCAACACTAGCTTTCGCCACGCGCTCCCTGTATCGACAAACTTAACAAAAGTTTATTTACTGTATCTAAAAATAAGGAACATACTGGCAATAGCGCAGAAATAACACCATTGTGGAAAGGAATCCAAACAGGATTGTGATCGATTTTTTTTGAGGGGGAGGGAATAAAATAAAATCGAGGGAGGTAAAGAAATGTTTCTCTTAAATTTTGTAAAAAATGTTTTTAATCAAAAGATTTTGAGAAAGAGTTCATGGAGAGTGGGTCATAACCCCTTTGCTACACCCATATGCAAGGGGCCTCGAATATACAAGTCTTATAGTAATTTTCAGCCGCTGTTATATTTCTGCTAAGCCACAGCACTGCAGCTCATATTTCGTACGAAAGTAACACAAATTAAAAAAAAAAAACTTCCTTCAAAGAAAAGTAGCATAAAACTTTTACCTACAGTACCTTTAAAAAATGTTTAGGGTTACTAATTTAACGGAAGAAATATTACTTTACAGAAGCACCAAACTTTTATTGAAAAGGGGAAAAAAAGGTTAACTACACACATGGACAGGAAATGCACTTAGTTCCAAAATCTTAAAAACCGAAACAAACTTTTTCCGAATTTTCCCCTATTCCTCCACCAAGAAAGGGAAAGAAAATCAATGAGTCAGTTGATGGTATCGCATCATTGTCAAAAGGTTCGGAGCGAGGAGCGCGCCAAAAATGGTAACCGAAAGCTTCCGAAACAATAGGCAAAGCGGTAAAATAACTGCGCCAGAAACCGAGACACGTGGCAATTGAAGGTGACCTTGAACGCCGTAGGGCCCTTGAACTGAGCAACAGCTGGAATCAGTGCGCCCAGATTCAAATTTTGGATGGGAATTTCGGTGCTTTGATTTGAGGGAAAATACAATAAAATGTTCAGTAAGAATGTGAGCTGAATAAAAGGATGCATTCACCTGTTTTCCCTGTAAGAGTGGAAAAATGTGGTAACAAGAAACTATACTGTGCATAGCTGTTTCGATGTTGTACGAGTTCTTGAAATGAATGAACAGTTTGAAAATTATTAGAAAATAATTTATCATTATATACTGTGAAACCGATGTATAACGATATAGTAGAGACCTAAAAAAATCCATCATTATAACAGGTTGGGATTTTGAACATTATTCGAGCATTGAAGGAGTTTCTTAATTATCAGCATGAGGATAAAATAATCTTTTAAAGCCTTGAATAATACTTCAGTCATCAATGGGCACGCCCTGTACACCGATTTTGAAGATCTGATTATTTGAGTGAGGAGTTATGTTGTGTGAGTGAAGCACGTGTCAATTGTATAATGATTTATATTACGCAGCATTTTTTTTTTTTTTTTTTTTTTTTTTTTTAGCGACTCAACCTATAAAATGAAAATTTTAGTTAAAACTTTTACTGGCAATATTCATGAAAGTACGCATAATTTTTTTAATGTCATTATAGCACGCACACACATACAAAAAAGAAAAATTTTTGAAAATTATGTTGTTTACTTGCTGATGCAAATAATATTTGAAGTTCTGAATTTCGGAGACCCGTACTAACATTTTTATTTATTTATTTTTAAATAAGAGTTGTATGGACAGTGCGTGCTAGAAGTAATTATCGATGTGGACAGCATATCGTTGTAGAGCACTTGCAGCCAGGGCCGAATTTATGTCCATGGCGCCCGTAGGCGAAATTAAAGTCTGCCGCCACTAGCATGCTCCTTTTGCTTTTACACTTCCATGCAACTATTGGCGAGTTGTCAATTTAAAAAAAAAATATTCAAGAGAAAAATATTTACTGAAATTGAAAGGGTTATAGTTAGGAAATTTTTTCTGAAGTCGGTCAATATTTCTATGAGGTAGATTTCCGAACATATATAATTCATGTTCATATTATATTGCGCAGGCGGCATTAATAGTCATTCGCCCGAGCAAATGACTTATGACATGGAAAGTCACCAGTCTGGACGAAATCAATGCATTAGTGCGTAAATACTTTTTAATGTAGACTAGGACGGGATAAAAAGAGGTCTGCATTCGCTGCATTCCTCCTACTATTATTAAAAAAAAGAAAAAAAAGAGTTGCCGAACTTCAAATATTGCCACCCTAGGCCGCGGCCTACTCTGGCCTAATTGGAAACAGGGCCCAGGTTGTGCCCAACTTTTTTTCTAATTGCAAACCCTTTTGTAGACGATATGCAACAATAAAATTTAATGAGAGCTCAAGCGACCTCTCCATTTTCGTAGCTTTTTATGAACTGGATGAATCAAGCCTCAGAAGAAAATCAAAAACATTTTTTTCCAACTAGTTGTTTTCTCTTTGACAATACTTTCCTTTCTACTTAATCATTTAAAAAAAAAAAAAAAAACTTACAGAAAAAAAAAATCCTATTTTCTCCCATATTCATGCTGTGCCAATTTTCCTATGAGCCTCATTTAACAAGTGCTAACATGCTGGCAAGTATCAGTCTTGTGGCATAGGTGCATTCTAACATTCTTTTTGACAGGCACTAAAAAAAAAAAAAAAGGCTAAAAGGGGGCTCTTTCAGTGCCTGTCGAGATTTCACCACATTACACTTGTACATTGTTTTGTGCTCGGGGGCATACGGTAAAAATTTGACATTGAATTAGAAGACTATGCGCTAAAAAAAAAATGTTCTTTGATATCAATTGACATTCTTAAAAATTAGTAACGTTTTCTTGATTCAGAAAATAAAGAAGTTGCCCCACTATGAAATTTATTAACTGTACAGAAAAGTTAAAAACAAGCGGACAAACTGGATTAAAGTTACCTTAGAAGAATGTATTTGTAATATTACAAATATAAGCTTCATACATGATCAATTATTAAAAACAAGTTTCATCCATATTATACGGGAAGAAAAATTTTCTTTTGGCCTGTTATTTATTTACTTATTTTCAAGAAAGTAAGAAGCTGAAAAAACTATATTCAAGCTTATTTTAAATACTTAAATACAACAAAGCAAAACATTTTCCACGCGAATAAGACATAGTCAAGATAATTCAACAGATCTGAAAAGCCTAAAACTTCACGCCTCCCGATAGCAAGACTGGAACAAAGAAAAATACTATATTCGTGGCAGCAACTCATTGATTACTGTTAAATTAGATATAAATTACCCCACGTCGAAGAAAATACGGTAATCATGTCTTCTAATCTAGCAATAAAATCAAACAGCCACGTGGCAGAAAAACGTATATGATAAGAAAGACTTAATATATTTTTTCAGAACCTATAATTACTCAGTCAACAGGACCAGCTGTTTGATTCAACGTATTTACTGGCGATGGGATGGTAGCTGACCAGGAAGTCTCTAATTTGAGGAGACAGCTGGTTCACTCAACCTTGCCACACAAACAAAAATTCTTGAGGAGAATCAGAGGAAAACTGCGTCATGAACATAATATGTAGCCAATAGAATTTTCAAAGGGTAAGGACGTAGAGCGAAAAAAGCTTACACTATTAACCTAAATGTATTCTTTTATCACACTCAGTGTATTCATTTTAAATTTTTAGCGAAGAAGCTAAGATGTCAAAAATTTGAAATTCTTAAATTTTAAAATCTTATGCATCTTTTGATTAATCATTTTCAAATCGAAAATGATTAATCAAAATTCTTACTTAAAATATAAATATGTGCAGCGCATTTCAACAACACTGAGACTTAATATTGAAGAAAATTATGCTTAAAAACTATATTTCCAAAGCTGTTCCGAGTTGCGTCAAATCTTATTATCTATTAATGATAATAATCATTTAGTTTGTGTTTAGACAGAGAATGCTAACTTTAAAAAAGCTTTCTAGTGTTTAAATTCACAACTCTCTTTTGTTCATCTTCGGTGCACATGCCACAGGTCTAATACAATGCACTTTAGTTTTATTTAATAAATAAAATTGAAATTTGAATATTTTTACCACGTTTCTGCTTAATGGTGCGTCAGAGTATTTGTAAATTGGACAAAGAGAGTAATTGTGACATATAACTTGAAAGGCACCGATTTAAAGTAGAGATATAAAGTAGCTGTTCATATATATATATATATATATATATATATATGTTCATATATATATATATATATATATATATAAACTTTTCCCTGTTTCAAAGTTTTCGAATTTTGTATGCGTTAAACACCAGCATTTTATATATTTTTGAATAAAAATTTTTAGCATTTCATTAACTTCTATTTGCACATTTCTGAGTAAAGATGGGATGCAAAAATTATTATTTAGCGTGGCCATTTTATACGAATATATGGGATTTATTATTATATTTTCTAGTTTCTTAATACCTGTTTCAGAAATTTACTACCTACTTGTCAATAATTTGGTTCCAAGTAAACCAACCTATTCATTGCATTAGCAATGTATTTGATGCATTGAATGAGCTGTTAAAACAAAGCATGTCGTTATATAAATATGTAAAAGAAAAACTTGTGGATAGACGAAAGTAAAGGAATTATATACAAGCAGTTTACGGCTGAGTTCTCAAAAGTGATTCAGCATTGGTAGCAGCTGAGACTTTCGCGATTGCACAAAATTGGTGGTAGATCGCCAAAAGCGATGTAACACATACTGGATGTGTACTACCAATCTAATTTTGCTTACAGAAGCTTGAGCCAAACGGGTCATTCGGTTTCCTTTTTTATTGTATATATTCGCTTTCAGGTCACTCCGAACTATTCTAGGGGGGGAAAGAAAAGATAAAAACTTAAAAGAAAAACTTACCTGGTGAACGATAATGTTCAAGTACGAAAAAGAAAGGAATTAAAGAAAGGAAGAGCCAAAGTTCTTCAAACGTTCGATATTATTTTGATGTTTAATACGCTTAATACGTACACTATTTAAATTCTTCTTTTTCTTAATTTTTGAATTTTTACCAAACATTAATTAACAAAATGGACAATAATTTGCAGGTTTCTATTATGTGCGAAGCATATAAAAGTTATACAATTCAGTTTAACCAATGTTTTTATTACTACCAAACAAATTACTTCTAAGACTACAGAATAAGTATATTTGGTATTGTATAGCAAAGGAAATATAATATCTAAAAGACTTCAATCCTAAGACGGGATGATTTTTATTTGTGTATTCTTTTAAAGCTTTTTTAATAATACCAAGATGCTTGACATAGGTGAAAGAACGATATTCGCGAGCATTCTTAATTGAATGCTTTCATCCTATTGAATACATGCTTACAAAAGCTAAACATCGAAAGATGAAACTAATTCTACTAATGGATTAGCAGTTTATTGCAGCAATAGTTTCAGAAAGATAATGCTAAAATCGTTGCAGATATTTTCTTAAGTGAAAGCCTGTTATTTATGACCTAACCCCCCCTTCTGTTATTCGACAACGGCATTTGATATCAGATTCAGTTCTTTTGAAGGACTATCAGAATGTTTTATCTTATGAAGAAAGGACGTTTTAACGGAAATAATAAAATTATGAAACACAAGCACACAAAGTAACCGCAACGATAACGATGGTTGATCTGGCTACGGATTTTATTTTTTTTTTTTCCCGTACATGCATATGAAAATAAATACATCAGTACGTAACGTATCCAACAGGGAACATAACAGTCACGAAGTACTGGAGCAATCATTAAATTTCTGAGGGCTATCGGTATAACCCAGGACTAAGGCTACGATTTCTTTGAAAGCTCTTTACCATACGGAAAAAAAGACATATTCTATTACAGAAAGAGATAGATGAATTATTGTTATTATTGAATGAATTATTATTTTTATTATACATGGATTACTACATTACGGAAATGAGAGACAATATAATAACTCTAAGCGGGCTGTGCTGTCCAAGCTACAAATGTTGAAATTATATTCCAGTTACTCCAATGCCGTGGGTCTCTGTATTTGTAGAAAATGTGTTGATACGAAGGTCTCAAAGAAACTCCTGTCTTATTATCTTAAGATCGCAGCTAGCCTTCAGTTTGACATAACACTACACATAAGTACTTTATAAAATAAATTGTGAACTTCCGGATATACTGCACTACTGTAGAATCAGCAACAAACTTTTCATATATAATAAACAGTTCAACCGAGATTGCAGGGGTGTGCTTTATTCGGAAACAAACAACAATACCAAACAGTTTTATTGCACCAAGTCCCTACAGATCCTTGGGCTCAAGGGCTCAGTAGCCCGTTGACCCCTAAAAATACTGTTTAGTTTGATGGTTTTTGCCCTTCTGTAAATAAAAGATATTTCTGGATACACCCTTGCCCTACTCAGACCTGTCTGGCATGCCTCAAGGAAAGATAAAAATGTTTCAGAGGTCAAGAAAACGAGAAAGAAATTATGAACACGAAAACGGTAAATCTGTTAAGATAATATTATGCAAAACTAATTATGCTGTCTGTAAAAGTTTTCATGAACGATGAAAATTACAGACCTGATGTTCAGCCTTGTTCCGCTTAAAAATATTTCCCTTTATTCTCAAAGAAAACACATCCAATTAGGGACGTAGCCAAAAAACACTTCTGTGGGGGGGTTATAATCGTGAGTATAAATAAACGAAATTTCTGCAAAACTTAGAGCTTATGCTAACCAATCCTAAAATTCCGCATGAGGGGTGAGGGGGGGTGGATATCGGGATATATCCCCCCCATCTACGCCCCTGAATCCAACATCTCTGTAAATGTTTAATTTCTCTGGGAAAAAATGCAGCATAGTAGTATGCAAAATAACTTTCTCTTTTTTATTAATCCCAAAAGTACTTGGAAGGAAAACTAAGCAGACATTGTTGTCGGTTGGTGCCATTTATTTACACAAAGGCTTGCCAGCGCTATAACCAAGAGACATGTGCTTAAACCTCAAAAGATGTTTCAAGCGAAAAGTTCTTTGCCCGGAGTTCTTTTTTGCATTTAGGAATCTGGCATTTATCCAGATTTGAATAATACAAGTTAAAGCTATTGTATATATGTCGCAGAATTTTTCTTTGGAGTTGAAAAGTATCGTATAACTTATTTTTTTTTTTCAACCCCCGACAAGAGCAGAAAAAAGGTACAGAATATCGACCCATTAAGTAAATAATCATTTCGAAGTATTTAGAGATACATTTCACATATGCATAAGGAACGCGAGGGAAAATGAAAGAAAGTGGCTCTATGCAAGAATACAAAAAAAAAGTCTTAAGTAGTGATTTTTTTTATGTTTATATGAATATAACTTAACGTAGACGAAAACATATTTTCAATCAAATCTGAATAGTGAATAACTTTTTTACAAAATCGTGTTGAAATCTAATTAGCAGGTTTAAAATATTAATCGTAAAATCGTTGATAAAATAATCAAACCAATTAATTGATTAATCATTATAGCCTTAATTATTGCTATAAACTTAAATAAAACTTTAAAATTGGATAAAGTATTATTTCAATCGCCTTCTCCATGCGCGATTAATAAATATCAAATTAATTTCAAATATAATTTTTAAATATTAATTTACTGGTAGAGTAATTATTTTATTCCTACCTTTAATACTTTAATTAGGGGAAACATACAAAACAAAACCAGAAAAAAATATATATAAAATCAGCTTTCTTCTTTTTAAAAATGCTTGCATTTTGCTATTATTCAAGCCTTTTTTTTTTTTTTTTTTTTTCTTCATTGTACTTAAAATGCATTGTGAGTGAATAATATACCTTAAAATGTACCATTTTGTACAAAATTATAAGTTCGAGATAACATGTTTCAAAATTATGTGATAACCGACAGTTCCGTATCCGCAGATCTAAGAAATAAATTATCCGCTTCATATTTGTATCTGCGGATCTAGACGTCTAAACTAATCCGCACTCCTATAAATAAACAGATACGAGTTCCCGTGTCACAAATCCGATTCGTTCATAAACATTTCCCCCCCCCCCCCCCCCGAAGACGGCCCGTTTTTCAGCGCAGACACGTGTTCCATAAGTTTTGGGCGCACGAAAGCGTCGGTAGCAGCCATGGTAACGACCTACTACGTGTTTTCTTCCGACTCGACCAGCTGATCATAAGAGTTGGATAAAAAAACCGCACCCATACTAAAACTATGTCATGTGCGCGCGTCGAGTACCCGCCCCCAAGCGCGTTTTTCTTTTGGAGAGGAGACGTAACAGTATACGAATACACTCGTTCTTTAAATCATCTTGCAAATCAGCTAAATTGGGAAACAAAATTGTCCACATTTTGAAACATGCATGCCCGTTAAATTGAATGAAGGGGCTGTGGCTTTTCTTTTGATAAAAGTTTAATCGGTTTATGAAATGAAAAATATGAGAGAAAATCTTTGCAAGTTGTACCAAGCAATCTTACAGATAGTGTAAACGAATGGCAGTAAATAAACACTCAAAAAATAATTGTTTGATTGTTTACTAATTTCGTTACTTATATAGATTATTCAGCCGTAGGAGTGCATTGTACAGCTTATGCAAAAACATTCTGCATTACTCATTTTAAGTATACAAAGGCTAAATGTACTGACTGCAGTTTCATTGTCTGCAAATAATAATTATTTTAATGCCAGAAGACTATTTTTTACACCCTCTCAAAAAAGTATTCGAGTACGAGATAATATACGAAACCAACGTAGGAAGGTTAAGAAATTATTTATCATAGAATATGAATTAGGCTATGTATGCTTATAACTTTCCATATTTCTGTAGAGTTGTGCGTTTTTCAAAAACTCAATAATTATTCGCAAAGCTAAAATAGGAAATTTCGCTTTTACTCGAATAATTTCGAGAGAGGGTGTACATGCTTAAGTCGTAAGAACAACTAACAGAGAATGTCGTAATATTTAAGACAATTTTTTTACTAGTATGATGCCTATTCTTTGTTCCATGGTTTTAAACTTTCGGCCGTCTCAACTCATAATTATAAAAGCAAGACAGCGACCAAAACAAAAACAGAAATTATCAAAATAATAGTTCCGGTTCTGATAATTTTGCATTTAATAATTCTTTCCGAAAACTTGTCACTGATTCAAGTTACGTTAAGATACATGTTAAAAATTTCTGGACTTCTTCGTCGTAATTACCTTATCTTCAAAAGTACTGAAGATAATGCATCCCCCCTTTAAAAAACAGCCGTAGAAGTGGTCTATTTTATGCGCTCGTATCTGGCCTGATCATTTAATAAATGAACTGGCGCTCAGGCTGTGTTTTTATTTTATTTTATTATTATTTTTTTTAATTATTTATTATTTTCAGACCTTCAAAAACTGATCTCAGATTTATCTTTTGATTTCACTTATCACGAAAAACGAACGTTTATCAACCCAGCTTCTGGTAAATAGGTCACCGCAGGCGAGGAAATAGAAAGAAAATAATATTGCGCAAATGTGGTCAGTTATTAATCATGTCTAAGATTCAATTAGCGTGCTCTCTATGAATTTTGATACACTTAATTGAAGGGTATATGCAAGAGGAGACTTTTGTATCAAGTGTACAGGAAATGCTTAAAAATGGCAATAAGCAAGAGAATATTAGTATTTTAAATTGGGAAATGACGCCGTTAAATTTAAGCTAATCATTTTGACAGTGTTAAAAATAACCATATATTAAAGAAGCAAACGGATTTCTAATATAAAGAAATATAATAGAGAGAGAGGGGGGATTGCTTTAAATAAGCGAACATGTATTATGTATAATTTAAAACATAAGGAAACAAGAATGGCCAATGGGGCCAACACATGGGTTGTGATTCACTTTCCAGCCAGGAAAACGGACTTTTAAATACTCTTAATTCTCTCTTCCCAGAAAGAAACAGCTAACGACCGCCACGAATTAACATGTTAGTACGCGGAGCCCTTCCCACCTTCTATTCTATTCCACAAGAGATGCTTAAAGAAGTACAAGCTTAAACTAATGTCGACGGTGCCAGCACAGGCTACTGAATAAAGCAGGAAAACTCAATTATGCATTTTTCTTAAGGCTGTTTGTTCTCAAATCTAAACTCAATTTCTGACATATTCCCAAAGTCATTTTTAATTCAAAATGCATTGTATTTCTAGGCATATTTACGTATAATAAAAAATACAATAACTATAAAAAGCAGTGAAAGTTTTATTTTCTCCCCAAGCATGCATTTTTACAATAGAATACTATAATATATGGAGTAAGTCTTTTTTTTTTTTTTTTTTTTTTTTTTTTTCAGTTTGATAAACGTATTTTGCTTATTATATAAATATGTATTAAATAAATAAATATAATGTATTTAATAACAAATATTGCAGTTTGGAGACTCCCAGGTTTAGGACCTGGCCCAGAAGGCCTTATCTTTCTGGAAAAAAAAAAAAAAATAAAATCAAAACCTTTGTAATATGACTAAGGCATTAATTATAGTATGCTTTACTTTTTAATGTCGCCGACCGGACAGTATGGTGGGTAAAGCACCGTACTACGATCGAGGTTCGATCCCCGACTGGGCGTGGATATCATTGTGTCCGTCCCTTTATAGGGGGCAACGTTGGTCCACCTACTACGTGCCCCCATAATAAAGTGACCAACAACTCCGGCCTTAGTTGCGGCCAATGCCTCCAGGCAGTGGCGTAGCCAGAAATTTTCCATGGGGGGTAACGACTACTGCAACTCACATATATGTATATTTGGGTGTGATAAGGGAGTGAAGAATATGCATTTTGTACGGCAAAAAAATTATCATGGGGGGTTGTGACCCCCCTATCCCCCCATTGGCTACGCCACTGCCTCCAGAGCATGGTTAACGCCCGCCATTAAAAAAAAAAAAAACTTTTTAATGTATACATTTTTTTCATCAGAAGGAAAGACATTAAAAATTTTATATGAGCTAATGGCCCGCCTACCCCTCTCACAAAAGAAAGAACAAAAAAAGACAATTTCTCCTTAGCTTAGTGAATATGAGACTTAGATGTTATTAGAAATGTAAACAAGGCCAAAATACGCCTTGGTCTTCAGTGGTCAGTCACTAGTCTGACACTTTGACCACTGGCCTACTACGGTCCGAATCTGTCCAGTTGAGATGAAACTATCTTTAGAAACAACATAGTACAATATGCATGTAAACAGGGCCAAAGTACGCCTTGGTCTTCAGTGGTCAGTCACTAGTCTGACACTTTGACCACTGGCCTACTACGGTCCGAATCTGTCCAGTTGAGGTGAAACTATCTTTAGAAACAACATAGTACAATATGCATGTAAACAGGGCCAAAGTACGCCTTGGTCTTCAGTGGTCAGTCACTAGTCTGACACTTTGACCACTGGCCTACTACGGTCCGAATCTGTCCAGTTGAGATGAAACTATCTTTAGAAACAACATAGTGCAATATGCACGAACGTATACTAGTGTGCATATCTATGAGCGTACGTATGCATAGTCTATAATTCCGACAAACGCTGACGCATTAATGGCAATCACACGTAGATCGAGCAGTAGTAATTTACTACAACAAGCGCCACCTACTTCATTCACTGCGGCGCGTATAAACGACCTTGGTTCCGAATTCCTCTGCATGAAAATTTCGAGGGCAACGAACGTAAATTAACTCTTCTTCGCGGAACGAAAGCGGGTTACTTTGCTCAAACAGCTGACCCAGTGTTAGTTTCTTTTTCCCCCCCCACACACCGGACAGATAAGATATAAATTCCGAAACCGGAACTGAAAAGGAATGAAGTTCAAGGTCAGAACAAAATCAAACGCCTCGTGTAATACCGTCGTAAACCCATCGTGTGTAGGGGGAGGAAGAATTCATCCGAGTAACCAGAAAGATCTCCTCCCGTCCCAGACACACCGCTAGACGAGGAGAAATTTCGGGGCTAACTCCGGTCTTGATCGCCCCAGTCTGGCAAACGGGGAGGTTCAGTGCCCTGGTGACGTAGTACGGATCGATGATGGGATATGTAACCATGGTAACCGCATGGGTGACATCATGGTCCCGGCACGTGTCTCGGAAGCCATCTTGGGCCTCGGCCGCGGCAGACAATGCGGAACATGGCATGGTGCCAAGTTTGGTACAAGTCCGGTACACATGTTACGCAAAAACGTAAAAAAAAAAAAAAAAAAAAAAAAAAAACAGTGGGGGGTTGGAAACTTTGGTATGTGATGCCTATTCCGTATTAGGCAAGACAGTGTTTCGCACCACACAATCTCCAGGTAGTTAAAATATTAATCCGTCCCAGGGAGTAAGATACACAGTTATGATATTATGTGGTTTCAGGAGGCGGTAATAAACGTTCAATGAAGGATTTATTTGTATAAATAATTTAGCTCGGTGTTAGGTACCAAATTTAGGGGGTCTCACGTAAGATTCACATAGAAGGTGCTATATTCGAAATATTTACTGAGACCCAACAGTAATATCGAAAAGTATAGATAAATAAAAAAGAAATTAAATGTAGCTGGTACATATAACCAAAAAAAAAAAAAAAAAAAAAAAAAAAAAAGGGAAAGAAAGAAAGGAAAAGAAAAAAGAGTAATAGTGGCAGAAAACTAACTTTGATTTTTCAGCCATGAAATTTAAAAATTCATAATAATTGGAAAAAAAAAAAACTTTTGTAATATGACTAAAGCATTAATTATAGTATGTTTTACTTTTTAATGCCTACATTTTTTTTTTTAAATCGGAAGGAAAGTTGTTAAAAATTTTATGTGAGTTAAAGACACCCCCCTCCCCTCCTCCTCCTCCGGAAAAAAAAAGAAAGAAAGAGAACGAACGACGTTTGCTCCTTAGCTTACTGAGTATAAGCATTAGATACTATTAAAAAGATAACATAGGCTTTTTTTTTTTTAAGCAGGAGAAAAAATTTTGACTTAATAAATAGAAATTATAACCTTATTACTAAACTTGTATCAATTATTTAAACACTGGAGCAGGCCTTGATTTTCCAGTAGGCCCGGGCCTAGCGCCCCCGAATGTTGGGGGCCTCCAAGCACAAAATCCCAATTCAATTTTTCTTATTTTTATCTTTTTAATAGCATATTTTTATATATCCTTTGAAATTTTTGTAAACAATATTTTAAACTAGTTGCTAGCTTGGTCGAAGACTGGATGGCATTTATAACCAGGGGTTGGAAAAAGTTGTAAATTCTTAAGTATTTTATGTACACCTTGAATTTGTTACGTTTACCATGAATAGACAGACGACTGTCATTTTGAGAAGAGGGAAAAAAAAAAAAAAAAGGCACAACCAGACAGTCATTTACCATTGGAAATTTCAAGCTGCCTACATGAGTGTTAGGGGGCACCCCAATTCGAGTTGTGCCTATAGTCAAGAATTTTCTAAATGGGGCCCTGCACTGGAGTAACTAATCTCTAACAAGAACAGTAGTCTGAATTGCTCCAGCAAAGTTGTACGGGTATCAAGAGAAATCAAGTGGTCATAACCCCCCCCCAAATGGTGATAATTACCCCCCAACTTTTTACAATTTTATGATTTTGTTTGAGTAATTATGATCACTCCCTTAAATATTAAGCAAATAATTCTACGGAAACGAAATTTTTACTAGATACTCTTAAGAGGTCACTTTTCCCCTAATTAACTAAAGCACTAAATTCCATTTAATTATAATTAAACGAGTTAAAAATGCACAAAGCTGAAATTTGCACACAGCGATCATAAGTACCCCCCACCTGATCCTATTTCAGTTTATTTAAAGCATATATTTTAATCGAATGCGGCAATAAATAAGCAAAAAAAAAAAAAAAAAAAATACCTGTATTCGAAAACAATCTAAATATTCTTTATTTTGTTACTTTTCGCTGCATAACTAGTTTTAATCAAAACAGAGGACAGTTTGTATTTCCACCATCCAAGGCTTGAAGAAGTCAAAGTAAACTGAACATGCATTATACAACTTATTTTACAAATAGTAACGAACGCTATTTCGGTCTTTTTTATTTTAATTTTCAATTTTTTTTTATTTTTTTTTTTTTATTTTTTTTTACGGGCCCTCTCTTCTGGCAGATTGCCAAGGTTTAGTGTCTGGCGAGTGCGTGAGCACTCCCTTTGACGCGCCGGTAAATACAAGGGGAAATTTATATTTAAATGTATCTAAAGGAATTTATAACTGCAATATTTTACAATAAACAACTGCATACCGGGCAGGATTTCATGAAATTCAAATAAGCTGCGGCTATGCCTAAGTGAGAATCGTTTTCCGGTAATTAAATGGTCATTGACTCACTGTCTCATATAAAAATGTTTGAGGAGAAACTGAGATGATGGGTACTTTATCTTTCCAAGCTCTCCAGGTTACATGGACACTTTTGCCAAAACTAACTGCATGCGGTAATATGATATAATTAAAAGTGTGTTGAAAATTAGTATTTTAAAAACATTAAATAACAAGGGAAGGTATTCGATAAATTTATATATTCAGGAGGGAATAAAGTGATTGGAAATAGAAATTACTTAATAAAACCTTGCTTTCTCTTTTCTTGTCGCCATTTTTAAAAAAATTAATGTAATTTAATTGATTTAATATTTTTCGTCATTCTAAGTAATGCTTGGAAGGACTAGGGCGATCCGAATGCCTACGTCTCACAGATACACCATAAGAAGGATACATTGTGAATTACTTGCACCCTAGATAAAATTTCGGCATCAATACAAAAAAATACGTTAAGTTTATAGTGTGAGCAAAAGTATTTCGAAATTTGTACGAAAGCACTGCGGGTATTGCAGCTTGTAATAGCGGGTATTCTAATATACAGTAATGCTTTTACAACCACAATACTGCCATTTGCAACAAAAACACTGTCAAAGCATAAGGAATTTTATCTTAAAAATTTCATAACATTTTAAATCTAATTCATTTAAGGTTTCAAATCGATTTTTTCCTCCTTTTGTTCTAAATACGCAACATAAAACTCTTAGTTATTTTTAACTTTCTTAAAAGTTGTTTTGCACTTTCTTTTAAAAAATGTTTGAATTCGCGAGGATTATTATTAGTTGTAAGAATGTAGGCAAATTTCACTTAGTACAACTGTTTTACATTTTATCCTAGACATCTCACGTATAAACTTAAAAAGCTTGTGGCCGCTTTCGAATAGCTATCGCATCAAGATAACGGCGGCGTCACTACTGTATTTTCTCCATATTTAGTTCAGAGCACCTACGTATTAAAAGTCATCTTTATTAATACAACTACTACGCAACAGATGCGGAAAGAATTCCAACCAGATGAGCAAAGCAATGGTTAAAGAAACAATCAAACGCTCGAGGCATAACTCCAAGGTCGCAGTGGACAAGAAAAGCGTAAGAGGGACAAACGCAAGGGGACAATACTAATAACTTTAGTTATCATGCACGCATCCTTACATGTATAGTAGAGGATATGAAAACGAGATCTTTTTTAGGGAACTTTTCCCTTTCACTTTCACCCTAAATGCAAAAAGGCAAAATTCATCACTCACGTTAAACCTCATTTCAAAATAAAAATTAGAGGAAGACCAGTTCATTGATATTATAATCCACAATATCAATTAAATAAAATAACATAGTTTCAACATTTAGTGCACACCGTATTTGTAAAGGAAGAAAAGAAATGTATACCATATTAATTCGATAGCAGCACTTAAAATTTTATGGCAGGCTACCAGTCAAAGTCAGCTAGCTCTCGACAAATATTCAGGAACAAGTCAGTTTTGGGAATCGGCAAAGATTGGACGTACAGTTAAAAAAAAAAAAAAAAAAAAAACTTTGGAACTCCTTAAAAATTTAAATTACATGTATACTTAACAATCAGAAATACGCAACTTTTTGTAGGTGTTAACAACGACTATAGTTGCTATCCTTTCATGAACAAAGGTGTGTAAATAAAGGAGGGGAGACATACATGCTTAGCGGCTGCAATTCGAAAAAAAGCGTGAGCCATCTTTTATTCTTACAGATGACAATAAAAAGACAAAATATAACTAGTCGCCAAACTTTTACTTTAGGTCGCTTATGCTCTCTCACTCCGGGTTTCGTTAGAGTCTCTCTCTCTCTTTTTTTCCTCAAAAGTTTATGGTGAAAATATCAGACGCATCTTGTAGCAAACAATTCTGACAAGAGACATACCATTTTTTTTTTTTTTTAAAGAAAGAAAATGAGAGTCAATACGCCATTCAACTTGGTCTTCTGCCTATGTCGAAGCACGCGTCTTCTACATTCCACGCGCAAAATCCATTCAGGATGAATTAAGAAGAAAATGAACAAGCAAGATCAAGACAAGCATACTTCATTCAAGGCACAAGCGATTTCATCTCAACCATGACGATTGCGTCAGTACGATCGATGTAACAGCTTAAAGTTCGGTTAGCATATTTCTGCAGTTATATCATAGAGCGCAAATATAATAAAAACGAGTCACAAGTGGAAGAATGCGTTCTCATAAATAAATGCATTTTCTTAACTGCTACCCACGAAGGCGATAAATTTCGGTGACACCCTACAGAGAAAAAAACTGCCATATAAAAGGCGGGGAATTTCGAATAGAGTAATCGTTTTGAAGTGCATAATGTGCAATTACAGCGGCGATGATAGTTGTCGATTTTTTTTTTTATTTAAAAAATCAATTTATTTGATTTTAATCATTTTTTAAAACTATATAAATTAGACAATGAACCATATATAGAATTATATAGATACAATAAAATACCAGTAATTAAACTGTACTTTACTTTTTAAAATGCAAATTAAAAAGTAAAATAAATATACTCAACAACTATATAAAAAATATTTGTGAACTAAACATAAAAAATAACATACTTTTGAAATATAACACAATTTTACTAAAGAAAAAGAAACAATATAATGAAAATTACACTTCTTGGCTACATATGTTATGGTGTGTTAGGATATTGGAGAATTTTATAAACACAAATTTTGAAGCTTTCTCTTCTCCTAATCTCTTACGCAATTTTGAACGGACTACACTACACCAAATGCTGAAAAATTTGCTTAGCACTGGCAGTTGATGATTTAGCTGCAGTTAAAATATTTATTAATTCCATTTCATTTAAAATTACATAAACAATTTTAATTCAGTTAAGGTTAACATAATATTTAAAATAAAGTTATTTAAATCAACTGATTTAAACTGCTGCAACTCTGGCGGCAAGTATGATTTCCTGAATTTGCTCCGACCAATTATTAGCTCATTAATTTTGAACTATTTCAAATAAAATTTTTCTTTAATTAGCAGAACAGTTCTATAAACAAAAATTGAGAAAAAGTTACAGGATAAATGAAGACAAAAGGAAAACTAATGGGGAAACATTTTACGCGTGTAACATATACTTCAAGCAAAAAAGATAGAATTTTAATCTGCTCATGCAAAGAAACTAAAAAACTTAAAATGGAAACTATAACTTTTAACGGACAAGCGGACTAATTAAATATGAAACCAATCCCTTCGCAGACATTTCAATATTTTGAAAATAAAAATCACGTGCACAACTTTCAAAAACATTAAGAGCAGCTGTTCCTCCACCTGCTCTCTTCCTTTACTTCAACAATTCAAGGTTCGAGGAAAAAGAAATAAAAGAAAAAATGTGCCAAGTCACTGTGACGCCTGAATTTTCTAAATGCTCTTCATCCTATTTCCGTTCTGGAGAGGTAAAATGCCAGACGCCAGACAGTTCGCCCGCTGGTCTTAATTTACAGGAGTTTGATTGTTTGAACTGATTCGATTGTTTAAATCAGGGTTTTAACTTTTTCTATGAATCAGGTATTCGGAAGACCAGATAACATTTCTGTTATAATAAGGCAAGCTTTCGATAAAGGTTCTAGTTAGGGGCCAGGCTTTAATAGGACCGGACTATACATTACGCTCAGTTGGCTCTAGCCTATAGGGCCTCGACCATTTTAGGATCCTCGCGGCAACGAATCGAACGTGTGTCAAAAGTTAACAGCTATAATCAAAATTTTAATAATTGCTTTTAGATCACGAAAAACGACAAAAGTCAGAAATTTTTTTACTTTGAATGGATGATTCGTAGCAAATATTTGCTAGCAATCAATTTGAATTGATGTGTAGGTGAATAAACCGCTGAAGTTTTGACTATAAGTTACGCATAGCAATTATAGTAAAATTATATTTTTGTGGTAGGGGAACGGGACAGAGAGTTTTCATAGCCTCGGGCACCTTGAAGTGCCTAATTAGGCTCTTGTTTTCATAGCCTCGGGCATCTTGAAGTGCTTAATTAGGCGCTTTATTTTACCGTAATAAATAAATATATTTGAAGTTTTTTCCTAATCATAAATTGGACTGAAGATCTGCGTTAAGAAAAAGAGCGATAACGTGTGAAGGCGCAAATCAAATTACACATTTTCACAAGTTTCTTCATTAGCTGTGTACAGCGAAAACTGCTAGTCAGAATGCTAAGAAATTTGCAGGAAATCTTAATGAGACAATGGGAGAGAGATTTATGAGGAAAAAAAAAAGTTCAAAAATCACCACCAGGTGACGCTTTACAATGTTATAGTTGCTGATATACAAATTCCGAGGCGCGCAGAGGCATAAAACACCTGCTTCACAACCTCGACATTGTTTTCGCTTGAGAATGGTATTTTGTACTTTATTCGCACTAAAACTTTGCGGAACGCCACTTGGTGATTTTTTGAACATATTTTTTCCAACTAAATATTTCCCCCATGGTCTTATTAAGGTTTTCTGCATAACCTAGCGTTTTCGCTGGATATCGCTCTGATTAGGGAAACTAATTATGAAAACCCTGTATTTAGAGACTATCGAAGTTTTTAAAAGTTGATTATTACATTAGCGGCCAAAAGCTGAAGTTGATAAACACCGAAAAAAAAAAAAAACCAGGAATAATTTTTTGTACGTTCGTTTGATTGCGGGCGCTAGGTAATCGACACATGACAAAGCCGACTCTGGAGAACTAGAGTTTCAACAACCAAGACTTTTAAGGCTCCATGCAGCGATGTTTACCATGCATACTGCAGATGCACACAGCATAGAAAATAAATCTACATAAACAACTTGTTAACGAAACCCGTTGCATAGCTAACCTCCCATGCGTGGTCTTAAAAAAAAAACAACAACGAACTACTGCATTTTTAATTCACTTTTGCACCAGGTGTTTCAGCTTCTTCTGTTATTCTTTGTAACATCTCGCTGGTCATGTGTTTTTTTTTTTTGCTCTCATTAATTGCTAAAATAAACGCCTCGATCGACATTTATAAAATGCCGATGCGGTGATGTCGGAGTACGTGACGGCATTTTGGAGGACTCACCTTGCTGAGCTTTTCTCCTTCCCGATGGGGCAGAAGGGTGCGGAGGGACTGAAATCCGGCATTGATGCTTTGCATTCGCCGCCTTTCATTGCTGTTGGCGATTTCCCTGCGAATTCTTTTCTCCTGCTCCAACAGACTCTTCGGGGAAATAGGTCGATTGCCTAATCTGAAAGAGAAAGATGCTTATTTCGAGTGTACATTTTGCCATCTATTTTATGCACTGAGAAATGAGGTTCTAAGGGGAAGGGCAGTTAGTTCCCTTAGGGCTAAATATAATAAACCGCAGCGGCCCGTATACTGGCCAGCCACCAACTCAGTTTATACCAGCCCCCAGTGGCGGATCCAGAATTTTTTTTTAGGGGGGGGGGAGGGCTAAATTTTTAAAAAAGATTATTTCGCACAATTAAAATGTACTATAAATCAAAATTTTAGTTTAAACCAATGTGCATGCTTTTGGGAGGGACTAGGTTATAAAATATGATCATTTTAGCTAAAGTGTATAATAAAGCAGAATGTTACCCTTTAGCAATCTCTTTTTTAGGGGGGGGGCTGAAGCCCCTTAGCCCTTCCCCTGGATCCGCTACTGGCCCCCACTAACACAGATTAATTTTTTAACCTCCAACAATTAAGGCAAGTTTTAACTTGCACTTGCACTTATGGTAAGCACCTCTAAGTATTTCTTATTTTCTCTCTTAAAAGTGTATAATAAAGCAGAATGTTACCTTTTAGCAATCTCTTTTTTAGGGGGGGGGGCTAAAGCCCCTTAGCCCTTCCCCTGGATCCGCTACTGGCCCCCACTAACACAGATTAATTTTTTAACCTCCAACAATTAAGGCAGGTTTTAACTTGCACTTATGGTAAGCACTTCTAAGTATTTCTTATTTTCTCTCTTAAAAGTGTATAATAAAGCAGAATGTTACCCTTTAGCAATCTCTTTTTTAGGGGGGGGGCTAAAGCCCCTTAGCCCTTCCCCTGGATCCGCTACTGGCCCCCACTAACACAGATTAATTTTTTAACCTCCAACAATTAAGGCAGGTTTTAACTTGCACTTATGGTAAGCACTTCTAAGTATTTCTTATTTTCTCTCTTAAAAGCAGCAAGCAGTACTGAGTAAGATGGTGGTCTCTTAAAAGCAGTAGTCTGCTGCTCTTAAAAGCAGCAAAGTACTAAACGAAAAAAAAAAAAAAAAAAAAGAATAAATAATTATTAGTAATAATAATAAAATATCATATCATTATTAGGCATGCGAGGTCTAAATATACTAAAAAAAAAAAAAAAAAAAAAAAAAAAAAAGCTAAAGGCTAAAGCTTGAAACTGAATCTAAACAGATGAAACAGGTCCGCACGTAGCCTAGTCAACTGCAAGCGGCCAATAAAGCAAGAAATTAAAATAGATTAGTAAACTTTTCATTTCAATAACTAACTTAATATTATTGATGCCACATAAAATTTCAATAATGGCTTTGGGCCATGTTGATGCTATGGACTTAACGTGCATAAATATGGTAAAGTGTATAATTTATTTATATTGTAATGAATAATAGAAAAAAAAATGTCACAGATAATCAAGAACTCAATTATGACAAAAATTACTTTTTTTTCTCTTCTACTGTTTTGGCTTGCAAGCATCCATCTTTGTTAAATAACCAGTAATTAAAAACATTGTCATTTTCAGCTTTCAAGTTGCCATCGAATGGCACATCCAGTTTTACAGCGAGTTATATAAATTATTAGTTCAGATAGATTTATTTAAAGTTCAATTTAAATTATTTATCAGTGTTCTTCATTTTTACTAGGTATATGTTTCTTGAGTATTTCAGGCAAATTTAGTATTTTAAGTCAATTTCATGTAACTTGCTCTGCATATAAAATCAAGCTATACTTTTGTCATGTCATACTTACACTTTACTATTTTAACAATAATTTACAATGGAAATTAACTATTTACATTAAAATTAAATATTAATTAATATTGTTAGTAATTGTTTAGTTGTTGTAATTGTTAATTAATATTGTTAGTAATAAGAGTTTAATTAATATTGTTAAGTAATTGATTATATGACAATTTTTATAGCAGCATCTTTTTCAAAATTTGCTGTGTAAACTATGTGCATATTCTAACAAATATTTCCCCCCTGTAATTACATATAAATAGCGCATAACAAGAATATTTCATGGGGTGATAAAGTGAAAAAGACGTAATTAAACTGATTGGTGTAGTAAAATAAGACAAGGTTGCAACACCATGATTTCTCACAAAAGACTTTATTATCTTCCTTTTATCCCAAATTTTACAAGGAGAGGGAAGAGAATACGCTCTTGCCCTCTCTGTCTACATTTACTCCCTGAAAAGAAATTATTGTACCCCTCCCCCCCCCCCCGAATTATCATTTGTTGTAAACTAAGTCATTAAGACATGTGTAAGTTGTAACAAACTTAATTAAATGTCGATTTTAATCACTGTTATTTTTGCCAGTAGGAAAATTTCAAGCTTGAAAGAAATTAGTTTCAAAATACTTGAAACTGCCTTTTAAAAAAGAAAAAAGTTTTTAAAATTCAGTTATTAAAGTTTGATTAAGTTTAAAAATTATCCTAACATTTGATTTTAATATAAAATATGGGAAAACATTAAAGTATTTTTTTAACTGGCTGATTAATATCATGATATAAATCTGATTAGAAATCATCGAAATACAGGGGCGGCCCTAGGGTACTCGGGGACCTCCTGCAAACGTAAAAAAGTCGTCCCTTTTTATGCTCAAATTAAGTTTTTCTTAGTTAAGAGTTCGAAATGTCGCCCCGCCCTTGTCGACATCCTTAAAATAAGAACGTCAGTATTAAAAGTTAGTATCTTCAATTAATAAGTGTATCTTTAGATAAACTTATAAAAATTAAAGAACTAATTACAAAAGTTTTTGATACTTGGACAGTTTTTTGATTTATTTAATGAATAAAATTTACTTATAATACTTTAATATTTATTTTAAATTATTCTTTAATATCTACATGCATTCAGCCACAATAATATTAAAAGAATTCAGTAGAGTACACGAAAGGCCGTTTTCATAACCTATTGCATCGCGCAAGAAGATGCCAGTTTCTAAAACAATAATTATCGTAATCCCAATGAAATACAAAAAAAAAAAAAATAAAGACTAACGCAATTTTATTAAAGAATTTCTGTAAAATCCGAAAACTGTCATTTTTGTAAGCTGTTGCAGTCTATTGCAGCCATCCAGTTTGTTGGTGTTGCAGCTTGTTATGCGCTGGATCCCCTCCAAAACAAATTCCTCTGTGCGAAGAATTATAATAAAAAAAAGAGCCGACTATCAATTGAAAACGAAAAACCGGCCACTGCCTGAGACTGACTGCCATGAGGTTATCAATTCATTGACTGTTTCCTTTACACCTCTCTCTCCATGGTGAAGCAGAGCGAATAATATTCCAGGATCAATTCAGAAAAACAAAGTAACGTTGTAACTTAAACGGTCGGTTCAAGGAGAAAAGAAAAAAAAAAGAAAACCACAGCCTCTTGAAACGAATGAATGAGTAAGGACTCCCTTTTCATTCAGGTGAAAGTGGTTGCGAAAGCCAAACGACTCGTTATCAGGGAAAGCAATCTGTTCAGGATGTTACCATGTTGAACGAATATTCCTACACTGATAGCTGCATGTTTGAAGAGACGTGAACAAACAACATTTATCACTCACAGTTAAACGAACAGGTAACAACATGCTAGATACTTCTTGCATATTAACTTTTTATGAGGGTTGTCAGAATTGTTTCTACCCCTACCTTTTTTCCTTCGCTATGCCAGGACTTGAGTGAAATTTTACTTCACAGAGTTTTCGTTCGATAACTACGATGCTGTCACACTTATTAACCCTTCCAGAGTCTGCGTCCTCAATAGAGAACGCAAAAACCACCTATATTATCCGTACAGGATGGATGTCTTAATTTCTTCGCATAAAGAAAAAACAATTTGCCTCGAAAATTAAATAATCAAGCCTTTTTTATCTGTTTAATTAAAAATTGAATCCCTATTACAAAAAGAAAAATTATTTAATCCGCTCTGAAAGGGTTATAAACGGCTCTAAAATACTACTTATGATGTAATATATAGGGTGTCCCCAGAGCAGTGACCTAGGATTTTATTCCTTAAATATTGAGCATGAATACGTATAATAAATTACGAAGTTATGTTAAAAAAGGTACAGAATTTTATGTATATTAAATTATTAAAAGGGGATTAAAATTTTCAGGAGCTTACATTTAAATAAATAAAAAATTTAATTTTTTATACAGTCCCCTGATAAAAACAAATTCCGATTAGTAAAATGTTCTCCATAAATTAATAAGGTGATGCCCAAAATTTGAGCATTTTATTTTAAAAAGTGTCGAGATATGAAAATAACTATATATGCTGACTTAAATCAAGGGAAAAAGCATTTCAAGGGTCGTACAAAAAATACGAAGGAAAACAATGATTGCACAAATACATAATACTTCTGCTGTTATTGGTATCGTATAGCCTCTCAACAACTTTTAAAAAATATCTGAGACCCTTTTTATGTTGAAGGGATGAAACTCTGTACATCACCTCATAAACATATGGGGAACATTTTACAAATTGAATTATTATTATTATTATTATTATTATTATTATTTTTTTGGGGGGGGGGGTTACTGGGACACTCTAAAAATTGAAATTTTGTATTTGTCTAGATTCCTGAAAATTTTAATCGATACAATAAAATTCTGTATTTTTCTGGACACTTTTCCGGTTATGATTTTGAAATATACCTTTATAAGTTGAACAACTTTAAAAGTTGGTCACTTTTTGAAGGAAAAGCAAGTGTCCAACTTTCGGAGCTCACTGTATCAAAGCCAGATTAATAGTGAAGGTTCGCGCCGTCTTCCAGTGAGACGTAAGATCAACTATTAGGGTGACTTCCTGAAATTTTAGCGCCTCTTTTCAATAATGTTACGAAAAGTGGGTTTTCAAATATGCTAGAGTCATATAAAAAGCAGCACATGGGGATCCGGTGATTTGAAAAAATAAAAATGAGGGGAGGGGGGGCTTTTTCAGAAAATAAGGTAAAATACGCGCTATAAAGCATCAGTACGATCCCCGCGGTGTAAAAAAAATAAAATATGAACTAGCAAAACATTCCGCTGGAAAATGGAGAGCTACATAATATGTCCAGTCCACTGCAGTTACCCAACAACTTGTTGAATTCGGTGTCGTTTCTTGATATTTCTATTACATTAACGGAGTTGCTAAGTTGGCCGAAATGCTCCATAACATGACGTATTTCCTGCTAATACAATCTGAGAACATTTGATTTCCAAGATCATCTCTACTATATCATAAACAGATTAACAGATTAACAGATCTCTACTATATCATAAACTTTGGTGCCGATTATTCCCCTAAACGGCGAGGTCAAAACAGATCAGGGACAATAAAGTTTATGAACAGATACAAGGAGAAAAGGAGGGCTAAAACTTAAAGACGAAGATCTCCGGCACTTAAAAGATGTAAGGGATTTAGAGAGCACTGCTCAAAATTCAAGTTCTATTAAAAATTTGGTGAAAGGGACATGGGTGTGAGGACGAAAAGGGTCAAGAAGCGGCTACGTATTAAATGAATGAATGGGAACAGGTTATAAGGTCAAAAGAAGACTCGATTACATGAACCGCTAATTACTCCTACGCGTTCACTTAACCTACATTTTTCACTATACAACGGACTCTTTCAAACAAAAGTGTAGGCATGGAAATTAAGTGAGATTGACTTAAATTAAGGGAAGTTAGTGATAAAAGAAACTTAGTATTTAACAGTTGGATAATTTAAGCGATTAACGCATGTGCGAAGAAACTAGTCAAGTAAAAGTGGCTTGATAAATTAACCTGCTTTTTGTTTTAAGTATACAAATTTAGAACTTTTAAATTCGTAATATATATATAATATTTAATGAATTTCTCAAATACCCCCGCCACTGAATGGTGAATTAGAATATATTTTTTGTGTTCCTGTAAGTGACTGTGCTAAAAAATTCTCTCACAAGATATTTTATACCACTCAGTCCATCTTTTAATAAAAAGTTTGATCTTAAAAACTTTTTTATTAATATTTTTTTAAATATTGGAAATGCAGCACGACATTTTAAACTTACACCAAACAATCAAATCAATTATCTCAGATAATTAATCATTCCGTTCTGTATGATGAAAGATAGAAGTCATATTAAGGAAACGGAAAATGCAATAATTGTGTGCAAGATGTCAAAATTATATCCTTTGCATGAAAACACTTCAATATAACTCAATTAAAAATGCCTACCAGTAGCATACGAAGACTAGTCAATAATTTTAAAAACGAATTTCGTATTTCCGAATGCGATATTTCTTTATTTTTTCATGGAAAGAATCAAATTTCTGAAAATTTAATGGGTGGCCAATGGAAATAATAATAATAACTTTTAATAAATAGTAAATAGGTGCTTCACCTAATTGTACCAGACTTTTAAAATGCAAAAATATTATCGAACAAACGTACCACACGGTAAAAATTACAATCAGAAACCCCGGGGTTGCCGTATTTGGCAAAGAGCCAAGTCTGCCTGCTCCGTGATACACGGCTACGGTGTTTGCACAGAAGAGAAAATGCGTTCTTTTATTATTATTATTATTATTATTACTATTATGTACTATTATTGTTGCGTCTGTGGTTCGAATTTTAAGTTCTAAAAACCAGGAATTTCGCCAGTGTAAGGAGAATGCACGTTTGATATGTTTTTATAAATACACAAAATATATTTTCCCGAGGACTTCAAACACTCATTATAATTTCATACACGTTACGGAGCAAAAATAAAGTAACTGATGTGTATGTAATTTTTTATTGATACTATTTACGAGAGACAAAACAAACACTCGTTTTTCCGGATGGTAGATGGAAGTGCTATTGATGCTGACGTATCATATGTTTCGATCTTTTGTTTCGCACGAAATCTCCTATATAAGTAGCAGAATTTTTTTAAACGGAAGTTTTGTAAAACAATACGTGACATTTCATCTAGAACAGTTGGCCACTGACACTGAGAAAATACGGAGAAGAAGAGGGTGTGAAGTGATACAAAATCCTCGGATCGCTCTTTAGCGGGTATTTCACCTACTTTTTCTAAAAAGAGCCCGCTTTTTTCGGTACAGCTTCAGAGCCTGATTATGATCAACAGTGGTCCCGGGCATTGATGAATTTGCCCCCCCTCCCCCATCTATGAAATTTGTTTTATTTTTCATAAAATTTTGACATTAAAAAGAGTATTTCAGAACATTTGAAATTGGGGGCCCTTTTCAGCCAGGGGCCCTGTGCAAAGTCCCGATTTGCCCATGCGATAATAAGGCCTTGCACAGCTTCGGGTCCCTGGTACCTACTTTTTTAAAACTATAATCGTACTTGGAAATCCACTAAAAGCAGTTACAGAGGCGAGTAACAAGATACGGGGAAACTTCGATTTTACTAGAAAAGAAAGTTTCACCTGCTCATACAATACGTGACCTTTGACTGCGTATTTTGTGTATATCCCCTCGATTGATTGATTACAAAACTGTGAAAACACAGTTTTTATTACTTACCCTTCTATTGTTGATCCATTAGAGCATATCGCAGTGAAAGCAAACAGTTTAATAAAATAAAATTTCTCATTTTCCTGCACTTTAAGCAGCTATTTTAGATGTTTTGGAGTCAATAAGAAAACTCGATTGCATATTACAGTACAAATATTTTATGTCTTCTAAAGTGCAACTTTTAGTTCTCAGCTGCATACATACATACCAAGTCTTAAAAGTTTATTACGGAGCAAATGAGTTAAGAGTTTGAGCAGAATATAAATGACGTCATGATTTAACAGCGATATCAGTAATGGGGTTATCATTAATTCAAGCTGAACGTTTTTCAGAAAATTCTGCACGAAAATTTGATAGTGTTAAACACAGGGTGAGAAAATTCAGGCTAAATTTAAGTTTTTAAGAATTTTTAAAAAATTATTTAACAAAGAATGTTTATTGGACCTAAACAAAGCTTGAAAAAAAGAACAATATACACCAAAAATGTCTTTCGGGAAGAAGACTGAAGCCTATCTAAAATTAGAAGACAATTAAACAATTGTCTATTTAAGAAACCGAAGTTCTGCTAAAAATTCAACACTTTCGAATAAACAGTGTACCTTTACAATTTTTAATTTATGTAAATTTACTATACCTTGCACTTTAGAAATGACTTTATGTTTCAAACTTTTAAAATATGTGAACCAAAATATACATACTTTATATCGAAAGTAACATTTTCGAATTATTTCTTCCCGTTCTACTGCGCAGAGCTGTGCAAATAATACTGACTCAGAAATGCCATGTCTAGACCGCGGAATCGGATGGTATTTAATTAAATTCCAGGCACTGCAAAAGCACTCTTCAAATATAGAAAGCAGGAATTTTAGATCGTTGCAATTCACCCTCATGCAATAAGCACATGGCAGGACTCAGAAAAATTCCGTCAACGGCTAAACAGCCTTTTCTTATATATAAGCTACAATATTATTACTAAAAACTAAAGTAAAATCGCATGAAGTTTTAATTTTAAAATAATTAGTTTTTATTATTTTTTATTAGCTTGGTTAAGTTTTATGTACATTATAATTTTGAAAAAACTTTCTTTTATTTATTAATATTACTAAAATAAAAATATGAATGATTTTTTTCACTTTAAAACTTCAAGGCTAGGTAAGGCATCAGGGGTTGATCCAGGAATTTTTTGCAGGGTCCCATTTTTGTGAAAATTGCTTATTTTTGTGGATTTCAATACCTAATTGTGTGAATTTAAACACTTATTTTTGTGAATTTTCATGATAATTTTTAATAAAAGTAATTTTTTTTTGTTAAAATAATTGATAAAATACATTATAAGGTAGGGTAAAATGCCAATGAAAAGCCGTTTTAATCGATTATATTTTTGTGAAAGGGCCGTTTTAATCGAATGTATTTTTGTGAAGGGGGCCGTTTTAATCGATTGAAATTTTGTGAAGGGGCAGCAAAATGGACCCAATTTTCGTCTGCATCGGCCCCTGAGGAATTGTTAGGTACAATTTTTATGCTTTCTTTTAAAACGACTTGCTTCCACAATAAGACTAGTGTGCAGATAATTGTAAATCTCATTTAAAACTGTTCAACTTAAAACAAGCGCTCACAAAAAACGTATATTGTATGCAAACGAGGGACTCGAAGCATGCATTTAGAGATTTCTGGAGTTTTAGCATTTTCGCTTTACCACTCAACTATTTAAAAATCGCTAATATATTAAATAGATCAGCAAAAAGTTTGAAATATGTTCACATAAATGAATATTCAACCGTAAAAAAAAAAAAAAAAAAAAAAAAAAAAAAAAAAGGTACAGGAAAAAAAAAATTAATAAAATGTCGGTAAGTGACTTGTAACTCTAAGCAAGTGAAAATTATAAAAAAATTTTTACTCTCAATCCCTTATAAAGAATACTACTAATAAATAAGACTATTTATTTTCATGCAGCATCTTGATTCTAAAAGAATCACTTAATGTGCACTAAACTATCAATATAATTATGTATAAATATCAATAACCGTAAATCCAAAATATATTGTAATACGGTTAAAAGAAAAAGATGTTGAACATTTGAAAAGTAACGAAATTTTTACAACTATCTTTTATAAACTTTTATTTTTATGAATTTCTTCGGCAGAAATACACGCAACACATGAAGATCACATTTACTAAAAGGAAAAGTTTACACATTACAAAATACTAAACTATGGGCAAAAAAAGCTACACAACCAAACTTAAAAACTAAATCTCGCAAATTAAAAAAGAACTGTATTATTTGTCAATAGCTAAACAATATCCGCGCATATATATTATTTAATGAAACATATAAATTAATAAAAATATAATAATAATATAATTAATGAAAATTCAATTTTTTTTTACTTCAAAGTGCAGAAACAGATTACTGAAAGATTTTATTTTCCAGTTCTGTATTTCATGTAAAATTTATCGACTAAAATTTAATGGTAGAGTTAAATAAAACGGTTATTTTTATATTACTTGAAAATACATCTGTAGTGTAGCATACCAAAGTGCTACTAAAATGTTTGTGGACAATTTAGGCTGAGACCTTTTTAAAAAACTATTAACATTTTTTTGAGGTTGACCTACTAAACCACTAAGTGCTGCAATAAACAATACTGCGACTGCTTAAGGACAAAATACAGTTTCCTGTTAAAATATATTAAATATCACAAGCTTTTCGGATTTTCTAAAATTATTTTATGGTCATATTATTCTAGATAAAAAGGTCATTCAAATAATTTTAATACGCTATGTTTCATTTGTACAGCTTTAATTGGAATTTTACAGATCTACAATACGGTGATATAAAGGGTTAGAAAAATGTTTTATCGTAACTTCAGAGTACGCACCCAGCCCACAGTATTTTTGAATCAAATTACGTTAAGGGGACAGCCTACTTTTAGGAATGGGAAAATGTAGAAATTTTAGTTCAACTTTCATAATTAAAAAAAAAAAAAATAATAATAATGAATGCATGCAGAAACACAATTTTTTTTCAGTTAACTACTATGACATTACTCTATTGATTAAAAATATTATTGTAGTTTATTATAAAGGTGATAATTTAAAAAATATTATTTTACCACACAATATTGTAAAAACAATTCAAGGGTACTTTCCCACTGCGCGCAAGATATCTCAATTAGAATTCCTTTGATCCGCATAATTTTTTTCTAAATTAAACAAAACATTATAATTAACAATCTAAACTAAAATGGTTTAATTATTTTCATAATTTAAATTTAAAAAAAATATTTAATCTAAAAGTTTAAATTATCATAAAAATTTTGATAGTTTTACAATCATAACTTTTTTTCTATGAAACACAACCATTTCATTTTAGTTCATTTTGTTCATTATATTAAAATAAATGCCTGAGAAAAATTTCAAGTTGATATCTTAAATAGTTTTTAAAATATCATGCGCGCAAACTTGAAAAACAGTGTTTTGAGAAAACGCCAATTAAAGTTCAAATTGTAGTTTTGGAACATAAATTTAATTTTTAAAAATTAAAAACATTTTCTATTGAAACATTTACTATTTAAAAATAATTTTACTGAGTATTTAAAATGATTAACCCAAAATATGTTTTAATATGGCTTAAGAAACATCAATCTAAAGAAAAGCTCGACAATTGTAAATATGAAAAAATATGTACATACCTTAACAAAAGATACATTTTTAGGATATAAAGGCACGAATATTGGTAAAGTACATTATTTGAAGTTATTTTAATAATTATATCCATGTATATATTTTTTTACTATGCAACATAAAAATTTGATTTTATTTCACTTTATGAACTTTTCGATTTAAAATTTTCCGCTTTCATGCACATTGCCTTCGTTTTCTTTTATTGCCTCAAACTGAGAACTGTTGAGCATTTTTCTGGCTCTTCGAGTTTCTAAATTAAATTCTGTACATTTCTTTTCTGCCTCTTTTATGCTTTTAGTGTCAACATTAGTTGCAGCTTCTACAGCATGCTGCCCAACTTGCGTTTACATTTTCCTTTTTATCTCAATAAATAATTGTCATACAGAAAAATGGTTGGTATCAATCTTTTTAGAATAAAGTAAGCTATTTAATGAGATAAAAATCTCAAAATCAATTTTTGGGGCATTTTAAAAGTAGGCTGTCCCCTTAATCGAGTTAACTTTTTTTTTCAATCAACGAGTGATGCAAGTGTAACACAAGTAATAATGATAATAATTTCACAAACAAACAAGTACTAATAACAAATCGCGACGTCATCTATCAAACCTCCAAACCGAACGCAATTCACAGGCGGCGCTACGCCACCAAAATACTACGATGACACACCTCTTTACGCTTCCGCTTATCGATAGTGCAACGAAAACACGAATAACTTGCAATCCAGAGGATAAATCATGAATGACGGAATGATCCCGATATTATTCTTTAATCTGTGCAACTATAATCGAGAACAACAGCAGTAAAAAGTAAGCAGCCATCCCGAGAAGAAAATACGCGCTGCACAGCTGATGGAGTAACCCGGCAGCGGCTACTACTATGATTACTACTACAAATATAAAGGCAGCCCAGTCACCATTTAAATCCTTACCTGCACAAACTCCCCACAACTTCTTCTTCTTGCCGTCGGAAATCGTGGGCTATCCGTTTTCTGTCACCATTCCGATGATAAAACGCCATAGCTCCCAGTTTTCTGTAGTTATGATTAGCAAACGACAATTCTTTTTATTTTTTTTTTCCTTTCTGTCGCTCAGAGAAAACTCCTCCGAAAGGAGAGAACGCCGGATCACACCTTGATTCACCGACTGGCTGCTTTTGCGCGGGAAACGATCATCGATGCAGCGTAAAATATCCCTCCGCGCACGTGCAGGTTCAGTTCGCGATATTTCTCTGCAGACCAGGCACAATAAATCCAAGACACCGGTGCACCGACGATGGTAGCATCACATACATCAGTGTCTGGGCAGTTCTTGAAAGATCAAGCCCCAGACGCGCGGACTATTTTCCGACTCGTAGTAAAACTCCGCCAGCTGGGAAATCAGCTGTCAGCATTGGCGCGGGAAAGAAGCTTCGTATCGGGATGCTGGTTGGCTGGTGTGCAAAAGCGAACTAGTACTACTGTCAGCTGAGGTTGTAGTTTGTGCGAGACACGAGGGGAGGGAGGGAACAATCTCTCCACCAAACGGGCATTTTGAGGCAATGCCAAAATGATTGCTAAATCCGAGCGCAATTAGGGAGGTTTTCTTTTTTATATCGTGAAGGAAGCGACGGCGATTAATAGGGATGAAGTAGGAAGGGTGTTTTATCGTGCTTGTGTTCCGCGATCGGAATACTATTCAGTTTCTTTCTTTCTTGTTTTTTTTGCGCCGATGTAAATAAACATTGCAACTATACATATTTTTTAAATGCATATGCATAGTGCGGAGTTCTAAGTTAATGTGTTCCTTTTAAAAATGCTCGTTTTATTCAAGATTCATTCATTTGCATTATTTATGCTATTATTAAAGCTATAACATTTGTATCAAATGAAAAAAAAAGGAATGACAAAAAACTCGTTTATAAATAACGTAATACCATCAATTACGCGAAGAGGTCGTTCTAAATGAAAACATTTCTTATTATTACCGCATTTATTTTATTATTACCGCCTTTATTTATATTATTACCGCCAGCAGGGGCGTAGCCAAGGGGGGGGGGTTACGGGGGTCATAACCCCCCCATGAGGAATTTTTTGCCATACAAAATGTATATTCTTCACTCCCTGATCACACACATATATGCATATATGTGAGTTTCAGTAGTCGTAACCACCCCCCCCATGAAAAATTTCTGGCTACGCCCCTGCCGCCTAGAAATTACATAATCGGTGACTCTTACCTGCAAAACTACTTAATTTTAAGAATAAAAGTCTCAGGTGCAGGGCCGGATACAACTGATCACACCGACTCGGGAAATATATATAAATGGCAGACCACTTACATTTTATTCTGAACAAACATACACATTATGTTTTACGACATGCATGTGAAAGTGACCGGCCTACCGGAAAATTTCCCGGCTTGACGGTGGGCGTATCCGGGCCTGCTCAGGTGTTTATGCCAATTTTATTTGCTAAAATTTTTATCTGCTGTTTGCCTGGGGCTTTTTATTTTTAGTGTAAACAGAACTGTGAGATGGAACAATATATTGGAACTAGTAGTATGTAAAATATAGATGCTATTATTATTATCCAGTTATCATTAATACTAGTCCATTTAACCCTATCGAAATCTCCGCGATAGAAAATAATACTCCTGCTATTTTTCTATCTGATCCCTGGGCTAAATTCGTAGACAGAATTTCAATTATATCGGATATAAGTTTGATTTGTTCTTACCAGCTTCTATTTGTAATTTAACAAAAAAGGAGGTAGAAATTATTTATTTTAATACTGAAAAAATAATTTGATAAATTTAAGAATAAATTACTGCTTTGTTTTCTACGCATGAAATATGGTTTAGTTTTGGAAGATATCTACACCCGTTTGTATTTAATAAATTAATAAGGTATGGCTAGGGATAATTTATCTTATTAGGCTAACGATAATCTGCTGTGTCATGACATTGGTTTTGTTAAGGGCATTTCATATTTTCTGTAGTTGTTTGAACTATTAATTAAATTAAATTAAAATATACGAAGTTTAGTTGCTAATTCAGGCAATATACGTAGGCATATTACTAATAACAGTATAAGGCATTTAAAAAGCGAAAAAGGAGGAAAATATAAAAATTAGCGCACTAAATCCAATAAAAAATGTATTATTTTTCTTTTATTTTTATATACCTATTTGTTAAAGATTAACAAATAGGCATAGGAAATAATAATAATCGGTGCAATAATAATGCTAAAGATTATCATTCGCCATGTAATTACTTTTATGGTAGGAGCAAATAAAAAAGGTATAAGGCTTTGTTTAACGTACTATAACGCAGTAAGAATGATAAAAATAATACTAAAAAGCTCGGTGAATCTGTATTTAAACGCATTATACCTTCAGTGCCTATTTGGGCTTCTATTGAAATTACGTAAAATTGTGGCATGGGCGCCCATATGATTGTTTTACGGGGGTGGGGTGGGGGCAAGTCAAGAGTCCCATCCCAGAATATTATATTTTTGTGTTGAACTTTACTATCTTACTTCCCCGTTATACCAGTACGTAAATTATAAAGGTAATATAGGATCGGGGAGGGGGTTACGCCCCTTCCCTGCCCATTGAATGGTGGACTTAAAGGTAATGGATTACCCACTGTCCATATGCAGCTGATTCCCGTTTACTAAATTATAGCCTTGCGTTGTAGTTCTTCCGCTTTCCTCATTCCAACGTTTCGGTTTCGATTCACAGACGCGTGACTGCGGGGGGTTATACAAAGAATTCTATGGGGTTATAGTGGGGAGGGTAACACAGAAAATTACCGTTAGATGGGGAGAAAAGTGAAAGATATGAGATTTTTTTTAAAGCTTATTTTAAAAATCATTGTTTACATTTCATGATTTGTTTTAAATAATTTAATGATAATAAATACAGTGGAACTTGGTAAAAAGATGACCTGTCTACAGTAAATAATTTTAAGCACAGAAACCTCATTGCTAAATATCGATGTCTGCTCTTAAAATGGCGCCTCGCCAAGCATTAAGAAAAATTCGGCAAAATATTGTTTAAAACTTTCTTGAATATTCCGTAATTTTCTCGAATATTTTTTTTTCAGAATTCAAATCTAATTATTTCAATCAAAACATGGTCGGACTCCGATGACTCGGACTCTTAACTTTGGTTTCTAAGTGCTGTTGAAGTTCTCAGTTTTCTTTGCTTTTATATTAGTAACTTACATTACTCACTTTAGACATTTTAGGTATTATACATAATTTTTTATTCACGATATTATTATTATTATTATTATTGCTGTTATTATTATACCAAGGGGAAAAAAAGGAATAGAAAAACAAAGACTGAAAATTTGGCTGTGCTGTCTGCCGAGCTCTCAATGTAATAAAATGTTTAAAAAAAAAGTTTTGAATTTTTATATTTTGGTCAAGTGTCTGGGTAGTGACGTGCCATTCGAATGATTTTCAAAATCAATTAATCGATTTCGAATAGTATCAATAATCAGTTAATAGAATAGTGAATATTTGCGATTTCACTATTCGAATAGTATTCGCGATTAATCGTTTCACAGTTCGAATAGTATTCGCGGTTAATCTAAGGCGACCATATTTCTAAACAGTATTTTGGGGACAAATCAAGCATTGTCCTCGAGTCCAAGGAAAACTTAGGGACACTAGAAAATGTTTTTGGGGACTTATTCGAGGACACAACATATTACCATGTATACCGTTAAATGTTTCACATTCGAATGCCGCGTGTTATTCGAATGCTATATGCTGAGTGTTCGAATGGATCTTTCAAAATCGATTGTCTCGAATGGATTTAACAATCGATTAATTCGAAATATTTTCATTAATCCATGCCCATCACTAAGTGAGGGGTTTGAGCCTAGTAAAGCTGAAAACCGAAATGGGTCGGCTGCCTGTTCCTCGTGAACC
Source organism: Cheiracanthium punctorium (assembly GCA_038373885.1). Classification (NCBI taxonomy): domain Eukaryota; kingdom Metazoa; phylum Arthropoda; class Arachnida; order Araneae; family Cheiracanthiidae; genus Cheiracanthium; species Cheiracanthium punctorium. The sequence continues at coordinate 432,930 of JAWZYV010010269.1, forward strand.
TGAATATAACTCTCTGATCCTCTTGGGGAAAAAAAAAAATAAATCTACAGTAATTTGCAATATTTTTCGTGAATTTAGAGCGCTTCAGCCAATTTTACAATGCAATTTCGATCTTTAAAAATAATTTATTTCATTGTTACTTAGACATGTTTCTTTATTACTTATAAGAGTACGTACAGTGCGATTAGATTCTGAATGTTTTCGACTTTCTGGCATAAGTTGCCTTAACAACTGTTCAAGAATCATATGATATGAGCAGTTTCATTTTTTTCGAAGAAAAACCTTATCTCAACCATAATAATATTTGCGTTGGTTCAGATAATGATTATAAAAAAACCGGATCTAGAGATGATGAAGTTCGAATCCCCCTCCACACACACACATTTGTTTTTCTACCAAATAAAGGAGTATGTTTTTGAACAATTTGTCTGCAATACGAGAAATAATAAAGCTCTCTTTCCTCTCCTGACTTATTGTTATTGGAAAATTTTGAAAAGAAAAAGAGAAAGAAAGAAAAAAAAAAGGTAATGTAATTCTGATTAGTAATATCCGTGTAGCTGTACTGTTATTAAAGTATTTCTCATAGTTTCGTTAAAAAAAAAATCTTTTAACTTTGTAAAAGAAATGACTTGCATTGCAACTTCTACTAATTTCTAAAACGCGTAAAGCTCGGGAGATTGAGAACGAGTCCAAAATTATTTTCACCAACTATCAAAGTAATAAAATAAAAGCAGCAATGTCAACAAAGGCGCGAGCGCAGATTTCACATGGGAATATGGAGACACTTATATTACAGGGTGATCAAAAAGTCCTTAAAAGTTTAAAAATTCATTAAAAAGAACAAATAATGATACAAAATTGAGGTTTGTACAAATAAGTTTAGAAGGGGATCATTTTTTTTTTAAAATGACATGAAATGTTCTAGTTCTAAATATAACCAATAGGTGCACAATGGAAGCATGTTTCCAATTTAAAAAAATAAATCCAAAATCTCTCTAATCCTTTCCATGCAAACTGCAATTTTGCACCATGATTTGTTCTTTATTAATGAATTTTAAAAGTTTTTAGGGACTTTTTGATCACCCCGTATAAATCATTGGTTTTCAATCTAAGTTATTTAAATCGCCATATTACGTTAATTATCCGCCCTAGTTACCTAAGTGAGCTAGCTATCTTAAAAATTCACAATCAAGTTTGCCAGCAGATGTTACTCAGTGGGGTGCACGAAGATACTATATACAAATACATTGGTTCAAAACTGTAACGCTTTTCTGCGATGCTGTGTCTATGGAGGAAAAGGGAGATTTACAGGCATCGTTTTGGATCTAGCAAATTTTTGCTCCTTTAATTTTGTGACCGTTTGGTAACTTGACGACAAAATGAAGTTTCTCGATATGTTAGAATTTTCAGTTTATCTTGATCAAGAAAGAAGTTAGAGGAAAACATTGAAGAATTTCTATGTGACGTCATACCCTGTCCAGAAAGCTATAACAGAGAAGGATCTCATTCTTGTGAGTTAGTCATGATGCTATTGCAAGTGGGTAAGCCGTTAGAAGCTGGTCGTTTTTATTGAGCTATTGCTGTCACTAGCGATCTACTGACTGTTTTTGTTACTAACTTGTGCAAGCTGTGTACTTGTTTGTGGTACCGGTGTTACAATGTAACATTTTCTGGAATGTTCGTCGAATAAAGATTATTTTCTAGTAATCCAGCTTCTGGAATGTTTAGCGAACACTCCCTTAGAGATTTTTGAAACAATATGCATGCACATGCATGTTTATGAAAAACAATTAAACACAAAAATAAATACTATGCGAACGACACTTCAAAAATTTAAAATTTATGTAGAAAGGTAGAAATCATTGAACCAGATCTAAACAGCCTAATGTGATCTAATGTGACAATTAGATATCAAACTACATCACTCAGGCTAAGTTACTTTTTTAATTCTATTAAGTCCAATTTGCTTTTTATGAAATTACATTTATTTTCATGTTAATTATCTTTCTGATGCATCAGGGATCCCTTATTCATAGCTGAAAAACATTAAACATCGAAGACCAAGACACGTTCCTCACTCAGCCTCAGCGATAATCAGCGCTGATTTCTTTCTCTTCCACGGCTATTCTTTCAAGCGTGCAGTGTATGAAATCGGCTGTTAGATAAAGACAGCTGCTGAGCGAAAGGGCAACCGCAACGCACACTTTCGACCTTGTAACCAGTAGTAATAATGACCAGGTGAAAAGTATTTTCGTATATACTTTAAGAAAAATCGGACATTCTGTTTTACCTTGGTGTCAGAATCCAAGAGTCAACGTTCGGCAGAGTTGGAGGAAGCAGATGTTCAATCTCGATGTCCAGTTAAAAAGAACAGATACAAAAAATGAACTTTTCTTTTCTTTTTTTCTCTTCAAATCCTGTATTTGAATTTATGTGATTTTACATTCTGTTCTCGTGGTATTTGTACCAGAAAATTTTAATAGTAAGGAACTACTTAATTAAAAAAAATAATAAAGAAACACTAACTTAAAGTATTTTTTACAATTGCATAAAACTCTAAAGCGATGTATCAGTCTTGATCACAAAATTTTATTGAAACAGTTTGAATAGAAAATGCCCGTTTATTTATTTATTATGCAATTACTTTTCGTTCCAGAAGGCGAAATTTCTGATTAAAATTATAAAACAATTAAGCCATAGAAACAAATCATCATGTCTCATATTTATTTTATTCCTAATTCAAAATGAAGATTTCTTAAAAACCACACCCGCAAAGTCGTGTCTAAAGTCGTTCTACGACTTTAGACATTAGTTGGCAAGATTTATATTCAAGAAAAAGTTCATTAATTGCATTTGGAAACACAATGTAAGATTTATCTGCTTATTAAATCTATGTTCTTTTCATCTGTCTTCAAAATGTTTCAAGAAATTAATACATTCTTGGAAATTCGAGAATTTCTGCTGTTATCTTCTATTTCGAAAATGTGTAAACAGAAAATAATTTTAAGAATTTTTAAGAATGCTTTTCTTTCTGTTTATGTTTTAGTACGGTGGAGTAAATGAGTAAATAGTTAGACTTAGTAAATTCCATGTTTCCAAATGCTCGTAATAATTTATTTAATGGATATAAATTCTGCTTATTAATGTCTGAAACTATAAGCTTAAAATAATCAATTCAGAAAAAAAAAACCCTACTCATATTACCCCACCTTACTTTGCGACAATAAATCTCGGAATACAATGTTTATCTAGAACCTAAGTCTAACAGCCCTGGCCATACTATTTTTAAAATTTGAATAATTTTTAAGTCATGATAGAAAATAAGTAAAATTTAATAATAAAGTGCATCATTTGTTTTAATCTATTACTCATTTTAACCCACGTGCTACCCATTTTACCCAGCCATTATCGAAAATATAGTTCTTAATTAAGTTGAATATTTTTGAACTTAAAAGTAATATAAACTAGAAAAAAAATTCAGGTTGGAAAAGGATAGATACATTGCATAAAGTTGGAATGCCCAAACGTAATAAGAGAAGAGCCACACACAAAGTTTTGTAGGAAATAGAAACAAATCCAATATAAACCCGGCAGTTTTTGACAGCACAAATTGTTGCTCTAGAGCTAGTTTTTTGTTTAAAAAAAAGGGAGGGGGGGGGCAAAAGGGTAAATTGAAAATAAGTTTTAAAATAAAAATCCACAAAACCTATAAATATGAAGTAAAAAAAGATTCCCCCTCCCAGAAACGCCAATTCAGTTAAAAATCAGATTCTTTCGGTACAGAACACCAAAAAGAATCTGATGTTAAAATCAAATTAAAAGTAAATAAGTTTGTATAGAACCTATGTATAAAATATTGTGAAACATGTGCGTTTCGAGTGGTACGAATGATTCCCCCCTTCTTCCACTGGAAAAAGTTCCAACCTCTACACAGCCAGGAGTGAGAATGTACACACTGCCCTATTTTTATTTACGTGCGCTCTGTACAAAGCGTTTTATTTTTATTTTAGTGACGGATAATCGAAATTTTCCCACCAAGCAAAAGGTAAAGATAGACTACTTGAAGTTATTTGAGGGAAAAAAATAACAAACGTTCCTCATTAATATTTTGATTAAAAATTTTTGGTACAGTTATCCCAATGTGAAGCGGCGATTACGCTTCTTCTACCAACTCAAAAATAAGTGTAACGGTTGAGACTGAATGCAGAGGCGGGGAAGGCATGGGCGGTGTGGGCGACCGCCCACGGCCTCGCATCCAATAGTTTTCATGAAGGGATCTGGGCATGGTATCGAACCTAAATATTTTTACCAAAGGGTTAGAACTGAGAATTGGGAAAACTAGACATTTGAAATACGGTTTCACCGCAGTAACATGCGAATGGTCGTTGTACACTAATTAAAATAATCTTTGGATTCAAATAAATAAATAAATAAATAAATAAATCAGAATGAGTCTTCATAAGCTGCATTACACATTATAGTAAGTGAAAAAACTGTGCCTTTTATGAAACATTCAGAAAAAATTCTTAATCATGGAATTGTAAAGCAAGTTTTTTTACAAAATGTGGCACATTTTGCAAAATGTTCTATCTTTAGTAGTACTTTACTTTAGCAATAGCAATCTGACATTCATTGAAAATAGTGCATTTTTGCTTAAAAAATGATCATTTACATCGTTTTGCAGCGAAACATAGTAGTAAATAGTAGTGACAGGAGAACAGAAACTAATTCCCTTAAGATCTTATTTAAATCGAAAATTCAGTATTAATAGGCTTTATTTTTAATAAGACGTGAGTAATATAATAATCTACTGGTGCACCCCCTCCTTTCCCATTAAAAAAAAATAAAATTGCTACGACTTTTTAAAAGTATGTTAAACTCAAATTTTGTTTTGCTTTTATTTCTTCACAAGAGTTATTTTGAGTTATATTGTCGGTCACTTAAAAGGCAGAGTAAATGAGAACGGATTGACGAACAATCTCATATTTTATAATTTTACGAATAATAATGTGAAACGTTTTAAAAATAATAATTGAAATACTGAGTTTTAAAAATGACAATGTAAGGAGACAAAATTAAAAGGAGAGCAAAAATGAAAGCAAAGAACGCGATGGGAAAAAATAAATAAATAAACCTATTTTTAAATTGTGTTTAAAAGCAGTCATGCTTGTTGCTTAATTAGGTTTTCGCAGAAAACCGGACCAATGTCCTGTGTCCCGAGCTAAAAGGACACGAAGGAAAATATATATCTATTTTATATTTAAAATTTTCATTTAAAAAATAAAAACACGTCACTAATTATTTTTAAATTTTCATTTCTCAAGCTGAAGAATATGGCTTTATATACAAGGTGATTCCGAACTCTTCTAAAAAACATGTAATGGTTAGTAGAAGGAACGAAAATGGTTCAAAATCACATAGCAATGTTGGTCGGAAACGTTGTTTTCCCTTACCTGTTAATATTCATTTTGGAATAATAGATAACTTTCCGATCATGGTTCGTCAAAAGCTAATGGATCTTTCACAGAAAGCACTGGACTAAAATTGATTAGTAACAGGACTGATTATTCAAGCATGGATTGCATATTGATTACAGGATTTATTATTCAAGCACGGATGGCATATTGATTACAGGATTGATTATTGAATTGATTATTAATGTTACTATTAACAGGTAAAGGAAAAAAACATTTTCGACCCCACATTTCTGCGTGTTGTATTTAAATGGCAACAAATATTTTTTTTAATGAACAGATTGTCATTTTTTACAATCAGATAATAAGTCAACGCAACTTTTATTAGTCTTTTTTTTATTAAATATAACAAAAAGAGTTACAAACAGATTTTCAAATGTGCCCCCCCCCCCACCAAAATTGCTACTTAAATATCAGGGAGGGGGCTCGTGAAACTCGCCTAGCCCACTGCTAATTTTTTGTCTTATCCCGCCACTGACTGAATTATGCTAACAATTTTTATAATATTTAGTTCTAAGCATGACTCGAGCAACAGTCTACATTTCTGAAACATCCATGCAGCGTTTGGAATTAAAAAAAATTTCTCCCCGATAACTACTAGTATGTGAAGGAGACTAATCGTTTCGGCGCAATCCAGACTTTTCTCAAAAAATTCTAAAGAGAGAGAGAGAGAGAGAAAAAAAGCAGCTGAGTTTTTTATTTTTCATTTATCTAAGACTAACATGCTTTACTTGTTATTTAATGTTACTTGTTGTCTTTTAAGAAAACTTTCCAAGTGAGTTGTTTAGTTAAAGCCAAGAATAATAGGCCAAAAATATTAGAATTCGTTGCAAAATGTTCATTATTTACGAAACGAAGAAAAAATTAGATTCATTTCTGGAAAGTAGTATGGAGAAATAAATACCACAGGCCTCAGAAAAACACATCTTGTTATGAAAGAGATGTTATCTTTATATCCTGATCAGGACTAATAAAAAGTTAATGGTTTATTTAAATCAAAATCAAAACAATGAATGAAAATATAGTTATGTCTTTCTCGAGAAAGGAAAAATAGAAAAAGAGAGAGGAGAAGAAAAACGTTGCTGCAAGATTTATTTTTCGCCATCCATTTATTTATATAACCATGTACTTAAAATTAATAAGCAGTGTTCGTTTCACTTGAATACGCTAAAACCGAAACGGCGGTTTTCTGTAAAAGGCGATGCGAGTACGCGTCAAATCCTCTAAAAATGCATTCGACCGTACATTAAAAGTAAATGTTATTCTAGATTCAAAGTTATTTTAAAAAATGGTCATATAATGTAAATCAATAGATTATCTAACTCATTATAACTATCATATCATTATATTTCTTATATTTCTTTCCTCTTCATTATAACTATCTTATTTATAGATTATAAAAAATCTGGAGTGACTCCACTCGACTACCCGAACACTTACGATTAAGATCATTACCAAGCATTTAAATAAATTTTAATCGATGAATAATTCAAACATATATACCAAATTGAAGCTCAATCGAATTCACCATTCAAACGCTATCGCACTTTCAAGAATTTCTCCCCATAGGCCATAATGTAAAAGAAATCTTTGTCGTAGCCCTGTAGAAAAACGATGTCCTATACACAAAAAAAAAAAAAAAATCAATACCAGTCTTACGATGGTGGCTTATAACATACATACCCAATTTGAGCTCAATCGAATATACCGTTTAAATGCTAGAGCACTTTCAAGAATTTCCCCTCCATAGGCCATAATATAAAAGAAATCTTTGTCGTAGCCCCGTAGAAGAACTATTAAGTCTTACACACATCAAAATCAATACCAGTCTTACGATGTTGGCTTATAACATATATACCCAATATGAGCTCAATCGAATGTACCGTATAAACGCTAGCGCACTTTCAAGAATTTCCTCCCACAGGCCATAATGTAAAAGAAATCTTTGTCGTAGCCCTGTAGAAAAACTGTAAATCCTACACACAAAAAAATCAATACCAGTCTTACGATGGTGGCTTATAACATATATACCCAATTTGAGCTCAATCGAATGTACCGTATAAACGCTAGCGCACTTTCAAGAATTTCCTCCCATAGGCCATAATGTAAAAGAAATCTTTGTCGTAGCCCTGTAGAAAAACTGTAAATCCTATACACAAAAAAATCAATACCAGTCTTACGATGGTGGCTTTTAACATATATACCCAATATGAGCTCAATCGAATGTACCGTATAAACGCTAGCGCACTTTCAAGAATTTCCTCCCATAGGGCATAATGTAAAAGAAATCTTTGTCGTAGCCCTGTAGAAAAACTGTAAATCCTATACACAAAAAAATCAATACCAGTCTTACGATGGTGGCTTATAACATATATACCCAATTTGAGCTCAATCGAATGCCCCGTTTAGGAGCTATCGTGTTCACTCACTCACTTACTCACGCACTCACTTACTCACTCGCACGCACGCACACACACACATCTCGTAAAAACAGCATAAATGAATTCAGAATACCTCAAAACGTGTCAATACACCAAATTCTCGAAGTCGAATCTTTTCATGATTACAATACTTTCCTTACATGGTACATGTTCGGAAAGTAAAAAAGAACTGAGAAATCCTAACTGTTAATCGACGCATCGTTTTACTAAAGCATACTTACAAATAAAAAATTAGATTTCGATTTCAGATTTAAAAAAAAAAAAAAAAAACTATTTTGACAAGTCCACGCACAGAAGCAAAGGAAAGGTAAACGCGGAGAAAAAGTAAGCAATTTTTACGACATGGAAAAAAGTCGTCTTCATACTTACGCTCCAGACATAGTTAAAAAAGTCCGAAATCCGGAACAGCAAGATCTGGATAACTTCCGAAATATTAAAATTAAAACTTGTGAAAGTTAGCTTACACAAAAAAGCTAAATGTATACTTTAGCTTATAAATGAAAACTGATATTTCAACTCTTTTTGTGGGACTGTGGTCCTCTTAAACACAGATACAAGCAGTAAACGCGGAGAAAAAGTAAGCAAATTTTTACGACATGGAAAAAAGTCCTCTTCATACTTACGCTCCAGACATAGTTAAAAAAGTCCGAAATCCGGAACAGCAAGATCTGGATAACTTCCGAAATATTAAAATTAAAACTTGTGAAAGTTAGCTTACACAAAAAAGCTAAATGTATACTTTAGCTTATAAATGAAAACTGATATTTCAACTCTTTTTGTGGGACTGTGGTCCTCTTAAACACAGATATAAGCAGTAAACGCGGAGAAAAAGTAAGCAAATTTTTACGACATGGAAAAAAGTCCTCTTCATACTTACGCTCCAGACATAGTTAAAAAAGTCCGAAATCCGGAACAGCAAGATCTGGATAACTTCCGAAATATTAAAATTAAAACTTGTGAAAGTTAGCTTACACAAAAAAGCTAAATGTATACTTTAGCTTATAAATGAAAACTGATATTTCAACTCTTTTTGTGGGACTGTGGTCCTCTTAAACACAGATACAAGCAGTAAACGCGGAGAAAAAGTAAGCAAATTTTTACGACATGGAAAAAAGTCCTCTTCATACTTACGCTCCAGACATAGTTAAAAAAGTCCGAAATCCGGAACAGCAAGATCTGGATAACTTCCGAAATATTAAAATTAAAACTTGTGAAAGTTAGCTTACACAAAAAGCTAAATGTATACTTTAGCTTATAATGAAAACTGATATTTCAACTCTTTTTGTGGGACTGTGGTCCTCTTAAACACAGATACAAGCAGTCTTTAAAGCTCTTGGAAGATGCTCTTCCAGCTCTGGCTCTTGCAGGAATGAAATTCGATATCCCAAAGCTGGCAATTTAACCGATTTTAAATTCACACTAGTCTCGAAAATGAATTACAGGAAATAGGAAATGTGGCCCAGATTTTTAATTGTTTTGCAATAGGATTTGTTCAAAAATCTCCCATTTCGCTTTAAAATTTTCTTCTCTAACTATTGTTTGTGAAAACAAAATTAGTTAAAATAGGGAATCCGCTTGTTATTCTAAGTTACTCACTTTATGATTGGTTTTATACGAATGTATTTCCTCGATTCGAGAAACTTGGAAAAAAAAATTCCTTGACATGTATATGCGTTTTGTTGTTGTTACAGTCATTGTCTTCGGGAATAATCATACTGAAGGAAACAATAATAAAAGAGTACATTTAAAACTGGAACAGGATTTTTTATTCAATTATTTCAATTAGAATACTATAATTGAAAATTACTTTTCCCTATGTGCAGCATTTCATGATTTAAATAAATGATGTTTTTTAGAAGCGCGTAAAAATAACTTCATTGCTCAGAAGTGTTACAGAAAATAATTATGTTGCGGTTAACTGATCGCAAAACTAGAAAACTTCGTAAAGTAGTATGACACCATTTTTTTTTTTTTAAATTAAAGAAGACAAAATTTGTTATGAGTAATGGGGTGTTTAGGTGCCCTATATAATCTTTATAGAGAAAAAAAAAAAAAGATGCCTTCTTTCTTGAGAAACGAGATTTTCTTCAGCTTTCATGTAATTAAAATACTTTTCTCAAAACTATTCTCATTTGACTGAACTCCCACAAAAAGAAAAACCTCCCAAAACATAGAGTAATTATATTACGGTTATCCGTAAGTTATTAAATCAAAACGAAATTTAATCGAACATAAACTTTATATACCATATAGCATATTACTTAAAGTAGTATTCTTTCGAATCAAAATTTATGGATTGTTGGATTACGGCCAGTTATCTACACGTGGGCGGTAGGCCGAGGGGTGGCGTGCCCTTTCATGGGGGTCTTTCTAAAGAAGGGTCCTAAACCGCATTTACGCTGTTTCCGGAGGAAACCTCGGAAAACTCCGAATGGTTAGGTCAGGTTTGCGGACGCGACCTGGTTTTGAACCAGGCCCCCCTTCCGCCTCCCAGTTCAGAGCGCTATGCGCTCGGCCACTGGTGGGGGTCCTCCGTTACGCCACAGTGTAAAGGTGTAAGATTACTGGGGAATGCTGTTTTTGTTCTCGTGGATATGGGCACACGATTGCACTAATCCATGGAAATAGGTGTCATTGACCCCGATGGGGTAGTACTGGGAAATAAATAATCAAATTACTTTGATACATATTACTCTGATATATCAAATGCTCTAATTATGAAGTAGTATATCCATTATTTGTGTCCTCGCTGTGGCCCCCTTAGATCGGGGGCCCCGGGCAATCGCCGACCAGCCGACCTAACCGGTTCGGGCCAGATTGTACTGAAGTCTCGACGAAATGGGCTGTAAAAATGAGATAATTTTTCTTTCTGTTTAAAAAAACTGAAGGGGGAAAACTGACGTTTCAGCGGCTTACTTTGCAAATAAAACAAATAAAGGAAAAATACTCATTAATAAATTAAGGTAAAATTAAAGTTTTGAAAATACTTTTTTTTTTCCCCTTTCAAAAATAGTTTTCTATGAGTAAGATGAGTAAGGGCGTTTTTCCTTATTTATTTAAACCAGTCTAATTAATATCATGCACTTTTTCCCCCTGTAATGTGATGTCACAGCGACTTTTTTGAGATCGTCTGCGATATAGGGTTCATCCAAGTTCTGGCAGAGTTTGAAAGCTGTACAACATACCATGGGCGCCGGCAGCATAGGGCAAAGGGGGGGGAAATGCCCCCCCCTGTATTTTTGTATGCAGTGTTTTCCCTTGCTTTTTTGCTCTTTACAACATGGTAGCCATACGTTGAAGTAGTCTTTGTCCCTCCCCCCCCCCGGGAAATATTCTGCTGGCGCCCATGCAACATAGTAAAAGTTTTCCAACAGATTTACAGGGAAATTTCAGTAAAACTGTAAAAAAAATAGTGTGAATTGAGAACATTTTACAAATAAAGTTTGTAGTACTAGATTCTGGAATCCCTGTATGCTATCAATTGTTTCTACTCCGCATAGACTCAAAAAAGTTTGATTAAAGTAACAAATTTTAGTTTAACACTGTACCAAATAGTTATAGGCCCATTACGGCAAAATAGTATTATGCCGTAATGGGCCTGCAACTATTTTAAACAGTGCTACGCCATTAACTTCGGTCATGTTAGACATCGCCGTTAACGGCACTGTACCGGTGTATGTACCTTGCCGTCTATGTACTTTTGCTCCTGGTACACGCCAGATTGCTAGCATGGCAGTGCCGTCCACTTTTTGCCGGCATTAGTGTGCTGCATTGCAATTAGTCGAGTGATCATCTATTTATTTAATGAATGTCCTTTATTTGGATCTCGAAGAAAATAGAGTAGCGAGAAATATTTTAAATGCATAAACGAGATTTAAAAAAAAATAGATTATCAACGTTTTAATAAATAACATAAAAATTCTGAAAGTGATCTTAGATTACAGAATGTCTCTTGTCATTTTTTTTCTAAAGTGACAATACCAAAACACTTGAGTACACGAACATAGCGTGAAAAAAAAAAAAAAATTGAGGGGGGGGGGTACTCAAAAGGGGGAAAACGTAGAACTTCTCACAAAAACATGATTTATTGACATCCAATTAACAAAAATCCAAAATTTCGGGGTGGGTGGGTGGCATGACCCATGGCCCGCCCCTTGTTAAGTCCCTGCTTGTTTTAATATGTTGACCGACTTAAATCAAGGGCAAAAGCGAAGTCTCACCTCTGTCAGGCAGGCCGTGAGAACGATGGTGTAGAATAGCTTTAGATCCAGTAAAAGTTTCATTAGTTACTTTAATAGCGTTATCGCATCGAGCGAATTGCAAAACCCTTTACACTGGCCCAGTCTGAAAAATATCCTGAGGGATAGGCATTGCTCGATGCTGTTCGTGAGCCTTTATTTTATTTATTTATTTATTTATTTTCCAGCACACCTTCATACCTACGGATGTTCATACCAAGTGCACGTGTTTTCTGAAGAGCCGTCTCAATTAAACCTTAAAAAGTATCTATGAAGGATATTTTTGCTGTCGTTACTTGATAGCAAAACAACTTTCTAGAAGAAATAATTCTAGTGGTGGCCTAGATTTTTTTTTTTTTTTTTTTTGTTATTTGGCTCGGGGCACTAAATTTTCCAGCGATGCAGACAGACGAAAAAGAAAAATTTGTGGATTCCTTGAGAACAAGCTGTTTGAACTTCAACTCCCGATTCCAGCGTTGAAAAAGAAAAAGAAAAAATGTTTTAGAGCGAGTGGCACAATCGCTTAAGGGTACGAACTTCACATTAGGTCAAGATTGTATCAATTCCAACGTACCGAGCCCAGATTTATCTATCTATCTCTGCAGTTCCCAACCGTTAACATCATTTATTTCGATGCTTCCTCGTCCTCAATTTTGAGATTTATTGTGTCTTGGTATGAAACATGGGCATACCATCCAACAAAAGCATTTCTAGATCTCGTATTAAGACTTTATTATTATTATTATTATTACCTAAGTCTTCAAATGATTCATAGAATGTTTTATTTTTAAGGGATGGACTGGATTTAAGGGAGGGAGGCTGGTGAAAAATAAAAGCTTGTAGACAAGTTTATAAAATTTTTGGGGAATGAAATAAATTTTATCTCTCTCGCTTTCAACATTTTTTACACTAGTTCTACATTTGTCTCTAAATGTATAAATTGATTTTTAAAAAATCTCGGGGTTTTAATTTCTGGTTATAATATTCAGTGTGAAATTCTGGAGCAATTTGGATAGAACTGTTTTCGCAACATTATTGAAAGGCATGAAAAACCCACATTTTAAATTACCATAAATCTAGAAGTGTGCTTATTATTATTTTTTATTTAATTTGTTAATTTGTTTTTAATTTGTTGGTTCACGTACTTATGTGCTCAAATGGAGAAGCTGCTCCTGGCATCAGCTGATCATCAGAAAATGTGCTCTCAAATCAAAAGAGATTTTAATTAAAAAAAGTATAAGAATGTATTTAAAAAAGTCATTTTATTCTTTTAAGTTTATCATTTCACACAATGTATTATTTTAAACAAACAAGAGTGTATTTATTGTACAATATATTGCTATATACGCATGGATATGAAAGCATATGTATGTACAGTATTAATGTAAATACAGTACCTCAAAATTACAACTTTTTTGGTTGCCAAGTTTTGTTTCGTTTTAACATACAGAACGACTTTAGTTTGACGTCGTTTACCTTTGTCAGTCTTTTTCTCGGAGACAAAGAATAGTTGGCTCTTAGAAATCGTCCATTCTCCGCAATGGAATAATTTTACGGAACTTCGGCTAATCGAAATTACTTTGGTCTCATATTTTCAGATAACCGAGGTTGCTGTTATTTGAATGATTTAATCTATTTCTTCTATAGATTTAATCTATAGAGATCTAATTTATCTATCTATCTATCAGTGGGAGAATAGCAGCTATAGCGCACTACAGCATAAAGTAAACGGCTAGAAGGGACTATAAAAAAATAAAATAACAGCTTTTATGATTAATGCAATTCACTCTTCGTAGAAACTACTGATTATTATTTTTTTTTAATGTTAACGCTTGGTAGAAGTAATTTGCATAATTATTTTTCGATGCAACATTTTTCTTTCCCAACAGCTGCTGCGCTTAAAGTGTGATTTATTACACCAAGCAACAATTATTTAATTTAGTTAAACACAGTGCAGTTAATCAATTATTCGAATTTTCATTCTAAAAATGGAGGGCTAAAAGAATAATTTTCAAGTCACGTCTGCTGTGCAAAAATAAATAAAAGTGGAAAGCTTTCACGTGATGAACTTCTGCAGTGAAATAAATTATGCATAATTAAAAATGCATTTAAGTTACAGTTTTTTTTTAACATTTAATCACAATTCTTGTAAAAAATTAATATTCAGCCAATATTAAGTGTTTCATGATCAAATGTTGACCGAAAATATTGTTGATGTTCAGTACTTCACGTAAAAGTTTAATTCACTATTGTCTTACATTTAACTCAAACATAAGCAAATACCAGTAATCAATTCTTTTTTTCTTTTTAAAATAAACATTAAAGTGCATGAAAAAGTGCAAATCTTTAATAATCTCTCTCTGTCTATCTATCTATCTATCCACATATATTATATAACTTCTTTCCCCTGATGTAACATTTTTATAATGTTAAAAAGAAAATAAAATATTTCTTTCGCCGTAATTAAAATGGCTGACGTATACTAGCACATTTGGGAGTACATTTATTTCACATGCTCATACGTGTCAAAAAATGGTCTTGAATCGTAACTTCGGATTTAAATGTATAGAAGAATTTTTAAAATCATTACTTGTTGAATAACTGACAGTTAAGAATAAAGAAACTTTTTACAGTTCACTTAAGTTATTTGGTATATGAAGGAAAATGTAAAATTGGAAAATACGTAACAACATCGAAGAATGTTTTATTCGAAAACGGAAAATCCTAAATACGGAAATTGTTTACCATTAGGCGAAACTTTTCTGATTAAAAAAAAAAAAAAAAGAGCAGAAACTATAACATGAGTAGTTAACATGTTAGTGTACAAAAGAATATTCAGTTAAAATGCGGAACAATTAAATCAACTTCCACGCGATCGACCAAGGTTCGACTCCCTTTTCGGATGCATGTTATATAGTCACTTGTCTTTGAGAAATGTGTTAGACACGAGTGTGATCACGTCCGGTTTGAGGCTGAGGCGTAGGCGACGTAGGCGGTCGCCTACGCTTAAATCTCAATCGAGTGGCGCCAAATTTCACTATTTTTCGTGTTTCCAAACATTTTTCCTTTCTTTTTTTTTCTTTTTTTTTTTTTTTAAATTGGTTATTCAGATGGGCGCACTGACTGCCCTCATAATATTATCAAAGCTTTCAAACAGTATCATTACCACAAATACTTTTAAACACTTCTAAAGTTGCCGCTTGTATTGTCCGGCAGTTTCCTTTGATCGCTTCTTTTTTCAATCACGGGAAACAGGCCTCCACCTCCAGGGTATGCTAAATTACCTTCTTCCGCAGAGGTGGTCTTTGAACCTTTTGATTCATTACCTCCTATAATTATTTTGAGCCGTCTCTGAGCTCTGTCTCTCTTTTGAGCTGTCTTATGCCGATGTTTAAAGATATGGTTTCTCAAGTTACCTTCCTTTCTGATATACTTCAAAAGAAATGCCGCAAAAAATATACGCCAAAAAGGACAAACTATAATAACTTTTGAACAAAGCCACATAAAATCAAGTTTTTTTTTTTTTTTTTTTTCATCAAGTTAGCGGAAAAAGAAAATGCACGTGATCTTGACGCCCCTCTTTAAAATAAATATTATTTTTGGCCACTTCTGCGCCCCGGTGAATTAAAGTTCTGGGATACTTCCTAAGTTTTTACAGCTAGGATCGGTTTTCCAAACAGGGCCGTAACAGTAATAGGGCGCAAACAGAAGAGGGGGCGCAAAATCAGAAGGATCACATAGGTTTATATAGTTTTTTTGAATTCGTGTTTCTTTTTTCAATACAGCACATCTGTAGAGGAGAGGAAAGGACAGGATTTTATTAGTATAATGATTCATGGCAAGGGCGGATAATAGGGGGCGCAGTCGCACCCCAAATTAAAAAAAAACATTTTATTTATTTCATATTCTGGATTTTGATACATCAAATCTTGTACCCCTAAATGAAAAATTGAAATGCCGCCTCTGTTCCCGGGGCTGAAAAATTATGAAGTCGGCATTAAAGCTGCAAAAAGGGGTGGGGGGGTGCGAAATTTGGACGGTTCTGCTAGGTTACACCGGGCTATACTCTTGTTTCCAAATGAAACAGATATATCACTCCAGGAGGAACAGATTTTTCAGAGCGTAAATAAACGAAATAACAGTAATAACCAGTATAAAGTTTCAAAAGATCATGCTAAAAAAAGTTTCAAAGGAAGATGCCGTGTTTACTCGTGTAATAGCCTCCCTCGCATAATAGTCGCACCTAGACTTTCACCATGAAAAATTGACAAAAATGGGCGACTATTACTCGAGTAAACACGGTATATTTCCGTTTTCACTCCCTTAGTACGCCCTGATCCATCAGAATATATTCTAGAGTGAGGGAGGCAACGAAATCGTCTAAGCCATTCGACAAGAACGGAAAATAAATAAATAAATAAAGAAATTTTTGCAGTTGTTCAGCTGTGGGATACTTCAGCCTTGAGTGTTTTATGTCGCGTTGGCAAAAGGAAAATGTGACGGATTTTGACGCCCCTTACTAAATAAAAAACTTTCATTTCTCCACTTTTGCGCCCTTGTGAATTATAACTGAAGAATGCTTCAGTTTCCTGAGTTCTCAGCGAGGTTGAGGCGGGGATAGCCCTTTCGAGGGTCGCAAACAGAAGAAGGGGGCGTAAAATCAGCTTTATAACAGGATGTTTAAATTGAGTTTTTCTAATCTGTTAGAGGACATAACATGACTGTGTCCATAGAACAGCAAGAGTCCATTTACTGGGAACTAAGCTCAGGGGCGCAGGTAGAAAATTTTAACGGGGAGATATGAGAGACATTTTTCAGATGATAAATGAACCAAATTCCTTCACGGTATGAAATTCCGAAAGATCATGCTAATGTATCATAGGGCGACAAAGAATCGTTTAAGTCATTTGACAAGAAATGAGTAAAAAATAAAATTCATGAAGTTTATATCACCTTGGTAAAAAGGGAAATGCGTTTGATTTTGACGCCCTCCTTTAACAAAATTTTTTAATTTAGCCACTTCTGCGCCCCCGTGAATTACAGCTGTGAGTTTCCTGAGTTCGCAGCTTCTGCAATCGGTTTTTTAAGCAAAGTCGCAGCGAGGGTGTTGCGGGATAGCCCTTTCGAGGGGCGCAAGCAGAAAAGGGGGGCGTAAAATCAGCTTTATCACAGAATGTTTGAATAGAGTTTTTCTAGTGATATCACAGTGGTTAAGGCGTTGGACTCGTAACCGGAAGGTTGTGGGTTCGATACCGGCGTACCACTAAAGACCACCGTGTACGCGCACGTTAAATCCGTAGTTCCGAAAGTCCTCTCGGTGGTCTGTAGCAGTTACCAAGGGGTGCCAATATTCAGAAGTCCGCCATCTTCTCATGAGGTTCCAAATTGAGCGGGTCTTATAATCTTAATCTTATAAAGCTGCATGTTCTATAGCTAACGTGACCATTTATTTTTTCCTTCAAAACGGGACATCATCTACTTTTATGGCAATAGTGTATATATTTTCTTCCTCAAAACGGGACATCTACTGTCTTTAAGATAATAGTGTAGGGAGACTGAATTTCAGGTCTGGGTATCATTTAGTTGTTAAGAAAACGCGCAAAAAAGCTTGTGTTAATGTTAATTTCAAAATAAAATATAAAAAAACCTTTGCTTAAACACGCATATACTATAAAAAATAGTGCAAGACGTTTACGGGTGGTACAAGGG
Source organism: Cheiracanthium punctorium (assembly GCA_038373885.1). NCBI lineage: Eukaryota > Metazoa > Arthropoda > Arachnida > Araneae > Cheiracanthiidae > Cheiracanthium > Cheiracanthium punctorium. The sequence goes on from JAWZYV010010269.1 coordinate 450,792, forward strand.
GTAGGCCCTTCTTCGACTTCAAAAACACCATGCGACACAAGGCAGGAAAGTAAGAAAGTGAGAAATGTAAACAAAAGGACACACGGAAAAAAGGAAGTTGTCATTCGGAAGGAAAAAAAAAATCTTAAGAGAACCTGAGTGTAAAGGGAAAATAAAGCGGAGATCGGGGGGGGGGGGGATAAGCAATAGAGGAACATGACTTTAAAAAAAGAAATAAAAAATTAAATAAATTGAAATAGCTCACAAAAAAGGAACAAACACAAAAACACTGCATCCCCCATCGTTTTCTTTCCATCTTAAGAGGGAGGTTAGTTTTTTTTTTTTTTTTTTTTTTTTCAGACACTGCCGTCGGATGATTTTAGATTTTTAGCGGCCTTTACTGAAATCGTTACCGCAGGTTGCTCTCTTTCTAAAAACGGGACATTACGGAGTCCCGAAGCTGTGCTTGGGGACAACGGGACAAGCCACCTAGAAACGGGTTGTCCCGTTCAAAACGGGACGTGTGGTCACCTTATCTATAGCCAATTATTTCGACAACTGCCTTTTTTGCTATAGATCATGTACTAGTATTTTATTAACAGAATATTTCTCTGGCATGACATTAAAGATTTAATTGAAATAGTAAATTAAGCATTTAGCTTATTCTAAAGAATATTTAAGATAACAGTTTACATTTACCAGGACAAGGGCAGAAAGTTTTTTGGCAGAAAAACCACCCGCGGAGAGAGAGGTTAGGGCGGGCAGCATATGCGTAGACTAGAAATCGGAAACAGATACTCTCCATTAATTTACTATCAACAAATGAAAAATGACAGAAATCCAGTTGTGCGGAGAGGGACATAGTTTACCGAATTAGGTATTCTAAATTTTCAGGGTGTTTAGTCAGTTGTCAGTTGTCATTTCAGTATAGCACTTGGTTACCTGCTCGGCTCGGTCGTCTGGATATCTTTTGTATGTGAAATTGCGGGGGAATACTCGTTATTTCTGTTTCAAAGGGGATATTTGCTAACGATTTTCATCTTTAAACATGAATAGAAAACGTCCATCCGGAGCTTATTTCAGAAAGCAAAAGAAAGTTAAAGAAAAAAAAAATGATAAAAAAAAATGAGGGAAAGCTTGGGTAAATTTTTAAAACAAAATTATAATGAAGATAACCTCTGTGAATCGGCGACTCCGGAAGCTAGACATTTGGTAAGATCAAAGTTCAAATACTGTACTGTTTTTAAATCTTTAATTGTGCAATTAAATTTTCATGAGCAATGAAGTATCAATAAAAAAGTTTTATTTTCAGTTCTTATTTATTATTATAATTGATTAAATGATTTTACTTGCATTATTACGACTTATTTGAAAGATTAGTTTTTTTGTCGACAAGTTGACATGTATTTTAAAAACTAAGACTGTTATATTGTAAACACAATTTAAAGGGTGATTGAAGTTCATAATCATACTTTATTTAAATGTTTTGAGGTTATTTATTTTTATTTTATAAAAAATACCCAAATTTGCGTTATCGCATGACATACTTTTTTTTTAATGAATGAGTACCTGTAGAATATTGTATTTGAAACACTTAAAATAGAGAGAGGAAGAGGTTGCGATTAATATACGCACATTGTACATTCCTTCAAACATACAAGTACAACAGCATCTAACTTCATAAAGCTTCAAACATTTCAATAATACATAAATATTGTCTATTTAATAATCTAAAACACATTTAAAACAAATATTCACTAAAGATTTTTCATAAAGGTATATTTTTACTTTCCGAAAATGTACCACGTAAGGAAAGTATTGTAATGATGAAAAAATTCGACTTCGAGATTTTGGTGTTTTTACACGTTTTGAGGGCTTTTGAATCCATTTATGCTATTTTTTACGAGATGTATGTATGTGTGTGTGTGTGTGTGTCTATGTGAGTGAACACGATAGCTCCTGAACGGAGTATTCGATTGAGCTCAAATTGGATCTATATGTCATAAACCACCTTCCCAAGACCGGTATTGATTGTGGTGTGTATAGGACTTGCTTTTCTACAGGGTCCTAGAAAAGGACAGTTTTTCCTAGAAAGGGTCCTAGAAAGGACAGTTTTTATACAGGGTCCTTGTTTTTCTACAGGGACTAGTTTTTCTACAGGGCTACGACAAAGATTTCTTTTACATTATGGCCTATGGGGGGAATTTCTTGAAAGTGCGCTAGCGCTTAAACGGTAGATTCGATTGAGCTCAAATTGGGTATATATGTTATAAACCACTGTCGCAAGACCGGTATTGATTTCAGTGTGTATAGGACTTATAGTTTTTCCACAGGGCTACGACAAAGATTTCTCTTACATTATGGCCTATGGGGGGAAATTCTTGAAAGTGCGCTAGCGTTTAAACGGTATATTCGATTGAGCTCAAATTGGGTATATATGTTATAAACCACCATCCTAAGACCGGTATTGATTTTGGTGTGTATAGGACTTATAGTTTTTCTACAGGGCTACGACAAAAATTTCTTTTATATTATGGCATAATGGCATATGGGGAGAAATTCTTGAAAGTGCGCAAGCGTTTAAACGGTTCATTCGATTGAGTTTCAATTTGGTATATATGTTTGAATTATTCATCGATTAAAATTTATTTAAATGCTTGGTAATGATCTTAATCGTAAGTGTTCGGAAAGTCGAGTGGAGTCACTCCAGATTTTTTGTAATAAGAAAGGATGGCAAAACAATATCTACTCAGTGTATTACTACGAAAATTATTTTTAAATAAATGAAAATTCTAATAATCTAGATTCTAATGAAATGAATCATGTTCAACCGATGATTCCTGAGACTAGCAACAAGATATGTTTGTTTGTTTGGGGATTAAGGCCGATTGACTGCACTAGGGTCCTTGGCCTATGGGAGGGATGCTCACCGTGGGGACTTTCTAAGGGATTCTAGCCTGTATTCAAGCGAGGTTTTCGGAGAAAACCATGCAAGGGGTAAGTTCAAAGACTAAGCGTGTACATGTACAATTGTTCAAATACATTTCCATAACCATTACAGCATAGCATGAATTTTTACTTTAAATTCTTATAATTTTTACTTTCCGAACATGTACCATGTAAGGAAAGTATTGTAATCATGAAAAAATTCGACATCGAGATTTTGGTGTATTGACACGTTTTGAGGTCTGAATTCATTTATGCTGTTTTTACGAGATGTATGCATGTATGTGAGCATGTGTGTGTGTGTTTGCGTGTATGTGAGTGAACACGACAGCTCCTAAACGGTACATTCAATGAGCTCAAATTGGGTATATGTTATAAACCACAATCGTAAGACCGGTATTGACTTTGACGTGTATAGGACTTATAGGTTTTCTACAGAGCTACGACAAAGATATCTTTTACATTATGGCCTGCAGGGAGAAATTCTTGAAATGCGACAGCTTTTAAATGGTGCATTCGATGGAGCTCAAATTGGGTGCATATGTTATAAACCACGATCGTAAGACCGGTATTGATTTTGATGTATATAGGACTTATACTTTTTCTACAGGGCTACGACAAAGATTTCTTTGACATTATGGCCTATGGGAAACTCTTGAAAGTGCGCTAGCGTTTAAACGGTATATTCGATTGAGCTCAAATTGGGTATATGTTATAAACCACCGTCGCAAGACCGGTATTGGTTTTGGTGTGTATAGGACTTACAGTTTTTCTACAGGGCTACGACAAGATTTCTTTTACATTACGGCCCATGGAGCGAAATTCTTGAAAGTGCGCTAGCGTTTAAACGGTGCATTCGATGGAGCTTCAATTTAATATATATGTTTGAATTATTCATCGATTAAAATTTATTTGAATGCTTGGTAATGATCTTAATCGTAAGTGTTCGGAAAGTCGAGTGGAGTCACTTCAGACTTTTTAATTAAATAAATGGATTTTATTTGCATTATTATGAGTTATTTGAATTTATTTTTTAAATATTTACTTTAAATATTTACTATTAAATATTAACTATGTTTAAATGCAACAATGTAAACTTTTATACAGCTAACTTCGTTTAAAAACTGATTTCATTTACGTTTATACTTTATTTACTTACACTTTATTAAAATTATTTATTTTTTATTCATTGAAAACATCGACATATATATATATGATATAATTTCTTTTAAGAATTATTTACCACAAAAATTTATATTTGGAAATATTAAAAAAGGGAGGGGGAATGGGGAACATGTTGTAAATAATGTATGCATATGTCTTTGAAAAATCAAGTGGAATAGTATATAATGTCATTACGTTTCAAACTTCTCAATATCATATAAATATAGTCTAATTAATAACCTAATATAAGTGGAATGGAAAATTAATACTCAGTAAAACAATATCAAGCGAGTAGATTTCATTTTTTCTTCGATAACAAAAGTAAAGCTACTGTATTTACTTATTACTGTAGGAAAATTTTTGAATGAAAATTGTAATAAGAAAAGTGAAATGAACCATTTTCATTTAGGGATTTCCGACACTAGCAGCCAAACATTTGGTAAGTTCAAAGATTACATGTTTACATCTAAAATTTTGCCATTAAATTTCAATGACTATTAAAGCATAGCATGAATTTTAATATTTAATTGTGAAAATCCTTTTACTCCAGTAGTGTGGATTTTATTTTCATTATTATGAGTCATTTCAAAAATTATATTAATTGTATAATTATATCAATTAATATTTTTCAAATAGATTCGTGATTCTTAATATTGAGAGAAAATAATAAGGACGCTTTATCTTTCAATATTTTGCAAACTTTTAACAGTATATAAATTTCATAAAATTTAAAAATACATACTTCAATTTTATTAAATTACTTTTTGTGCTTTTCTGATCACGGGGCAGGGGAGTGATAAGGGAAGCAGTTGAAAGAAGGGGGGGGGGCGTAAATCCATCTCTCATATGAAGGGACGTAAAATCAGTTCTCGCCTACGCGTAAAATGCCTAAAACCGGCCCTGAGTGTGATGGCAACAATTCATCTCTCATCGTTTGCCGAGCTGTCTGAAAAGTTTTTCAGGTTTTCTACCTTGTGATACAGGAATGCGGAGTAGTTTCCACATGTAGTGATTTACCATTCGAATGATTTCTGTAATCGATTACTACTATCCGAATGGAATCAATAATCGATTAATCCAATAACGAATATTCGCGATTTTCACTATTCGAATAGTATTCTCAATTTCTGTTCGAATGGTAATCGAGGTTTCACAATTCGAATAGAATTCGCGATTTTTAACTTTCGAATGATATTCGCGATTTTTACTTTTCGAATAGCATCTGCGATTTTACTATTCGAATAGTATTCGCGGTTTCTATTATTACTTTTCGCGATTTCATTTCGAATACACGGAGAAAAAAATATATCGCTCTTATCTAGAACGAATAGAGGGTTGTTTTCTGTGTCCCAAAACTAAAACATATCGTAGAATTATGCACTTCGGTGATACACACAACTGGTATAGACGAAATGGTCAAGAATTTCTAGTCCGTAGCCAGGGGGTGGCTGATTGTGCTGTAGCCACCCCCGAAATGAGTAAACGTAGGATATGGAGAAAATTACGTATTTGTGGATAAATTTGAAAGTTCCCCTTGACATCTCCCATGGTACATTTGAAAGTTCTCCTTGAGAAATTCGAGGTTCAGCTACGGACCTAGGCCCAATTAAAAAATCTTTTCAGATGTATTTTTCCATCTGCAAAGATTTTTAACTCGTTTTATGATTTTTTTTTAAGTTTTCGTCCTTACTTTTCTTTAATTCGTTTTTTTTTAATACGAGTACTTTTAGGCAAAATGAAGGGGGGGGGGGTTATTCCCCCCCCCACAGAGAAAAAAAAAGATATATTGATTTTATAAGTTAACGCTAATGGCCCGTAGTACGCTGGCTAATCGCAGCAGAATGACTAATTTGTGTAACGAGAAATTATCGTTCGGTTTAAAGCACTAGATTTACAGTTTGTGAGTCTAGCCGCTAGCGTATGCAGCGATTTACCGATATTTTTATGTGGGTACTAGCACCAGACTATGGAATAGAGGTCAAAAAATTGAATTAGTGGGTTCAGAAGTGTCTCGCTCTATGATCTAGTATTTATAGGAAGTACATAGACTCATTAATTCTAGTTCCACCCATTATTTTCAAGATGCCAAAGACATATTTTTTTTTCTGTGAAGCATTCGCGATTGTGAGTTCCAGTAGTCGTAACCCCCCCCCCCTCCCCTATGAAAAATGTCTGACTACGCCACTATACCTGTATAAACATACAAATTCTTAAGCTTTTCAATTTCTGAAACGAAATCGGTGTATTTAAACACAAGAAAGGGATCGCACACGGAATTAATTACTTGCCTAGAGAATGTTTTTTTAACGTTTCCCTCTTTCACAAAGGAACCGAAATTCAAAACGGCATAATTATATCAATTAATATTTTTCAAATAGATTCGTGATTCTTAATATTGAGAGAAAATAATAAGGACGCTTTATCTTTCAATATTTTGCAAACTTTTAACAGTATATAAATTTCATAAAATTTAAAAATACATACTTCAATTTTATTAAATTACTTTTTGTGCTTTTCTGATCACGGGGCAGGGGAGTGATAAGGGAAGCAGTTGAAAGAAGGGGGGGGGGCGTAAATCCATCTCTCATATGAAGGGACGTAAAATCAGTTCTCGCCTACGCCTGTAAAATGCCTAAAACCGGCCCTGAGTGTGATGGCAACAATTCATCTCTCATCGTTTGCCGAGCTGTCTGAAAAGTTTTTCAGGTTTTCTACCTTGTGATACAGGAATGCGGAGTAGTTTCCACATGTAGTGATTTACCATTCGAATGATTTCTGTAATCGATTACTACTATCCGAATGGAATCAATAATCGATTAATCCAATAACGAATATTCGCGATTTTCACTATTCGAATAGTATTCTCAATTTCTGTTCGAATGGTAATCGAGGTTTCACAATTCGAATAGAATTCGCGATTTTTAACTTTCGAATGATATTCGCGATTTTTACTTTTCGAATAGCATCTGCGATTTTACTATTCGAATAGTATTCGCGGTTTCTATTATTACTTTTCGCGATTTCATTTCGAATACACGGAGAAAAAAATATATCGCTCTTATCTAGAACGAATAGAGGGTTGTTTTCTGTGTCCCAAAACTAAAACATATCGTAGAATTATGCACTTCGGTGATACACACAACTGGTATAGACGAAATGGTCAAGAATTTCTAGTCCGTAGCCAGGGGGTGGCTGATTGTGCTGTAGCCACCCCCGAAATGAGTAAACGTAGGATATGGAGAAAATTACGTATTTGTGGATAAATTTGAAAGTTCCCCTTGACATCTCCCATGGTACATTTGAAAGTTCTCCTTGAGAAATTCGAGGTTCAGCTACGGACCTAGGCCCAATTAAAAAATCTTTTCAGATGTATTTTTCCATCTGCAAAGATTTTTAACTCGTTTTATGATTTTTTTTTAAGTTTTCGTCCTTTCTTTTCTTTAATTCGTTTTTTTTTAATACGAGTACTTTTAGGCAAAATGAAGGGGGAGGGGTTATTCCCCCCCCCCACAGAGAAAAAAAAAGATATATTGATTTTATAAGTTAACGCTAATGGCCCGTAGTACGCTGGCTAATCGCAGCAGAATGACTAATTTGTGTAACGAGAAATTATCGTTCGGTTTTTGGAGCACTAGATTTACAGTTTGTGAGTCTAGCCGCTAGCGTATGCAGCGATTTACCGATATTTTTATCTGGGTACTAGCACCAGACTATGGAATAGAGGTCAAAAAATTGAATTAGTGGGTTCAGAAGTGTCTCGTTCTATGATCTAGTATTTATAGGAAGTACATAGACTCATTAATTCTAGTTCCACCCATTATTTTCAAGATGCCAAAGACATATTTTTTTTTCTGTGAAGCATTCGCGATTGTGAGTTCCAGTAGTCGTAACCCCCCCCCCCTCCCCTATGAAAAATGTCTGACTACGCCACTATACCTGTATAAACATACAAATTCTTAAGCTTTTCAATTTCTGAAACGAAATCGGTGTATTTAAACACAAGAAAGGGATCGCACACGGAATTAATTACTTGCCTAGAGAATGTTTTTTTAACGTTTCCCTCTTTCACAAAGGAACCGAAATTCAAAACGGCATAAAAAATAATCAAAACGGTAGCGTTTTTTCGAGGAAGCAAGGATGGTTTTGGCAGCGATATCAGTTTTTACAGACTTTCTGGCAGAGCGATTTCCTCGTTGTCATCGTAAAAATCTACTGCAAAACCAACGTAAATGCGTTAGACAAGTTCTTTGTCGGGCTGTCTTAACACGTCGGAAGGTATGCAGTTTGTAAAGATTGAAAATGATGCATCGTGCAACAATATCACGTTATGTAACGTTATCTACGGAAGGTGATTACACGGTATTTGTTTAAATGCCAGCTGGGCTTTTTTTAATGTCAACTGTTGAGCAATAATTTCATTTAGGAAAGATTTATTTTTAATTTATTTTCTTAAGCGGTGTTACATCATTAAAGTTGATTTTGTTTCATGGAGGTTACTTATGTAAGCGCATTTTTATATAACAAGAAATTTTGGAAATTTAAGTAGTGGATTATCTCCCTCTCTTTCTCTCGCAAACGCATTTTTATGTAACAAGAAGAAATTTTGGGAGCTTAAGGAATGGTTTATTCTTGCCTAGCTTTAAGATTAAAAAAAAAAAAAAAGTCTCTGTACCTAATTTAAAATAATTACGCCAGGGACTCACAAAATGGACTATTTTTTTTTTTTTGAAACACTGTCATAAACGATAAACCTATACTTTCTGAAAATATTCTTGTAGGATTTATCTTCAAATACACTTTAGACGGACCACAGTACTGTAAACTTTTAACCTTTTACTAATAATGAATACTTATTGTAAGTACACTCTACTAACAATGCAGAATATAACACTTGTATTTTAATTAAGGGCTTCCACTATGGAACTAATTACTCTCCAGAGTGGTACGTACCCGAATGGATATCCCATTTTTTATTTTTCCATTATTGCATTCAATCAGCATCATAAGTTCTCCGCTTCTTAGAAGAAATTCTCGCAATTCCCATAGTTTTCTTCGCACTGCAAGAAACTCAAACTCGCGTTCAATATTGTGACCACCGAGAATCAAATCGCACACCTAAAAACAACTTTCAAGAGATTGAACTGTATCAGAATATATTTCTCTTTATATTCTTCTTCAATGTGGCATCTAATGGCTGTGAGCGAAGAAGGGCTGACAAACTCCAGCTGTACTCAAAGGGGGGGGGGGCTGTACTTAAAGGACTACCATCTGTACTTAAAGGGTGGGTGGAGGGGGCGCCCGCCTCCCGAGAAAAAAGAAATTAATGTAAAAGATCCTATTTTACTTCCATAAAATGGATGTATATGTCAATCTTCTAACTAACCGCCCCCCCCTCCCGTCAAACTTGCAATAATCCGCCACTGGCTGTACTCTATATATACATAATATTTAGTACTTTATCTAAGGGTCCCTTGTACTTTTACATACATTTAAAACACAGACAGTGATAATTTATAAAAATACAAACGATTTTCAATGGATGGGGCATCTAATGAAAGATTACGCTTTTGTCTTTTTTCATACTTATAAGTAATTAAATTTATTCAGCCACTTTTCTTTCCGATTCTTATATATAATTAAATGTCCACTATGCTACTAAACTTTTCGTAGCTGAATTTTTCAACATATGGCTCTGCCTTATTAAATAGCTACCTTATGTTGTCATTAATTTCTTCCATGCCTACTAACTGCATTTGAATGGTTCTTTTTTGAAAGAAAGTAAATTAAAGTATGCAGGTGCGTAGTTTTATTCAATGCTCACTATTTTACCTTCTTTATGTTAAACTGTTGTGTTACTAAGATTAAAGTTAAATGCCTTTTTAAAGCCTTATGGAACTTTTTTTTTTTCTCTCAAAGGGCGGGCACTTGCTCATCAAGCATTCACCCCTATTAAGGTCTGAATTACTTTCCATTTTATTATTGGAGCACCCTGTGGGCGGCCAGCTTTACCCCCATGAAGGGATGGACAAGTTAACATCCAAGCTCAAGGTGGGAGTCGTACCCGGACCCGGGTCCAACTTGTGATCGAATGATTCTTCAGCCATTACACCAGGCGCGGCGCGTAGACAGGAAAAAATTTCGGGGGGGAGATAGAACTTATATGTGTATAAATAGACGGAATTTCTGCACGGCAATAATCTTGTGACCACTAATCCAAAATTTTCGGGGGGGGGGGGAGGATATATCCCGATACCCCCCCCCCCTCAGGGTTTTTTTTGTTGTCCTTCATTTTAATACGTTTCTGAATTATTTTACAATGAATAAAGGAGAACTTGATAATCTTTATTCCTCTTCTATTTTTATCAGTGTCTTCATCGAAACAGGAAGTGAAACAGTCATTTCAAGTTTCGGTTTCAGCTGTAGAAAGGAAAACAAAACAAAACAGAACAAAAAAGCCAAAGGATGACTAATTTGATTCGTCTTCAAATAATCCCAAGAACGTATTCAGAATCACATGCCGATCGGTAATTTGAAGTATTTGTACGTTTAGTTCTTGAAAAACTGTGTTGACCCATTTGAACAAACTAAATGGAAAAGAGCGAGAAAGAAAGAGATAACGAGAAAATGTAAGATTTCCATCAATTTAAGTACATCATACCTGCTGTATTTTCCAATTTCTTGGTGCCAGAAACGAAAATGTAACTTATATTAGAGATGTTTTAGAAAAGAAACACATTAAATTAAAGACTCGAAAATAGTTTAGTGTGTTCCTTCACGAGCTTTACTATACCCTCTGACGAACTGGTAAATTAATAAGAATACACAAAAACATCCCGGCAAAAAAAAAAAAAGAAAAAAAAAATCATAGAGTATTAGACTATTTTTCTAAAAGCATAGTTTGGATTTCTGTGCTTAAGACGTTTTGAGACAAGTTGTTTGCTTTTAAAAATGTTCAGTGTGTGTTGTGTGTTAAGGCAAACCTGCACGCGGGGTATCTGCCTAGGATGGGGCTGTGTGTGCCTTGGTAGGAGGACTTTCTAAGGGGTTCTAACGCGTATTCACGTTACATCTGGAGAAAACCTACCAAAACTCCAGACCGTTAGATCGACAGCCGCGCGATGGGACCCGAACCCGGGACCTTCACACCTCGGCCGTCTACCATTTTCAGTGGCATAACCACTGTGCCATGGTGAGGCTTAAAATTGTTCAGAAGTAAAAACTTCGTAAAAACGGGCGATACGTGAAATTTTTAGAAAGATGTTTCAACCTGTAAAAAAAAAATAAATAAAAAAAAGTATTAAAACACCAGTTTGAATTTAAAATATTCAACTCGAATAAGTGAATTTTTATCTAGAAACTAAACATTTTTATATTTCGTACAATTCAATATTTAATACGAAAACGTGTCTATAAGTTATTTGCCGTTAAGTGGATGTGCTGATAAATTTCAAATTGAATTCATAAATATTTTCGTGAGCTGGACAAAAGTCAGTTTTCATACCTGCTTCCGCCTGTCCAATTTTTATAAAGGAAACAAACCATACTTTATGAAATTAAAGTTTGTATTCCAAGAAACTGTTCATAATAGTAAAAAAAAGGGTCGCAAAGGCCGACCTCCTGCATTCTGCCTTTCACAGGTTCTAAGGGATCCTACCATTTACCTTTGTTTTCTCGATAGCTGCACTGTTTTTCTGTGTGTTTATGATGATTATCCGTTAATTTTATTTTTGTATACGTATCAAGGTAAGTTTGCATGGTATTTTATTTTAATAAGTATTTTAATTTATTCAGGAGTAGCAAAAGAAGTGATTGTAGTTTTTCCTGCATGAGAAAAACATGCATATCAATTTTAAATTGAGTTTCCCCAACGAATATCGCATTATACCAGTATGTAATTATGTTTTCCTGAAAGAGGTGCTTGTAAGCTTTTTTAAGAGGCGCTTGTAAATTTCCTTGCGCATATTTGCGCCTTGATGCAATTTTTCTAGATGATCTGCTCTTCTTAGCTTTAATCGTGCCTAAAACTATAGCTCTATGCTTTGGGCTATATTGTACTGACAAATGTTTATTGTACCAGTATATACAATACGCCAATTCTTTTTAAATAAATTTTACTATTCTATTTTGTGACAAACTTTTGGTCGCATCTCTTATAATTTCCGAAATAAGGATTTAAATCCTTATTCCAAATTGACTGCTAATAGATAACCCTAGCAGAAAATACTACTCATATTTAAAAATTTAAAAATAACAACAATTGTTGTATCGAAACTGATAGTTTCCCCCCCCCCCTCTCAAGAAAAGGTTCTGAGTCTGGTTGCAGGGAACCAAAGTTCGGACGTAGTATACGACCCGACCGAGTTCAGTTCCAGGCTGACAAAGGCCTACCCCTCATGTACACGCGACAGGTATGTATGCAAAATTTGGAATCGAAAAATCTTAGTAGTCTTATCAGTTTCGACTGACAAGATAAGGAACTAATAATGCACCGATAGCCTAAGTCCTTTTGTTGCGATGCCTGCTGCAAAATCGGCTGCCTATTTATAGGTTGATGTATCGCGGGATTGGCAATTTTTTTCTCCTTCAAGATCCAAGGAATTTCTATCTTCGAATAGTTACGGCTCCCTCATGCATCGCCCTGACTGTGCGAGTATAGACGTCAGCACGGACAAAATATGGAGTAGTGCCTCGCTGCCTTTTCTTGCCGCTGTCCACCCACTTTAGAGTGTCAATCAGGAACGAAGTGAGAAAAAACTTTTGAGGTGATCCCTAAAGGCAGAAAAGGGGTGTAGAGCGTCTATGAGAGAAAAAAAAAAACTTGTGATGAACTTTCAATCATAAGCCAGTGAAAGAAATGTTTTATATACATAAATGAAGACCTGGCAGCTAATTATTGTAGACGTGTGGTGTATGACTTAAATAAGGAAAACAGTACCTACCAGTGGCGGCTCGTCATTAAGGGCCAGAGGGGCCTGGCCCCACCGACTAACCACCATCTAAATCAAAGTATCTTCCTATTATGCAAGACAGGTCTTTCAATAATTTACTTTCATTTGAAAAAATGCATGCATTTTACTCTATTTTAATACTATCCATTAAAAAAGCGATAGTTACACGATTTTCCCCCTATCTAAACCACGGATGGGCCATGGGCTGGATTGCCCTGAATTTGGCGTCTTTTCTCCGTTCACCGGGTTGACATATTTGGCATTGAGCACAAAAGCCATATTGATGCGGAATTAACTTGTCTTCCAAATGGCTTCTTTGGGGCCCTGATCTTCGGGCCCTCGCATGGGGATCTGCACGACTGTACGGGGAAATTTCGGCAATCGGTAGCTATTGGAGAAATTTTTTGCTAGGAGGAAATAATTTTTATTTGGGTGATCGTATTTTTCCAGTGCAGTCAGATATTTTTCTGTTTTGTTTTCTTGATTTACGAATAGCGATGTATAATGTCTTTTTTATATACGTTGACATTGGTTTTAAAATAAATAAATCATCTAAAAATTACAAACAGGCAGCTATAAAGAACATAAATATTAAATAATTAAATGTGACTTTTTGTTTAGTAATAATTGGTATAGTAATAATTAGTATTAATAACTTTTCAATGTAACATAATTAGGTAACAAATAACAAAAGTTGTATACTAATTTTGATAATCATTTGTCATTTGAGAAATTTTAAATACTTACGCTGTGTGCACGTGGGGATAGGTTGTTCTATATGTATATATATTTTTGCGATTTTAAATGCACTATTTTTTTTTCGGGCCCCACCACTCAAACAGGTCACAAGCCGCCACTGGTACCTACAAATAATGTCGGCACTCAATCTAGTGGCAACTCTATATTCAGAGAAAGAACAAATACGTAAACAATGAGATATTTTATTTTCTCTTCGGGAATTAATTAATGAAATTTTTACTGTATATTTTGACACAGAGGGAAAACATTGAGTGGCATGGTAGTTGTCCACAGACTCACGCTTACGTTTCATTAGGGTGGACAGCCCCCACTCAAAAAACAATCATTTGAACGCCCACATACACTCTAAAATATTTTTAGTTTATAGTATATGAATTCGACTATGTAGTAGTTGGTCGACCTTGAAAGGAAACAACGCACCATCGCCCTGAAACAAAAGATCACACTTGTTCTTGAACTTGGGGAAGCTGTGCGTTATCCTTTATAAAGCTTCGTGGTATCATTGTCCTCTATAGAAATCGACTATAAATCCTTTTCAGACAGTCAAACAGAGAAACACAAAAGGAGTGAGCTTCTGTTTTCAAATATATTACGTACACACACAGGGTGTCCCACAAACACTGACCCCTGCTTTTATTTCTCAAATACTGATGATAGACCTGTATAATACAGTAGAGCCTCGATTTAACGAATTCATTGGGACCCACAAACCCGTTCGTTAAATCGAAGCAATTCGTTAACTCGAATATCAATTTTTGGGAAGAGTATGGTATAAAAATATTAATGCAAAATACCCTTAGATATAGATATGAAAAAAAGAATGGTTATTGTTTACTACGATCTTAAAAATTATAACTTATACGCTAGGCGATCCACTTTAAACTAATTTAAATTATTAAGTGTTACTTGCCCTTAAAACTTAATACATAATACATACATGCTTATTGACACTTTAGAAAGAAATCTTGGATAGCGCTTTGTTTTGACTTTCCAAAGTTCTTTGTTTATATTTTCTAACTTCATAAGAACAACATCATCAACCTCGTGAGCAAAAAAAAAATTTTTTTTAAGTGTTCACTCTGCAAACTGTTTCTTGGAATGTCACTCTTTTTAATTCAATTTACGTTTCTTCGTCATCTGCTTTCAGAATCTTCATTCTCTTTCTGTTTAGTATCGCAGGTACATAGCTGTGCATCGCAAGACACATATTCTGTAAAATTTCCATTACTAGGAACATCTTCCCATCCAGCCACTTGATCAATCATGGTTATCCACGGCGTAATTGTAAATAACTGTTTCTGTATCGCTGTCTTCTTGCTTCGTTTAGAGAAATGAGGAAAAATAAAATTGTTGTATTACACACTTGGATTAGGGTGTGAACGATTCAAAATTTTGTGTACGAAAAATTCAAAGTTTTAGTTTTATGTCCGAATTTTATTTCGGCGATTGTTGTTCGTTAAATCAAAGCTAAAAATTCGTTAAATCAGAGCATTTTAGCACCCTTTTTGTCGGGACAAAAAACAAAAAACAAAAAAAAATCGTTAAATCGGAGAATTCGTTAAATCGAAGTACGTTAAATCTAGGGTTCGGCTGTAAATTACAAAGTTACGAAAAAAGGTACAGAATTCTATGGTATCGATTCAAATTTTCAGGAGATAAAATCTAAATAAATACAAAATTTTAATTTTTGTATGGCCCCCCTACGAAATCAAAATTAATTAGTATAATGTGTCCCATTAAATAATCCAAATTAAATAACAAAATTTCAGCCTTTCTTCATAAAAGGGGCTCACAGATACGAAAAT
Organism: Cheiracanthium punctorium; assembly: GCA_038373885.1. NCBI lineage: Eukaryota > Metazoa > Arthropoda > Arachnida > Araneae > Cheiracanthiidae > Cheiracanthium > Cheiracanthium punctorium. The sequence goes on from JAWZYV010010269.1 coordinate 466,393, forward strand.
AAATATACGTTGACTTAAACCACTTTTCAACAGCTCTGAAACAAATTAGTTTGAAATAATGATACATGCTCCAGTGATCTTTTCTGCAATGATTTGAACACAGTGTAACCAAACCCATGTGATTTCAGAGACATCATTAATCATGGTCCAAAAATAAATTCAAGCTTCCACTTCCTACATTCTCAAATAAATAAATAAATGAATAAATAATTAAAGTGAAAAAAGAGAGAAGTTGGTGTTATAATTAAACATAAATTATGACTGCATTGGAAAAAGGGTTTATTTTATGGATGCAAAATAGATTTGCGGTCATGGCAAGGTCTGTGTATTAGAAAGTAGGCCAGAAATCGTTCTTGAATATTCATTTCAGGATATATAAAATTTAAACGATCCTTCTTGTTCATATGTGTGAGAAGTGATATTAAAGTTCAGTTTAAAAAAATCACGAAAGGTGATTGCGTGCAAGGCCGTAGCCGAGGGGTTACCATGGAAGTTTGATCTCCCCTCCCCCCCCCCCCCCCCCCAACGAAATTTTAGTCAATGCATTAGTAGTTTTTATTTGCTTTGATTCTGAAGATCAGTTAAAGGTGAAAAATTTTAGCGCCACATATTCAACTCCCCTCCCCATTTCTTTTTTTTTTTTTCTCTGGTTACGACCTTCACTGCGTGTATGATAGCTAAAACAAAATGAAAGTCACTACAATATCGTCGGCCTTGCCAGCATATTCCAGTCTCTTCAGTTTCACATCTTGTATCCTATCGTGCAATGTATTGACTTGAATTGCTGAAAGCACTTTAATTTTTCAAATAAATGTATCATGCAACAAGAAAACGAATAAAAAAATAACCATTCCCGTGAATAATATAACATCCGCACTGGAGTTCACCAGGAATTTTTTTTTTTTTTAACTATCTACATTCATATTTTGAAGTAGATAAATCCTGTTTAAAGTTAATCGATTTGAACTATTATTACAACCCCTTTCGTAATAACATTTTTGTCAGTGACAGCTTGCAGCAAGTACAAACTGTTTGCAAGCTTTTAAGTTTAAAATTCTGAAAAAGTTTAAAACGAACTTCGGCATTTTGAACACTGTTAGTCTGAGTGGGGATTTCGTTATGTAATGCGAGATTAATGGACGTTATAGTACAAGAGGGAAAAAATATCTACCAGTGAAACGCGCTAAATTACACTAATCACGCAAGAAATGCATTATCGTCTCGGCTATTATAAGAGTATTTTCATAGGAAACGGTATTTTGTGACATTTAAGACATGGTAACATAGTGACCCATTTCGAAAAATATTCAGGGTACTTTTTATAAGAATATTTGTTGGGAAAGTTATGTATTATATAAATAATTGATTTAGATGGTTGTGATTTTTTTTCTTTCTTCTCAAGTGAATACCAATAAATGCCAATATCAAAATAAATTTTTTTTTGAGAAAGCATTGTGGTTAGTTTATGGAAATTAATAAACAAACAATAAAATGAAGCATATTCAGAGAGAAATAGTGTGATAAACTATTTTCTAAATTTAGCCATTTAATAAAACGTCACGCTTAAACCCAAAGAGCGAAAAAAAAACGATACATTGCGGAGCGATCCGTTTCCATGGAAACCTACCGGTATTTCCACGAAAGTGCTCTTTGAGTAGTATTTTTTTCCTGAGAACTCCACTCCTCGCTTCCTCTTTTTTCCCCGAGAATTTATCTCCTCTGAGAAATAGTGTGATAAACTATTTTCTAAATTTAGCCATGTAATAAATCGTCACGCTTAAACCCAAAGAGCGAAAAAAACGATACATTGCGGAGCGATCCGTTTCCATGGAAACCTACCGGTATTTCCACGAAAGTGCTCTTTAAGTAGTATTTTTTCCTGAGAACTCCTCTCCTCGCTTCCTCTTTTTTTCCCCGAGAATTTCTCTCCTCGCTTATTTCGGGCCCATTCCCCTCCCCTCAAAAAATCATACGTTACATAGATTTTTTATAAGTTACATTGCTTTCCAGCATTTGAGTACTCAGCCACCCCCGAAAAAAAAATCCTGGCTACGCTACTGATTTGGTTTCATATTCAACGAATACTAATATTAAGAACATCGAATTATTAAAAATATACAGTTTTTTCTTTTTGAAATTTATGATTTCTTCGGTAAATAGTATTATATGAGGACAGGGCGTTTAAAAGCTCCCCTAATCTGTAATACTTTTTTCCCTCCTGGTGCGTAACACAGGAAATTTCTCTGTAAACCTCTCAGATTCATGTATTGTTTTCATAACGAATTGCCGGATATTTATGGGTACAATTGCTATTTGTTTCTGTGTGGTAAGAAATTAGTGTTATTTAATGTAACAGAAATGCATGCAGCTGAACGGACTGTAAAAGAAAAAAGAAAAAAAAAAGAAGCTACAGATGTCTGATAACAAAATACTTTGTGATATAACAATAAATTGTCACACTATAACGGACATTATCATAATAATAAATGGTAAATATTTCATTACGGTGAAGAATTTTTCATTTTATACTAACTGAACAAAACATTTAATACATCATCTCAATTATAATCATATCAATACAATGTTTGCACTCGCCTAGTAATTTAAAATTCAAAGCCACGTTTCCGCCTCATTTAGAAGTCATTTTGTCTTCAATCCAGTGGATGTAATAACCGGTTTATCATCTGCTTGTCTCTTTAAACAGAAGCTAATGATATGTGCAATAGGTTTTTCAATTCATTGACTTTTAAAAGTATTTTTGCATCGTAATTTGACGGGCGAGTCTTTCACGGCTCTTCATAAGACATCTTACTTACTATCTTCCGCAAACTGTGTTTTTATTCTTTCTGCTTTTTAGAGTACGTTAGAAAGAATTTTTGGTGACATGAAGGAGTATTTTATAAATGTAAATAATTTTCACAAATTACGAATAAAATAGGAAACCAAACTTGAATATAAAAAAAAAATAAAAATAATAGAGAAAAGGATTTTTTCAGAAAACAACACAAGATTAAAAGAGATAATTTCTAAGGAAAAAAAAAATATTTTTCAAATTCATTTACCATGCATGAACAGTCAATAAAAAGTAAACATGTTCTCACGAGTTTCTATTATTAAAAATTGTGCCCAGAAAAAGGAACTTTATCAGGTATTGTTTAACGTTTCTGATACGAAAGAAGGGAAGTTAGTTACTGTTAGTTAGTGTTGCGGAACTGCAATAAACAATTTCTGTTAAAAGTTTTATCCCGCAGTAATTATTTGAAACTCTTTGTTATAAAAAGTTGAGCGTAAAAAAAAAAAAAACAACCTTCCTTATCAAGTATTGTTTAACATTTCTGCTACGAAAGAAGGGAAGAGACTGTTTGTTACTGCTGCAAAACTGCAATGAACAATTTCTGTTAAAAGTTTTATACCGCAATAATTTTTTGAACTGTTTAACTCTCTCAGACGCTGCGTCCACAACTGAACATACAATTGCCTATATTATCGTACAGGGGGGATGTCCTAATTTGTACACATAAGGAAAAAACTTTTTTTGAAAATTTAATAATCAGGATTATTAATTACAAATTTAATCTCTATTATCAAAAAATTAATTATTTAATTCAAAGAGAAATTATTTAATCAGGTCTGAAAGGGTTAATTCTGTTTTCCAACTCTTTCGTTGGAAGTCATCCTTCATTAACATTACATTACTTAAGCTTTAAAGAAATAGGAGTGAGTTAAAGACTTTAGCAATCAATGCTTTCATTTTAAATCAAATCCCTTGCAAGACATTTTCTAAATGTCATGTCTATGATACATCTTACAGTAGCTTTTAAATAAAAATCCTTATTAAAGCAATGCAGAGTGTCTTACAGTGTTCAGCAGGTGATATCTAAGTAAAGTGCACATTAATTAACCCTTTAACGCACAGTGTTCCCGCTCTGGGAACACCAAATTTTGACGATTTGACTGTTGTCAGTCACGAAGAATAGATTTGATTTCTATAAAAATAGTTGCGGGTGACATAGCTCCACGAGAATCCTTTACTTTTTAGCACGTCATTTCCCGTAAAAAATGGTCACGATTATTTTTAACAGCACTGACATCTGCTGAAAAATGGAAGAATGCGAGAACAGCTGGATAGATCGCCCAATGCTGAAAAAAGGGCAGCCGTTGCCATCGCTCGACTTAACTACCAGCAGGCACAGCCAGCTGCGCCAAAAAAGGGTCTCTAGATCTGTGGCACGCGATGAACGTTTCGATCGTTCGCCATCTTGCTGGTAGTTAAGTCGAGCGATGGTAACGGCTGCCCTTTTTCCAGCATTGTGAAAGCCCCAGACAGCACAAGCTTGACATCTTTAATCAAGCTTGACATTTCTTTGAATTTGACGTATTAATACAAGCTTGACAGTTCAATTCATTTTAAGCTTGCAGCAAGCTTGGAGAAGTCATTTGAACTGCCAAGCTTGAATACAACTTGATGACTGCTTGATTTGGAAAGCCACATCCACATAACAAATAATTTATCCTCAGTCATAAATGTACTTGACCATAGAATTAAAAAAAAAAAAGAAAAAAATTCTATATTTCAAAATATTGAAATTCTTCAAAATAAAATACAATTATACAACGAAATTGATTTCAAAATCAGTCGTTTGTTTCGATTTTGGCTAGTATTGCCCAACATGAGTGTCGCGATATTGAAAGTTTTAAAACGTGTGCTGCTTTTAAGTTTATATTATGCTTATTTCCCTATTAGTAGAGTCTCTAAATCACACATAACATTATTTTAATTTTGATTCATCCCATGGAAAAATAAAAGAAACAGATCAACACATCGGCCACTGATCGATCTCGCCGGAAAACGGCGTGATACCATAACAGCCACTTCAAACGTTAGTCATATCAGCGCAACTCAGGTTGGCCGAGTGGTTAGGACGCTGGCTTCTCAACCCTTAGATCCCGAGTTCGATCCCAGCCGCGGACACTTGATGGAAATAGATTAAAATAACTTGAAATTTCAGCGTAGAGGGGAAAATGCGTGGAAAAATAAAATATGTGGAGCGAGTTCGCCGACGGGCACCCCGTGTATTTAGGAAGTTTTTTTTTTTTTTTTTAGGAAAATGTTTTAAGCTTGAAATTAAGCTTGCTGTGTCAAGCTTAATGCAAGCTCGGCAAGTGTAAACTAGAACACTTGATTCAAGCTTGCATTAAGCTTACACGCTTGAAATTTTCAAGCTTAATTCAAGTTTATTGACTTGATAAATCAAGCTTGCTGCAAGTTTGCTATGCTGTCTGGGAGGGTTGCGCCTCAAAGGGTTAAGTACTGTGCATGGAGAATAGTGAAGCAGATTTATGTAGTATTGTACTCAGCAAGGTCTTTAAGTCGCGACAATCGCGAGCATAGCTCAAATTATCGCGACGTTCAACGGTTCTCGTGGCCTCGTGATAAGTTAGTTCAGCTGAGAGTATTTAGAACTTTAATGTATTGAGTGATTCTTTCTAAGACATATTTTCAGGTTTAATGAAAAATCGTAGAATGCTTAAAAGAAAAGAGAAAGAGAGAAAGATTCCCCTCCCTCCCCCTCACTCCCTCTTCTAATGCACTATTGATTAAGTATTTAAAAAAAAAGTTCAGCGAAAAAACAGAAATTGCAGTTCACCGTTATAACAAAAATTTAAGTTTTTGCCGAGTGCTAAATAGTTTTTGCTGCCAGCTTATTAAAATTCACAGAATTTTTTGCTGGCAGCTTCAAAATCGTATTTCGAACCGTGAAAAAAAAAAGTACCCCAAAAAGGAGGTAAGAGGCTTTAATTATTTATCGTATTATTTTTAATTATTTATTACATTAAAATGTGTTGTACAAAATTCCAGCCTTTCATCATAAAACGACTCAGAGATAACAACAAAGATGATAGGGGGCTATACATGAGCTTTAATGCAAATGTTTATTGCTTGAGTAGGAGAAAAAAAAAACTTGCTTCCGTAATTTCTGTACAACCCCTAAAATGCTACCATCCGATGTTCCCTTCATTCTATTTTCCCCTTCGAAATCCATTGAAAAGTGGTTTAAGTCAACATATATTTACCTTCATACACGACTGACAGTTTTTAGGATATAACTCTCAAATTTCGTATATCGTATACAAATTTAAAGCATAACTTTTTGTAAATGAACGAAAGGATTTTTCTTAACGGTGTCTTATTTCCGATCTCGTCCGATCTCTCTAGTTCCGATCGTGTCTTATTTCCGATCTCATTTCGGATTTCTGTTTTCAATTTACATATCGGCCACTTATTTTTAATAGATAAAGAACTAAAGCCCGTTACCACCTTTTTCGGACACCCTGTATATTAATATATAATGTAACAATGTTTTTAAAATCAAACCGGTTGTTTGAAGTGCTAATGTTGTTATTATTCTGTCTATAACTGAAGAAAAAAAAGAGGAGGTAATGAAACAGTTACAAGAAATTAGTAAAACTTAACTCGTTTCGTGTTGTACTATACTGAGTCGCGATATCTGCTTTTTGAGCGTTTAATAAATTAAAAAAAATACATTATATTATTAACTTGATTTCAGCTCTCAATACATACGGTAAAAGCAAATAATCATTAAAATCCTGTTTCGAGTCCTGGTGTCCAGCCCAGAACAATACTTTTAAGAATACATCTTTACCAGATTTGCTTGTGCACTACTGGGATTCTGTTGGTTTGGCTTTTATTTTTTTAAAATCTAGTTATACAGCCACCGGAAACTTATCAGTTTTTCTTTTCTTATGAATCGCCAAACTGAACTAAAATGAAGTAAAATGCTGTTTCGAAGAAACCTTCGTTGAAAACACCTTCCCCTGTTTTAATTTTTTAGGATAAGTGTCTAGTGTTTAAGCGTTAGACGCATTATAAAGCATCAGCTTAAGGTTCAGGGTCACGCTTCCAAGAAGCAACAGAATGATCCGTCCAGTCTTTTTTTCCCCAAGCTTCGCAATTTGCAGAAGGAAAATTAGTGTCATTGTCACGGATTCTTCTCTGATAAAGATATCTCCGCGCCGCAACGTGATGAGGAAGTCAATAAGGTATTAAGCAGACAGCAATCTTGTAGGATCCAGTTAAGAAAAGAAAAATTCACTTCATTTGTTAGAATGTTAAATCTGGTTATCAGAATCAGAGATGCCGGCGTCATAAAGGAATTGCATAACGTTCCTGTGTGGGCATGGACATATTGCATAGCTCCAACTGTGTTGTTGAAAGAAACATTCAGAATTGTAAAATGCGTCATGTCATTTAAATGCAGAGCCACAGGCTCGGTAAATTTGCAATTTATGTTTCTTGCATTTTTAATAATGGAATTCGTGGGCGTCGCCTGGAAAAGGAGGTGCATTTCGCCAGCCCCCCCACCAAAACCGATTTCGATGAAAATGGTTCAGATCGTTTGTACCTCGTTTGTACCCGTTTGTACCAGCAAACTTTTCGTTTGTACCTCATTGGTATCTTCACAATAAGCGTTTCCTTGTGGGGGGGCTGGCGAAATGCCTAGCCCCCCCACCAACGAATTTTCAAAAATGAACGATGCCAATCGTTTGTACCTCGTTTGTATCCGTTTGTACCAACAAAATTTTCGTTTGTACCTCACTGGTAGTTTAACTATAAGCGTATCCTTGTGGGGGGGCTGGAGAAACGGTAGCCCCCCCACCAACGAATTTTCAAAAATGAACGGTGCCAATCGTTTGTACCTCGTTTGTACCCGTTTGTACCAACAAAATTTTCGTTTGTACCTCACTGGTAGTTTAACTATAAGCGTATCCTTGTGGGGGGGCTGGAGAAACGGTAGCCCCCCCACCAACGAATTTTCAAAAATAAACGGTGCCAATCGTTTGTACCTCGTTTGTACCCGTTTGTACCAACAAAATTTTCGTTTGTACCTCACTGGTAGTTTAACTATAAGCGTATCCTTGTGGTGGGGGCTGGAGAAACGGTAGCCCCCCCCACCAACGAATTTTCAAAAATAAACGGTGCCAATCGTTTGTACCTCGTTTGTACCCGTTTGTACCAGCAAAATTTTCGTTTGTACCTCACTAGTAGTTTAACTACAGGCGTATCTTTGTGTGTGGGGGGGGCAAGCATTTCGCCAGCCCCCCCACAAGGAAACGCTTATTGTGAAGATACCAATGAGGTACAAACGAAAAGTTTGCTGGTACAAACGATCTGAACCATTTTCATCGAAATCGGTTTTGGTGGGGGGGCTGGCGAAATGCACCCTGGAAAAGGTCATGGGCGACATCTTTCGGCGGGGGGGGGGACAAAGATTACTTCAACATGTAGTTGGTATGTTGGAAAAGCAGGGAAAAAACGGCATACAAAAAAATCCACGGAGGTGCAAGTGCCCCACTTGCCCTATTCTGCCGACGCCCGTGGTTGAATTTCTCGTAGATGAGTTTTAAATACGTAAGTTTTCATGGCATATTTTTTATACTTAACTATGAATATTATACTTTCATGAATATTTTACGAACTGCACTGAAAAAGTGCGAAAGCATTCTGGAATTCAAAATCATGAGTCGTTCAAGATCTATTGTCATTTCTTTTTAAAATTGGATACACATGCAATAGAAACGTCAGCTTAGAATATCTTGATATAAAATTCAGCGGCGGCCCGTGGTCAAAACTGTTAGTGCAGCCGGAAGCATATGAGCCTCCCCCCCCCTCCTCCGGACAGGAATGGAAAATCTTTGTTATTGAATTCGAAAGCTGGCGGATTAAGCCCTCACCGAGGAAAAAAAAAAAAGAAATTACATAAAAAAGTAAGAGATCCTATTTTACTTTTCCATAAAATGGACATAAATTTCAACCAGCCGCTCTTATCCTCAAAATTGCATTAATCCGTGTCTGATTCAAAGTTTCCTTAGAATTTTCTTTTGTAATGATAACTTGAGAAGAAAAGAAAAAAACGAAAACGTACTTATTTTTATAAGTCAAATCAATCCTCCTCTCTTTTAAACTTGCGAATCTCTCAGTGATGCCCTCATAAAAAGGCGTTGTTTTAATTCAGATATCAATAATTTTAAAAGCTCTTTAAAATTTCCTATGTTTAAAGAATTTTTTCGCTCGCCATGTCCTCTAAATGCCAGTTCTTGCTTACTTAAAAACAATACTGCTTTGATGGGTCATTGTCCATTCATAAGCGTCTATTCAGGCTTACCTTCTTGATAAATTCAGCAATATAAAGTCCAGAGTTTGCCGAACATATATTCTCCTTACCCCCTCCCTCACTTCTCGAGCCAATCAGTGAGTCGAATTCACAAGTGCTGCCGACCTTTCAAAATCTTGAATGAGCTGAGTCTTAGCTGCGTACCCCCATTATAGCCTATGCCGGAGGAAATGCTTACGTAACCGTTGTCATGGCAACGGTGCTGCCAATTTTCTTATCAGCGCTCTGGGCTGAACCAAAGATTTTCCCAATTGAATTGCGGGAAGATTAAAGTGCTTTTTTTCTGAATGAGCGATCTGGCCACAATACGGTTTTTTGTTTGGTTTTTTTTTGAGATTTTTTAAAATTTACCATAGGAATTCCATAATTCTAATCTGAATTTAGGAAAATTAGTAGAATAAATTATTTTAAAGTGTGTGCTGATAATTTCAAGTGCAGCCCGGCTGTACTTGCTGTATCCCACGAGCCGCCACTGATAAAATTTCATATGCTGTGCTCTTAATTTATGTTCCCCCTTGTTATTGTGTGCCATAATGTTATGTATCCGTCCAGAAAAATTCAAGAAATTATAGTTCACAGTTTCTGAGAAATCTAAATTTATGCACGCGATGAAAATTTTACACACGAGTGTGTATTCCTGTAGGTGTTTGTTACTTGAAAATCGTGGATGACTTTATAATGCTGGATCGTTTAACGAAGCATGAAGTCATTTGCGTTGCATGCATCCATTACGATGAAGCTAAAGGGGAAAAATCTACAAATGAATGTTGGGATAAGCATAACAAGACCACACACACAAACAAAAAAAAAGCACACGTGCCTGGGACTGTTGCCAAACCTCAATTCAGAAAAACCATGTTACAAGCAGACAGACGGCGTCAGGAGGCTTTTGTTTGCAGATGACGACTCCTAATGGAGGTGCCAATCGTTTCCTCGACAGGAATGTTTTGCTAAATGAGACTTGGATTTAATCATAGCGCCGGACGAAAAGAAAGACTAAGTTTTATAGAGTTGTCAGCTTTTATCGACACATCTCTGAGGCCACTGGGTTATGAATGGCGTAGTTTTTTTGACACACTGATACACCTTTCGTAATGAATAGCGACATTTTTGAATAACTTAGGTCAGAACCGGTGTTTCATGAGACGCTGTTGGTCGTAACTGAAAGAATTTGAATTGAACGGTTTTTAGATAGTTTTTTTTTTTTTTTTTTTTTTTTTGCTTGAATTTTGACCCGTTTTAAAAATGTTATTTATTCTTATTCAACGTTTCGTCTTGAGCCTATATTGAATCTTAAGAAATTTGTGTTACTTTAAACAGACTCCAATATATTGCAAATAATTTAAAATATCCAAATAAAATCTTGCAGCTGGGTCAATATTAAAAAGGATAAACTTTTTGTGTGTGTGTGCGCGTGTAACAAGTTTAACTCGTTATACTTATACATCACAGAATTAAAAATTTTCTGCCAGTAAACTAGGATTAACAATTTGTCCGTGTACATAATTCACATGTTTATTAATTTGCTTTTGTATGTTTTTCTGTGAATGAATGTTAGACAAATATGCTCCATGTACGTGGAAACACCGTATTCACTCATTTTGTCGAATAAATTTCTCCTTAAGCGTGTTTTATACTTTACGAACTGAAAGTTTTTTTCAAGATTTTCACAGACTGCATTGTAATGTCTTCGTAAATAAATGCCTAAAATTATTAATTTGCTGGCTATATTAATATTCCAACTGTCTTCAGTCGGAGATTAATTAATCTCAGATTACTGCTGTAGAAAATTATGTCTCTCTATATTTATTACACTAACGTACGCAGTACCAAACTGAACGGTATTCCTACGGTGCGAATGGCAAGAACTAGATGTAAACATCAGCACATTAGCAGTACCATGGAGCTCTTTTTCATGCTGCCGCACCGACAGCCGATTTCCTACTGTCAAAAAGTTCAGCTACTGTAATCAATTTCAGAAATTTAGGAATTTTTTTAGTAATTTAGAAATTTTTTTAAATAAAATAAAAATGTAATTTATTGGGGAGCGGTAGTTTTAAGTGAAACTTGGGAAGAATCGACGATATTTTTACGCTGCGAATGGCAAGGGCGGCATTAACGGAATGTCAAGAGTCTTGTTACTGTTAATAATCGATGGATAAACGAGATAATTTAAGAAATGCTCGAAGACCAGTTGTACGAGCAAGTGAAACTTCGGTGGGCACCTTAGTGGGCACACAAGAAAGAAGACGAAATAATTGAATAAGAGAGGCGCGAAAGTGAAACTGTTGATTAGCGTATGATTAGGCTTAACAGTCGCCAGCAAAGCAAACGCCCAGCAATGGTGATCGATATTCAAGATCTTGACCGTGTTGATGTTCCAGAACACCGTTGCGGTAAACTGACAGAAGGCTGCAGTTTTTGCGAAGCTCTCAAGATGGAAAGATGAAAACAGTAGCAAAAAATTTACGAGATGCTGCCATGACGGTAAAGTGTCACTGCCATCGCTTTATGAGGTACTTTAGTGGGCACACAAGAAAGAAGACGAAATAATTGAATAAGAGAGGCGCGAAAGTGAAACTGTTCATTAGCATACGATTAGGCTTAACAGTCGCCAGCAAAGCGAACGCCCAACAATGGTGGTCGATATTCAAGATCTTGATAGTGTTGAAGTTCCAGAACACCACTGCGGAAAACTGACAGATGGCTGCAGTTTTTGCGAAGCTCTCTATTGGAAAGATGAAAACAGCAGCAAAAAATTTACGAGATGCTGCCATGACGGTAAAGTGTCACTGCCATCGCTTTATGAGGCCCCAGATGTTTTGAAAGATTTACTGTGTAGTGATTCTGCCGAAGCGAAGAACTTAAGGCAGCATATTGGGTCATACAATGCTGCTTTAGCATTTGCATCAATGGGGGCCGAAATGGAATGGACATATTGTTTCCGAATCATGGACAAATTTATAGCTTGGTTTCACCATTACATTCAAATGAATGCAACAAGCTTGGAGATGGTCAACTATATTTTTGATCAAAGTGAAGGAAATGAATTAGATGATTTATTACGAAGTATTATTCCCTCTGTTGAATCATTCTTACAAATGCACAAACTAATATAAATCAATCCAATTACAAATACTAAAATGCAGGCCCGTCGAACTAGAGAGGGCCCTTGAATTTTTCAAAATGCACTACAAATTTCCTTTCTACATCTTTACTTTTTAAAAAGTTACTTTAAAAAATCACAGCCCAACGCAGTGCCGGTCCTAGCTATTTTTCTAAGAGGTGCAAAATACAAAACTGCGCCTCCTCCCTCACACATGCAGCTAAAAAACTTTCAAAGGGGTTAAAACGAAAATTTCAGCGATATGGACATTCAAATTTATACTTTCACATAGTATAAAGTAAGGTATTTTGGTATATGGTATCTGTCATCTTTCGTGTGTGTGTTAATCAGGGGCGTAGTCAGGGGGGGGATATCGGGATATATCCCCCGAAATTTTGGATTAGTGATGAAATTCTCTCTATTTATACACATAAGTTCATATCCCCCCCCCCCGAAAAATTTTCCTGGCTACGCGCCTGGTGTTAATGTCAGATGTGTGGTTCAAAATATTGCTTCGAATCGATATGTGCAATAAAGTCATCCAAGCCAGAAATACAACAATTGATTTCGAAGCTGAAAATATAGGAGCATTGCTCTCCGATTTGAAAACACTTCGAAATGATTGTAATTCAGTCTGGTCTGAAGCTAAAACTGTAGCTTTAAATATGGATATCGAGAAAACATTTTCCCGTGGATATGATGAGAGACGCAAAAAACGTAAGCTGCATCATATGGATAGTGAAGAAACTGATAAACAGATAATGAAGAAAAATATTTTAAAATTTACGTATTTTATTCTTTGGTAGATTGTGTCATAGGGGGACTAACTGTACGATTTGAAGCTGTCAAAAACTTGTCAAGTAAATTTGAAATATTATGGCAGTATTTAACAATACCTGAAAAACAGTTTCGAAAGAAAAGGCATTATTTTCTATCGGAACAATACCAAGATGATCTGAAATAGTGAATTTTTCTTTCAGAAATAATTCACTTTACCATCCGTCCCACAAAGCTAATTTTTGGAATTAATCAATTTAAAGCCTCTGGATTTGATTGAAACATACGAAACTGAATATAAAACTGAACGATCTATTTTCCAAAATATTTTGCATTGCCCTTGGGGTATTTTTTTAACCATTCCAGCAACGGTAGCTTTCTGCTGAACGATCATTCAGCAAATTGAAAACTCATAAAAAAAAATTTCTTAAGATCAACCATGTCTCAAAAAACGACTTGTAGTCCTTAGCAAGACTAAGCATCGATCTGACATTGCCAGAAACTATCAATTTTGAAGATGTTATACGAAATTTTGCAAGTAATTGGAAAAAATCCATTATTAAAAATTAAATAATAAATATATGCTAATTTCTTACCATTTTATATATATTTTTAAAACCTTCAAGCATGAATAAAAAAAATCGCTAAATATGAAGATTTTCCTTACTCATTCTTTTTCTTTTAGCATTCTATATAAAAAAATCACTAAAAGAAAAAAAAAAAATTAATTCGAACATCGAAAAAAATTTTTCGAAACTGTGTTTAACTATAGCAAAAATATGAACTGATGCATTTACAGATAAAATAACACACAGTGTTTCGTGATGGCGATTTTGCAACACATGTTAGATAGCGAGGGTGGTAAGGGCAAAGGAAGATTTTTGGAATCTGGTTATAAAAAATACCGTAATGATACTTCATTTTTTTTTAAATATTTTTTTTATGATACATTATTACAGATTGTAAAATACTATTATTAAAAATTATAATTTAGGTAAGAATAAAAAAATAACCCCACGATATTAACTTTTTTTATTTTTTAATAACTATTTTTTTAAAGTAAAAATTGAGCAGAATTTTAAAAATATATTTTTCTTAGGCAAAAAGCAAGTTGGGGGAGGGGGGGCCCGGGAAACATTTCTGTCCCCGCCCTTCTAAAAATTTTCTCTCGGGGGGGGGGGGGGGCCCTGCTGAAAATGGTTTTTTTTTATGATACAACCAGACAAACTACAAAAGTATGGGGGCGGAGAAGCTGCCCGCCTTGGCGGCTAGTTTGAAATGTCCATTCAATCACTTTATTTTATATTATTCATGGGACTACATATCTCCTGCTTGGATATTTTTTTGCGATTTTTCTTCGATTTTTTTGCTAACACCAGCAGTAAATTGATAAATTTTCTGATGTCAACTTTTTTGAACAAGGGGATGATTTTCATTTAAAAATCATTATGTATAAAAAATTGAAATGTCAACATCCTACTTGGGCCATATTAAAAATATTTTTGTGAAATTGAGGTTTCAATACTCGCGAAATAAAGGCTCGGAAAAAAATAAAATAACGTTTTTCGAATGATAGCGAAAATGCAGTCCCAAAAAAGGGACGCCAGGCATAAATGGATTAAGAAAACTCAATGAATGTATAAGAATTTTATATTTAATAAAATTAGTCAATTTTTCTGTATATCTGCTTTAACCAAACTTCTCACGGCCCTTCATCCGATAATTTTCATTGAGATTGAATAACCTACTGTATACAGAACGTAGTTTATGTAAATCTGCGAGTCCGAGACACCACGCGGTTTGAAATTGAATTCCCGATAATCTTATATGATTTAAACTTCAAACTCAATTTCAAATCAATCATTCAGGAACGGCAGGCAGATTACATACAGTTTTGGTCGCGTCAAAACTTATTTTCTCCATAAAGTATAATGCGGTTCTCTTTACGTCTAGGGCTTTGTCTGGCCGCATAGTCTACATCAGCGCAGAACATTCCACTCTTAATATAATAGAAGCTCGTCAGTGAGAGTCAGTGAGTGCGGGGGGGGGGGGGGCGAGGGGAGGTGGGGGGGGGGGGGGGAGAAAAGAAAAAAGGTATTCGAGACGAAAATGCTTTTTTTCCATAAGCACTGAAGGGAAAAATAATATACGAAAAATCGCTTTTTGGTGAAAATAGATATCCTGAAACATGCCTTGGTGGCTCGGGGGGGGGGGGGGATTCTATCTCCTGGAAAAGCTAACGTGTATTATGGAATGCAAAAAAGAAAAGGGGGGTGGGGAGCCAATGTGAATTGAATACGGTGTATGGAAAAATCGAAAATAAAAGAGTTTTCAGAAAAAAAAATATCAGGTATTTAAAGTTTTGATTCTTGTACGTTTTTATTGTTAAGGTTGCTGATTTTCTTTTTTAGACTTCCCACCGCTTCTCATATATGCACTAGATTGAGTGGGATCACAATGGGAGGCCTTACAAGATGCTTTGTATTACATATTAAACAAATGATTTTTTTTTTTTTCAAAATTTCGGCAAGAGCTATTTCGAGTGGAGAACATCACATATTCAGTTTGTTTAATATGACAAGCTCAAGTGTCATCCAGAACTGCTAATTGAAAAATCTGCTTAAAATTTTTGTCAAATTAAATTTCATGAATGAAAGTCCCGAGATGCTTTTATCTTACTTCAGAAAATACATGTTTATACTTAAAATGGGACCTTATGTCTTTTACTAATGCCATTAGTGCGTTTTTAAAACACGAAATTTCAGTGTAAAAGACATCTTGCATTTTTAATGACATCTTGCATTTTTATAAAGACATCTTGCATTATTAATGTTTTCCAATATTTTCGATAATATTGCTTGTAACTATCAGGGGCGGTCACAGGTTGAATTTTCGGAGGGAGCCATTCAACTTTTTTCAGATACTCTATAAATTGTCCAAAATGCAAATATAACGAGTGAAATCGAAGTATTACTAATCTTAAGTTCTGAAACAAAAAGTTCGGAGGGGGCTATAGCCCCCTCGCTGGAGCCGCCCTCAGTAACCATATTCTCTTTATAATTGCTTACACTGCAATGAGAGCTTGATAACGAACGACCGTTTTGGCAGTCGTATGGAAGGCCAGGGGGGCATCCATGGGGGTTTAATCCCCGAAATTTTAGTCATTGAATTAGTAGTTTAACTATCGCGTATTCTGGATATCAGTTAAATGTTTAAAAAAAAAGTAGGACTACATATCTCCCGAAGCGCTGCCGGGCTTTGTAATTCACTATTGCTTTCCGGCTCGGGCTCGTGAAAAATGTCTCCTTTATCGAGCATACTCCTTAAAACAGATTTTAAAAAGTGATTCATTGGAAAAATAAACGTACTGATGTGATGCTAGGAGTTGCAACAAAATAATTGAACGGTAAAAAACTAACATCGGCTTTTCACATAATTTACTAAATGGTGTGTTGTGCTATTTCATTTGCGTATGTGTGTTAAAATGCTGCTAATTCAAAATTTTGCCTTCATTATTTACTGGTCTTTCTTAGTTAAATGCCAGCAATGTACATATTCACATCGTATCATAAAATATTTTTTAAAAGTAATTTTGTTCCTATCAACTAAATTCTTATATGCAAATTTCATAAATTCATTATGCAAAATCTCTTTTCTGGACGTGTTTTAAATATAACATTTTTTAATGTCACTATATGAGATTTAGAATTTGTATTTTTCTATATCTAATATATCTAAGTACATAGGAATGTTTAACACTGATGTGACTTCTCAACGGAATTTTTAATAAAAATTAAAATATTATTGTTAATATTTGATGAACATGGATATAAAGAATTAGAAAGTGCATTAAGAGTTTGCAACTATATTTGTGTTTAATTTGCACAAACGGTAAAATTTATCGTAGTATATCAATGAAGTAATTGACTTTTATTTATCTTAGCTGAAATTTCGGGCTCGGATTAGAAGTCCTAGGGCTTCAAAAAATGAGCCCGAACTCATCTCCAGTACACAATGGTCTTTGATCAATCTGGAGAATTGCAAATAAGTCGTTAGCAATTACTGAGGTGTCCTAATACTCAGAAAATTCTTTATGAGGATTTAATTTGTGTAGAAAGCGCACATTAAGTTCTAGAAGCGGTAATCAATGACACTGTTCCCGATTAGACGATGAATGCCGCGCACTATTTTTAGCTAAGCAATGTCGTTCAACAATTAAAATGCCCATTTCAAACAACTGAGGATTATTCCTTTTTGTTTCGAATGATATGCAGATTGATGGACGATAACTTTGAGGATAGCTATAAGAATAATGGTCACAGGTGTTGCATTCTCCAAGCAACATTAAGAACTTTTTTAAAAAGAGATATTTTAACAACGCAATTGGATGATACTTCTAGTACACATAGCTAGAGTTTGCACCTTGAGGTTTTGGAAATCGAGCCAAGTGTAAGCTTGGTTAAAATTTAAGAAATCTAGTTCGCATGCATTTTAATACCTCGAAAATACAAGATACACGAAATAAACTTCTTACCGGATCAATCTTATTTCATCTACAAAACTTCAAACTAGTTCAATCAGATCGACATACTGTTTTTCTTGTACAGGAAAATAATGTAATAAATCAAAAATACATATAAAAAAATTCACCTTTTTTCGTACATCATTACACCAGCCGCTTCTCCGCAAGATGGAATTTACAGGAAACTCACTGAAGAGCAACGAAAAGCATTTTCGTATATATTAAATGAAGCACTCTTTTATATATAAGCTGCAAGTGTATGCTGTAAAAATTTGGTTAAATAATTAACGAGATTGCCGTTTAATGTTTCCCAACAGGAAAATTGCACAAAGAATTTTCAATTACTCCTCGTAGTTGAGTAAATACCTTTTCCACTTAGCAAAATGCCATCTATTCTTATTATTACGCAATTCTTGTCAAAATGACCTTGATAAAACAAAGTGTTTTCATGTAACGTAGAAAAAAAAATTCTAACCTTGTACTTGATTTTTGTGGTTAATTTCAAGTTTTACTCAGGATTGTAAATAAAAATTAATTAGAAATTTCGCGGAATGCAGTAACTAATAGATTTTCTGCCGGAGTCATAGAATAAAATTTTGTAAAACGCCCTCGGAGTCGTAATTGCATAGGATATCAAAACAAATATCTACTGGAGAACATACTTGAAAAATTTTTCTTTAATATAAACGTGACTGGACTGAAAGTAAAGATATCAGCCTTGCAACTTTTTCTTTTACTATGCAACAATACGTTTCTAGATTCTTTAAATTTTATTCACTTTTTTATCAGAGAAAACTACCCACTTTTCATGTTTCATTTAATTAGCGCTTAAATGCCCGTACAGATTGCCATAATTGCCGAAAAGAATTGAGGAAATGCTATAAATGCCTAGAGGCAATTATGGCAAGCTTAGCTATGGGGAAAAAAAAAAAGACAGATTTACCTTTCTGAAAGTTTCCGGGAAATGGGGGGGGGGGTGTTGAACCCTCTATTCCCCCCTCCCCCATGTTGGCTACGACCTTGATCCATATGAACATTTGTTTTTTGGGTTATGGAAAGACTACACGTGGGACATATGCGTATGGGGTTGGGTGCCTTGGTCGGAGGACTTTGGTGGTCTAACGCGTATTCGCGTTACATCTGGAGAAAACCAGTGGCGGCTCGTGGGATACAGCAAGTACAGCCGGGCTGCACTTGAAATTATCAGCACATACTTTAAAATAATTTATTCTACTAAATTTCCTAAATTCAGATTAGAATTATGGAATTCCTATGGTAAATTAAAAAAATCTCTAAAAAAAAACCAAACCAAAAAACCGTATTGTGGCCAGATCGCTCATTCAGAAAAAAGCACTTTAATCTTCCCGCAATTCAATTGGGAAAATCTTTGGTTCAGCCCAGAGCGCTGATAAGAAAATTGGCAGCACCGTTGCCATGGCAACGGTTACGTAAGCATTTCCTCCGGCATAGGCTATAATGGGGATTCGCAGCTAAGACTCAGCTCATTCAAGATTTTGAAAGGCCGGCAGCACTTGTGAATTCGACTCACTGATTGGCTCGTGAAGTGAGGGAGGGGGGTAAGGAGAATATATGTTCGGCAAACTCTGGACTTTATATTGCTGAATTTATCAAGAAGGTAAGCCTGAATAGACGCTTATGAATGGACAATGACCCATCAAAGCAGTATTGTTTTTAAGTAAGCAAGAACTGGCATTTAGAGGAAGGACATGGCGAGCGAAAAAATTCTTTAAACATAGGAAATTTTAAAGAGCTTTTAAAATTATTGATATCTGAATTAAAACAACGCCTTTTTATGAGGGCATCACTGACCGATTCGCAAGTTTAAAAGAGAGGAGGATTGATTTGACTTATAAAAATAAGTACGTTTTTTTTTTCTTTTCTTCTCAAGTTATCGTTGCAAAAGAAAATTCTAAGGAAACTTCGAATCAGACACGGATTAATGCAATTTTGAGGATAAGAGCGGCTGGTTGAAATTTATGTCCATTTTATGGAAAAGTAAAATAGGATCTCTTACTTTTTTATGTAATTTCTTTTTTTTTTTTTTCCTTTGCGAGGGCTTAATCCGCCAGCTTTCGAATTCAATAACAAAGATTTTCCATTCCTGTCCGGAGGAGGGGGGGGGGGTTCATATGCTTCCGGCTGCACTAAAAGTTTTGACCACGGGCCGCCACTGGAGAAAACCGCTCTTAAACTCCGCTCCGTTAGATAGTAACAGCTGCACGGTAGGTCACAATCCTGGACCTTCACACTTCAGCCATCTGCCATGTTCAGTGTCTTATACACTCGGCCATGATATGGCCTTAGAGGGACCACAGAATTGGTGGCATTATCCACTGCCTTTATTTAGCATCGTTTCAGCTTATGTAATGATCATCGTTTTAAAAACAAACCCAAAAACTAAAAGCTACACGAAGACTATGCTTTAAAACAAATACAGAATAAGCCAGTTTTTCTGCTTCAATGCCCCTTCTATATCAACCTTTTCTTTCAGACGGACAACGTTGTTTCTAAGGCGCTTACCACATTCCCAGCGTTCTTTTTACTTTCTTTCCGAACAAACTAGATATCTAGTCGCTTTTACGAGTTTACATGGAGAAAGACAACACGCGCACATAATAGGAAGCTTTTTATTCAAAGCATGTTTACAGTTCCCAAGATTTGTAGCTGGGTGTAATTCAAATTTTTTCATTCGTGACATATTTATTATGCATTTTACTGCTGAACATGACATATTTTGAATATTTATGTATATCGTGACATTCAAATAGCGAACTGTACGAACCGGGGAATTTCTGCAGGTAACTGAGAACGAACCATTTAGCGAATTGAAGCTTTTTTTTTTTTGGGGGGGGGGGGATAATTGTTTGAAAACTATGCGAAGGTCATTTAGAAGTGCTTGGATTGAAGTCTTACGTACAGAATAGAACAGGCTTTTAAGAGAACTAAGTGGAATGCAGAAGTATGAACAGTTATAAAGTTAAATAATCGGTTGAAAAATGAGCCTGCAAGATCCCTCCAATAGGGGTAGAAGGGTGCATGACTTCACATCTAGCCAGTAGCGGATCCAGGGGAGGGGCTAGGGGGCTTCAGCCCCCCCCAAAAGAAATTGCTAGACGGTATCATTCTGCTTTATTATACACTTTAAACTGCTAAAATGATAATTTTTTATAACTTAGCCCCTCCCAAAAGCATGCACATTGATTTAGACTAAAATTTTGATTTACAGTACATTTTAATTAGGTGAAATAAGCTTTTTAAAAAACTTAGCCCCTCCCAAAAAAAATTTCTGGATCCGCCACTGCATCTAGCTATAAATACAGTTCGATATCTCCGTTAAGCAGGGCCGTACCCAGAATTCGAAGGGGGACCAAAAATTTCGGGGGAGGGTGTGACCAAAAGGTGAAAAAGGTTGACATTTATTAAAAGGCAGGCATTATTATTGTTTTGCTAACAAAATTTTAAATTTCGTGGGGGGGGGGGGGGGGGGGGAAGGACCGGACCCCCTGGGTACGGCCTTGCCGTTAAGATTTAAATACTAGCCCCCTTCAAGCCTGATGAAACGGCTTCTTTGAATTAATGAATTTTGACGATAGATTATAGTTGTAATTAAAATACAAAATACTACGATTGTCAAATACTACGATCAAACGATACAAAATACTACGATCCCGAGCGATATTATAGGTAAATTTTGTGCCCTCAATTGCGGACGAAGGGTCTGAAGGGGTTAAAGCACTATTTGATGGATTAATCTCCCCCAACCTCACGTACAAATCGCAAAAATTCACGTACTTGTCGACAAACATAAATACGCGTAACAACTTTTCGGTATTTGTATGCCACGATGAACATTTTGTCAGCTAGTCAGCTGCAAGATTTTTCTAATGGTAAAGTTACATGGATCGCGCATGGAGGTCTCGCTTCTCGTCAGAATTTACGTGTATTTAATAGGTGATAGTTTGTATTACTACTATTATTTAAGTCTTTATACTTTTCTGAACAGACGTATATAAAGGAGGGCTTTTTTTTGGGGGGGGGGTAGTATACAATAAAAAGTTTAAAAATTTAAATTTTGAGAAAACTAAAATATGTTAATTTCGTCAATTTTATAATTCAGCGCGTAAAAGCAATTTGCTACGAAGCATTATAAAATATTAGTGCTATTGAAAAAAATTTAAGAGGTATTTAATTTTACTGTCAATCCAATCCTATCGTAAAAGTGGACCCCCCCCCCTCTACGTGGAACCCTCCCATCAGAAAGCTATAGCTATACGACCTTAAGTTTTGGCAATGCCCAATTCACATCAAATTAATTAAAGTCAGCAATGTGCTTTCTGCTACTGACTTAAAAAATTAAAAATATAAAAAAGGTAAAATATGTAAAATAGTCCAACAAGACTGGCGTAACAGATAAGACTCGCTGAAAACTAAAACAAATCTTTGATCAAAATCACGGCAGTACGTACGAATTAAACATTAAAGGCCCGATAACGTTCCTCTATCACTTTCACTTTCCTATCTGGTTTCTGATAATGGCAAGGGCTTTTCATTAATCAAACATTATTTTATTTTCCCACACGCTGTCGGAAAGGCATGCGAGAATTCCGCTCAAGAGGGTTTTATAAGAGCTCGAGCCGACCCATGGATCAATTACTTTTCTTTTTTTTTTTTTAATTTAAGCGCCGTTCCTGTAACCCGGGCCAAGAATGAAAGCTTGTTTCTCGATCTACATATGACGTAACAAAACACTAACGTTGTGTGACGTCGGACGAAAAGTGGAACAAGAGAGGTAAATTATCGCGATGAGAACCGAGAGAGGAATTCCGTGGCTGACTAATCGCATTTTTGGGGGCTTTTGTTTCCAGTCACTGGATACCGTTTCCAGCGTTTGAAAGCTATTATACTTGTCATCAGGATGGTTCTTAACGCGTTAAATATCCACGAGAGGCGCGTGTCGATAGTTCTGATGTGTATGTCTCGATCTGTCGCGCGACTAGTTTATTTTTATGCTTTTTTTTTTTTTTTAAATTTGTTGCGAAAAAAGGAACATTGCAATTCGTCAAGACCGGCATTGGAGCGCGAGGGAAAAATTAAACATGCGTAAGCAGATACGAATTACCCAGCCCATACGATTACCCAGCGATTGCACTTGACAGTTTCCGAATAACCAGATTTTTTCTTCAATATTTATCATGGTTTTTTGTGAAAATGATTTTTTAAATTCAAAACAAGGCTTTAAAATTTAAATAAATAAAATCAAAATTTAAAATGTTTTACCCTTATAGAAAAGCTACTAACAAGGAAACCTCCCCGAAGCTCACTCGCCAAATGAAACGAATTTTACACAATCACATGTACACACTAAAAGGAACCTACTGTGTGAAAATTAGCTGCTATCTCCTTATAGAATTTGAGAAATTAAAGGTTAAAAATTAATTAAAATCGCGCCAATTGTAACCCTTTGGCTAGTATTTGGCGACAGAGCTAATTAGTCGAAAAGTTAAAACGCTCACCGAGTACGTACTCCAAGTATTTATACATCAGTGTTTGCTATACCGTGTTACATTTCAACGTACTGGTTTTTTAAGTAGCTTAATCATGTTTTCTATTAGTTAAACTGAAGTTCTCTGGCCTTTTTATTTTAATTCTGAAAGTCACAGCAGAAAGTAATTTCCTTTTACTTGTGTTACACTGAAAGCGGCAAATTCAGCTAAGAGATGCATTTATTTTAATTCTAAAAATTCTATTTTTTTTTATCCACGTGATACTATGGAGCAAACAATAAATATATTTAATGTTTTTTTTATGCTTTACGAGGAATTTGCTCTGAAAAATGACATTTTGTCCATACACAGACGAAGAAATAAGTCTGAAAAATCAAATTGTTGAAAGTTTGCAAAATTATCATAAAGTAAATGCAACAGATTTAGTAGCAAACTAGCAATGCTTATTACTCGATATCCCTAGGGATCTTATATTTTCTAGTTCAGAAGACGAAAGCATTGACTTTACTCCCAGTGAGGATATTATACGAAGTAAGAAATTTTTTTCTCGGAAAGATAAGGAGGCTGCAGTGAAATACTGGCGGGATACAAAAGTGGCAAAATCCCGCTGTTTGCAGAGTGTTCAAAATTATTTTAAATTTGTTATAAATAAAAGACAATTATATCTGTGGGAAAAGCAAGTTCAGAAGAATGGCGATAATAAATATAAACTAATCAAATAAAAAAAATATACGTTTAAACAGTTCCAAAACGCAAGAAAATTACAGAAAAATGTACATGATTGCGATTTACAAACTTGGGCTTCAGAAAAGGCATTTGAATTAGGACTGAAATTCCGCGCATCTGAAGGATGGTTGTACAGATTTTTTTTTAAAAAAGTATCACATTGTGAGTAGGAAAGTTACAAAATTTGTTTTGCAGAAAAACTTTCGGCGAAAGGAAATCATTGAAAAACCAGCGCAGGCGTTCGTAAATGATGTAAATGTTTTCATAAAAGATTCGTTGTCAAAAGACCATCAAATTTTTAATGATGATCAGTCAGGTTTTAATTTAGAAATTCATTCCAGACCAACCCTGGAACATAGAGGATCTAATCAAGTTGAAAGTGAGATTCAATCACAAAATGCAATGACACATTCCTACACAATAATGCCGATTATAAGGAAAAGCGGTAGATTGTTATCGCCATTACTTATAGTATATCCTGAGAAAACTGTGAAATTCCGTATAAAATGTTTCAAAAAAGTAACATTTATACCATGGCTTCTAAATTTGGAAAGACTAGTAAAAAAGAATTCGCCGAATGGTTTGCTGAAATATATTTAAAAGAAACACCTGACGAAACACTTCTTGACTCATGGGGGGGCGCATAAGAATTCAGAATTAATAGAAGCAATTACTCCTCCAGATAAAAATGTGCGTATACTTTATATGCCACCAAATACTACCCCTTTTACCCAACCTTTAGATAGATACGGTTTACGCGTATGGAAAAGTTACGTGTCACATTGTGTTAATGGAACCGTTTCAAATAAATTTAAGCGTGATAACATTTTTAATTGGTCATGTATTATAGCTTGCAATTTAAGTTTGCCCCGTTATATAAATATGTGGAAATATTCATGGTATGCTTGTTCCTACACTCATTTGCATCCAGGATATTTTGACAATCCAGTATAGTTTGCTTTTCGTACTAAAGGGCCAGCAACTAGTGCGCCACCTAATTGCAGTTCTACCGATTCATTTGTTGTTTGTAGTTGGTGCAAAGCACATATTTGTTTTGTACATTTTTTCATCATCCCTCATTTATGTTATGCGTATATTCCTTAGAAAACAATTCAACAATGACAATTTTTGTAAAACGTCACAGTTTTACTTCTTAAAAATTAATTTATGTCACATTTTATTCTTGCGATTTTTAGTTTTTATAATCATGCATTTAATAATTATTTCTTTCAGGGCCAAATCAAACGGGGGGGGGTATAAGGTGAACCTCCTCTCCCCCCAAAAAAATTACCGTACAATTTAATTATTTTTTAATACCATTGTTTATCTCAACTCTTATTTCGCTAAAAAGCAGAGTTTCTTCTAAAAAGCTACGTTAAATTCTATGCATGCATAAGAGGTTAATGTTTAAAAAATATTTTTATCCAACTCCCTCCACCCCCTTCCCCTAAACAGAACTAGTTACGAGTTTGATTTTTTCCCACAATATGTTCTGCGGGATATCCAGTGTTGTAGATTAATCCTGACCTGTGTTTAACAATGCTTATTAAATAATCATCTTTTTGTAAAAGCATTTATAAAAGAATATAGAAAGCGCCAAGTGGCGATAAAGGCTCTATTCTGTCAGCTCGCTCATTTTTTATTAATTTTAGCTGCTATCTCCTCACATTAAAGCTAATTTTTACACATTAGGTTTCTTTTAGTGTGTACTTATGACTGCATTAAATTCGTTACATTTGGTGAGTGTGCTTCGGGGAGGTTTCCTTTTACGTTTTTTTTTTTTTTTTAAGGAACTGATATATGCTGGTAGTCATTGTGCTGGAAGCTTTTTAAATAATATAAAACGTAATGAACATACATTAAAGATTTCCATCTTCCCCCGATCTATAAATTATATGAATTTTGCCACGACGTTTCTTACTCGAAAACTTAATTACTTATGAATGACTGAAATAACTCTAGATAAGGGGTCGTCCACAAGTCGTCACGCTTTGATGGTTTAGTTCGTGAAATTGAGAGTTCGACAATTTGCGGGGAGGACTAGTTAGACGAGTGACACATTGGATCTTTTGATTTATGTTTTTAAACAATTTTGAAACTACCAGAATTCCAGGGCATTTCTTCAACCGCTTATAAAACACTCGTGCAGCACATCTAGGGGAAAGATATTTTAGACCAAACCCAGAACCATTGCCAAGACTAATAAGGGAGGGGGGAGATTTCCATAAAAACAAATTTGAAATTTATTGAAAAAATTGACAATTTCATCCTTGGGAGAAACTGGCTACTAAAAAGAATTTTCAAAACAATATGGGGCTTAGCATGCACACTCGTGTAACTTGTTAATGTAACAGACTCGGGTTAAGTTGAATTTTCAAAAGTTTGGTTTATTAGTCCAGTGTAGCGATTAAAATTTTCTCAAAATTCATTCTATTTCCTGAAATAAAAGCTCCAGCATAAAATGCCAAAACTTGCGGTCAATTGCACTTGTAGGTCCAAGAAAGGTACAAGAAACATGCATGCTAAGTTCAATCATTTATCAGTACGACGAATTCTTCGTGCAGTAGCTGCGAGAAAGTTTAGTTATTAAAAGGGATTTAAAATTTTGACGGCTGTCTCGTAATACTTAAATTACCCTAACTAGCGTTCCAAAACGCAGATATATTCTAAAACTACTTTTAATTCTAAGTATGGGCCCAATCTTTGGGACGGAAAACAAGTGTCAATTTCCGCCAAAATTTCAATAAGACATTCATATTTAATCTAATTGTAAGAGCTCATTTACTTCCATTTATGTCATTTCTTAAGCATGTGCAATTGTCTCCGTGAGTTACACGTTGGCAAGAAGATGCATATGTAAATACAGTAACTAGTAGGTTATACTCTGGGAAATTTCCCTACAATACTATTGATATAACATTCTTTGTACTTTAAGTACACTATTTTTCAGTTATCTATATTAAAAATGCTTCAAAGCAAGCATCTCCAAGCCAAACGCTGAGGATGAAACTACTTGCCGCTTTTTTATTTTGCCCGTTGAATAAATTAGTAAAACGATAAATTTTGATTAAAATTGCGATAGTTACTCATTATCGTAGCATTGCAGTTGCTTTTGTAAAGATAAAAACTGCATGTGTTACAAGAAGCCAACATTAAAAACATGCTAGATTACATCTAGTAATTCATTGGTTCTGAAACTTAATTAGCTGGGTCCATTTTAAAGATTTACCCCCACTCTAAAAAATTTTAAATCAAATTTGCAAGTTCTTTTAAGTGCTGTATTTAACATCCATTCAATTCAGATTTAAGACGTTGCATGAAAGTAAAAAATAATTTTGTAAAGCATGCTTAAAAGTATTCATACCGCTTATTTGCAATGAGGTCATTAACTCGACAATTGAGATTTCAGTAAATTATTTAAGTTTTGTTAAAGAAACTTATTTGCCAAATCTGTTCAACTGCCATTCCGCGGGTAAATTTTAAAGGTTCAGCAATTGCACAGTCCGATTCAAGTTCATGCCATTGAAATTGTCCTAGTGATTCCAAATCAAATCATTCGAGTCTACACTGTTGCATATTGCTAATTTGCTGCAAACTTAATTTGTGGTCGGATAATGTTCACAAAATGTTGAGACTAAGTTCTCAGTACAGATTATTTTAAACTGGTTTCTCGTAGTTTAACACTTCTAAAGTCTTTTAGTTTAACACTTCTAAAAAAGAAAAGTTTTCATACCAGACAGAGGAATGCAATCGAGCAAGTTTTCTTGAATATGCAGAAAGCTTATTTACAATCATTCCTATGAAGTTGGGTAACTAAGTATTGCACACAGGTGTAAAATAATGAAGACAACTGATTATACAAGTTAAGAATTTTATTTGAACATAAATTCACAGAAGTACAAAATATTCAAATGATAAATGCAACAAACTACAAAAATCTTCGTAGAGTGATCACTATAGATTGACTCAAATATAAGCAAACCAACATACGGAGTACAGGATGGAAGTACAAGAATTTAATACAGGATACTTTAACAAAACGTTAACATTGAGAAAACTAGATTCTTTGAAAATACAGAAAACGAAATGTGATCTTATTCACGTAAAGTTCAGATGCATGAATACATACAATACAGCTGCATAAATTTAAACATTTTAATTTACATTCTATATAGTCAGTCTATAGATTGCCATTGGTCGGCACATGAATATTGTATTAAGCCATTTTTCGCAATTGTCCTGTACACAGGATACATTTAATGTTTAAAAAAAAATCGGTAAAACTTAAGATTGCACAATACAATGGATGCGTAACGCCAAGCAGTTCTAAAGACTGCTCAATCACTGACAAATTGTTTAAAAACCTTTAGCCTATTAGTTGCGCCTTGCAAAATTTAGACCTGCAGTTCTGTTGGGAGATCAGCTCAAATTACATAAACTAAGTTTCTAACACTTAAAGTCTTATGAACATATCCAGTAGTAAAATTTTAGACTGCATTATTTAAATCTTAAATTTATTGTATTGTTCCAGAATCAGATATTTAGTATCTGAGAATTAATGATGTCCAAACGTACATTTTGCTTTTAAAACTTACGATGCTAAGCGCTTAATACGCAGTAATCCTTTTAAACTTAAGATCAGAAAAGCGTTAATTTTTAGTCAACATGTATAAACTAATTTTAATCCTCTAAAAATTACTCTTGATACTCATGCAATCTACTTTGTATTTAAAAAACCCAATAAGATTACATAAAATCACATGCATGCGAATACCAGTCAATTTGCTGCTCGTTTACTTTAAATGACTTTGGTAGTTATTAAACTTTAACAATACTCGTATACGAGTTTCATTTAGTTACATTCTGAAGAGTAAACTACGTTATAGTATAAACCAAAGAACTGGGTTTTATTAAAACAAATTCTAAAACTGAATGCTCCGTATATTAGACATTTATTAGCTAGAACACTCTGAATAATTTAGACAAAATCAAGCCCTTGGTATTCTAAAGTTAATTGCAAAATAACTACAGAGTAAAGTGAAATACAAACTACAAAAATATAGGGAAGTTCACTCCTTAAGTACAACGTACAGAACTTTCAAATCTACCATATAAGAACTTCAAAAAGTCGTTCAGTCAATTTTAACAGACAGTTCACTTTTAGTCAAATTTTACTTAATGAACAAATGCTAATGTCTTCATGTACTACCTCCCCACTAATCTTTGAGTTTTAGTTAATTTTGCGGTTTTTAATGTAGTTCGATTTAATATAACAAACTAACGTCTGAATATGCTTATTCCAGTAAATTTTTATTTCAACGCATAAGTAGTATTACAGTTTCTAACAAACGTAGAAATTCCGTTTAATTATCTACATATTAAAACTATACTTAAGACTATATATTTATGCGCTGTAAAGTCATGCAATCAAACTAGCATTCAATATTCTATTCTGAATGAAACCCATCTTTGTTATCTACCGAGAGTACAGATAAAATGAACTTATTGCACATTATTTATAGACTTATCAAATTAGTCTTAATTGAAAAACCATCTGTAAAGCCATGGCAATTTTACATTTTATTGAATAGATAATTTAGCCATTTTACCTAGGAAATACGAACAAGACTTAAATCTTTTTAGACCCTAAGTCCACAATTGAGGACAAAATTACCTGTACTTATGTGCAGGCTGGATGTCTTAAAATTAACCATAGGAAATCCAGTTTACCTCGACTATTCAAAACTTAGACATTTAGGCTAAAATTATTCAAATACGAATTTTTAATCGGGTTTAGATTGTTAAACAGCATTGCTGTTAGTTTGTAACAGGGATAACTAATGACCGCTGCGTTTCTGATCAAGTGGTTAAAATAAATTTGAGATTTTAGAATTTCCGGTGGGGGAGGGAGAAGCTTATTTTCTAACAGGACTATCTTCTACGTAGTTGATGGCTGGATTTCCCAAATACCACAAACTTGCACCTTAAAGTGCATTTTATGCTCAGATATTAACAGGACAAACCTGTTCTGTCAAATAACCGTTCGCTCGCAAAATGGGGTGATCGGGCCCATCCTGCGAGATCTCAAAAGGAAACCGAAGGTGGCCAAGTTCCGGTTTCCTTTTGGAAACCCTGAAAATTAAGATAGAAAGATTCCCCCCTTCCCAATTTAGAATTTTTAAACCCAACACTTGCTACCCATCTAAATCTTAATACAGTGAAATATAGAAAGCCAACCATCAACGCAATTGATACCCATTACTTTGCCTGGAAGTGTGATTAAAAACTTAACTCATCCGAAAAATCTGAACACCGAAATTTTCAGTTTCCCAAATTAAGAAGTTTAAAATACATTGTAGCATAATAAGAAAATACTTGATATCCCTTTAAACTTTGAAAGCAATTTAATTTTCAAACAATTGTTTTTCGCAGGCTCAAAAAAAGTGCAAAAACTTTTATAATTTCAGCCGTTTAAAATTTCATTAAACATTGCGTTCTTTGATCCTTTCGCGTTAAGAAAGTATAATCAAAACGATTTCAGAACTACCACGAATTTTTGGTTTACTGGACGTGTGTATCATAAGTTAAGTATTTACGGTAAGCTGAAGTGTGAAACGTGTGCTGTTTAGCCGTAACGACACAAAAACTGTAGAATTCGCCCAATTCTTTTTGAAAGACTAACATTTGCCTAAAGGCTAATTTCTTTGGTTTCACGATCTAAGTTTTGTCTTCAAATTTTCTGTACAACTCCCTTAAATATATCCCCCTATTCAGCTGAAACGATTTGAATTTCATATTTTGAAAGAAGTCGCAAGGCAATTATTCTGTATTAAGAAATTTAAAAAGGTTAGCACTTGACCCGTCATTCGTCACTACTTTGGCTGAAAGTTTCGGGTGCACCGGGTAAGTTTCCAACGTTACCCCTAGGAAGGGACCGAGAACTTAAAGGCAAATCCGGAAATTAACCAAGACCTTAGGTATGATGAATGGTATGTTATCCACACATTAGACTTAACCAGGATCGTATCATCCGGATTGCGGTTTATCTGGGACGGTCTCAGCTTGTTATGTTGACCCATGGAAATTAGTATAAAGCACCACGGTTAAAAAATCATGGAGGTCGATTTTATCTAATGAAAATCCTACAGAACACGATAGTACTGGACTGCAAAGAAAAATATGGGAGATTTGAAAAGTCCGTTTCGAAAACTAAAGGGTGGCAACGGATTAACGAAGATTCAAAATTGAAATCCTTAGGAGCTTGTGGTTCAGAACAAGGGATTTCGTAGAATGTTCTTAAAGTGACAAAGAACAGTTAATTGTATTTGGGTGGAGGTTAATTTCAGGGGGGATTCTAACGTGTATTCGCGTTGTATCTGGAGAAAACCGTCCAAAATACCAGACCGTTAGATCGACTGCCACGCGGTAGGCCATAACCCAGGATCTCCACACTTGAGCCACGTACCGTATTCAGTGTCGTTTCCACTTCGCCACGGCAGAGTTAAGCGATGAAGGAAATCCTGTAACTCGCCAAAAAATTTAAACATGGTGACCCATCAGGGCACAAATCGTTACCCAATTATTTGGAGTAAGATGATAGTCTGCTGGAAAAAAATGATGCGGAGAATTTTGCATAGTGAAATCCGTCGAAGAGCAAATGGAAAAGACATTGCTATCATTTCATTCCTCGCGAAACAATAAGGGAATTTTTTTTTTTTTTGGAGGGTGGGGGGTGTAATGTACTTATTGTAAATTTAAATCGCATTAGAATTTGTATTCATTCTCTTTAGGACATTAATAATTAATACGAATGTATAAAAATTCAACAATTTCTATAATTTTCAAAAATTTAATAAATTTAATAAATTTGCGTTATCCGGGACGAGCCATTTCCCGACCATCCCGGCTTATCGGGAATCTGTCTATTGTACAAATACCCAGGTGTAGGGGCTAAACGTAAAGATTTAAATTTTTCAGTTGTGGAAATTTTTTTTAAAACGAAAGTGCATTACAGTTCGGGACAAAGCCCGATTATGACCAACCGGGGGCCCCATCTATGAAATTTGTTTTTCATAAAAATTTAATATAAAAATATATTTCAGAACAATATTTGAAATTGGGGGCCCTTTCGAGCCGGGGGCCGTGGGCAAAGTCCCGATTTGCCCATGCGGTAAGGCTGTGGTTCGGGAACTTTGTCTTAAAGTTTTTCAAATACATATAAAATAATTTAAACACGGCCTATCCTTATACTGGAATAAACATGTTCAGACTTATTTATCGTTCAATCTTTCCCCATGAGCAAATATTCATTATTTATAGTACACTTCTACAACATTTCAGTAATTTCAGTTTACTACAATAAACTTATTTCATTAGTGTACACTTACTTGCACAATCTGTCTCTGCAATAAATAAAAGTTACGTGTCACTCCTGTGCAGGTAATTTCCAGTATGATTATACATGCCGAACACTTTGTAATGAGGACTGCAAGTACCAACATACTTGATACCACTGAAATTTCCATTTCCAGTTGAACGGAAATTTGACAAATTAGATTTATTAATCAAATTTAAATTAAACAATTTCACACAGAGACAAAATTGGGAATTTACCGCAGTTGATACAGAAAAATATCAAATTAATCATTGCAGGACTGATACAGTTACAATAAAATTTGTGCAAGTTAGAACCTTGCCTGCCTACCTTAGTTTGAAAAATTGCCATTTGCGGGCATTATATAACCCACATCGACTTAACATGTGAAAACACAATTTATGGCTGAAACTACTCAAAAAAAATTAATACTTTGCAAAATCGCCATTTTATATCTCAACAATTAAAAATTTTATTCTGTAAATAGTTTTGAACTCCTTAAAATATTTAGTTTTTAGTCATGTAATTTAACATTTTTACTCCAACAAAAAATCTGTAATATTCATAACTTCAAATGACAAAATAGCTACAGTAAACAGCAGTTCGCTCTCCAAGAATACTCTTATGAAATTTATTAATCAAACATTATCAAAAATGGCCCAATGTAATTTTTTTTTTATAAATACAAAATCGCAATCCCATTGAGAGAAAGTGGCAACTATACTTTGCCTATGAAAATCGCTAAACTACCCTGCAAGTCGCGTTTTAAGGAAGACCTTCAGGAAATTTAAACAGATTAAGCTTATACAGCAATGTTTGAAATATTTTCTGAAAGTTGAAAGTAAGACGGTCTAGCTACGTTAGTTGCATGAGTCAGCCATTAGGGTAAAAAGGAAATGCCAAATATTTTATATGCACCAGTCGCCTAAATACTTTAATGCAATTTTAAAATTTGATTTTTTCTACATTTCAAAACAAACATACAAACAAGATAAGCAATTTGCTATCAACAATTTATTTGAAAAGTACCAGATTTATTTCATAGATATTTGAGTATCAACTATTCAAGCACGTTGGGCATATTAACAGATTTAAGTTGATTATTGAAACATTTAAACAAATTTATCTTAGTTGGGAGAAGTGTGGCGCGTACAAATTTAAATGAAGCTCCATTGAATGCCATGTGTGCCCAAGGTGGGCAATTTATTGCACTTACCGATGCCCCCCTCCCTTCGATTTTTAGCGTATTTCCTAATGATGCGAACAATTTTTTAACCAAGCAAATTCACAACCGATATTTCCACAACTTTAAATTTGTCTCCACCACCCCTTAAAATTTTTTTCCAGTTTGCTCCCCTGGAAACATTTGGGCACCCATGCCTGTAAGCCGAAGGAACTTCGAAATATTTTAATATTTGATTACCCAATCATGAAATCTACAGTTCTTTTAAAATTGAACATTAATTCACTGAGGAATAAGATTTTAACCAAGTAAGCCGATTTTAATAGCTGTTACATTATGCATCTAAATATGCTTCAAGATTAATTTTTGACAACATAAAATATGCAATAGATTTTAGTCGTGCAAAGACATAAATCATGTGCAACGTACATTCAAGACTACATTTTTAATTGAATTCCATTATTTATTATAATAAGAGGTTGGCCACAGCATGCTTATACATGCATGTATAACTATACCTCATGATCCAAGATCAGTCTGACCAAGACACCATGAAAAGGATGCCAAATGGGCTGCAGATTATAGGTTGAAATTGTGGATTTCTTTCTAAAGTTAAATTTTGTACACAAGAACTTTTGCGTCGGCTTATACTAATTTCAGTAACTTTCGGTAGAACCCAAAGCAAATTTCTCCATCAGTGCATGGTCCAGCAACCTGGCTTATATTGTACGTGTTGTAGTTTTGACTAGGCATTTTCAGCGAAGAAAACCAACTACACTAAATATTCATTTCTGAAATTTTTCAAAAGCAAGAGAAAAGCTGATGAGACTTTCGTTCCGATTTGCCGAAAGGGAAATTTTATCAGAATCAGTCTTAAGTTATATTTAGATATTCTGAAGATCATTTAGATTTAGTGCAAGAAAAGTAATGTAAAATTGAGCTGTCTGAACTGAACTGCAAATATCTAAAGCTTTGTTTTTATTCCACTTCATATTTCAATTATTTAAATGCGCTAACTTTAAATGTGGCTTTTTGCTAGCCATACGACTGACACTGGCCAGAAACCCAGCAAATCCTGAATCAAGATACCCATTTCATAGGATTGTATTACCGAAGTGGTTTGGTATCACTTAACGATTACTTCATAATTGAGACATGGATGATCTAGTCTCTTCGCCGAATTTTAATAATTTTAAATTTAGCTTTGCGTATCCTCGCAGAATGGGTCCATTCTGCGAGGATTCTCTGAAGGGAACTCGAAAGCTGGCCGGGCAATGAGTTATGCCTACAGAGATGCAAATTAATGATTAAAATATATGCCAATAGGCAATGTTAATTTGACAACTTATTCTGAAATCTAATGAAGTGATCGTTGAGATAATACAATTCTATGGGCAAGATATCTTTACTCAGGAATAGCATGAAATCCTGTCTAGTGTTAGCCGTTTGACTAGCAAAAGCCTTATACTGCAGAGGGATACATTGAAATTAATCACGAAGCAGTCAAATATGTGCAGCCCCAATTTATAATCACTTATTTAGCAGAAGATCTTTAGATTTTAATTTGATAAAATTAATCTAATTCCTTATTTGGAATCCGCTTAATGGAACACCTAATTCTTAAACTAAGAAAATTATCATTTGGAGCCATATTTAACCGTAGTTTCTAACAAATCTCCATTTACTGAAACGAATGCATTAAGTATGAATCGAGTATAGTTAGAATTTTAAGGCAAATAACACTAGGGCTACCTGCCAGAGTAAAGAATGCCTTGGAGGGGGAGGACTTTGGGTTCTAAAGCTCATTCGTTACTTCTGGAGGACACCGCCCAAAATTTTTAAAACAATTCGAGAAACGCGCCAGCTGCCAGAACCCTGGACCAGATTCATTCCGCCATTTTCTAACGCTCAGTATCTATCCACTCGGCTATTTGTCTGCCGATATAGAACTGATAACATGCCAAATTTCATAATACGTATTTAAATCAAATACAGTTCAAAGAACTATCACTTCTACTTAGAAATATTTTATATTAGTTGATTTGTTTTTGAACGTGCATTTCGTTTTTGCGTGCTTGGCCCAAAACCCACTCATACAGATACATGTCAGAAGGAAAGAGAAGGGTGCCCTGCGTGGAATCTTTCTAAGGGGTCCTAACCTGTATTTACGCTAGTTTCAGAAGAAAACCACGGAAAACTCCGAACCGTTAGGTAGATAGCCGCGCGGTGGGGCCTGAACTCCAGTTTCAGAAATAGCATATAGTTTCTACAGAACTAAATGACAAAGATAGTGGTGAAGCTTTAAATTTGTAACAGTAATCTTTAGAAAAACTATTAGTAATTTATTCTCCACCTATCTGGAAAACCTAGTGCTGTAAAAATGCTTGCTCTTTTAAGATATCAATACACATCTTAAGCACAAAGCCAGTTCATTAAACTATGCGTGTAAAATCTACATTGAAGACTTAATACTGTTTGAAAAAGAAGTTTTGGAATTTGTGAGACTAGATATTTAAATCGGGTACTTTTCAGTATGTAGGGATGGACGCAAGACGAAAAATGGGCATCTCGCAAAACAGCCCAAGAGCTTTGTCTCGTCTCGCAAAAAATCTAAATCTCGTCTCGCATCCATCCCCATCAGTACACAATTTTATACAATACATATCAGTAAAGACAGTCTATTTTCACTAAGCAATTATGATAACTTAATGCAGTATTAGAAAATTTTCGAACTGAACATGCAAAACAAAATCAACATTAAAAGTATCTGCTGGTGATCTCTTCTCGTACAGAGCAGATAATTAATGCGGGTTCAAAACTATCAACTGCACGTTTACATCCAATATAACAAGACTCATCTGCATAATACCAGACACTCCCTCAAACTCATGCAATCACGGACGTATATTTAAGGGGGTTTTAGGGGGTCTGATGTCTCAGACTTCAGAAAAACTAATTTTGCTTGAATATCAGTAAACTAAAAGGCAATAGAAAAATTATAAAGATAAAATTATAACTAACAAACTTTTTACTGAAATGAGTGTTGCGAAGTTTAACGATAGACAAA
The DNA here is from genome assembly GCA_038373885.1 of Cheiracanthium punctorium. Lineage (NCBI taxonomy): Eukaryota > Metazoa > Arthropoda > Arachnida > Araneae > Cheiracanthiidae > Cheiracanthium > Cheiracanthium punctorium. The sequence continues at coordinate 502,867 of JAWZYV010010269.1, forward strand.
TTTTCCAGTGAGAATTAAACCCTAGCTGGACCCCCCCCTCATCTGATAAATGTAGCTACGTCCGTGTATGCAATACTTTGATACAAGTGACTTCGCATTCTACATTTACAATTCCAACTAAATTAAAAGCTGGCAATTATGCAGACGTCAACATTTAAACAATTACACCGTCAAATACCATGAGCATAGTTTACATGACAGCGACGATCAAACATTCTCGCGAAAAGATTAACTGCGAGCAGGGGCGTAGCCAGAAATTTTTCACGGGGGGGGGTTACGACTACTACAACTCATATGTATACGTGTGCGATAATGTAGTGAAGAATATACATTTTGTATGGCAAAAATTTCTAATGGGGGTTATGACCCCCCTAAACACCCCCCCCCCCCTTGGCTACGCCCCTGACTGCGAGTGTTTATATCTTGCATATATTAATTTAATATTACTATCTGATGTATTTTAGGGTTACACATGCTTGCAAGGAAACAATCTTAGGCTCTCATTTCATTGTTGAAGCTAAAAACTTCAACTACAATCTTATTTTTATGAAAACTTACTGTTTTGCTGCGAGCTCTATGCTTCTTGCTGCACAGGAAAGCTCCTCGCATTTTTAACTGCCAGTTTCAAAACTATTTTGGTAACAGATTTACAGCACAACATCTTTAGTTGCTACAGGGTTTCAGGATGCAAGAGCTTTCGAAATTTACCTGACACTGCGAAACTAGGTATCCAAACTTAAAAATTTCCATTTACCATTACTTTATTACTATATTAACGAGGAGCATTTCGTAATGGGTCATTCAAAAATAATGCCAAATCACTGTCCGAGGTGTATTATGTCTTAATTATTTTCTATACTTATTTATGCAAAATAATAGTTATATTTTGTTTAGTGAGCTATTTTCGACATGATTATCAATTTTTTTTTTCAAGCAATTCAGGGTTTATAACTCACGAAAAGAGAAACTGATGTGAAAACTGGGTATTTTGTCTGCCCGAAGGCCATTTTCTCATTTAAAGCTTAAGTTTTCAAATATTAATGCACATTATTCTTACAAGAAATTAGGAGTTGCTTATGCTACATGGGATTATCTCAACTGCAAATTCATAAGTAAATTTTTCAGTGATGTGTCATGTTTCTGTATAAAAATGAGTGGACATTAGAAATGTTTTGAAAGTACTTCCAATATTTTAAAGATTGCATTAAAAAAAGTCAAACAAAAAGAACCAATTTACAGCATCAATGATAAGGACATTTCTTAGTCACCAACTGACTCAGACAGGTCAAGAATTAGCAACTGTATGCAAATCTAAGCTTTAACAGTTTCTATAGACCGATTAAAGTTTTGGGGGATATTCCAAATAATGTACCGATATGTTTGAATCTGTCATGCATGCTATGCTATGGATAAGGAGCTTAAGATTAAATACTTTAGAGTAACTGATGAAAATGGGCAATTGCTTTGATTAGTATTTCATGTGCAGATTTGATCAGGTTATAAAGCACTTGTCTTACCTTGATCTAATGAAAGGGAGCAGCGCTTATTTCCCCATATCAAACTGCAGTAAGGCATAACATGCTTTTTTCTCTTATCAAAGCTCCTACCAGTTTTGTCATGAGTGTTACTTGGTAAATAAGCTCCAAAACAAAGCAAAATAAATTCCAAAATAAGTATACTGGAATTTGTATAATACTTTAAAGTAGTGTATTTATATAACAATATTATTTTAAAACTTTTTTTCCCCTTCATGTACAACATTGACATACAGTAAATTTATGAATCATGAAAAATATTGTGCATTTCTATAAAAAATTTCTTTTAACTTTAGTTTGATATGAATGAAGGACGAATTAATAAATGAAATTCATTATTTTTAGAAAAATAAACACCTTCATACTTTATTCAAATGTAGTCAGGTGTCCAGTAACACTGATTAAAAGTAAATTTTTGATTTTGAATGTAAAGTTAAATAACTGTGGCTGTAAAAAAATTAAACAGTATTCTATCCTTAAATATTAGGCATTTCTAAGCATGTATCCAAAAATAATTTAAACAGAACGATTTTTAATTTAAAAAATCACACTGTTTTGGAAATTTTGAAAATGACCCTTATATTAAATTATTTCTACTTTAGCTACACAGAAGTATGGGCCAAATGTACGATTATATCATCAAGACAAATTTTAGTAATGTACTTCAAGATTTTACCCATAGGAACAAATAAAACCGCTGTAAAAACATCCCCATACCCAATATTTAAATTAAAAATAAAGACGCTAAGAAATAAAATTTAGACATCCCTACATAACTATCCGGGTGCCGTAATATCCAGAATCGTCACCCTGGCATTACGACACGGAACATAGGTCGTCACCTATGGTCCCGCGCGATAAAACAACGTAACGCGTAACGTTCCTACACGAGAACACGCCTAAATGTCAAATTAACTAAGCAGTTTTATTTCCTCCTACAGGAAGATATTTTTAACTAAAAACAACTTTCTGAAACTTCTATTATACTTTAAACTTAGCCTATGGCTTGTAGATTCGAAGTGCAAACTACTCCAAGTAGGTTAAGTCCGACGGAATTTCAGAAGCTGCTGAATTTATGTCTTACTAGAATCATTTGGCATGCAAGAGATTTTTTTAGGATAACTTTCAAAGTAGCAATATTATACAATTTTTAAATTTGACAAATATGCCGAAACATTCTGGTACTAGATTGGCAATCCTCACTTCGACAAAAACAAGATCAGCATATTCTAAATTGGGTACTTTCCGTTACGTGTACCCCAGCCAATTTGGCGATTTTTTCCAGTAGTCTAGGGCGAAGATTGGCGACGTTATTGTCTGGAAACCTATCCTCGATCATCCGGCGATCTTGTTTTTTGGTAAACTTCCTTTTTGGTGCGTAGTACATTCGCTACTGCTTGAAAAGCAAAGGACAACGTATTAGTCTGCGTAAATTTGTTCTAGAATTCTCGATTGGGTTTTAAAACAGTTTTAAGTTTCATTTGCTGCTGGTGTGAGGATTTAACTTTCGTGATGTTTTGTGGAAAAACACCTTAACATGAGCCACAATACTGTTGTAGATTGGAACAATTATTTGGGAGAAGTATGTTATTAGGAGCAATTGCAACTAATTTTCCTGCTGAACATAAAGTAAAATGATAAATTATTCTTTTGTCGGTTTATTGGCTTTCGTAAGGAATGGGGGGTGGATTTAAACTGTTTGATATTTTGATGCTGTTGGATAAAGTTTTTGCATTTCTGCTATTCCAAGGAGGGTACTTTTCCGTTTCTACATTACAGCGAGCTTTAGCTCAAATTATTGGCTTAACTTCTGCCTTTGTACAAGTGCAGCTAGATTTGTTAAATCTGATCGCGTAAAGAATTATACAACGCAAGTTAGATCACCAGCATAACATGCAATAAACATTTCGTGTTAGCATTCTTAACTAATTAACTACTGTCCAATCTTACAATTTTTAGATGGATCTTCGGCAGTGATAACTACCACAAATCTTTAGTTCATGAATTCTCACTTGACAAAACTCTCCAGCAGGTCCAACGACAGCAGACTCCAACGACATAGGTTCTGACCAGACTTCTATGGTTTATCCTTCGGTATAGCAGATAACGCCGATAACTAGAATGATTGAAGAGATTTCAGTTTCTTGCGAAAGTTGATAACATTTAAAATTTCAAAGTCAAGTAAACCTACAGTTTTCCCTTCCCCGGGTAAGGAATGTACACCGAACTACGACAGATTCTTAAAAATAATTTTTTAAAGTCTAATGCGTACATTGTGTTCGCACAAATGTTCTTTCAGGTTCATGTAGTTTATAGAATGAAAACCAATGAAATTATTGCAAGCAGTTTTAAACTATAGAAGTATATACAAGCACATTAGTTAAGTGTAATAAATTAATCAGCATCGGTATGCTTTCAGGGATACATTTAAACAATGACAAGTTTATTCTATGATCTAACATATGCCCAACCTCAAGCCAGCGGGCCGGATGTGGCCCGCCCCGGCTTCTCATCAGGCCCGTGGATGATATAAAAACCCATATAAACTAGTCAAAATACCATGTAAATCCCAATTATACGGCCCGCAACTTCCCAATAGCCTAAAGTTTGGCCCGCAACTTACCGTAGGTTGCCGATATACCCAATATCGAACCGGCAATTGAAAATACAGTACAACCTTGATAATCAGACATACGTGACCAGACAACTGCCGGATTATCAACGAATTCCGGATTAACTACTGCGTGGTTCCCAACTCAACTTAACCCTCGGACCACTTTCCCACTTCCAATTTATCCACGGACCACTATTTATTAAAACACTTCCACTTAGAGGGGGAGGGGTTAAAATCTAAAAAATTACAAAACTGTTTGCACAAAATGTGATGAAAAATTCAAAAAGGCACAGAGAATTATTTCCACACAATATGATGCTGATTATATTTAATCAACCGTGTTTACATGTACTTGAAGCGGAAGACAAAAGCTTGGCAGATATGTTATAATTTATTGAATTGTAATTAATATTGTGCCCTCTCGTATTTTCGCTATTTTGCAAGGATTATGAAACTTTAATTCTCTAATAACGACCACAAACAATTACGCTTTTTATCTTTACCTCATGAAATTGTGAAAACTCAATTATTTTTTAACACCCGCTCGCTTCGTGGACTTCTTATAACTTGTTCGTGGACCACCAGTTGATTGTCAATAGAAAATTTACAGTTATAAAGCACATTTTTTTTGGTTGGGGGGGAAGACATGAGAGTTGGCCAAGAAAAATAATCCGTTTTGTTTTAGATTTAAATTTTATCAAAAACACTCTTGTAAACGTTTAAGCACTAGGACATCACTTGCGATGCCATCGTATGCGGAGAATTTATTTTTATTATGAAATCATGGATAAGAAATACCTTGAACCTCATATCTTAAAGGGACCCTAAAAAGCCATATGAACAAGATCGAACATTTCGCGCCCTGCTGTCCTTAATAGTTTTAAAGGATGTTAGTTTACTTTGCTATATTGCAAATTAATCATTCATAGTTAACTGATGTTTTCCTGAATAACGTGCAATTATTGCTGCTCATCACTTTAACAAAGGCACATTAATGCGACCATATATTTTTTGAACATTTACTACATTTACGTTAGTTACGTTCCTTTAACTTGAGATGAGGTAACTATACAATTGTCTTTCAAACGTACTGTATGGAAATGTTTTCCGGACTAGAAATATCAATTTTACCACTACCCTAAACAGTTTTGTAACTCGTTAAATCGATATTTTCTCCCTCAGTAAGGCTGAGACGACTACCGGGAACATAAAGTACCTTAATTAACTTCAACCTTACTTTCTCAAAATCAAGACCTAGCAAATAAAGTGTCGATACCAAATCAATTAAAACTAAGTATTCTTACCTTCATATTCCTTTATTACAATCAAAGCTAACTTTTCATAATACATTGCCCATTGCAGCATCAAAGTCGAGCAAAATCTTCGAACGAGTTTCATTACAGTATATGTAGTAGATTTGAATAGAAGGTGGTCTTCTTCAATCCACCTCACATCCTTTGGGGCTCTATTCTGCCACATTCGTTTAAGCGAACGTCCGGATGTGTGACATCAAATGGACGTCATTTGCAACTTGCTAGCGTATATTGGTATTCTGCAAGGTACGGTAGAGCTTCAGGTGCAGATTCTCCCTACCGAATGTTTACATTAGCATGCGTTTCGAATTACGTCACAAATCCGAACGTGGAAGAATAGAGCTCCTGTGCTAGTAAGAACTGTCACTGTGTTGCTCACTTTATTCGACGAGGATTTATAAGCAGGTTCTTGGATACGCGCAAACAAATCCGAAAATAAATGCTCCAAATACAACAGCAAAAACTAATCCCAATGGGGAGCCGGTGACTGAGAGGTTAAGGGCCTGTCCTTCTCTCCGCTAATCACTTAAGCGTACTGTCTTGGGTTCGATTCCCACTCATCCCTGGTTGTTTATGTTTGGCCTATGAATAACTGTAAATTTCCCTTCTCTGTGCTAGAAAACAAACTTTCATAGAGTATTTTCACGTGACGTCACTGAAATATTTTTTCGCTCAACTCGGATATTTAGGGATACAAAGCAACGTTTTTGGCCAACGACCATTCGCAAATGAACGAATATTTAGCCTTACCATGGCACAGTGGTTATGTCACTGGAAATGATAGACGTGCGAAGTGTGAAGGTCCCGTTTTCGGGTCCCATTGCGCGGCTGTCGATCTAACGATCTGGAGTTTTGGTAGGTTTTCTCCAGATGTAACGTACATACGCGTTAGAACCCCTTAGAAAGTCCTCCTGCCAAGGCACCCCCCATCCTTGGCAGATCGCCCTAGCGTAGCGTTGCCATAATCACACAAACCAAACCAAAGTGATTATTAACAGGAATAATTAAAGTATTGTATGCATAATTATAGCGAAATAGTAGTAAGCATGATATTCAATAAAACTGTTTAAAGGGTAAAAATTAAATCTGGTTTTAATTGTGTTTCTCGCTTTCCTGTAAAAAGTAAGCTAGGTCCCGCCTATTAGCCATGTCCCGCATTTTAATTGCGAAAGTCCCGTAAATCCATGTATCAAAGTTGGCAAGCCTACGTAAGACCAAACTTGTTTTGGTTAAGTCACGTATTCACCTTTCTGTGCATACACATTTTATAACATCAGTTGTAGGGTGATCGTACCAAATTCCCGTATTCTGAGAAATAAAAGTTCAATTACTTGTTTTTTAAATTAAAGCTGTATCAAGCAATAGTGATCAATAAAAGTGCGAAAATAATATTAGGCAGAAGCGCACCGGCAGATGATTTCGATAGGCTCCCCTTCAGTCCGAAATATGTATTTGTATTCACTCATATACATAAAACATATAAATTATTATATGAAGAAAAATCCTTCCTATTCACAAAATATATAGAGAAACTACGAAAGGTTCTTTCTTTACATAGCAAAATAAATCGCTCTACGATAAGCACCCCAGGAAGCAAACTGCTGATAAGTCTTATAAAGCAAAGTGAAGATTTCTTTGTTTTTATGTTTAGCTACTTTTATGCAAATTAGTTAAGGTTAAGAGCGGAATGATTCGGCAGTTTTGAAAATTTTCATCCGATTGAATTAGGAGTTAGAAAAATGTCTGGTTCCTTTCCTACGAAGAATGGGTACTTCCGCTTCCGCTAGTAGAAAATTGAAAAAGAAAAGTACATAGTATTTACATTTACATTCACATTACACTTTACAGGTTAAACTTTGAATGAGCGTAATTGTTTATTTTTTATTTCCGTACCTATTCATTTTGACGTTCTTTTTAAGTCCGAGACAAGGCCAAAGGGCGTGCTGTAATCACGTTTGGACACACCGTGATAAAACACAGCGTGCCATCTGCTACGATATGACCTCGAGCTTTACAACACTGTTTACTACATTATTGACAACTGTTTCCATTGAACTTTCGTGCGCCTTGTGCAACGTCAATTTTAAAATAGCTAAATTATTGCATCATACTCGAATTTTGGATGCCTGCCAAAAATGTCTTGAAGTCACTCTCGTTCAGTTTAATTCCGAAATACTTTAATCCATTTTGTTGGCTTCTTTCTCATTAGTCTTTCAACGTATAGCATTGTTTGGCGGAGAAGAATATGGTAATAATTTCTCTCAGCAAATAGAATTAAGTTGCTAAAAAGGAAACGGCTATAAACTATCATGACATGTAAGAGCTGGAAGACATATAATAGGGAAATTCTGAAATTAATTGTGTGTAGACAACAGAAAGACGTCCCATTTCTTAATAATTCCTAAAACAATAGCTGGGATAAGTCGCCTTTCTTATTTCTGAATAACATCATGGGTATTTACGCCTAACTATCTTTATCGAGTAAATAAACTAAGACAAATTAATAGGGAAATAAATCTTTAAGTTTACTTAAAATTAGTCTCCAGCCCGATATTAATTTTAACGAAAATTTCTGTAGTTTAAATTTTGAAAATAAATTAGCTAATTATTTCTTAACATGAATGCATATTCTATTTATTCTCGGTTTTATGCCAGAGATGGCCAATAAGAAATGTGCTTTCTTCCGGAAATCGACTTTAAAATTTAAGTTTAATAAATTGTCAATCATTTCAAAAATTAGTAATAAATAACTAAAGTAACGATAAAAAAATTAAAATAGCCCCTGAAATCCATACCTCTGCAGGCCTAAAATGCTGAGAAGGCAAAATTTTTCGCAATGAGGTCGATTTAGAAAATAATAATAATTTTATAAAATAAATACCTAAAGCTGAAATTTGAAAAGCTTTTCGAGACATATGAGCAAAAGCGATTACTGTACTCTCGAACCACGCTAGCACACGTTGGCCATTTTAATTACCGTGTAATAAATTTCTCCTTTCTAAAATTGCATAACTGTGTCATCGTTGGAAAGAGAGTTAGAAACTGTTTTATCAACTTACACGTGGAGAATGATGGAAAGATAAACAATTTCCGATGAATGTTCGGTGGATACGAGCTGAAATTTAAAAAAAAAACATTACGTCTTTTAAAGCAAAACATTAAATGAATTTTAAAAGTCTATTAAGAATGAAAAAAGTTGAGTTTAATCGGAGTTATATGTGCGTGCAAAGTGAGTCAAATTTCAAAACAAATTTTGAACTGGAACGACATAACGAGAGAATAAACTGATGGTAAAGCTTCAAATAACTTGTGTCCAGATACATCAATATGCAGTAAAAAGCTCCCGGGTGGACATCTATGGTTTCGTAGAAGAATGCCCCACATTTGCATACTGAAGAGAAGAAAGCCGGAAAAGCATTCATTAGCACTGTGGGCGAAAGAAGTGATTGTGATTGTGAGTGATTACGGCAACGCTACACTAGGGCGATCTGCCAGGGGGGGGGTGTGTGCCTTGGTAGGAGGAAAGCCCGACGAATGGGGCGAAATCATAGATATAGTAACAGCTAGACAGCGCATCCAATATCGTATACTTTTTGATGCCCAAAACGCACCCCGTTTCTACTACTACAATGGCTGCCATCCATGAAAAATCGGACATTAAACTCATTACTTCAGAAAATTAAATTAATTCGAAGAAAAATATTTAGATTGGAGTACTTTTTTAATACACATTTTCCTGAAAGAGTTGAAATAATAATTCATTTAACTAACTACCCTTCTGCCCATGCGTTCCCTCCCCCCACCCCCCCGTTACGCTCGACCTAGTTATTCCTATATCTATAGACGAAACAAATCGGTAAATCGTTACTATTTCTTCCCGTTTCTTAACCTTTTACAGACCAAATTAAGATCAAGGCATATTTTATTTTATTGCATGTTATGTCTTCCAATGCTTTATTTAGAGGATGTTAGTCATTTAAATGGGGGAAAAATATTGTATACAATTTTTTTACTGTGTTCCCAATTTTGAGCATGAGTCATTTCTGACTCTACTCTTACAATGATTTTAAAAACGGAATATTATACTCAGTGGTGGCTTGTGACCCGTTTCAGTGGTGGGGCCCGAAAAAAAAATGGTGCCAATTAAAATCGCGAAAATATACAGGGTGTCCAGCCTTAATGTGGCTAGCCTTAATGTGACCCCAATAGCTAATTCCCGAACCGTTCGGTTTAGATATGCACTTCCAATTTAAAAAATGTTTTAAAAAGGGTAAAGAATGTTTTTACGTGCTTTTCGAACCAAAAAACCCATTTAGAAAAAAATTACAAAAAAAAAATCTCGTTCTCCTGTACTAGAATTCGTAATATTAGAATACGACTGTATGCAATTGCAAGCGACTACACAACAGATTTTTAACGTTTGCCATGATCAGTACCGCAGCAGGTTAGTCTGAAGCCGCAGGCAAATAAGTCTAAGTTTTTGGAACTGCTTTTGAAAAGTTTTCTGCGTCCAAAATATTTTATTTTATCTATGTTTTACACGTACACAGAATAAATTTTGTTTCTTAAGTACTCAGTTATTGTAATATTAGCGTAATGTGTGTACTTTTAAATTTAAAAACGATTTACATAAGAGTGACGTGCGAGAGCGAATGTTTCCTGGCATAGTTCCAATTAATTTCACTTTGGAGACGGTCACTTACTAGCTTCTTAAAATTGGCCGAGAAAATGGATGAAATGTATGATTTTCAAAGTTCCATAACTTGGTCAGTTTTTATCGTAATAAAATGAAACTTTTTGTGTTTACTTTGTTTTTGTGTACTGCATCTTTTCCTAAATATAAGTGATAGGACCTGGGGACCGTATAAAAATTTAATTTTTGTAATTTTTTTCTAAATGGGTTTTTTGGTTCGAAAAGCACGTAAAAACATTCTTTACCTTTTTAAAAACATTTTTCAAATTGGAAGTGCATATCTAAACCGAATGGTTCGGGAATTAGCTATTGGGTCACATTAAGGCTGGACACCCTGTATATACATATAGAACAACCTATCCCCACGTGCACACAGCGCAAGTATTTAAAATTTCTCAAATGACAATAATTATCGACATTACTATACAACTTTTGCTATTTTTTACCTAGTTATGTTAAATTGAAAAGTTTACTTTATTACTAAACAAAAAGCCACATTTAAATATTTAATATTTATGTTCTTTATAGTTGCCTGTTCATAATTTTTTAGATGATTTATTTATTTTAAAATAAATATCAACATATATAAAAAATACATTTATACATCGCTTTTCGTAAATCAAGAAAACAAAACAGAAAAATATCCGACTGCACTGCAAAAATACGATCATGCAAATAAAAAATGATTTCCTCCTAAGCGGAAAATTTCGCCAATAGCTACCGATTGCCGAAATTTCCCCGTACGGTCGTGTAGATCACCGTGCGAGGACCCGAAGATCTGGGCCCAGAAGGCAGCGCCAAATAAGCCGTTTGGATGCCAAGTTAATTCCGCGTCAGTATGGCTTTTGTGCTCAATGCCAAATATGTCAACCCGGTGAACGGAGAAGAGACGCCCAATTCAGGGCAAGCCAGCCCATGGCCCATGCATGGTTTAGATAGGGGGAAAATCGTATAACTATCGCTTTTTTAAGCGCGTTCTTTAATGGATAGTATTAAAATAGAGTAAAACGCGTGTATTTTTTTAATGAAGGTAAATTATTGAAAGAACTGCCTTACATAATAGGAAGATACTTTGATTTAGACGGTGCTTAGTCGGTGGGGCCAGGCCCCTCTGGCCCTTAATGACGAGCCGCCACTGATTATACTGATGGGTAGTTTAAACAATAAGTGAAATATTAAGAAGTAATATTTCACTAAAAAGATAAATAATACGTTAAAAGATTTATTTTTTAAATTTCAGTAAAGATGAATTAAGTTTGAAGGGGGTGGGGAGTGTATCGAGATAGCTCAGTAAAAATTTATAAAAAATGGCTATTTTCATGATTTTTTTTTTTTGCCCAGTTTCCCAATAATGATAGAAATGCAACTTCTATTTCAAAAAATTAAGCCATCTTTGAACTTTATTGGCTAATTTTTTCAAGTCAATATTGATAAAATTTCATTTTTGAATAAATTTTTAATTTGACGTTCCCAATTGGGAGCATTCGCCTGCAAAAGGTTAAAGGCAGTGACTAGTCCACGGTCTGGAAGATCGAAACTAAATCTCCCTACTAACTAAATCTCCTACGAACTAAATCTCCTTAAATCGAATCTAAATCTCCCTACAGTAGAGCCGCCTTGCGATCGGCTATAGTCTGCGTAATCAATAATAAAAGTGAATACTGATGCTGAGAGGGGTCTCAAAATTAGCATTAACTGCGGCCTCTGAATTTCATAAAAGGCCTCTGAACGTTCCATTATGTATCCTTATTAATAAATAATCTCTGGGACTCTCTTTGAAATATTTTTATACGAAATATTATTAGATGCGAATGAATGTAATGCATTTTGACCGGGCTGGGTTCGTATAACATCCTACGCTAAACCGCGGGTTGTTTATTTTGCACAATGTGTTTTATTTATTTAACCTTTGGAACAGGGATAAGCGTGTATGTTCGTTTTCAATGGAAAGGAAGTCCAATTATATTCGTAGTGTTATGCTTATGTTAGAAGTGCGGTTGTGCTGTCCCAGGTTCACAACTGTGACTCCACCTTCGGGATCAATGAGATTTTTCTTAAAAAGGAAAAAAGAAGAAGAAAATCACATTTCACAGGCAAAGAATTCTAGAAAAAAAAATTGAGAAACTCGTACTTAAAACTAGAAAAATATAAAGTGAAATGAAGTAGGCTTTATATCCTACTAGAAGTCAATGCCCGTTGTGCAGGCAATTACAAAGGGCGTTAGAAAAACATTTCTCACTCAATATATTTAATTTTCGTCCACCTAAAATAAATAACTTCTTATTCAATATTTATTATATACCCAAATCGAATTTAATGTTCTTCTGGAAAAGCGTGGAAACATTTCGCATTCGAACGATTTCGTTCTGTTTAAACAGACCCTCTTACATGAATGCTTCATGCATAATAAATAAATAAAAAAAAACTATGTTATCTGAAAAAAAAACGTTTAAAGTGAACTGAAATCGCAAGTTTCCCTTCAAAGCCCGATGAACGTGACTTCAAATAGGACGTCATTGTCGCTTGCAGAGCTTAATTTTATCACGTAAATGATTAACGTTTTTTTTACTCTCGGAAATAAAATAGAGCTGAAAATACAAAAAAAATCGCTTAAAAACTGGGGAACGGATATATTTTTAGATTTTTAAAGAAGTAGATTGTTTTCTATATTTCTATACATAATTATGAAAAATTCCCAGAAATCGTACAAATGGCGTAGATATTATAACGCTTTTTGTGCTTTTTAATCTTCTTGGAGTAATGGCGGTAAAAGTTTTATCTTGAAATGGTTGCCCAAAATTATCAGAGAGTGAGTCAGTGAGTAAGGGATCAGCGTCACTATAGGATGATTTTTAATACTACGGTGCAACTGAGGTCCGTCGGTAAAGACAGCAAGCTGTTTACCTTTCCGCAATTCATCTTGTTTTCTAGCAAAATTAAAAAAAAAAACCTTTTAAAAATTCAAAAATTAAATTTAAAATTCGCTCATGTTTATATTCTTAAAAATTATTTACTTTTTGTTTTAATATTCCAGTAAATTTCATCATTCATGCAAATAGCTCCTGTTCTTCGTGCAGCTGACTGCAAAAATTCGCAGAACATTTTAACTTTACAAATAACAGTCTTCTCCCTCGAAATACTGAAAAAAATTTCATGATATTGACCTCCAATGAGTCAAAAGTCTCTTTTCAGAGGTGTGATAATTCGAAAATTGTGAAAATAGTGAGAGCTTTATAGACACAAGACTGGAAAGATTATTTGAACATGAAAAAATACTCATTACCTTCTAAGTAACGAACGGGAACAAAATATTGCTTTCCCTGCAGAAATTTCCATCTCTTAACGAAACGAAGCTAAACTCATGAATAATAATTAGTTAAGGGGGGGGTGTCTTCAGATCCCCTAATCCTCCCGCCCCCTTATTTACGTCCGTGACCACACCCTAGGCAGATATACCCTTCTTGTAGATTTGACTTAACCCTTTGAGGCGCTACCCTTTCCCAATGCTGGAAAAAGGGCAGCCGTTGCCATCGCTCTACTTAACTACCAGCAAGATGGCGGACGATCGAAACGTTCATCGCGTGCCACAGATCTAGAGACCCTTTTTTGACGCAGCTGGCTGTGTGCGAGCACACAGCCAGCTGCGTCAAAAAAGGGTCTCTAGATCTGTGGCACGCGATGAACGTTTCGATCGTCCGCCATCTTGCTGGTAGTTAAGTCGAGCGATGGCAACGGCTGCCCTTTTTCCAGCATTGGGCAATCTCTCCAGCAGTTCTCGAATTCTTCCATTTTTTAGCAGATGTCAGTGCTATTAAAAATAATCGTGACCATTTTTTTACGGGAAATGAGTGCTAAAAAGTAAAGGATTCTCGTGGAGCTATGTCACCCGCAACTATTTTTATAGAAATCAAATCTATTCTTCGTGACTGGCAACAGTCAAAACGTCAAAGTTTCGTGTTCCCAGAGCGGGATCACTGCGCGTTAAAGGGTTAACACAATACACATACACAGAGCCATTTCTAAGCCTTTTTTTTAAGGGGGTGGGGGGGGATGTCGATAAATTGCCAAGTCAAATATCGGTTTTCACCAACTTCTTTACATTTTTATCAACTATATTACCAACTTTTTACTTTTGCCGACTGGTTTTGCGTAATTTTGCCAACTGTAACCAGAAATGGAAAGAAAAATTACGGTTTTTGTTAAAACTTTTTAACTAATTTTGCCAAGTATAATAGAATTTTGCGAGTTTTTAGGGGGGGGGGGAGACTCCCCCTCTACCCCCCTTTAGCAAGGGCCCTGCACGTACACACATACGAGCTACACCTCCGAAACAGACATTGCAGTGAACATGTACGAAACGTAGAGCATGAAAACCAAAAAAAAAAAAAAAAGTTCGCTATTCCAGTGTACTGATAAAATCTCCCGTTTTTGAAGGTACTCGTGTCTAATGCATAAGCTTCCGCGCAATATTATTTATTCAGCGGATGCCTAATGCCTTCCATTAAATGCGGAGTGCGGATTAAGTAACAGAAAGGAGGCGATTTCTTGCGCAAATCCAGAACCTGGTCAAACTCCTGACTCATTACGCGGAGATGCGCGCATTTGCGAATAAAGCCCTTCAAGGTCAATGCCACTTCATCATTGATTTTCTCAGACGAAGATCCAGACTCTCCCGTGCATTTTCCCAAATGTCAACGTTTAAGCCTTAACTTTCGCGGCTCCAGAAAAGCTCTAGGATGGGATGAAATGCCAAGGAGCGTTTTCGAACGCAGCTACCGCTTTAGTGTGGCGTTTTTTTGCCGAGAAATGAAATAGCTGTCTATTGTCCTTCCCGGAACCAGGCTTGAAAGTGTTTCTTCAGTTTATTTTAATTTCTCCGACACATTTTAGGATAAAATGCTCAAACTTTGTGCATCACCTAATAATTGCGGGACGCGTATTTTATTTAGCATCAATTTTTTTGTACGGGGCCATATAGAAAATTTAAATTTTGTATTTATTTAGATTTTATCTCCCGAAAGTTTGAACCCTTTTGCCCTGAATTTTGAAAAGAGCAGATGAAAAATCAATGAATGGTTAGATACATTGCACTATATGTAAATATATTGAATAAGAAACATTATAACATTCAGCCAATTATCAAACTAATTAAAGAATGTTCTAATAATAGGACAGGCTATAATTGAGCAAAATGGAAAAAAACTTTTACAGTCATTTTGTATGAAACCTTTTGAAACAATTTCTTTGTGCGTGAAAACATGAAAATACTTCACACTTCTCATGCATTTTGATTGCATGCATGCATTCATAAAGTTGCATATAACTTTTGGCTTCCAATGATTTGACACGTCCATTCTCTTCTCTGCTGGAGATTTCCTGCCATCTACAGAGCAAAAATGATAATGTTCTGCTATTCTTGCATGTATTATGAGTAGGACACTAGGTTTCGGTGTTAAGATTCTTGAAAATGAAGAAGATAGAGTAATGCAAAGACGTGTTCTAATATTAAGACCGAAGGGGTTCATTACCATAAAATGCTATGCACCTTTTCTTACTTTGTAAATTATTGTATATCTCTATGATTAATATTTAAGGAATAAGAGCTTAGTTAAGTGTTTTTGAGACACCCTGTATATTGTACTAAATCGTTTGTTCTTGTCCTATAGTTCTATTCATAATATACAGTACAGGGACAGATGTAGATGTGGGCATGGGCGCCGGCAACACAGGGTAAGGGGGCACTACCCCGGATTTTCATACGCAGTTTTTCCCTGCTTTTTTGTTCTTTCTAACATACTAACCACAATTTGAAGAAATATTTGCCACCCCCCCTTCTGACGGCCCTGAAACCAGTGAAGGGCAGTGGCGTAGCGAGCAGACCTGACTCGCTACGCCACTGGCATCCGGAGCACACCTTTTTCGCGCACGAGACATCCGGGGCATGACAGATGACAGACTTCCCTTGGTCCTCCCTCACTACGCCGCTGGGGAAAGGCTAGAGGATTTTACCCCCCTCCTCCTCCCCCCCCCAAGAAAAAGAGATTGCTTAAGGGTAACATTTTACTTCTTTTATACATTTTTGATTGGTAAAATGAGCTTTTTTTCTAAATTTACCCCTCCCCAAAAAAATCTCATTCGTTTCGAGCAAATTTTTGCACTTTTTTTGGGGGGGGAGGGGGAGATAAAGCTTCCTCAAAAATTTGCCCCTCCTCCAAAACATTTTTCCTGTTCCGCCACTAAAAATGGCCCCCGTTAAAAGTATACTAGCTTTCTTACAGCGAAAAAATTAAGTGGGTGCCTGGAAAATTGTCACTATCTGGAACCCGTCGAATTCGACGGTCACTTTATTGGCCTTAATGTTTCAAAAATAAATGGGAACGATCAGACAAGTCCCCGAGGTCTTGGACAGAACGGTCAGGAAAAATCGAAGAGCGACGCGGACGTGACATGACGTGTGACAGAAAGTAAACAAAGTTTCAGGCCTGTTCTTACTTTAACAGCTGTACGATGGCAGTGAAATAATCGAAATCTTTAAAATTTGATTTTAAGTATCTGTATTGAGTAAAAAAATGAAGAGTACATATGAAATGACGAATGAGCACGAATACAGTTACAAATTCTAATTGAGTATTTTGTTGAAGACAATATTTTGGGTAAAGCCATCGACCACCGAACGTCCATGAGAATCCTCGTGAGTGATCTTGACTTCTACGGCATTCTTTGATCTAACCATCGAAAGAGCGAGATACAACGTTCCATGAAGAAATACGGGTTCAGGAAAGTAAACGTAGACAGTATGAAGTTTAAATAGTGAAAAACGTCGGAATTCTGCTAGAGACAAAAATCTTATCCGCCAAAGGGCGAACGCGCACTCCCAGCTTTATTTACCTTTTCTCGCGCTACCCTCGATCGTAAAGATCCAATATCAGATAGAAAACTGAAACATTAAAGAAATAAGAGATGAATCGTTAAACTGAAGAAAGAGTTTATAACTTCCGCCAATGTGGTTAATATACCACAATGTATTTCTATGGAGAAAAGTCTGAAAAAAAAATCTGCAACACTTTCATATTTTAAATACTCACTAAAGTGCTGTATATTAAAAGCGTATCATAATTCATACGCCATCTCTATTTTTCTTCCTTATTTCATTAAGCTGAAAAGTGTATCATTATTCATGGGCGTGTCCTATTTTTCTTCCTTTTCCCATAAAACACTTCTTTGGAATCGAAATCTATATTAAAATCGTCTACTAGAATTGCTTTAAAATCTTCGCCAAGCACATATACCTATATTTCACCATTATAAATACTATTTTGCATATGCCTCTTAATCCATGAGTGTGTCGTATTTGCCTTCTGTGTTCTATAAAACACTTTTCAGAATTTAAATCTATAGTAAAATCGCCTACAAAAACAGTTTAACAATTTTCGTCAAACATTCTCTAACTGTGAAAAGTTAAACACTGGCGCAACAGCCCACTTGTGTGGCCAATGCTAGCGCTGCCCAACCATGTCTTCGCTAACACGGGTTCTGGGGGTGTGGAGGCACGGGCTTTGTCCAGGTCATCAGCCTGACGAGAAGCTCCCACCTTTAACTTCCAAGCAAGCTTGGTACTCATTATATCGACCCACTCAAGGGGTGAAAGGCTGAATGAAACTCGCCCAAGCCGGGAATCGAACCACGGACCTACGGCACGGCAGCACAATGCGCTAACCGTGTTACACCACGGGGTTATATTCTAACTATACTTCACCTTCACAAATATTGCTTTGAAAGTATTCCACAATCCATGCGTATATCGTATTTGCCTTCTTTGATCCATAAAACACTTTTGTGGACTTGAAATCTATATTAAAATCGCCTACCAAAACTATTTTACAATCTTCGCCAAGCATATTCTAACTATACTTCTCCCATATTGTAGGTAAATAAATTGTAGCGTTTGTCAGTTTCTAGCCAAATTTGGTAGATATCTCCAAGCTAAGCTCAGTTTTTGAGGACTTATTTTTTGGCGCCATAATTGGCGGTAAATCATCAAAATTGTAAAACGTGGTGACTTTCAGCATTTTATTCTCTCCCCAACCTCTCCTGCGCTTTCTGTCCCTTTTTCCCAATAAACTCCGCAGATTGCCGCTAAAGGCTTGAAGGTTCGCTCCACCGACCAAGCTGGCAAACCTGTGGCATTAAAAAAAAAAAAAAAAAAAAAAAGCATTTCTCTGTATAGGCTATAATGTATCATGTATGAGAAATATTTTTTGCAGCCCTATAAAAAAAACTTTAAGTCCTGCACACACCAAAATTAATACCGGCCGTCCGACGGTAGTCTTTAATATATGTACCATATGTGAGCTCAATCTAATGCGCCGTTTAGGAGCTAGCGCACTTTTAAGTACTTGTAAAAGCAAATGATGAAGGCATATGAAGGCATAAAACTGCTTAATCAGCGAGAAAATAGAAAAAGATGCCGGAATTCGAAGAAAGGAGAGACATGTCCTGTATTCTGCGAGAAACAACGAACTAATCCGCCAAACGGAGTGCGCGCGCTCCCTACTTCATTTACATTTTCTCGCACTCCCCTCAATAGTAAAGATACAATATCAGATAGAAAACTGAAAAATTAAAGAAAAATAAAGCGCCAAAATAAAGATGCTCATGCGTCATCTCGGAATTTGCATTGGAGCTATATAGCTCCTTAGAGACCCATGACTGGGAAGCTCCCAACGCAGTGGCGCACACAAAGGGGGGGGGGTCCAGGGGGGCCGGGCCCCCCCATCGGCTTTGATATTTTTTTTCGATTGATTATTATTCTATATCTATAGTAAATAAAACAATTCCAAAAAAATGTAGCAATAGTTTCAGTTCTAATAAATAAAAAAAGAAATTTTTTTCTCGTTTTCCTCAACTTTCAAAAACGAGCTGAAAGCGAACATAAAACACCACCTTGTTCTCAAAACTGAACAACTATTACTTTACTTCTTATTGTACTGTGTGGTGTATTCATAGGGAACTGGATGGGACGAGTTTTGATGAATTCCATCTAATGAAAACGAGCTCTTTCATCACTGATTTTTGACAATCTGGAACATCCCTAAAAGTTGGACCCCCCTCAGCCAAAAATCCTGTGTGCGCGCCTGTCCCAACGTGTGGCGATTTTTTAAGTTGGAAAGAAATGCGGGGTGGGGGCTTACTAAGCCGTTCTATCAATTTAGTGGATTCAGGAAAAACACGTTTCAAATTAATCTGTAGATAAGAGATAAACCGCCAAAATAAAGAAGGCGTTTATAACTGCCAACAATGAGGTTATAAATCACAATGTATTACTATGGAGAAACGTTTCACCTTCGCCGTTCCACCACGCCTGAACTGTTTGACTTTTATTTTTTATTTTTCTCTCTTGATGACACATCTACAGACCAAGACCTTTTTTTCGGACGCCTCAACCAAATTTTTACACCTAGCCGTTCTCCCAATTTAATGGATACAGTAAAAAACACGTTTCAAATTAATATATATATTCTCATTGTGCCTAATACTTGGCAGATTGTTGTATTTAGCTCTGTGAAATTTTTCATTTCGCCGAGATGGCAGCTATCCGAACTGCAACAAAACTGAGCTTTTCAATATTTTGAAAAACGTTATAACCGTTTGGGGACAGTTTGTGTATTCACCATCTACGGCGCTTTCTCATAATTTGACGACTTACATATAATTGATCATAATTTCGTATCAAGGCTGCCAATAAAACAATGATCCTTATTTTAATTAGCTTAAACTTCTATAAAGGCGTAATTGATGATGCGCTATAAAGGCGTAATTGATACTTTATCTTTCCAACTGGTTGCAAATATCCAGATTGCCACAAATTAAATTTCTCACTAAAGGTAGTTCTTAAAAATATGTATAACCGAATAACCGTGCATTCCATAATCGTAATTTGATTTTTTTTTTTTTTTACATTTTTAAGATAATGGGCTACATTTTGGTAAACATATGTTATAGATCTGCATTGTTTTCAGATATATACGGATGCCAAAATAGCTTTTTTGAAATCACTCCTCTTTCTTCAATTCAAAAGTAGTAATTATTAGTATGCGTTATGAAAGTGTTGCTTTTGTCGATGCGATTGTCTCAATTGATGATGGAACATCCGACATTATCAAATTGCTATTTTCAGAAGAAAACTACTAAATGAATACAGGTATTTATATTATTTCGTAAAAACGCATCATCTGAAATTTTAAACTCCTGTTATCCACGCAATAGCGATTTTAAAATTTATGAACTTTAAGAAATATATTTCGACTTTGATTCTTTCTCTTGCTTTTTAATTTCGTGCGATTTTTAATCTCGTGCTCTTCCTTGAGAAACTCGGTTATGACATTGATAGCTTTTTTGCAGGTTCAATTCAAACAATATATTTCTCATAGATTACGTTCTGAAGGCAACTATTGAAAAGTTAGTCTTATTTGCTTTAATCCGGTCGTCCTCTAATATAGACACTATGGCAGCGATCCACCTCCTGTGCCCAATGTTACTTCCCAGTTTGGGTATTTGAAAGCCGCGCTGGAATGCAAACTCTGCCTTTGGAACCTTAGAACATTAAGTCTTGTTTGCGCAAGTAACGATGGGCACAGAATAGAGATCTCAGCCTACACATCTTTGAAACGAAAAGGTAAAAGCAAATATTTAATGTACAGGGTGTCTACAGT
The DNA here is from genome assembly GCA_038373885.1 of Cheiracanthium punctorium. NCBI lineage: Eukaryota > Metazoa > Arthropoda > Arachnida > Araneae > Cheiracanthiidae > Cheiracanthium > Cheiracanthium punctorium. The sequence continues at coordinate 523,734 of JAWZYV010010269.1, forward strand.
TTAGTTGGGCAATTTCATAAGTTAAGAACTTCCGAAATTTTAAATGAAATTAACCAGTTTAAAGTCAGACTTGTAGTATTATGCCCTGTTTATTCTGTTACAGTTAAAACTGTTATGGTAACTATTTACCTGGACGTGCAACAGATTCCTTTAAACCAATCATCAAAATGCCAAGAATTTCATACTAAAATCAGAAAGGAGACCTCACTACACTACAGTTAATTTGATCCACGAAAACATTCTGACAAATCTGTGGCAAGAACCGATTTACTAACCCTTTGACGACAGCTGGCTGTGTCGCACAGCCAGCTGCGTCAAAAAAGGGTCTCTAGATCTGTGACACGCGATGAACGTTTCGATCGTCCGCGATCTTGCTGGTATTTAACTCGAGCGATGGCAACATCTGCCCTTTTTTCAGCATTGGGCCAATCTATCCAGCCGTTCTCACCTTCTTCCATTTTTCAGCAGATGTCAGTGCTGTTAAAAATAATCGTGACCATTTTTTGACGGGAAATGACGTGCTAAAAAGTAGAGCTATGTCACCCGCAACTATTTTTATAGAAATCAAATCTATTCTTCGTGGCTGGCAACAGTCAAAACGTCAGAGTTTGGTGTTCCCAGAGCGGGAACACTGCACGTTAAACGGTTAATGGGACATTTGCAGAGTAACGAAAGGAAGTCGCGCCGGACATTTGTAATAATTGTAAATTTGGGCCATATTTTACAACAAAATGTATTTTAATTTTTTTCCTGTAAATTACATTCAATAAATCATTCTCTTTTGCCCAGAGGCGGGGATAGGCGTGGGCGATGTGGAGGACGGCCTCGCGCTTCCAAGGGCCTCGCATCACGTAGTTTTTATGAAGGAACTTTGGCATGGTCTCGAACCTGAATATTTTTACTGAAGGGTTAGAAATTAGAATCGGAAAACTAGGTATTTGAAATATGATTTCACCATAGGAACATGTGAATGTTCCTCAGCACGAAAAATCATGAAGGTTGTCCTTCCTCTGGGAAATTTTGTCTGGTTACGGGCTTGTATCTCGGACATAGTTACTGTGTATGGGGGCAGTTCGAAGAAACAAAACCTGACTCACGGTTGTTGTACACAAATTAAAATAAACTTTGGACTCATAAAAAATTCAGAATGAGTCTACATAAGCTGCATTACACACTATAATAAATGAAAAACTGTGCCTTTTAGGAAACATTTAGAAAAAAATTCTTAGTCATGGAATTGTACAGCGAAATTTTCAAAAAGTGGCGCATTTTTCAAAATGTTCGATATTTAGTAGTAGTTTAATTCAGCAATCTCAATCTGACATTCAAGGAAAATAGTGCATTTTTGATTAAAAATTAGTAGGCTTCAGTTTTTAATACCACATGAGTAATTTAAAAAATCTACTGGTGCCCCCTCCGCCTACCATATTAAAAAAAAAGACTGCTACCTCTTTTTTAAAGTACTTTAAACTTAAATTTTGTTTTACTTTTATTTCTCTTCTGAGAGTTATTTTGAGTAACATTGTCAATCACGTAAAAGGCATAGTAAATGAGAAAGGATTGATGAACAACGTCATTTCATAATTTTACAAGTTAATAATGTAAGACCTTTTAAAGAGTTGCAAGAGTTTTAAAAATGACTATACCAAAATTAAAGAGAGCAAAAATGAAATTAAATAAGGCGATGGAAAAATAAATAATTAAATAAATCTATTTTAAAATTATATTTAAAGCACTCACTCTTGTTTCTTAATTAGGATTTCGCAGACCTAACCGGAGCAATGTCCTGTGTCCCAAGATAGAAGCACGCGCGAGTGAGGAGGAAAATATATATCTATTTTATAGTTAAAATTTTCATTAAAAAATAAAAACTTCACTAATTATTTTTAAATTTTCATTTCTCAAGGTGAAGAATATGGCTTTACATGCAGGGGGATTCCGAACTATTATAAGAACATGTAAGGGAACCAGGCGCGTAGCCAGGAAAATTTTTTTTGGGGGGGGATATGAACTTATATGTGCATAAATAGACGGAATTTCATCACTAATCCAAAAATTTCGGGGGGGGGATATATCCCGATATCCCCCCTGGCTACGCCCCTGAAGGGAACTAAGATGGACTTAGACGGAACGAAGATGGTTCAAAGTCTCATAACAAAGTCGTTTTCACGTTAAGGCAGCGTTCCTCAACCTGTGGGGGCGCAGATCGTTTGCAGCGGGGGGCGAGAAAAACCAAAGAACAATTAATAATGCATGTTTTTAAAAAATCCTCTTATTTATTCTCATTTTTACTCAAAAATATATCCATTTTCGCTTAAAATGTTCATTCAAACTTTACTGATAACATTATTTTGTAGAAAGTTCGACTCAATGTTCATTGTTAAAGATTAAAAAACTGAATGTATGCTGAAAAATGTGAGGGGAGGGGCGCAAAGGTAAAAGGTTGAGAACCGCTGCGTTAAGGTGACCATACGTCCTCAATTTTCGGGGATAGTCTCCAATTTCTGAGCTTTTTGCAATTTTGCCCCAAAATATAAAAAAGCAATTGGGGTCAATATTTAATTATTACATTATTTTTTATTTAAATTACTGTTAATTATTTCATTAATTATAAAATGTCCTCAATTTTGTTTCAAATTTGGGGACATGCCCTCAATTTTACGTTCAAAAATATGGTCACCTTATTTTCACGTACCTGCTTAATATTCAGTTTGGAATAATAGTGAACTTCCCGATTATGGTTCGTCAGAAACTAATGTATCTTCCACAGAAAGCACTTGACTTAAACTGATTAGTAACAGGATTGATTATTGAAGCATGGATTCCATATTGATAACACGATTAATTATTCAAGCACGGATGCACATTGATTACAGGATTGATAATTAATGTTACTATTAACTTTATTTAAAATCAACGAATAAGTCAACACAACTTTATCAGCGCTTTTTTTAATTTAATATAACAAAAAAGAGTTACAAACAGCTTTTCAAATGAACACCTCTCCCCCCCCCCTTAAAATTGCTACTTAAAATAGTAGGGTGGGGGATCTCGCAAAACTCACCTTGCCCATTGCTAATTTTTGTGTTACCCCGCCACTGTTTTTGCACAACTAGTTTGTAGACACCCTGTGTTTTTTTAATAAATATTGGCCGAGTACACGGTCAGTCCTCGGATTCTTTTAGACACCCTAGTAGCATAACTAGCTTTAAAAAAAGTTCACGTTTTTTTACGTTCAAAAGACGCGTTTTGAACGTATTTTCAACTAGTTGTGCTACTAGGGAGTAAAGTCCATGCCTCTAGTTACCACGGTCGCGATACGCACTGCATTTGTGGGGTTTTACTAATGCCAGTTTTCTCTACCTACCATGTTCAGTCAGTCGCATAACTCCATTTTCCAGAGGCATAATCGGACATCGGTTAATGTCTTAAAAACTCCTTTCTCTCCAAACAAGAAAATAAGAAAAAAAAAAAAAAAAGAATGTTCTCATTCTATTTTCCTTTCAGCCCTTGTCGACCGTTTTCCATTTTGAATGCGTCGTTTCCGTTTTCAAGGTTAGGCGGACTCGATAAGCACCGTGTGGTATGGTGTTGTATCTCTTTCTCGAGTCGTTAGACAAAAATGGCGGGAAAAGTTACTACTACGCAAAGAAGAAAAAAAAAAATTTACTGCCAGACTCCGGCCTTGCAGACGGCCATTCACCATAAGCGCTCCTTTTTCTTGGCCAAGGTCACCTTTTAGCTGCGAATAAAGTATCCGCGCCAAACACTTTGCCAAATCTTTCGCCAATGGAGGAGTTGCATTCCTTGTTTGAAAAAAAAGATTGGAAGAGGTAGAGCAGTTTCCGTAAATAACAGCATCTTCAGACGGTCAGCGACTTCCCCGCACGGAATACAACCCGATCGGAATTTAACCCTTCTTGGGGGAAAGGCCAAAAATGTATATAAATTGTTTTCACTGAGCATGCAGTTCAAGAAGTTGTGCGTCAGAGAGGGAGTGGTTATCGAATTTGACCTTTCTGAGCCAGGGTTTAACCTGTTCACTCTCATCGTTGAAAAAAAAAATGCCAAAGGGCAGTGATCCTTTTGCGTTTAGCATTATTTTTCCAACATGGGGCTTTAAACGCTTCTTTCCCTTCGAAAAAAAAAAAAGAAATGCAATGGGATTTTTGTTAGCGATATGATAAGTAATGTATATCGATAAGATATCTTGCCCATGACTAACTTGCGTGCTTGGATTAATCCTCGCATCAATTGTTTGGTGACTAAGGCCGTTAGTGTTCTGATCCGATAAACAAGTCCAGAAAGAAATAAAAATTACCGGGACTACATTAATATTACTAAAATGTTTTTCGGTGTTATGGGATTCTCGTTTAACCGCCTAGATTGCTGTCGAACGTTCTGTACAATCCAGTTTGTACAAATTCATTGTGTTTTATAAAAATTTTCAGAGTTGATTCAAGAGAAAATTTCATGGTCAATATCACGTCAGGTGCAAGATTAATTCATTTTAAGTGCAATCTTCTGAAAACCTCGACTAGCCTTTATCGTCCTCCCCCACAAAGAGTCAAAGAGAATAAGGAAATTTATATAGATTCTAAAGCTAAATGAATCCGATAAAGAGTGAAGCTGAGTAGAGAAGTAGTCTGTTTTATAACGGTAAATTTATCAGAGTTAAAAGCTTGTGACAAATTCCAATCTTTACTGCAGTCAGTGCAATTTTGGACTCGTACCCAATTTTAGAAAGTTATTCGTTTACCTCCAAAAATCGCACGGAAGCGTTTTCAGAGTCTTTCAATCACAATTCGAAAACGATCAACTGTCAGAAGAAGCTTTTGTCTTAAGTATGGCAAATGTTCGGGCGAACTGGAAGCAAGGGCGGCTCCAGACTGAATTCTCGGAGGGGGGCCATCGAACTTTTTACTTTCTTATGAGGAACTTTTTACTTTTACTTTCTTTACTCTCTTGAGGTCTTTACTTACTTATAAATTGTTTAAAATGCAATTGAACGTGTGAAATCGTGAAATATGCGAATCTAAAGTTGTAAAACAAAATTTCGGAGGGGGCCATGGCCCCTATGGCCCCCTCACTGGAGCCGCCCTTGACTGAAAGGACAGACTTCGCCATTATCAGACTTGTTTGTGAAAGTAGGAGCCTCTTTCCGGTCTTTATCAATCATGAGTCTAGATTCTGAAACAAATTCGGGTTGGTTGCTTCCTATGGTGGAATCAAGTTTGCAGGAAGACATGTTGAAAATGGCAAAGTTCTTTCTAGAGTGATACTGTCAAAAAAATACAGCTTCTAGTTCTAATCTAACAGGGTTAATGAAGTTTTTGAAAGCAACATGGAAAAGGAAGATTTTGGAAATGACTAATTCGTTCCGTTAAAGAACTTTTAGCTCCTGTTCTGGGTCGTTCCTCCTTGAACTTGAAGAACTCAGTACTGTCCTTTTGTGATGTTGAGACCACGGGCCTCGGTAAACAGCAAACTACTTACTTATGTCAGTGATGCATCAGATTAATTTGGGCTACTTACACAAATGATGTTCCTATAGGATTAACTACAGAAATTGACGTGCCCGATATCGACAAAATTGACAGCAAGTTGGAACTACGACATCAGTACTAAAAAAAAAAAACTTTGTGAAGAGTTAAGTGCTTCATTCTGGCGAGAATACCTTGACAGAAAACTTATCAAGGTACTCTTGACGGAGTTAACTTGACTAGCCGAAGCCATCGAAGCAACACTAAGGAGATCTAGTGCTTTTAAGTCTCAAAAAGCAAAAGCGACTCAAATAGCCGAGGGTATTGGGCATATGGGAGTATACAAATCTTTCTGCATTTGGATGTATATATATATATATATATATATATATATATACAGGGTGACCCAAAAACACTGACCTGGGCTTTTATTCCTTAAATCTTGATCATAGACATATACAATAAATTACAGAGTGACTTCAAAAAGGTGTAGAATTTTATGGCATTCATTAAAATTTCCAGGATCTGAATAAATACAAAAATTTAATTTTTTTACGGTCCTCACACAAAAAGATTCCCAGTTAGTAAAATGTTCCCTATGCATTAATGAGGTGATGTGCAAAGTTTCATCCTAAAAAGTGTAGGCGATATTAAAATAAATATATCCTGACTTAAACCGTTTTTCAATAACTCCCGAACTAGAAAAATTACGTCAAATGATCGAGTTTCAGGGGTTTTACACAAATCACGAAGGAAAACAATAATTTCTTAAATACATAATATTTCTGCTATTATTAGTACTGTGTAGCTCCCTTACCAACTTTGTCTGAACATATCTCTGAGCATTTTTAGCATGAAAGGCTGGAACTTTGTTCATCTTCTAATTAATGTGTGTGGCACATTTTACAAATTAAGATTTTTTTTCTGTACAGGCGTTCTATATAAATTAAAAATTTGTATCTATTTAGATTCCATCTCCTGCAAATTTTGATCGAAATTATGTACCTTTTTTTACGTAACTTTCTTGCTTTTGTTGTTGTAACTAACGCTCTCTGGCAATCGCGGAGCGGGGCCAAATCCCCCATATAAGGCGACGATGGGCGGAAGAGGACGGCTTCCATTTTAATAAGCCCCAGTGGGAGGAAGCCTGAGTTCGTCTGTTGTCCCCTGATTTTGATCCAATTCCATATGAGGGACCCACCACCTGAAATTGGCACCCCCAGAGATATTGTTTAAATATGGAGGACATTAGAGCGACGACGAATTTTACGCCCACTAGCTCCTATTACGGTCCCACAGCGGTCCAGCCGAGAGAGGAGTTCACCCTCCCAAGCACTGGCCAAGCCGGATGCTGCTTCACTTTACGTGTTCTTACGGAAACGGAGTTTACTGACCAGGCCACTGCGGGACACGTAACATTGAAAGTTATTCTACAATTAGCATTTAATGAATAAAAGTCTACGTCAGTGTTTCTGTCACACCCAATGTATAAATTCATACAGTGAAACCTGCTATAATGGCCACCTCCGAATAACACAGAAGCCTCCAACTCCAAAGACCGGACACATATCAGAGGTTCCGAACATGCTTCTTAGGATTAACTTTAGAACTAATCTCTGGACAGCGAATTCCGAACAGCGGACACCCATCGGTATCACGAAAATGGGCTTTTCAATTTTATTTCAATCCATAAATTCACCATTGTAAAGTTTATTTGCCATACCACAAAATAAAAATACTGCTAATACCCAGTGCCTCAACTATAGCTAGAGCTAGAGGGGGGCAAGGGGGGGGGGCTTCTGTCCTCGGGCGCAGCACCTAAGAGGCGCCAAATTGTATACAAACCTCCATTGCATTTTGATAAATAAGAAAGGGCGCAAAATCTTCAGTTGTTCCCGGGTTGTTGAAACCCTAGCTATGCCCCTCCGGAATACAGCTATATAGTACACAGACAGGGATTTGCAACTGGCTTTTAGACTTTCCTTTCCCTTAGGGGTTCTCCGAGGGAGACTGTCGGGAAAGTACTCTCGCCTCAGTCTACGAATATAATTTGGTTGGAATTGGAATGCAACAGACCTTTAACATGTTCCCGTGTTCGGAATACTCCTTCGGGTGTTCCAAATAATTCAATGATGCTTCATTCAGACTTCAATGGGTGCTTCAATGGATCAGACTTCCTTCCTCTTACGGTTCTCCAGTAACAACTGCCGGGGAGGTACTCTCGCCTCAATGTACGATTGGGACTTTGCTAAAATTAGAATATAACAGACCTTTAACATGTCCATGTGTTCGGAATACTCCTTGTGGTGTTCCAAATAATTCAATGGTGCACAACTGCTCAGACAAGGATCTACAACTATCGCTTTCAGACTTCTTTCCGCTTACGGTTCTCCCGGTGAAAACTGTCGGGTAGGTATTCTCGCCTCAGTCTACGACTGGGACTTTGTTGGTATAGAATGAAACTTAAAAATGTTCCCGTGTTCAGAATACTCGTTCAGATGTCCCGATTAAGTATTCCGTGGAATACAGCTACAAACAGACGGATAAACAATTCGCTTTTAGACTTTTCTTACCCTCACGGTTCTGCCAAAGTGAGAACTGTCGGGAAGGTATACTCTCGCCTCAGTCTATGTAAGGAACTTGGAATGGAAGTGCAACAGGCAACTAATGAATGTTCCAGTGTTCGGAATACGTCCAAAAATATCAGTTTTCGTGTTCCGTTTTCATCTACAACGTTTCATTGCCTGTGCATACGCTTCCCGATCCGATGCGTTTCAATGGAAATTTGGTTTTCTTTGTAACCAGTATCACTGAGTCTTCAACCAAATACCATTGCTTTCGTGTTCCGTTTCCATGTATCACCTTTCATTTTCTGTGAAACGGCTTCCTCGATCGGATGCGTTTCTTAGAAATTTGGATTTCATTGTACAAATATCACTGTTTCCGTGTTCCACCAATATCTGCTTTCATGTTCTACCAATATCACCGTTTTTGTGTTCCACCAATATCACTGGTTTCGTGGTCCGTTCTCAGTGATCCCGTTTTATTGCCTGTGAGACAGCTTTCTTGGTTATTTTCTCTGTAACCAACATTACCGTTTCCGTGTTCGACAAATATCTGTTTTATTGTTCCGTTCTCATACATCTGGTTTCATTGTGAAACAGCTTTATCGTTCACTGTTTTCGCGTCCCACCAATAGGTTTTGTATTCCGTTTACCCAAACCACGTTTCATAGCCTGTGAAACAGCTTTCAACTGTCAGATGCATTTGAATGCATAGTAGGCTCTTATCTCTGTAACCAAAAGAACTGTTTCCGTGTTCAACCAATATCACTGTTCTCGTGTTCCCTTTTCATTAACAATATTTCATTGCCTCTAAGCTTTTTCCATCGGATGTGTTTGAATGATCACTTGGTTCTTTTCTCTGTAACCTATATAAATGTTTCTATGTTCTACCAAAATCATATAGCTCTGGGATTCTGAATTGTCTTGAAACCTATCCCTCCTGGAAGTTTGTCCTTTTAATACTGAATTACCCTGTACACGCTTTATTCTTTTTTAAGTCGATGAAATCAGCAGTTCTCAATGTCATAGGAGTTACACGTGTATCCGAAGTTTCAACTGGATCGGACGACTCGTAAAACTCGTACACCAACTTTTAGCTAAACCGACACTCACAGACCAAATTATTAAAACGCTTTAAAAAAAATGTTAAATGATCGCATTATCTTAACAACGTTCACAGTTGGCACACAGGAACACGGTGTATTTAAAAAATAAAAGGCCAAATTCAATCAGATGCGATAAATGATCGTTCCAATGGGTAACACAGGTTGAAAGTTGAAACACAGGAACACTTAAAAAATTAGGCATATCCTACCTCATTAAAGTGCGAAGGGATTGGTCCCTGTACTTCAGATTCTAAAAGCTCTCCCACACACAACCAGGTACTATAGTCCACCCTTCGATTCCGGTATCACTCTTACACAATACAAGCACCACCAGTGTTACGATCTGGATGTCGTCGGCCCTTGCACTCATCCCAGTCTAGTACAGAATCTGCAGAGTTCACGGACCGATTGATGGTTATCACGGACCGGAAATCAGATTGATACTTGCCCCACAAGCAAGCACATCCCCGAATGTTTGATCTCTGCAGCATGTATTAGCCTCAGAGATGAGCCAGCTGTCCCAGTAGTAGGGCATGATGCAAGGACCCAGAACAGTTTTAACGAGCCGCTCTCGGCTGCATATGATATACCTTTCTCATAATAGGTGAAAGTATGTCCACCTTCAAATACCTTGAAACAAACATCGACGGTAACTATACCGGTAATTCTGGCTGGCTACTGGCCGCATCGGATGTTCAATTTCTGTCAACCGAGCTTTATAATCGACAACTTTCCGGCCATCTGCGGATAAGGGGTGGTAAAGGGGCGTAACATATTTTATAGTCGCTCCATCTGTGACGTCCCTTGATAAATTCCAGTGTCCTAGATGGCAAAAACTTTTAACAGTTCTTGATTGAGGAAGGTGTCGGCAGGCATCTGCGCCTCTAAAGTCACCATTTGGTGGATATCTGCATCAGTCCACCTGACCTTAACATGATCATGTTTAAGAGCTGTTTAAGCTTCAAGAGGGAAAGCAGCCGCTCCTACTTCTATGTATACTTAAAAGACAGTAGCAAAGTACATGGGACAACCAGGGTCCTGACACGGGCAGGGCCGTTGGTAAGACTCTTTTAGGGAGGTGGGGAGATCTCAAGAAACTGCCAAGTCAAATCTCGGTACTTACGAACTTACTTATTTTTTTATCAAATATAAAACCAACTTTTTACTTTTGCCAATTAAGTTTGTATAATTTTGTCAAGTGTACAGAAATAGAAAGTAAATTATAGTTTTGTTATTTTTTTTAAAACCAATTTTGCCAACTAGGTATTTAATTTTGCCAAGTTTAACAGAATTTGCGAGTGCTAGGGGGTGGGGGGGGGCTTGGAAGCACAACTGAACAAAATCAAGGATCTAAGACTCACTTTTAGATTTATCTCTCTGAAGCAAGCCTGTAGTTCTTTTGTAACTTGAATGGGTAAGAGTGCCCCGTGATGAATGTACAGGTATATCCCGGGATCAGTGTTGGCTTAGTGTGCACAGTGACTCAGTGTTGGCTTAGTCTGCTCACGCGTGTTTTGTGCATGTGTATGTTTTATTTCTTAACGGTGATAGGTTTTTGGACTTGTCTACTTATTTCAAATACTCTAAAAATTAAATCCGGATGTCCAAAGATTTTCAAGATAAGAATTTGAAGACAGATGAAGGTTTTTGGACTTGTCTACTTATTTCAAATACTCTAAAAATTAAATCCAGATGTTCAAAGATTTTCAAGATAAGAATTTGAAGACAGATGAAATGGTTACGAAACTGTTCCCACCACATTGGCTTTAAAATAAAGTGAAAGTCCTCTGCCAAAGGCACCCATCCTTCTAGGCAGATACCTCTCTTGTAGGTTTGCCTTAACAGGATACAATAACAATAACAAAGTAACGTGTTTAAATTTAAATTCTTGAAGCTGGCGCAAGTTTGCAATAGAAACATCTATAATAAAGTAATACAAATAGCATAGCCTGTTATAGAGCACAGAAAAATATTTCAGTTTATTAATTTTTACAGCGAGAGGAGAGGTTTATGGTGGGTAGTCACATTGAACGTTTATAGTTTTATAAACTTTTAAAATACTATTGTTCGTTTAATTTCCTAATTTCAAAAAAAAAAAAAATCTTTAGTTAGTTGTAAATTCTTTAGTTTTGTAATCGTTAGTCCTTCAAAGTTGGGTATTATTTTGTATTGTGTATTGTGCATAAGGCAAATATACACGTGGGGCATTTGCTAAGGGGGATGCCTTGTTAGGATAACTTTTTAAGTGGATCCAATGCGGGTATTATTTTAAGTGGATCCCTTGAGTCTATGCTTATGCATATGTGTGTGCGCATGTGTACTTGATGGGCGTTGTTGTTGTTGTGGGATTAAGGCGAATTATCTACACAAGGGATCTAGACATAGATGTGGGGCATCCTCCGTGGGGATCTTCCAAAGGGGTCCTAACCCGTATTTACGCTACGTTTCGGAGGAAACCACGGAAAACTCCGAACGATTAGATCAGTGGAAGCGACCTGGGTTTGAACCAGGAACCTTCAGTCTCTTCAGAGCGCTAATGCGCTCGGCCACTGGTCGGGCTGTACTTGATGGAAGATGGCAAGTATTTTACAACCCTGGATTACATAATTCTATACAATAAACGATACCTAAAAGAAAAAAAAACCCATTTCATTTCATGAAACCGAAAACGAAATCAAATATTTTATTTATTTCTTTTTTATGAAAATCTCCTTATCATCAGCACTAAGTGACGTTAAATGGTCCAGGTAACCTCCAAAACTTTAAATGGTGCCGATGTCTGTCTGACTATCTCGGCTTGCTAAAAGTGTTGTCTGACTCACTGACAGGGAAACATCCCAGCCTTCTAATTGGAGCATGTAGAGGACAGGATGAGAGGGATAAAGTTCCATTCTTGCTGGAACTCCCAAGAAAAAAATCTTAATGTGTAGAATAGAAGAAAAAAATCACTGTAGCTCTTTCAAAAAATAAAAGAAAAAGAAAAAAACGGGACGGTTTAGTTTTGTCACTTAATAACAGTCACGCCTGCCCATTACAGACGTGTTCTGACTTATTTCCGGTGCTCTGAAGATACCAGAATGAGCCAGACACGTTATTCTGGCTTGTGAAAATCTTAAAAAATTGTTTGACTCGTGTAATTTTTAGAAATATTGTTCCAATTCGGGTTTCCTAAAAATATTCATGGTAAATTGAGTTTTATATTAACATTTCATTCCCTTTTTTTAAGATTATTATCAGGTTGTAACGAAAGTTTTCCGCCATTTCTGCCTGAAAAACTAACTTCTAACTCCTTAGATACCTGTTTTTGAACTTTCGGTACCAAACCTGTACCGTGTCACATGATGCAACAATAGTACTTAAAGCTGTACTCATAATTCGTTGATATTCTGTAGCTGACTTTTTGAAACAGAACTGGAAGTAAATGATGGTTCTAATCCTCTAGAGTGATAGTTCCATTTGAGACACCTTGTTCTTAATGATAAGTATATTTTTTACAGATTTCACAACACAGTGTCATAAAGCAAGTCACTTTCTTTCAAATGTCAAAAATCATTTGACAAAATATGAGCAAATACGCTAACGCGAACTGTGTGCTTCCGATGTTTGCGGTGGCGGGAAACTTTCGTTCACCTAATATATTGAGTACAACCTAACCCTTTTCGTACAGCCTAATATATTGAGTTACATTTTGCTGGGCTATCAATTTTAGCCCCTTAACTACCCGGAACGTATATATACGCTTTGCGCTGTGGATGCTTTAACTGTTCCGGGCGTATGTAATACATATACATATATATATAACATTAGAAATCAAAAGCCCGCTAAAATCCCACATTTCTAGAACTACGCAGTTTTAATTCAGTTGGAACAAAGGAATTCGCTTTCAAAAACTGCTATTACCCAGACAGCACAGCAAACTTGCATCAAACTTGCAGCAAGCTTGATTTATCAAGTCAATAAGCTTGAATTAAGCTTGAAAATTCCAATCGTGTAAGCTTGATGCAAGCTTGAATCAAGTGTTCTAGTTTACACTTGCCCAGCTTGCATTAAAGCTTGACATTTCCAGCTTGAATCAAGCTTGACATTTCAAGCTTAATTTCAAGCTTAAAAATTTTTCCAAAAAAAAATATTTTTAAATACACGGGGCGCCCGCTGGCTAACGCGCCCCACATAATTTATTTTTCCGCGCATTTTCCCCCTCTGCGCTGAAATTTCAATTTAATTTAATCTGTTTCCATCGAGTGTTCGTCGCTCGGATAGAACCCGGGCCCTTTGGATTCGTAGTCGAGCACGCTATCCATTCCGCCACCGTAGCCTTGTGCAGCTATGACTAAAGTTTGAAGTGACTTACCACGCTGTTTTCTCGCCAAATTGATAAGTGGGCGATGTGTTATTTGTTTCTTTTATTTTTCCATGGGATGCATCAGAATTAAAATAATGCATCAAAATAAATTAAAATCAAAATTAAAATAAAAAAACACGTTTTAAAACTTTCAGTACCGCAACACTCATGAAGCAATACTGCTGGCCAAAATCGAGACAAACGACTGATTTTGAAATCAATTTCGTAGTATAATTGTATTTTATTTTGAAGAATTTCCATATTTGGAAATATAGAATGGGTTTTCCTTAACACAAATTTTGTGTTAAGTAATCTGAAATGAAAGAAACAGATAGTTAAACGTTACTCCGAAATGCTATATCACAGTTGCTAACATGTATGGAATACAAACACTTTAGTCATTTTTGTAAATATTTCTTAAAATAACAAATAATTGAAAAATTTTGCTATTTTTTAACGCTAAAAATTCTCTTTACAAATGTGGTTATTTTCCTACATATTGGTATGCTATATTGATATAGAGCATTTCGAAGAATTAAAAATAAGTTAAAATTAATTTATACAAATGTAAATTTGAATTATTTTCATTGTTCATACTTTATAATTAAAAAAATTATTTAATTCTGAATTTTTTTTATCCTTTGTAATTTTATTTTAAAATTACAAAAGTGTAAGATGTAAGATTTTTGGGCCCTAAAATCTGTAGGCCCTGGGCAGTTGCCCCGTTTGCCCTGCCGGTAATATGGCACTGGTAATATAAAATAAAACACATCTTTTACGAACTTTTAGCAAATATTAGGACGCTAGACAATTAATGTCCATTCTCTTTCACAGATGGCGCCATCAACGCTCCTTTAAAAAGGAAAAATCACGCGAGTATCAATTTTCAAGCTTAAATCAAGCTGTATTTAAACTTGACAATTCAACTTGACTCCTGCAAGCTTGCTGCCAGCTTAGAATGAGTTGAACTGTCAAGCTTGCATTAGTGCGTCAAATTCAAAGAAATGTCAAACTTGATTTAAGCTTATGTGCTGTCTGGGTACTACACGGTCCCTTGCAATTCCTTTGTGATTTTGTAGTCAGTCCCCGCGTTCAGTCACTCTGGCGTCTTAAAAGCATAACAAACCTTGAAAAACCGCTGCCCAGATTTTGGATCGGCCAATAATTGCAGAGCGTGCATGGATCATGTGCCACGACCTCAAAAGTTAATAAAAGGGGCTGATGCAGCCCGAAAGTGACTTCTTCTCGTGATCGAAACTGCCAAGTAAATATGTATCGAATCACCCAATAAAATAATGTAATGGCAGTTCGACTCATTCTTTCCCTGACAGCCATAGCGGCCCAAGGATTATCACAGCTCGCTCCAGCGTTTGCCGGCCAGGATACCACAGTAACGGCTCTAATCCAGAGTCCCCAGCAGCCTCGTCAACGCCGAGAATGGGTCTCAAACAGCCTCGGGTCCTTCGGCCCACGACTACAACCTTCCCGTAGCCGTTTAATGCTACATATATATATATATATATATATATATATATATATATATATATATATATATATATATATATATATATATATATATATATATATATACATGCCTTTCTAATATAATTTCCTCAGTAATTTGTTGCTAGTAGTATAAATACTCTCAAATTTTTGGCATGCAATAACTTTAATAGAGATTCGCCCAAAATGTGCCCACTTCCAAAAGCGGATCCAGGGGAGGGGCTATTGGGCTTCAGCCCTCCCCTCCCCCCCCCAAAAAAAAATGCTAGTGAGTAACACGTTGCTTTATTGTACATTTCTAATAGATAAAAATCTTTCTTTAGAACTTAGACCCTCTCAATATATATATATATATATATATATATATATGTTGGTTTAGAATAAAATTTTGCTTTACTGTACATTTTTTAAAAGTGAAATAAGCTTTTTTCAAAATTTAGCCCCAATTTAAAAATGTCTATCCGCCACTGCACATTTCTCTGAATCGGGGAGAGGGATTTTCTGAAGTCTCAGTTAAGGCGTTAAAGCTCTGTCAAAAAAAAAAAAAAAAAAGAAGAATTAGCTTTTTAAAATGTATAATTGCTGTGATTAACATTTAAAATAAACAACTGAAAATGCCACTTCTAACTGTAAGATTTTCAAGTATTTGGATTAGTGTAGCTTAGCACAAATTCCTCGTTTCATTAGAACACTAAAGTAGGATTAATGTCTACAGTCACCTTAAAAAAAAAAATATAAGTAATAAAACTAAAATACGAAAAAAACAAAACAAAACACATCTTGGGAACAGCAGTTTATCTAGAATTAACACAGAGAAAAGATTAATTTGTTCTTTTTTATGATCTACGGTTTCAGATGCTCCAGTCATCATAACCTTGACTACAGCTACAGACCTCCTTTGTTATAAGGATTTAACATCTGCTTCTACAAATTTTATATCCTGGAAAAGCTGGTTTATAATGATCGAGAAAGATGTCTGCGACCATGCGGGATGCAGAAGAAATCTTTGCAAAACCGATATTTTTAAAATTTGCTGTTTGAAAAATTTTCTCCTTTGAATCCCTCTGGAAAACACAATATAATGAATGTTCATTAATAAATCATTTAGAAAAGACAATAATGATTAAAAAATGCATATTAAAAAGAACTCTGTAATAGTAATGTGGTGATAGTCTTGAACATTTCCTTAGAATTCATTCTAAAATTCCTTCTTAAAATATTGGATATGTAAAAAAACACTGACCTTTTAATTATAAACATCGTTTAAAAAATGTGGAATATGTAAGAGAACATTGATCTTTTAATGAGAAGAATCCTTAAAAAAAATATTGAATAAGGCAGAATTTATCAAACTTTTCCAATGAAGGAGAACTTTTAAGGGTATTTGAAATTTGGCAGAGAACCTTGAACAGTTTAAATCCAAGTATATGGTGTCATAGGCAGCGATATATGTTTCGTGTAGCCTTTGCACCCTAAACAAGAAGAGTTTGAGAAACTCAGTTAAAAAATCTTTGAGTTTTTACTGGATGTTGTTTCGTTGAAATTTATAATTATATAATTATAGGATTTTGAAAATCAAAGAAGAATTTTAGGTTTCCTCTTTGGACTGTTGATCACAGTTGTGTATATCATAAAAAAAGCACTGAACAATGTGGATAAAATATGAATACATACAGGGTATCCCAAAAAGTGGTAACACACTTTAATTATCTATTAGAGATAACTGGGCAATGCAAAATCAAATAATGTTCAAAATAAGATAGGGAAAGAGACAACGTTATAATGAAATTCCTATCTTTAATTTTTAAAAGGTTAAACTTTTTAAAATTTGTATATAACCCCCCTACAAAAAAAAAATCCCAATCAATAAAATGTACCCCATACGTTAATGAGGTTATTTTCGAAATTTCAGCCTTTCACCATAAACGTCTCAGTTTTTATTAAACGTGAAAAAAGATGGTCAGGGGGCTATACATAAATTTTCAATGTAAACGTGTATTGCTAAAGTTCCAAAAATTATTTTCTTTCGAAATTTCTGAGCGACCCCTGAAACGATCATCAGACCTGATTCCTTTTGAGATCCGATAAAAAGTGGTTAAGTGAGTATATATCAGGTTGTAACGAAAGTTTTCCGCCATATCTGCCTGAAATACTAACTTCTAACTCCTTAGATAACTGTTTTTGAACTTTCGGTACCAAACCTGCACAGTGTCACATGATACAACAATAGTACTTAAAGCTGTACTCATAATTCGTTGATATTCTGTAGCTGACTTTTTGCAGCACAAGTGGAAGTAAATGATGGTTCTAATCCTCTAGAGTGATAGTTCTATTTGAGACACCTTATACTTAATGATAACTATATTTTCTACAGATTTCACAACACAGTGTTATAAAGTAAACCTCTTTCTTTCAAATGCCAAAAATCGTTTGACAAAATATGAGCAAATACGCCAACGAGAACTGTGTGCTGACGAAGTTTGCGGTGGCGGGAAACTTTCGTTACAACCTAATATTTATCTTCATACACTATCTGGCCAAAAGTATCCGGACTCCCCCTAAAAAAGTGGTTTTGGTGGGTGACGCAATTTGATGCGTAATCGAAAGCTATAAAAGTGTTGGTAGTGGTTTGTCAGGTTGTATGTATGCGTCTGTGAAGCAACGAGTAGGAACTTAGTGAGTTCGATCGTGGCAGTATAGTGGGATGCCACTTTTGTGGGGATGGATATTCTACAGAAGCCTAAATCCTAGGGAATGCAATCCCAATCCCGCGGGAACGGGATCCTGCGGGATCCCGCACAAATGTTTGCGGGACTAGTCCCGCGGGATTACGATCCTAATCCCGCGGGATTGACACGGAGGAAAAAAAAATATTTTTATTACAATTTCACGCTGCTTTCCGAATCAATAGACCGAAAAGTTTTACATATCTATGTCTCTTATCTAACAATAAATGAATCCATGATTACAAATTTTAATTCAAAGTTTTATTTTTTTAAATTATTTTTTAATGGGAGTCTGGATCGACTATCTAAATCTAAGCATTGTAATCTAAATTTTTCGTAAAATTCCCATCCTCCAAATGAACTGAAATATTTCATACTCTTTTATCTCTTAGCGAAAAGTCACGAATTAATTATAAAATGTTTTCATTTTAGTTCTTAAATTTTTTATATAATCCACACTTTTAATTATTTTACTAAAATTAAATCTAGACTAGGAAATGATTCATTGGATTTGTTCGATTTTGTCCATTCTTTTTTAATCAACTAAGAAAATAACGTAAATATGTGAACACATCTATAAACTGTATATTTCTGTAAATTCCTCATTTTTTAGCAACTAACATAAGACATAGCTTAATATATTATTCTGAAAATCATGGTTATATTTTCATATTTCTGTAAGTTATTGTATTAATTATCTCATAAGATTAATTATTATTATTAAATTTAAACTTCATGGTGCTTAAAATCTTACTTTTTCCACTTTTCTCTGTTGAAATGAAGTCCTAGCTAAGTGAAATGTCAATCCCGCCGGATCCCGCAATCCCGCGGGAACGATGAATCTCAATCCCGAAATCCCGCAGGACGAAAAACAGTGCGGGATTGCATTCCCTACTAAATCCACTGTGAGTGATGTAATTGTGAAGTGGAAACGTCGAGGTAGTGAAACTGCAGAAAAACGGTAGTAGGCCGAAAAAACTTAGTGAATGCAGCCGCAGAACTCTGAAAAGGGTAGTGAAAAACAATCGCAAGTCCTCGTTGGTGGAAACATCTCAGGCGTTCCAGAGTTCACTAGGCGTTAGTTTTAGCAGCAGGACTGTTCGTCGAGAGTTAAAAAACTTGGGATTCCATGGTCGTGCAGCCGCTCACAAGCCGAACATCACTCCACAGAATGCGAAACATCGATTGCAGTGGTGCAGAGATCAACGTCATTGGACTGTGGACATGTGAAAAACTGTTCTTTGGAGTCTTTGGTTCTTTGGAGTCTGTGGACATGTGAAAAACTGTTCTTTGGAGAATCTTGCTTCACAGTCTGGCAGTCAGAGGGACGCAAATGAGTTTGGCGGATTCCCTGCGAACGTTTTTTGCGTGATTGAATTGTGCCGACTGTTAAGTTTGGTGGTGGCAGTATAATGGTGGGGGGCGTTTTTCGTGGTTTGGCCTGGGTCCGTTAGTTCCTGTGGTTGGAAACATGAACTCTGCGATGCATGTGGACATTCTGGACAATTCTGCAGTCCCAACTGTGTGGCAATATTTCGGGGAAGGCCCATTTCTCTTCCAGCAGGATAACTGCTCCATTCACATATCGAGGCTTGCACAGACGTGGTTTGACGAAATAGGCTTTCAAAAACTGGACTGGCCTTCTCAGAGCCCCGATCTAAATCCCATGGAACACGTGTGGGACGAATTAGAGCGCATATTACGTAGCCAGCCAAATCGACTATCCTCACTGCAAGCACCCACTTCAGTTGTGATGGACGCCTGGAAGTCAAATCCTATGGCCGCGTACCAAAAACTGGTGGAAAGTCTTCCCAGACGTGTGCATCACCTCATTAGTGTATGAGGAACATTTTACTAATTGTGATTTTTTTTTGTACGGGGGTCGTATACAAATGAAAAAAGTGTATATTTTTTAAATTTAACAATTAATTTATTTTCTTAACGCAGTATTCTTTCCCATCTTATTTTCAACAATTTTTCAATTTACACGACCCACTTATCTCTAATAGATAAGTAATTAAAGCATGTTTTTGGGACAAACTTCATATTGATAATAATAATAATAATAAAGATATTTTCAAAGAATTAGTTTTGCAGTTGATAATTTGAAAATAAATATATTACGAACTCTCACAGAGCCATTTCTTGGTTAATATTACTTAGTTGATTTCTGATTCATACAGAGAAAAAAATAAGTTATTATACGTAACCCGATATTCAAAATGAAGACAGATGTGGCATAATCACGCAATCCAGAATCACACTTAAGCTGTCTCATCTGGACGGCAAAAATTAAAAAAAAATAATAATAAATAAATAATGCCTTCCTTGGTGGCATAAAGCAATCAAGTGAGTAAGGGAACACTACCAGCAACTTAACATAAGTGACCTACTTCCTTTGTTAGACACGAACATTGAGCTATGTTTTGAGGAAGAAGTAATCCAGAAAATTGATATTGGTCACAAAAAAATTCTTAGAAGTTTAATTTATGTTTCGTAAGGATCCTTGATAATTATATGTTTTATCAACGGAACCGAAGATTTATGTCACATAATCTTCGTTTACAATAAAGTAATTTGATATTTCAAAGAAATATTTTTTCTGTTGTATTGTCGTTCTCCCATTGTGGTACGAGTAAAGGGAAGATTTATTTCACTTTCTAGATACTTTTTGTATGATTAATACCCAGCAAACACACACAGGTTCTCTGAACGTCTATTAACGTTCAGAAAACGCCTTCTCAACGTTAATGGACGTTCCGAGAACCTGGGTGTGTTTGCTGGGTATTTTGCATTCGTATTTTAACTTTCATTATACAGCTAAGAAGAAAGCTAAAAATGTTATTAGAGTAAGGAAGCTAAAAATAGTTATGAGAATTTTATTTTCTATAAAAGATCCAGTAATTAAGAACTTTTGAGGAAAGAAAAAGATTATTTTAAATTGGTAAATTTTTGTGTATAATTCTTTGGATTGAAATCTTATGTACAGTGCGAGAAATAAACAAATAAATAAAATGTATAATTCAAAACCTACGCCAAAAGCTTGAGTTCTAATTGCTACAAAAATGTTTTTTTAGGCCTATGCTTCTGATTTCCTATTTCCTATATTTCTACATCAGGGGCGTAGCCACGGGGGGGGGTTAGGGGGGTCATAACCCCCCCATGAGGAATTTTTTGTCATGCAAAATGTATACTTTTCACTACCTAAATTTAACTATTTCACTACTTTCACCTAAATTTAACCCCCACACACCTATACATATATATGAGTTGTAGTAGTCGTAACCCCCCCCCCATGAAAAATTTCTGGCTACGCCCCTGTTCTACATGAATTTTAATTTTTGGTGGGGGGGGCCTTCTACACATTTATTTTAAACTTAGAATTTAAAATAAATGTCAAGTGTCTCTTAAAAGTCTAGTGTATATGGAAAGTTCTAGTAAACAGACCAGTTGATATGACGAAACGCAAATTTTATTGGTTCTAGAAATTCGATGAACAAACTTCCCCACACAGTTCACAGAAACTAACGTGGAAGAATACGTTTTATTAGTCAGCCGAGCACTGAAGCACCCTCAGGTGTTGTATTTCGCATACCATAAAATCCTTCCACAGGCTAAAACACAGTGAAAATCCTAAATTTAACCCCTGAAGAGTAGATCACTCCACAAAAATTCGTAACAATATAAAATCTGTAGTAATGATTACTATTAATGTAACCATAGCTATTTTAACTGAATTTGTAGTGATTTGCCCAAGTAGGCGTTAATTTAATGTTAACATCGTCACCTACTTGAACAGATTTCAACCAGACTTAATAATATATACACAATGCTACTAAAATCATCATTTCAAATATGTTCCACCCATCTGTCACCTATGTAATTCTTATGCACTTATAGTTGAATGCCAAGGCCGTACCCGAAGGGGTGGTCCAGGGGATCCGAACCCACCCTCCTAAAAATATCGATTTTCATTAACAAAATAATAATGATTAAGTCTTTTTGTGCAAAACTCTGCCTTTTCTACCGCTTGGACCCTCCTCGAAATTTTTTCCTTGGTACGGTTCTCTTGAGTATTCACTGATTACACGTGATTTTTTTGGTCGGCGTACCTCGAGAATTCGACACAAAAAAACATCCCCAATTTTTTCAAAAGAAAAAAAAAAAATAAGTGCTTCCTTGTTGTTGATTGGAAATTGCGTAATGGGATTATAATTAGTTTTTTCCACATGGTTTCCATCTAGTTTTTTGCTTTCAATCAAATATCTATCACCTGTCTACTTACCCTTAGTTTTGTACACATTCCAAAAAAATATTCGAGTAAGAGATAAATTTCCTACGTTGGTTTTGTATATTAAAAATTATTTATCATAGAATAGGAATTAGGCTATGTATAAATATGACTTCCCATATTTCTGTCAAGTTGTGCGTTTTCAAAAACTCAATTATTATTCGCAAATCTAAAATAGGAAATTTCTCTCTCACTCGAATACTTTTGGATGGTGTTGAAAAACGATTCTCAATTTAGAGGTTGGAATCAGTATTTCACAAAAACGTATAAAGCTAAAGGTTTGATAATAGGCCCAAAATTATATCCAACTAGCAACATAATCAAAGCACCAGTATCAATGAAGACGCCAGTGCAGTTTTCTTATGGGAAACCGATGATACAATTCCCATTTCTCCTAATAAGGTGTCGCTATTCAGTGCCTTTTAATTAATACACCATCCTTTGAAAATTAATTTAAAAATTATTCTATTTCATTAATGTATTTATTCATTTTTGGCACGCTGCTTTTAAATATGAAGTAAAAAGGTATGGTCTCCATTGAATTTTCATAACTCGGATTTGTTTTATTATGTAGAATGACTCCCTCGGAAAAAAATGCTATATAAAAGAGAACATTTACAAAAGTAAAACGACATCTCAAGTCTATGCAGAGATTAGAAGTCAAAACTGCCTTTTTTTCTGATTTTTTCCTCCTCCATCTCTCCCCCCCCCCCCTCCCCCTTCGCAGCTCTTCACATACCATCCAAAAAAAAAAAAAAAAATGTAATCGACACATAATCTTTTTTTCAGATTTTTACTTTTGTCTGGTCTTCTATTGCATTCTTATAAGCAATTGTACTCTGAAACCCCAAGAACTAAGCCTGCACCTGATGTACAAGCCTGTAAAATACGGAACAGCCACGGTATGTCTTAGTACCAACATTTCTTTGCACCCTGGTATGAGTATTACACTGTCTTGCAAAATACGCGTACCAAACTTCGCCCTTTCTAGCTTCACGGGCTTTTCCGGAATTTTTGAATACTATAGTATATTTCTTAAATCAAGGGTTTTTAGCGTCATCACTTCCCGTTTAACCCTCTCGTCACCGAATTATGAAAAATCAGAGAAAAAAAATCTGTCTAGCATTTAATGCATCTGAAATACTATTATAAATCATGCAAAAACATTTTTTTTTCTAATGCCGATTAATATTAGATTTTTCTAATATTAATTTCTGCATTTTCGAAGCATTTTGTTACGCTAAAATTAATTTAAAAGGATGCACCTATTAGGTAAAGGTTGAGAAATAAGAAAAAAACTATACTTACCTTAAAAAGAAAAAAAAAAAGGTAAAAAAGCAGCGTAAATATTTTCTTAATTTTTGTCCTGAAACAATGAAGCGAAAACTGAAAAAATGATCTAAATGGACTAGTACTGCAATCTAGGCACGATAATCTATGGCTTGGTGGCACGATAATCTATGGCTATGGAATGGGGCTCTTAACTAGATATGCATCTAGTTAAGAGCCCCATATACTTTTTACATGAATGAATGATATTGATATCACTGAAAGAAAAAAATACTAAATTCAATTGTTTTTTCTCTAAATATTGCTATTTGAAGTAGGAGTCTCTCATGAGGTTCAGTGTGACGAGAGGGTTAATAACTATCCTTCTGTTTCCTTTTGATCAGTTAAAAAAAAAAAAAAAAAAACTATTTGGTAACTTAAATTTTGTTTTGTCATTTCCTTCTCTCTAGCTAGCCAGCACGCCAAAATAAGCTGAAATATTAATAGGAAGTAACTCTGCAAAAAGAAAGCAAACGAAAGAGACAAGGGTGATCTCTTTCATAAACATAGCATCCACCATGCATCGTGGAAGCTGTTCAAATTAAAAGTCAACGAGGAAGTTTTTCTCTAAAAAAAAGTATTTTTGCAGTGAAAACTTTTGTATAACCGACGGTCCGAAATTGAGGTTATCAGTCCAGCAGAAACAATAAATTAACGTGTCACCGAAGTCGTATCCAATTATTTCGATTTTTACAGACCGATTTCAGATCCAGGCACCTTTTAAATTAGGCTTTTGCAGATTTTGTCTTATAATGCGTTAGTTAAAGAATATTAATCGTTTAAACGGGGGAAAATTATTTATTCAATTTTAACTGTGCTTCCATCTGGGAACGTTGGGTCATTTCTGACTATATTTTTGGATTGTTTTCAAAAACGGGATATAGTGATGGGTGGTTTAAATAATAAGCGAAATATTAAGAATTAATGAAAGATTTTTTAAAATTTAAGTAAAGATATGAATTAAGTTAGAACGGGGGGAAGTGGTGTAACTAG
Organism: Cheiracanthium punctorium; assembly: GCA_038373885.1. Classification (NCBI taxonomy): domain Eukaryota; kingdom Metazoa; phylum Arthropoda; class Arachnida; order Araneae; family Cheiracanthiidae; genus Cheiracanthium; species Cheiracanthium punctorium. The sequence continues at coordinate 548,071 of JAWZYV010010269.1, forward strand.
ATAGCTCGGTAAATTTTTATAAAAATGGCTATTTTTTAATTATTTTTTTGTGCAGTTTCCCACTCATGATTGAAATGCAATTTCAATTTCAAAAAATCCAGTGATCTTTTAACTATATCTGCTATTTTTTGTCGAGTCAAATTTAATTTTTCAATAAATTTTTATTTTGATGTTTTCAATTGGGAACACCTGCATGCAAAAGGTTATAAGTATTTTATGTTACAACGCATTGCAAATAAAATGCGGCTTGACAGTGCTTTGGGAGAACTCAGGCTGGACTGCTGTTGGGCCGCGTACGCTTATGGGAGCTGTTACACGTAAAATCTGTCGTGACTTTGTGTTCTAATGATACCGCCGGGGTGCCGATTTCAGGTGCTCGGTCTCTTATCTGGAATTGGAAACCCCGAGCAAAGTCTGTCTTCCTCCCACTGGGGCTCGTTTAAATGGAAGCCGCTCTCTTCCACCCATCGCCGTTCTATACGGACTATGTAGGATATGGCACCGCTCCAACGATTGCCAGAGGGCATTAGTAACAACGACAACAACAAATAAAATGCAAGGTTCCAACAGACGTCATTTTTGGAGAATGCATCTAAAAGCCTCAATTTATATTTAAGACTCAAGTGGAATCAAATATTTAAAAAGTATCTAATTGAAATTTGAAGTTTAACCATTTAACGCGCAGTGTTCCCGCTCTGGGAACACCAAACTCTGACGTTTTGACTGTTGCCAGTCACGAAGAATAGATTGGATTTCTATAAAAATAGTTGCGGGTGACATAGCTCCACGAGAATCCGTTACTTTTTAGCGCGTCACTTCCCGTCATAAAATTGTCACGATTATTTTCAACGGCACTGACATCTGCTGAAAAATGGAAGAATGCGAGAACAGCGGGATCGATTACCCAATGCTGAAAAAAGGGCAGCCGTTGCCATCGCTCGACTTAACTACCAGCAAGATGGCGGACGATCGAAACGTTCATCGCGTGCCACCGATCTAGAGACCCTTTTTTTGACGCAGCTGGCTGTGCGCGCGCACAGCCAGCTGTCGTCAAAAAAAGGTCTCTAGATCTGTGGTACGCGATGAACATTTCGATCGTCCGCCATCTTGCTGGTAGTTAGGTCGAGCGATGGCAACGGCTGCCCTTTTTTCAGCATTGGGAAAGGGTTACCCCTCAAAGGGTTAATGTTCTTGTTTCTGATGGGCTTTTTCATTGCTGTCAGCGACATAGCGATAGATATTAGTAACAAAGTGTACCCCTTGTGAAAATTTCCATGTTCCCAAAGCTCCAGAGCAATTACCTCAAACCACACAAATGAATTGAATCTGTACTGTTTGTCAATTTTTTTGAAAATGTGTCATTAATTCAAATCTCTCAATTTAGATAACCAGACAAACGGGGCGCGGTGCTGCTCCTCTGTAACTTTTAAGTTGATAGTTTAAATTATTTTGGTACTTGATTATTTGTTTCTTTTGGCTGTCCGAGATTGTTTTATATATGGCCCTATTAGCCTCTTGAGATGTTAATTTATTCTAGGGAAGACTTCGCTCTTTTATGACCTTCATACGCTAGACAGCTCGAATGTGGAAGTGGGGATTCTAGTCACGTAGCGTTATTTGATTCTGACATTTATCAACCATTATGTCTTCCTAAATTTGAGGTGCCTTGGAAAATTTAACTTCCTTTCATAAGTGTCTCAAATATTCATAAAAATATGACACGAGCTGTAATCAGCATTAAAGCACTCATTTCTAAGAATTGAAGACAATAATGAACGGGAAATTTTCGTATGTTAAAAGAATTTCTCCTTTCATTAGTTTCGTGCGCTAATATCACAATATTAAAAAATCGTTATAACCGTGAAATTACTGAGAAAACCGTAAAACGGTTTCCTGTCATATCTCTATTTCTGTAAAAGTGGAATCATAGCACTTAGATATTAATATTTTCCTAACCAGCTTATATCGTGTAAACTTAATTCAGAGCCTGACATCATGTTTAAAAGTTATTTTCTGTTTATACGTTACGTGAACATTAAATGTCCAATCATATTACGCCACGTATCACGTACGCGTACTTTGTAGATAACTTGTTAACGTCAGTTGACGACCCCAAGGCAGCGGGATATCTATATCTTTCGGATATCTATATCGGATCCCCAAGGATATCTATATCTTTCGTATACGATGTAGATATGTATCGCTCAATACATAAGAAGTATCTATTGTATTAATGGGTAATGTGGTATTGGTATTGTGTGTTAAGGCAAAGCTTTCGGGGGATGTCTGCCAAAGGAGGAGCGCCTTGGGCGGAGGACTTTGTTTAAATGTGGTTTTTAAAGCTTAATAATGGGTAAATGTTTGATAGAGCCAATAAACAGTTTCCTTTTAACTACTGTTACAACTTGAAGAGTTAGAATTCAGTGGGATAAGTGTCTCTAACCACTGAGTTGGATAAATGATCGATACTAAATCATAAAATTGATAAAAAGCGTGCTTAAGTTAATGGAAAAGAATCCCAAAGATAATTTAAAAGCAAAACAGCCTCCAATGAAATGTAAATACACCTTCTGTATACGAAATAGCTACACGCAATATAGACATTCTTTTTTTCGGTGCATTTGATATTTACCTGTGTTTTCAATTTCTTTACGACCCCTCCACAAGAAAATCCCAGTTAGTAAAATGTGCCCACAGTACTAATGAGGTAATGTACAAAATTTGAGAATCATATCCTAAAAAATGTCAGAGATATGCAAATCAATATATGCTGACTTAAACCACTTTTCAATGCCTCTGGAAGGAAAAAAAGATCACGTCGGATGATAACATTTCAGGGATCATACAGAAATGAGGAAAGAAAATGGTTTTTTTCACTCTAGCAATAAACGCTTACTTTCAAATTCACGTATATCCCCCCTTGATCATTTTTGTTTAAAGATATCTCTAAGACTTTTTATGATGAAAAACTGAACCTTTGTACGTCACCTCATTAGTGTATGGGGCATATTTTACTGACTTGGATTTTTTTTCTTGTTCTCAAATCTTATACAAATATAATTATTTGGAAATTAACGAGAGAAATCCTTTCTTAACGCAATCTTTTTTCAACCTTATTTTGAACTTTTCCTCCTAACTTCCATTGCCTACTTATCTCTAACAGGCAGATAAAGCGCTTGTTACGTTACCACCTTCTTGGACCACTTTGTGTAATATTGAAGTCCCGCACTTGATGCTTCCCTGGTTGTTTCTAAACTTTACCTTGTCCTTTAATTTATAAAGCAACCTCGCAACTTCTAGGAAGTAGTCATAAATAAAGACGCCCTTGAATAGTGTACGTAACCAAACCAACCGGCCTTCAAGTACAACCAGCGCATAAATCCTGTGAAGAGAAGTGAGGAAAAAAAGAACCCACCGCCCTTTTATTTTTTGTGAAAACCCAGAATAAATAACATTAGTTAACTTTTAGAACAGTGTTACAAGTTCAGGGTCAAACTATGTAAATAGGGGACTCATTTCTGTTCAAGAAAAATTGCAAGAGCTCCCTGCTTCCCAGAATAGAGACCCCCCTCCATCAATCTCCTCATCCTTACCACCATATGTTCGAAGCTCAAAAAAGCTTGCCTGCCTCTGCTCCGTCCCGTTCAACTAAGTTCAAGTTTAGGCTACATCCTCCAAGGCCACATTGATTTTCCGTTTTTCTTCCGAAAGACATAAGTCTTGTCTCGTTAGCCTGGCAAAAATAAAGACGCTGACACGCAGACTAGCCGTATATAGCATCCCGAGAAAGAAACCAAACTTAATGCGTCTGTCTCTGAAGAGGAGTCCGCCCACAGACGAAGATAGTGACTTAGCTCCAGCTATTCCGATTAATGAACTGTGGAGAACTAGAAAAAAAAAGATAGGGCGAAGAAATGACTTCTGGCTGAAGGAGGTGCACACGATTGCCCCGTTGTAATTCGATAGTCTGGAGTTTATTAAGAAAAAGGGGGTTGGGGGGGGGCTGGGTAAGGTTCGTTGACGTCCTGGATTTGACGAAATTCCGAACATCTATAAAATCGACTCAAATGTTCTAGCGTTTCAGCAATTGTGCTGATTTACAAAAAAAGTGAAAATACCCAAGATGAGTCTTTATAAGCTGCACCACAGACTGAATTGAAAAAACTGAGCATTCTATGAAACTTTCAGAATCCTAAACATGGAATTGCACAACCAAATTTTTTGAAAAGTGGCGTAATCTGTGAAATTTTTGGATTTCTAAGGATTTTTATTAAAAGTTTCGTAATCGATACAGATTTATCGTTTATATCATATTTAGTACAGTTTGTTAAGAGGCATGTTTCATGTGTAATTATGGCAACGCTACACTAGGGTGATCTGACAAGGGGGGGTGCCTTGGTAGGAGGACTTACTAAGGGGTTCTAACGCGTATTCACTTTACATCTGGAGAAAACCTACCAAAACTCCAGACCGTTGGATTGACAGCCGCGCGATGGGACCCGAACCCGGGACCTTCACACTTCGGCCGTCTACCATTTTCAGTGGCATAACCACTGTTAAGAGGCATGCTAAAAATTTTGAAGTGCTTGACATAATCCTTTTATTTGTATTTATGGACAAAAATCACACATTTTTTTCGAAATACGCCGTTAAATGCCCCATGAAATCGGGGGGGAAATCCTCTGTCATGGAAGAGTGATTTTTTCAGTTCGCTTACCGCCCCTGCATCAAAGGCGCAGCAAGGTTTTTCAGCGCCCGGGGACAATTGAAAATTTGGCGGTCTCACCTATTTGATAAAATGCAAAGGGAAAGGTTTTTATAAAATTTGTCGCTTCTTGGGTGCTATATCTGGGGAAGAGATGCCTTCCTTCAGAGACGGCCCGAGGGGCGTGCGGGGCCCCAGGCGAAGCGCAAGAGCGGGGCCTCTTCTCTATCATGTCTTATGAGATAGCAATAAAATAGCCCAGGAGCGGGCCTCTATAAGCGCGGAGCCTTAGGCGATCGCCTACATTCGCACCCCCCTTGGGCCGGCCCTGCTTCCTTGCCACCCTCTCCCCCAGCTACACCTCTGCCCAGGGCCATTGCTAAGACAGAGACGGGGGGGGGATATGTTGATAAACTTGGCAGTTACTGCCAAGTCAAATATCGGTTTTTACCAACTCACTAATTGGTCAACTATATAACCAATTTCTTACTTCTGCCAACTGAGTTAGTGTAATTTTGCCAAGTGTATCAGAAATAGAAAGTAAATTATAGTTTTCGTTAAATTTCTTTTAACAAGTTTACCAACTAGGTATCTAATTTTGCCAAGTTTAACTAAATTTGAGAGTGTTGTGGGGGGAGGGGGGAGAGACTCCCCCATCCCCCTCTTTAGGAAGGCCTCCTACCTCTGACCCGCATAGGATTATGCGCTAATTACCAACTTCCCTTCAGTGGCAGATACCAAATGTGTAATCAACCAAATGTGACAGTTTGTAACATATAGGAATGGAGGGTTCAAGAATGCTGTTAAGTTACACTAGTGTTGTAATAAATGTTTCAATTTTCGCGCCACTTACTACAACTTGTGAATTGGTCGAAACATTTCTTCTCTTATAGCAGATTTATACACAAAATTAGGGATGGACGCGAGACGAAAAATTGGTGTCTCGCGTCTCGCAAAACAGCCTAAAAGCCTGTCTCGTCTCGCAAAAATCCCTATATCATAATGTTAAAAATGTTTGTCTCGTCTCGCAAAAAAACTGTAAATCTCTGTCTCGTCTCGCAAAAAGTCGTCTCGCGTCCATCCCTACACAAAATACCACAAAAGACCTATATCCAGTACTCCAGAATAATTTCGGCATCTCAATAAGCAAAACAAGTGAACAAAGGCAGAACGTCGTCCACTGTTGATGGTCTTCTACATTGCTAAAGTTGCAGTGCTGATCTCCGCATAGTAAATTCACGAAAGGAGACTTCAAAATTTAAATACACTTTGTCTGGGCTAAAACTGAATAAGGCTTCCATAAAAATGATCATTATTGTTGTTCGCAAGGAAGATGAAGGGGGGGGGGTTAGGGTTGTCAGATCTTGCTACAAAGTGCGACATAAGGGGAAGTCGGGGTCAAAATTTGCAGGAAAAGTGACGTAATTTATGGAAGCCCATTGTTACCCCTTACATTTCGTATTTGCACCATGGCCGTGAATACTACTTCGCCCTGTATATAAAATTATTGGTTATTAGAGGTAGTTAAATAAAGAACAGATATTTTATTGAATAATTTTACAGAACTATAAACGGGTCGCTGACAGGGGCGGCCCTTTCCATGGGGATCTGGTTGCCAAGTCCATCCCTTGCCTTCAGATGAGGACTCATGCACGGGTGCGACATCGATATTTTCAAAACATCGATGTTTGTAAGCTTTACAATAAGTGGTTAAGTATATTTCGTACACGTTGAGGTAAAGCACAAAATATATAATCGACTATGAGTAAAAACATCAATGCCAAAATCGGTTTCAAGACATCGATAGATAAACCATCGATGTTTTGGAAACATCCCCGATACCTATAACGACTCATGATACGTGGAAGCAATTTCTATAATAGAAGTTACGCGTATTTAACGATAAAAAAATCTGGATCTGAGAGTGGCAAAAAAGTAACAAAATTTTTAAGTGAAGGACATGGTTAAGTGGATTGACTGCGTAGTTTCTCTTTTGAACTGGGGGAAGAGAAATTTTGAATATTGGCCAGATTTTTTTTAGGAGATAGAAACCGAGCCGAAAAAAGGCTTACTGTTCAGAACTTCTCACTTGTCAAACATCAATCTCGTGATTTATGATAGTAAATTGTTTTTTATTACATGAATTTGTGTACAGTAGTGCGTTAATAGGGAGTTTGTGCATACCGTTTCTTCCTACGCTAACGCTAACGCTATCCGCTATACGGATCATTTTGACCAACCATGTTTCGCATTTTATGCGTGCGCATGCGCTTTATTGTCCAATGTCATTTAACGTTAGCGTTACTGTGAGTGAAACCGGGCCTGCACAAACTCCCTAATGTTAGTTTGTCGCCCGTCAGTTAAGATCTGGAGACAATAAGAAAATATATGCAGTAAAACCGTTATTAAACGAAGTCTTGCATCGTCTATTTAACCATGAAGCAGTTTTCGAGTTCAGTTTCTATAAACCTCGCGCCATACTGCCTAGGAAACTGCGAAAGTTTCCATTCGAAGCCATTTACTTATAAATCGAAGACTTCTTAGAGAAATGGAAATGGGGTGTTACGGCCAATTATCTGCTCACTGGATCTAGACCGAGGGGGGGGGGATTGCCCTCCGTGGGAGACTTCCTAATATACTTTTTAGAGAAAACAAAACCTGTTTATGACCATTAATACACACACAGTAGTTACACGCAACCACTAACGTATGAAAAGATAACAATTTTGGTCATTGATGAAGTGATGAAGAGATGTTCTGCACAGGAAAGAAGAGCAAACTTCTAAAGGCACGTCTTCAATAGGAGACTCTTCAGACGTTCAGTTAGTCGGTTTTGTCCGGACGTAACGTGAATACACGCTAGAACAACCCAAAAGTCGGCCGACCAAGGCACACCCCCTACGCAGTCAGCCCTTGCGTATGTAGCTTTGCTTTAACACAAACATACAAAAACAGAATGATTCAAATCAATAATTTACATCAAGTGATAGAGTAACAATAAGTAGCTTGTGAGCTAGTTATCAGATAAGCTTCCTCTAATTTCACATTCTTTTAATTTATTTCTTTTTTTAATACTATTTTCCTATTTAAGTTCCTGTGTGTGCATTTCAGAAATTCATTTCTCGCACGGAAGGACGATGATAGAAAAATACTTTTTATGCTAAGAGAAACCTAACAAAACTCAAGGGCGAAGCAGGGGCAATTCTAGCAATTGAGGACCCTGGAACTTGCACCGTTCCATTAAATAACGTAAATTAGGGAAAATCTGACGAATTACTTGCTAAGCCAAGATAAAGAAAAAATTAAATCTCGCTCATCTTTATCAATGATTTTATCAATGAGTGCGTAATGAGATAGTTCATTGTTCTTAAAATGCATCGAGAAACGTTTATTTCGTGAAAACTTTCTCCTCCCCCCCTCCAAAAAAAAATAAAAATCAGTTTGTTATAAATGTAAGCAGTGAAAGATTTGCTCCGTCAGTCAATGGCGTATACTATATAAGTTTCCATTTTAAAGGGGGGGGGTCGATTTTTTTTTTCCCTCATAGGGACAAAAATAGTTTGAGAATTATAAAACATTTCGGCTTGTTTTTAACCCAACAAATGAGAAGACCAATAGGAAAGAAATGAGAAATACAATTATTTTTCAATTACCATTAATATATAAGCAAAAATTTAATATTGTAATCAAAAATTATCACTGGAGTTGTTCAAAATAGGATAAAGCATCCTAACTCAGTAATGTGGCATATAACGTTTTAACCCTTTGAGGCGCAACCCTTTCCCATTGCTGGAAAAAGGGCAGCCGTTGCCATCGCTCGACTTAACTACCAGCAAGATGGCGGACGATCGAAACGTTCATCGCGTGCCACAGATCTAGAGACCCTTTTTGACGACAGCTGGCTGTGCTCGCGCCAGCAGCGTCGTGCTGCGTCGCAGCGCGGCTCGCGCACAGCCAGCTGTCGTCAAAAAGGGTCTCTAGATCTGTGGCACGCGATGAACCTTTCGATCGTCCGCCATCTTGCTGGTAGTTAAGTCGAGCGATGGCAACGGCTGCCCTTTTTCCAGCATTGGGCAATCTATCCAGCTGTTCTCGCGTTCTTCCATTTTTCAGCAGATGTCAGTGCTGTTAAAAATAATCGTGACAATTTTTTTACGGGAAATGACGTGCTAAAGTGTATAGGATTCTCGTGGAGCTATGTCACCCGCAACTATTTTTATAGAAATCCAATCTATTCTTCGTGACTGGCAACAGTCAAAACGTCAGAGTTAGGTGTTTCCAGAGTGGGATCACTGCGCTTTAAAGGGTTAAAGCGGTATCTTATTTATGCTACAGAAACAATAAATGTTCTTAAAATAACACATTTATAATATCGAGAGGGTCAGCCCCCCCCCCGCCAAAAAAAAAAAAAAAAAAAGTTGGGACCCCTGCTAAGTGCCGGAATGCCCCGTTGTAAATCGGACTCTTCATAGACAGCGCATCCGAGTAGGAAAGCGTTTTATAATCGGTACGCCGAGAGCTATTCATCTTTCCGCTGTCTCACAGTGCCAGAGCCGAAATAAAAATGAACAGCAAGATTTCACCAGGGTTTATTACCCCTATCTTCGAATTCTTTTTCATCAGCAGAAGTCTGGGAGCTCTTTTCCGAGCGCTTTTGGCAGTTTGCCAAACGGGTGTTCCTGCCAAAAAAAATGCCGTGTCGGAAGCTTCTAATACCAAGTGTTACGGTCACTCAGCGCTTAATGAAACATCCCGCTTATTAGATGTCAGTAGTCAGTATGGTTCCGGATCATGGAATATCCCGCTTATTAAAAATTGGCTATTCTATTAAGCGGACTCGACTACTTGCCATTCAGATAAAAAGCACTAGGTTATAGATCCTATTTCCTATTTTAAACTTCGTGTTTTAATACGAGTGTGCATAATTTTCTTCTAACAAGGAGGAGGCAAGGCTTCAGGGAAGAATGAATTTCAATGATCTTTGACACAGAATTAGAATACCGTGTGAATATGCTACGTGTAAAATACTAAGCAAGGGCGGATTAAAGGGGGGGGGGAGGAGGGGGCGACCGCCGCCCCGAGAAGAAAGAAATTAATGTCCTATTTTACTTCCATAAAATGGATGTATATTTCAATCTTCTAACTATCCGCCCCCCCCCCCCGACAAACTTGCAATAATCCGCCACTGATACTAAGACGCAATACTCTGCATCAAGAACGGGTGAAAATTAGAAAGAAAAAAAAAAAGTCTGTCCTACGATTGCGACAAAAATAAATGTACCTTAAATAAATATGGAGTTTTGAGGGTTTTAAAAGTGAATTAATTTGAATGTGTAAAATTCTGATTCCAAAGTAAAGATTTTACAAATAGAAATAAAATTTAAATATTAATAAAAAATCAGTGAGTCGGTAGTGAAAAAATAAATGATAAGCACATGAATAAATGAAAAAGTAAATAAATATTTACTTTACTAAAAAATGAATTTAATACCAGTATTGGTTTGGTGTATTTAAAAAAAAACGGAATTTTTCGCGCAGGATGGGGCTCGAACCCATAAAGTTAGAGTAGAAATCCGTAGCCTTACCAATCACGCCAGTGTAACAAAGTTTCGGTGAAGTGGTTGGAAAATAAGTATTAATTTTTCTCGGCAGTATTTGAGTATTGCGTCTTAGTATTGTAACATGGTATATTCATATGGTATACTACCTCTGTGCCAAAGATAATAAAAATCCGTTTCCCTGAAGCCGTGCCTACTCCTTGTAAGAATTTTTGCTTCTGTTTGTTCTCATAATCAGCCCTAAATGCCTCTTTCGAAAAAAAGGGGGCATTGCTTGGATATTTGCCACCACGGTGAGATAAAATATTTTCCGGTGCTAAATATAGGCCAGTTTGCCATGGATTATGTAGAGAGAAAATGGCAATCACGAGAAATGATTATATATTATGCACATGCGTAAATTACCAAAGAATCACCAGAGCCTGAAAAATCGGCATTGACAGAAAATATGCTGTTCCAAGCATAGAGATATGAATACAAGGAGACGGCATTAGCTATTTGATAGTGAAGCCGAAATTGTAACCGAGCCGCCATATTGCCTAGACCACATTTGCAGTATGACTGTGTTATTCTATGGCGACAGTTCCAATTTTAAAGAAGTAATGTCGCCAAAGTTGGCGTCAAAAATAATTACGTATCTGGCATAACTGTAAAACTTTTAACTGTGGAATGCTGAAATTTTGTATTTAGAACTATTGTAATACATAATTGTGCCTCATTACAAAAAATCATGCATCCGAATCCGACACAAATCCGAACTACATGTTCACAAACAAAAAACAACTTGTGTGCTTGGTTCCAAGACCGCTCATTATTCCTTGTCGAATAAAGTGGGCAACTCAATGAAAGTTTTTACTAGCACAGAGAAAGGAAATTACGACAGCCAGGGTATGAGTGGATATCGAGCCCACGACCGTAAGCTTAGGCGATTGGCTTGGAGTAGGACAGGTCCTTAACCTCCAACCTGCCGGTCCCCTTTAAAATCTTTATTTTAACCAAAATGTGTGAGTGTTGTTGCATTTCTTGTAACCCCTTGAGCCCGAGTTTGTATTGCGAGATTTTGTAAGACGCGGATTTGTAAAACATACCGTCTTGTGAAGGAAGGTTTTAATGTTTTTTTTTTTTTTTTTTTTTTTTTTGTTGTTGTTGTTTTGCAAAACTATACGAGGGATATCTGCCGAAAGGGGACTCCTTGGTTGGGGGACTTTTTAAAGGGTTTTAACGCGTATTTAAGATCAGAAGTACTAAAAGTTATTACTACATTTAACTTATTTTGAAAAACAATACTTTGTAAAATCAGCATTAGAAATTCAACTTATACTTGAATACTTTTTTTTCAGAGGGAGTATAATAATATGTACAGCAAATTCAAGCAAAAACGTAACTCTACGTGGACTGTCCGTTAAGTGTTATGTATTCCCAGAGCCATCGTGATTCTATCGGGCCTGCTTGTGCACTCCGATGAGTCATCCAAAGAGGCCTACGGATGCTCATTTATTGGTTCCAGCACTTAGACACGTCATCTAACGGCCGAATCTAACCAATGAGGAAACGTCCGTAGGCCTTTTTCGAAGTGCACAAGCAGACCCGGTAAAATCACGATGGCCCCGGTATTCCATAGAAATCAAATTTACTACTCGAAAAAATAAGGAATTTGCTTGATTTCAAAATTCCGCTTATAAATCCTCGTCCAATAGAATGGCTGCATTCGTAAACGACAAACTCGTTGCACGAGTTTTCGTAAGAAAACTGGAATGCGTGTGTTTAGTGTTGTCAGTGTTATCAGTTTCCTTTGACTTTAGGAACAACTTCAGTTTATTTAGTTTCGTCGCCTAGGAGACGTGTTTGTGTTTATAATTCGCGAATGCGTTAATTTTCCTGAGGAGAGATTTTAGTACATACTCAATATAAAATCAACAGGATTTTTAAAAGAAAGAGTGGCCATAATTGAAGTGCATAAATCAAAATTTATAAATTTCAACTTAAACTTCATTTTTTCAAAATTATTTAGCAAGAGAAGTTCAAATTTCGCTAATAACGGATTAAATCAACTTCAATCTCAACACTAAAACATGCATTTTTGAATTTACTAAAATGAAAAATACAAGAAAATTATTACCTTTGAAAAATTATGTACCTTCGCAGCATTTTCTAACGTACGCATGAATTTCCTCCTCGAAAAAATAATATTTGCAGCTTTAGAAAACGTAAAATACTTTTCACAACAACATACTTTTCCATAACAACGGACGCCATTTGAAAACAACAACAACGTGCAACAAGTGTATCTTCTAAAAAACTGACGAAACTTTAGCAAAGATCGGTTTATTTCGTTTGAAACTAATCGTACTCAGTTTCCTTTACGAACGCATTAGATGGAAACTCATTGCACGAGTGTAACTCGTTTGGCGTTTACGAATGCAGCTAACGACAGTTTTTACTAGCACAGAGAAATTTAAGCAACCATGTGATGAGAGGGAATCTAACCCATTAGTAGTTAGCATGTGAGATTTAATTTGTTAATTGAAGAAGACCTTCTTCTATGCAAATTTACCACTGTATATATACCGCAATGAAGCTGTTTAGCGGATTTCGCCTGGCAGCTTTGATGTGTGTAGCGGTTTTCGTCAAACATGTTTGTATTGAAATAACATCAAGGTAAGAATCTCGATATTTAAGTTTGATTTAGTTTAGTAACTACTTTGGCTAGTTCTTGTTCGCAACCTAATTGGGGGAACAAAAATTAATATAAATGACGGAATTTGTCCAGGATAGTGGTAAAATGATTATAATATCGAAAATATTTCAGTACAGTGCTATTGAAAGGCTTATATTGTCTAGTTATCTTAATTTTCATTAATGACCTAAAATTAGTTAATAACCAGAACTTGGTAGTTTAGGAAATATCCAGTAATGAATGGTAATGTTTGTGCATGGTGTGAATGTTTCATGAGTTCCCTCTAATACGTAAGTTCGCATGGAAGTTTGTCCTTGAATGAGGTCACAATTGGACTTTGAATTTTAAAGGCTTGACTTTTCTTAAATATTACAAATCCTATTTAGATTATAAAACTTACAATTTCCTATCTTGGAAGTCTTAAAAGAATGGTTCTGAAACACAAGCACAGGGTCTTCAAAATAAGTTTTATGTAACTTTTCACGTAGTTAGCTATTGCCCGTTTTCAGTCCAAATTGTTTAATCGCAATTTTTACCTCCCCAAGCACTTCTGGATATTCTTAACCCTATAAAACAATCTACGAGGATTGAATGAGGAATTTTATTCGTTAACAAAATTCATTGATTTAAAATTTTAGATTGCTGTTGTGTGTATAAAATGGTAATTGAACAAAGGTGGTAAATATGAATCTGATAATATTTAGGAATTTCGGAAGTTATTTTAAAAATTCTACTTCCAAATTGGATTTTAAGGGAGATGCTGGGAACCTGCTCTTCCACTTAGTTGGGTAATGTTGCTAAGCAGAAATGAAACTTAAAAATAAAACTTCTTAGTGTTATAAATCTTGGATATGTTGCTTATCGCTTTCAGATGAGACCCGACATCAGTCTAGCTTTAAATAAAATGTTTCAATTTAACAAGTTACATATTTGAGCGTTGATAAAATTTTCTGATTTTAAACTAAACTAGATTTTGTTGGAATAAATTTTTCGGGTTCTTTAAATGCATCCCTGTAAGTGTGCTGATGCTGAACAATGAGAGTAATTTATTGGACTTAACTACCTAGTAGGTTTATTGTTGTCAATGGTGCTATAGTATAAAACTGCTAGCAGCAATCATGTCAGTAGCTTTATTTCAAATAACAATAACCTGAAAAAACATTCGTGCGAACATAACATACGCATTAGATTAAGTAAAACTGTTTTTATTTCGAAGTTTTAACTTCTCAGGGGCAGGAAATTGTAATATGGCTTTCGCTGAAATTTTGAACGTTTTAACTTTCGCAAGAAACTGAAAAATCTCTTCATTACAGATAAGATGACGAGAATGACAAAAGGATAAAGACGCCCGAGAAGCCTGGCCAGGCCCTGCGTAGGCGGGCGATTTGGAGCACTACTGCGTTGCCTCGGAGCCCTCTACTGCGTTGCCTCGGAGACCTGTACCAGTCAAGTATTAAGAACTCATTAGTTAAAATGTTGAGTAATGTTTTCTATGTATAAATTGCTTATGATCTCTTCCCTTCGAGATGTACTAACAAACGTATCCTAAATTAGATACAGATGTGTAATTATGTAGACAGAGATGTAAAAGAACTAACAAATCTAGCCTGCCTTCGTTGAGAGGCTGGAAGTAAAATAAATTAAGGTTTCTTCAATGAGACTTAAGGCGAACGGCGTGTTAAAAATTTCGTCAGCGTTTTTAAGCGTTATGGCTTGTAAATTCGAAGAGGGATGTTCTTGTTGTGCCCAGTTTTTAGGATAAGTTAGAAACTAAGTTTGTCCTGTAGGAAGAAATAAAATCTGTTCTCCTACGGTATTTGACATTTAAGCGGGGTCTCGTGTAGGAAGGTTACGCTTTGTTATTGCATCGCGCGGGACCATAGGTGACGACCTATGTTCCGTGTCGTAATGCCAGGGTGACGATTCTGGATATTACGGCACCTGGATAAAGATCTTAGTTATGTGATATGAAAATAGTTATGTGTAGAGGCGTTCAAATTTTATTTCTGGGTCTTAATTCTTAATTTAAATGCTAGTGGTAGGGACGTTTCTTGGAGGTTTTATTTCTTCCTATGGGTAAAAATCTCAATCATGTAGTAATCATTAATTTGGCGAAACTTTTCTCTAAAGCAGAAACAATTCTACGCAATTTTCCCGTTGATATAGTTATCAGATGGTTGATAGTAATTTTACCTTCAGATTACTATCTAATGAAGTTAATTTTAACAGCTCTTGCATCCTAAAGCTCTTGTAGGAATTTAAACTTTAGTTAGTGACATTTAGCATGTCATATAAATCAATTTAGCAACTGCCAGCAAAAAAATGCCGTGAGCTTGTCAGGTGGAAGCGAAATATTGAATTTTCGGAATAGCAAATTGCAGTTAGTGTTTAGATTAACTTTTCAAATTATCAATGCAGTAAACATATGAAATATGCTTTTTGTATGCATTCTGAAATTTCATGCCTAACCTTAAAATAAACTATAAAAGTAATTGCGTTAGATTTAAACTTTCTCGCAAATTGCGCAACTTTTGGATAGTCATGGTACTGTAGCACAAGTTCGCTGCATTTGCCATGGCTAATTTAGAGCTTCGCTGTAAATGTAAAGTCAATTAGCCTGAATTTTAATGTCTGCACAGTTGGTAGCTTTTTTAATCTGCTTAGAATCGTAAATGTTCTGTACAAAGAGAAGTTACTTAAATCAAAATACTTTGTAATTTTGAAAGAGCAAAAACTTAATTTTGAAGTCTTGCGTAGACTAGTCCCGTTTCATTGGCTAAAAACTTGATGCTTTGAACTCACGTTAATTATCTGCTCTGTACGAGAAGCGATCATTAGCAGATATTTTTATGCCAATTTTGTTTTAATGTTCATATGAGGATTTTCTAATATTGCATAAAGTTATCCTAATTGCTTAAAATGAAAATTGGTCGTTTTATTGATGTATTAAAATTGTATATTGAAAAGTACCCGATTAAGATATCTAGTCTCCTACAGATTCCAGGACTTATTTCACAAATAGTATTACGCTTTCTTCAATGCAAATATTTTAGAGGTCAATAAATTGGATTTAAGTCTACACTTGGGTTTATATTTAGAATCTTAACCCTTTAAGTCATTTTCACAGCACCTGTTTTCCCAGATTGTTTCAAACTTCCAGATTAAGTTTACCTAAATATTTTTATACTCCATAAGCTTTAAATTTCATATTTAGTGTTGTGGACACTATTGATGTTTCTGAAACTGGGGTAGGAAATTTTAAAAATGCTAGATTTTCTGCGACTAGCGGAGAACTCTAATTGGTGGTTACACGGCCCGACCACAGCACGTTAAAGGGTTAAGGCTACCTCGCATTAGTTTAGAATTCAAGGCTTAATAGTCGGTGTTCTCAACGATGTTTTGCAGTTCTCCAGATAATTCTCGTTAATGGACATACTTAATCATGACACTGCTATAAGTTTTACGACTGGTTATTCTCGTACTTCAACAGGAGTTTTCTGTCAAGTTACTTTATATTGAGGAAATGTAATGGATACATGAAATTCATGTAGGTCACATCCTCCAAAGCAGTAGCGATTTGTGCTTATTTGATTTGAATACATATAATCAATTGTATAATCAAAGCGCCATTTCGGTTGACCGATATCTGGGTGAATAAGATGCCGAGCATGGATGACTAGTGTGCAGGTCCAGTATTCTGGCATCCCACGTCTGATGAATTTGAGGTGTAGAAGTTTTGGACGATTTCCTCCTGATCTAACGAGAGGAAGAGTTTTAACCCCTTAAGTCTCCCTTCAAAGGCATTTTTTACTGTGGCAGAAAGCCCTAGTGTTTAGCCTTAAACGTCATGCATGAACGCATTACAATTTTCAGTAAAGTGATTTGGAACTGTTAAATATAGCACTGCACGATAATTCTCTGAATTTGAAATTCTTGCGTGTTCTATTCTTTGGTGTTTAGATTTTGTGAAAATTTAAGAGCTTCCTGATCGTGTGCTGGTCCAGGTTTCCGGCATCTGGCGCGTTTGCCAAATCAATGCTTTAAAAAGTTCGTTACTTCTGTTGCCTACAGAAGTAACGAATGCGCTTTAGAACCCAAAGTCCCCCTCTAAGACATTCTTTACGCTGGCAGGCAGCCCTAGTGTTATTTGCCTTAAAATTATACTAAATTCATTCCTAATGCATTCGTTTAAGTTAGGGATGGACGCGAGACTATTTTTTTGTGAGACTAGACATTTACAGCTTTTTTGAGACGACAGACGTTTTTAACATTACGATATTGGGATTTTGCGAGACGAGACAAAGATTTTAGGGTGTTTGGCGAGACGCCAATTTTGTCTCGCGTCCGTCCCTAGTTTCAGTAAATGGAGATTTGTTAAAAACTACCGTTAAATATGGCCCCAAACGATAATTATCTTAAGAATTAAGTGTTCCATTAAGCGAACTCCGAATAATGAAATTTGATTAATTTCATCAAATTAAAATTGAAGAATTTCTGCTAAATAAGTGATTACAAATTGGAGCCGTACATATTTGACGACTTCGTGATCATTTCCATGTATCCCTCTGCAGTGTTAAGCTTTTGCTAGTCAAACGGCTAACACTAGCCGGATTTCATGATATTCCTGAATCAAGATATGTTACCCACAGAATTGTGTTATCTGCAACGATCACTTCATTCGATTTCGGAATAAGTTGTCAAATTAACATTGCCTATTGGCATATATTTTAAAATCATTAATTTGCATCTCTGTAGGCATAACTCATTGCCCGGCCAGCTTTCGAGTTCCCTTCAGAGAATCCTCGCAGAATGGACCTGATCCCTCCATTCTGCAAGGATATGCAAAGCTAAATTTAAAATTATTCAAATTCGGCGAAGAGACTGATCATCCATGTCTCAATTATGAAGTAATCGTGAAGTGATACAAACCACTTCGGTAATACAGTCCTATGAAATGGGTATCTTGATTCAGGATTTGGTTCCTGGCCAGTGGCAGTCGTATGGCTAGAGAAGCAGCATTTAAAGTGAGTGCATTTCAATGTGATCGAAAATATGAAGTGGAAGAAAAACAAAGCATTAGATATTTGCAGTTCAGTTCATACAGCTCAATTTTACATTAGTTTTCTTGCACTAAATCTAAATGTTCTTCAGAATATCTAAATATAACTTACGACTGATTCTGATAAATTTCCCTTTCGGCAAATCAGAACGAAAGTCTCATCACCTTTTCTCTTGCTTTTGAAAAATTTCCGAAATGAATATTTAGTGCAGTTAGTTTTTCTTCGCTGAAAATGCGTAGTCAAAACTGGACGTACAATATAAGCCAGGTTGCTGGACCATGCACTGATGGCGAAATTTGCTTTGGGCTCTATCGAAAGTTTCTGAAATTAGTATAAGCCGACGCAAAAATTCTTGTGTACAAAATTCAAGTTTATAGTTTGAAGTTGTGGATTTCTTTCTAATCTGCAGGCCATTTGGAATCCTTTTCATGGTGTCTTGGTCAGACTGATCTTGGATCATGAGGTGTAGTTATACATGCATGTATAACCATGCTGTGGCCAACCTCTTATTCTTATAAATAATGGAATTCAATTAAAATTGGTCTTGAATGTACGTTGCACATGATTTATGTGTTTGCACGACTAAAATCTATGGCATATTTTCTGTTAAAAATTAATCTTGGAGCATTAGTAGATGCATAATGTAACAGCTATTAAAATCGGCTTGGTTAAAATCTTATTCCTCAATGAATTAATGTTAAATTTTAAAAGAACTGTAGATTTCATGATTGGGTAATCGAAATATTAAAATATTTCGGAGTTTCTTCGGCTTCAGGCATGGGTGCCCACAAATTTTCCAGGGGCGCAAACTCAATTCTTCTAAGCGGTGGCGGAGACAAATTTCAAGCTTGTGGAAATATCGTTGTGATTTTGCTGGGTAATAAAATTTTGTTTGCATCATTAGGAAATATGCTGAAAATCGAATGGAGGGGGAAGCGGTATGTGCAATACCTTGCTCTCTTTGTGCACACATTGCATTAAACGGAGAACCATTTAAATTTGTACGCGACGCGCCAAGCTTCTCGCAACTACGATGATAAATTTGTTTTATAACTGTTTCAATAATCAACTTGAATCTGTTAATATGCTCAATGTGCTTGAATAGTTGATACTCAAATATCAAGAAATAAATCGGGTACTTTTCAAATAAATTGCTTAACTTGTTTGTATAATTGTTTTGAAATGTAGAAAAATCAAATTTTAAAATTGCATTAAAGCATTTAGGCGACTGGTGCATATAAAATATTTGGGATTTCCTTTTTATCCCTAATTGCTGACTCGTGCAACTAACGTAGCGAGACTGTCTTACTTTCTACTTTCAGAAAATATGTTTCAAACATTGCTGTATAAGCTTAATCTGTTTAAATTTCCTGGAGGTCTTTCTTAAAACGTGAGTTACAGGGTAGTTTAGCGATTTTTCATAGGCAAAGTATAGTTGCCACTTTCTCTCAATGGGATTACGATTTTGTATTCATAAAAAAATATTACATTGGGCAATTTTTTGATAATGTTAGATTATCAAATTTTATAAGAGTAGACTTGGAGAGCGAACTGCTGTTTGAATGTAGCTACTTTGTCATTTGAAGCTGTGAATATTACCGATTTTTTGTTGGAGTAAAAACGCTAAATCACATGACTAAAAACTAAATATTTTAAGGAGTTCAAAATTATTTAAAGAATAAAATTTTTAAATTGATATAAAAGGGCATTTTTGCAAAGTATTAAATTTTTTTAATAGTTTCAGCCTTAAATTGTTTCGACATGTTAAGTCGATGTATTATATAATGCCCGTAAATGGCAATTTTTCAAACTAAAGGTAGGCAGGCAAGATTCTAACTTGCACAAATTTTATTGTAACTATCAGTCCTGCAATGATCAACTTGATATTTTTCTACAATTCTATCAATTGCGGTAAATTCCCAATTTTATTGTCGCTGTGTGAAATTGTTTAATTTAAATTTGATGTATAAATCTAATTTGTCAAATTTCCGTTTAACTGAAAATGGAAATTTCAGTGGTATCAAGTATGTTGGTACTTGCAGTCCTCAAAGTGTTCGGCATGTATAATCATACTGGAAATTATCTGCATAGGAGTGATGCGTAACTTTTATTTATTACAGAGACTGATTGTGCAAGTATAATACACTAATGAAATAAGATTATTGTAGTAAACTGAAATGTTGAAGTGTACTATAAATAATGAATATTTGCTCATGGGGGAAAGATTGTACGATAAATAAGTCTGAACATGTTTATTCCAGTATAAGGATAGGTCATGTTTAAATTATTTTATATGTATTTGAAAAACTTTGTCTTAAAGTTCCCGCCGATCTGTAATGCACTTTCGCTTAAAACAAATTTTCCACAACTGATAAAAATTTAAATCTTTACGTTTAGCCCCTACACCTGGGTATTTGTACAAGGGACAGATTCCCGATGAACCGGGATGGTCGGGAAATGGCTCGTCCCGGATAACGCAAATTTATTCAATTTCTGAAAATTATAGAAATTGTTGAATTTTTATACATTCGTATTAATGTCCTAAAGAGAATGAATATAAATTCTAATGTGATTTAAATTTACAATAACTACATTACACCCCCCACCCTTAAAAATTCCCTTATTGTTTCGCGAGGAATGAAATGATAGCAATGTCTTTTCCATTTGCTCTTCGACGGATTTCACTATGCAAAATTCTCCGCATCATTTTTTTTCCAGCAGACTATCATCTTACTCCAAATAATTGGGTAACGATTTGTGGCCTGATGGGTCACCATGATTAAATTTTTTGGCGAGTTAGAGGATTTCCTTCATCGCTTAACTCTGCCGTGGCGAAGTGGAAACGACACGGAATACGGTACGTGGCTCAAGTGTGGAGATCCTGGGTTATGGCCTACCGCGTGGCAGTCGATCTAACGGTCTGGTATTTTAGGCGGTTTTCTCCAGATACAACGCGAATACACGTTAGAATCCCCCCTGAAATTGACCTCCGCCCAAATACAATTAACTGTTCTTTGTCACTTTAATAACATTCTATGAAATTCCTTGTTCTGAACCACAAACTCCTAAGCATGTCAATTTCGAATCTTCGTTAATCCGTTGTTGCCACCCTTTAGTTTTCAAAACAATCAGACTTTCAAATCTTCTGAGATTTTTCTTTGCAGTCCAGTACTATCGCAGTGTTCTGTAGGAATTTCACTCTCTTCATTTGATATCGACGTACATGATTTTTTTAACTGTGGTGCTTTATACTAATTTCCATGCATCAGCATAACAAGCTGGGACTGTCCCGGATAAACCGGAATCCGGATACGATCCTGGTTAAGTCTACTGTAGTATTTAAGAAACCACATGATGCCTAGGGTCTTGGTTAATTTTCGGATTTGCCTAAAAGTTCTCGGTCCCTTCCTAAGGGTAACGTTGGAAACTTATCGGGTGCAACCGAAACTTTCAGCCAAAGTAGTGACGAATGACTGGTCAAGTGCTAACCTTTTTAAATTTTTTAATGGAGAATAATTTCCATAGCCTCCTCAGTCCTGAGGTATACATGTGTACATTTTTCTTTCCACTGTTGAAAAGATTCTTTAAGATTTTTTTGTAGTTCTGAATGCATGTACATATGCGTCGATGCCTTAATTTTGAATAAACGATGTTAACGCATGTGAATGTGCAACACATTTTATTTTTGTTTGCCGTTACATAAAATAATATTTGAATGTTAGTGAAATATCCGAAGTCGAATTTTCTAATTTGTTGCTTATTTACGAAATTCTAATAGCTAAAAAGAACTAGTAGGACATTCTTTACATTTTAGTTTCTTGTTAATCTTCCTTTATGGGTGATAACAACTTTTTACTGCTGAAACTGATTCGGAATGAAGCTTTTATTCGAAAAATTATTTGAAAATGCACTTTCTACTTGTCATTTTTAAATGTAATAGGTTATTTCTAAATAATTATGAGGTTGTGCTTTGATTTCACATGCGAGATTTTTGTCGGGTCTGAAGAGGTTGACTGCTTTCAAAATATGAAATTCGTATAAAGACGTTTTAAGCTAATGAAGGGGGGTGAATTTAAGGGAGATAAATGGAAAATTTGAAGACAAACGTAGATCGTGAAACCAAAGAAACTGGCCGTAAGGGCAAACAGTCTTTTAAAAAGGATTGGGCGTTCGAACCAGAATTCTTCAGTTTTTGTGTATCGTTACGGCTATTTTTTTTTTTTCGTTGCTACCCAACCTGGGAAACAACTCATTACTCCTGATTGTCCCCAGGAGTAGGAAGACAAATGCTAACCAACGCCAACAGAAGCGCGGGACATCATGCCAGGGGCCACCCGACTAGTCATTCTGTTGTAGACCCGCCAGCATGCCAGTGAACCCAGAGCAACTCTCGTGGAGATTACACGAAGATCGGATGGTCGCAAAAGTTTGAAGTCCAGGAGCTCCACAGCATCTCTTCTGCACCAGACACCTCGCCAGTTTAATGTGACCGGGAGGGTCTTTACATAGGAAACTCCATACGTCTTTTCAGCGTGGCTCACAAGATCGGCCCCGGAATATTTTGCCGACATATTGGAAGCGGTGGCCAGGTCCACGCCATCCCCAACCACTTGAGCATCCAAAACAAGGGCCAGATCATCACGAACAGCGACAAGGTCTGGCTTAAGAGTACAATTTCCTAGCACAAATAAAGGTTCTTCAGTGACACAGTATCCCCTCTGTTCTAACGACCGCTTAAGGTAGGTACAAACGGCATTATGCCGCTTAATCCTGAAACCATGTGTCCGGAAGCAAACTTGAAGGCAGTGGTTTGAGGTTTCACTAGCATTGCACCCCGCTCTACACCTACGTTCTTTCTGAGGGCGACCTCGAGAGGTGCGCGCACGACAAGGGAGAGCGTTAATACGTAGCTGCACTAGACTAACAAAATCTCTTCCTGACAGGAAGGCCGTGCCATCGCTAATCCACACATGCTGCGATTTGACCTTCATACTAGATTCGCGTAACCCATAGCCATCAACAGAGTTAAAAAGTCTGCTCCTGAAAAGGTTGTCTATAGAGTTTTGGTCACACAAAAATACATCGTTAACCTTCAAGGCCGACCTGACCCGCTGTATCTCCCTATTTATCAACGTACATTCTTCCTTTGGATGTAAACACCCAGGCTCACAAAAGACAAGTTCACGGAAACGCGACAACCTATTGTATTTCAACAGGGGGCCGAGAAAACGTAAGCTAGGAATGCCTAAACCTCAATCTACCACTTTGGCATGAAAATATACTGTCACAACATCGTGAGGGAGGCGAAACCACTTTCTAACAGCACTCCTGACCTTAATATCTAGGGCTTTTAGAAACCAATGTGGGCCCTACCCAAGCCAAGGAGGTGATTCAATTTAGGGAGAAGAAAGTTTTTCAACATGAAGAGCCGCTGTTGCGGCTTAAGGGGAGCAGAAGTCGGCAAAGCCAGACCCTCTACAACCATATCCTTAACAAAACTAATCTTCTCAACACCCCTGGCCGAGAAACTAACCCCGAGATATGTAAAAGTATCAGTTAAACTAAGGGCGCGCAAGTTTCCGGAACGGACACGAAAGCTGTGGGAGATCAATTTCATCTTTTTAGTCTTATCACTGGGCAACCAGCAAATAGAGAATGATTTTTGGGCATTGATATTAAGCCCGTGCATTAATAGAATATTCTCAGCAGATTTCAACAGATCTTGAAGACCACGAGGGGTCTCTGCAAACAACAGGATATCATCAGCGAATGCCCAAGCGTTAACAAAATGTCCCAAAACACGAACTCCAATGTGCCCAGGAAGCAAAGCCAAAAACCTGTCTATTATAAGGTTGAAAAGGAGGGGGCGATAAGGGATCACCCTGACGAACGCCCCTCCGCGGATGTATCGGGTCGGACATCCCATCAGCGAATTGCAAGACCGTGAGAACCCCGGAGTACAGGGCAGCGATATACTCCACCAAGGCTGCAGGAGCCCCACGATCCCGCAAGACACCGAGGAGAGCCGCATGCGATACAGAATCAAATGCTTTAGACAAGTCGATGGAGGCCACGGAGACCGGTCGCCGTTCCTCGTACCTCACACGGAGGACGATATCAAGGGCGCCACCATTCTCACCATTAGATATCACATTACGAGCCGGGCGCCTTTCAGCTGGAGGGCCAAATAATTCCCTAAACCATGCCATCAAAGCAGTTGGAAAATCAAAATCTGGAGCACCTAAGGTCCTAAATTGCAACACAATTTCATCTAAAGATTGGTATGGGAAAGGAGAGGGAGGTAAAACATCTATCACACGCCAAATATTAAAATCTAGCAACTCCTCCTCATTCATCCTTTCAACAGGCGGCGGACTAACAGATCTTAAAAGAGGGGGGATCAGAAATTAAAGGGTGCGGATCATTGTCGATACAACACGCACTAGGTGCCATGTCAGTAACAGAGTCAACAAAAGAACCAGTTCGACCAAAAGCAGCCTCGACACCACCAGCATCCCCGTTATTTGAATTATCAACGACAGTCTCGGTGGGAATAGGGGTAGAACGCGCAGGGGAAGGAACAGATACTTCAACAGCGTCCTCTTGAACAAGAAAAGAATTCAGATATTCCTCGACCCTAGTCTTATACCGCTGGAGCTTACGTCGTGATTTGATAGAATCTAACGAACGCTCGGGGAAAAAACGCGGACAAAGCTTGGTTGGGGAACCTGCCAAGTCGATTGTCTCTGAGCAATTCCGCCTCATTAAACGCAAGCAACCGCTCCTCCTCGTCAGTCTATCTCGCCTTACGTCTCTCAACTTCAATCCCTTCGTTAACAATTTCGGGATGCGCGCGACTCTTATGAACACCTGAGCCCCTTAACGAAGCGAAGGACCAATAACACCCTGTTGGGCAACAACCGCGCCCTGACCAGCACCGTCAGCAACAGAACCACTGGAATCCTGACAGCTGCCAGGATCCCTTTCCCTAATATTGTTTCTATCGGCAGCAACGAGTTGGTTGTATGAGACGACGGGGTTGCTAGCCCCAAAGCCCCAATTTCAAGGGCTCATGATTAGCCTAGGATTTTTACACCATAACAGGAACCTAGTTGCCCGGCGAGCCCACGAGGAGGGCCATATCCCTTTAGAGGTGAGAGAGGCTAGGCCACCGTACGTCAGCGACTGAACGGTAACTGTATTACGCATCATCACCCCCTTCAACCAGAGGGCTCTCTCTGGGGCACGCGGACACAAACGTGCCCGCATACTAACCCGTTCAGGCCGCCATTACACGAATTTTTTTTTTCCTCCCCAGGAACTTCGCTTTAGTCAAAGCTTAACAACCCCCCAACACACAAACACCAGACCTCAACCGACCCCAACCTTCTGGACCCGGTGACGGATCGTCATAGATTGGAAGACGGACCAGATTATCCTGTTCCCCAGAAGAGCCCTCGTCACCAACACCTTGACATCTCTCATCTTGATAATACCCAACGCCAGCAGATCCCTGACAGACTCCTCCGCCACAACCCCGCGCCACGACATGGTGAGGGAAGCGACGGAGGCACCGCCTGGCCGCAGGCCCTCAAGTTGACTGAGGAGCGGGGTATACTTTTCAACCTTGGTCCGATGGGCGACCTGCAGACTAAACTTCTCGGCGACAACCTGGACGTCAACAACACAAACTTAATCTTGCCCATAGACAACTAAGTCGGGCTTAAGACGCCTATCAACAACATTGAACACCTCTTCCTTATGGGTAGTGTAACCCCTATTATTGCTCAACCTCTCCAAATATGAAACAACTGCATCTTGCCTACTTATTCTGGGATGGTGGGAAACGTAGCACTTTTGGAGGATATGGTCTAAGCTCTCAAACTGGGAGCAACCCCGGCGACACAAACGATCTTCATTTCGATCGCGGGTTCCCCTACCTTTCGAGTATAATGTTCCATACCGCGAGTGCAAGCAGCTAATAAAATCTTTTCCAGACAAAAACCTGGTACCATCTGTCACCCACTGATGGGCTGCGGGGACCTTGTTGCTACCTCTCGGCGGCCTACCATCTTATGTATTATAGAGACACCTCCTCCAAAATGACCTAATTCGCTCACACGAGTCTAGTCTCACTCCCCTGACGAAGCATCCAGTCCGGCACCGACATACCCCTCCTACGTGCAAGACACGGGACCAGTCTCCTGAACGACGGCACGCCTAAGCCGCCATCGACAACAGCCGCATGGAACACCGCGTTGGGGATATCATGTGGCAAGTGTAACAACACCCTAACAAAGTGCCTGACCGAGACGTCCATCTTCTTTAGGGCCCCAACGTGGAGGCGGGAAAAGACCAGACTATGTGTATAGCGCGGGGGAAGATGCTTGGTTAGAAAATAGAGCTTCTGCTGTGGCTTACAAGGGGCCCTCTTCAAAATATCTAGCTCCCCAACCAGGTCCTTTCGACCAACGGCACAAAGACCTACCGGGCTGAAGGTGGCACCCAAATAGAACTCCTCATCAACGGCGAAGACGGGCAATCGCCATTCCTCGCCACCAACGCGAACATTCTCCTTGTACAGCCTCCGCTTCCGCTTTCCATCCACAATCCAGCACAGCGCCTTGGACTTCGTTAAACTGAGGGACAGCCCACACCTCGCGAGGACGGGTTTAATACATTGCAGGGACTTGTTCAACCCATTGACGTTACCATCGACGAGGACAAGATCATCTGCGTAAGCGATGTGTCTAACATGCCTGACACCCAACTAAACACCCGCGTCCTGGGGGACCGCCTTCAAAATAGAATCAAAGACCAACAAAAATAAGATCGGTGACAGGGGGTCACCCTCGCGAACCCCCCGAGTTGGCACGAACGGGTCACTAACGCTGCCCTGAAAAGTTAAGAAACAACGGCCGGTCTGATAAACAAACCTCAGATATCGTCGAAACCACGGCGACACTCCGATCTCCTGGAGGCGCCTAAAGATCTGAGTGGTCGACCGAATCAAACGCTTTCTCAAAGTCCAACACCGCAGCTACCAAGGGCTTAATCTCCTGCTGGGTGGACCTAAGCAAACTGTCAAACAACTGAATCCCCTTGCTTACCCCGTCTAATGGCTGAAACCCACACCGGTCAGGGTCAGGCGACCAACAGCCTTGGATCCTGCTGGCCAGAATCTTGTGCATCTGTCTCAAAACGACAGAGCAGATGGAAATCGGCCTGGAAGCACCGTTTGGATTTAACAGCCTTGCCTTTAGGGATGAAAATCGTGCGGCAATCAACAAGAAACGAGGGGGCCCAACCTAAGATCAGAAAACAAGTGTAAAGCTTCGCCCTGAACCGCACCGAAGTACTTTCCAAAGCCCAAGCCCTGATCCCGTCTGGCCCTGCCGCCGTCTTCCCCCTTCCCTTAAGAGAGTCATAGTTACTCCCGCCAAGGCAGGCGAAATTAAGCAGCACACGTTTCACACTTCAGCTTACCGTAAATACTTACGTATGATACACACACGTCCAGTAAACCAAAAATTCGTGGTAGTTCTGAAATCGTTTTGAATATACTTTCTTAACGCGAAAGGGTCAAAGAACGCAAAGGTTAATGAAATTTTAAACGGCTGAACTAAAGTGTGTAAAAACATTTTTTTTTTTAGCCTGCGAAAAACAATTGTTTGAAAATTAAATTGCTTTCAAAGTTTAAAGGGATATTTAAGTATTAGATAAGTATTTTCTTATTATGCTACCAATGTATTTCAAATTTAATAATTTGGGAAACTGAAAATTTCGGTGTTCATACATTTTTCGGATTAGTTAACAGTTTTTAATCACACTGCCAGGCAAAGTAATGGGTATCAATTGCGTTGATGGTTGGCTTTCTATATTTCGTTGTATTTAGATGGGTAGCAAGTGTTGGATTTAAAAATTCTAAATTGGGAAGGGGAAGCTTTCAATCGGTTTTTAATTTTCAGGGTATCCAAAAGGAAACCGGAACTTGGCCACCTTCGGTTTCCTTTTGAGGATCTCGCAGGATGGGCCCGATCACCCCATTTTGCGAGCGAACGTTGACAGGACAGGAGGTTTGTCCTGTTCGTATCGGAGAGAAAAATGCAGTACAAGGTGCAACGCGTTTGTGAAGCATTTAGGAAAGCCTGCCTTCAACGTGAGTGTTATTGGAAAATAAGCTTCCCCCCCCCCCCCCAAAACAAAAAAAAAAAAATCTAAATTCTAATTTATTTTGAAACCATTTCTGTTGCACTTAAATAAAAAACGTACGACTCATAAGAAAAAAAAAAATATCCCAGTGGCTATCTTATGGCAATGATGATTAACATTTTCAGACCCCATTAAAAATGCCTGTTTGAATTATGTTAAATGTTTCATTGGCAAGTTCTTTTGAATGTTAGAGGCAAATTGGATTGTACTTGAGGCTAATTTTAAGAAATGCAGCCTGCACAACAGTAAGGTAATTTCTGCCCTCATTTGAGGACGGATTCGCTAAGTATTAACTTTGCCAGTCTTGTTCAATGTTGCTAATTAAGAATAGTTAAATTTAGCTATTTTCGGAAGTTCACTTACGCTCTTACACGCATCAATTACCGATGTTTTACAGCTGGTTTCTCAGTAAAATACCCTGAATCTTGAGTTGGTAATGGTTAATATCCGCATATTTAAGTTTTTGTTTGAACTCTGGATAGACCTCAAGGATATTCAAGCAGAACAGAATATAGGATATAAAGTTCGAATGACTGAGACCTTTTAGATAATACGCATAAACTCTAGCATGTCTAGTTTAATATGTATATATAGTTTAACAAACGGAACTTTTAACGCTTGTTAGAAACTTAAAAATGCAGTGCATAAGTATTACTGTTATATCAAAATTTACTGGAATAACCATTTTTTGACGTCATTCTATTACCCCCCCCCCCAACGGTTAATTGCACTAGAAAACTAACTCATGTGAATGTACCGGTGAGCAAAATACTTCACTTTTGGATTATGGGTGTCAGCGAATAAGTTTTACGCCAAAGACCTATAGGTAGTATAGGGACGCATAGCATCATTGTTCACAAAGTAGACTTCAAGTGAAAAATTCTTAATTCTGTTAAAATTGACTATGTACTAGTGTTTGATTTTGGTGTTTGTATACTGTTTTTGTGAGAATTTTGTACTTTCTATGGGTGAACATGTTGCAATTTTTGTAGTTTGAATTACTTTGTCTAATGATTTTGTACTTCAACCACAAGCCAGAAGTTTGGTATTCTATTCTGAATGCGCTATCTTATGAAGCGTCTTGCTTTAATATACAGAGCGTAAGTTATCGAATTTGTTTTTTGATAAAAGCCCATTCCTTGTTCTGTAGTACGCAATGTATTTAGAATGTGTCCGAAACTAAATGAAAAATTTGTAATTACTGCTAAAATAATTTGGTAATAAGTGTACAAGCAACCGTTTGATGGATCCATGAATATGTATGTGAATTCTGTTACGAAATTTTATTAGCTGTTTTAATACACCAAGCCAACTGCATAAGAACTTGTTCATCCCTATGAGAATTATGTTAGGGCATGAACATTTATTTTTTAATAAATGTTATGACGCATATAAAAAAGTAGCTGTTTTATGATCTTTTACTCAGGATTATTGCATGCAAGATTTGTATCCTTTGAAACTAAGCTTTATAAGCTAAACCTAGGTCCTTAACGTGTCACTAATTCTCAAGAGGTTAAATGTATGAAAAATTACGGAACAATGAAAACTTGAAGATTTAAAAGTTCACTTCTAGGTTTTAATTCAAAATTACGATCAATTGTTACCATTGAATGATCATTATAAGAATTTTTTAAATAGTGGGGAAACCGTTTGGTTTATGTAATTGAGCTGAACTGTCAACAGTATTGTAAGTAAATTTTGAAAGCCATAACTAATAGGCTCCGGGTTAAACTATTTTTTACTGATTGAGGTTTTAGAGCTACTTGGCGTTAGACACTTTTCCTTAATGTGCACATTAACCCTTTATAAGGCGAGTGTATGTGCAGAGAGTCGAAATTACTTGGAATTTTTCTTGCCCATTTTTTAGGATTAATTCATATTTTCACTCTACTGTAATATTCCACGTGGAAATGGAGAAACAAGTATTAAACAAATTTTGCAGGAGGACACATTATACACAAAACCAAAATATTAACTTTTAGAATGAAACCCAGATTCTGCTGCCTTGATATACAATGAGGATGGGCCAGCATTATAAATGTCATTAATCTTGTAATTTTAGGAAAATGAAAACACACGTTGACTCATTGATACATAATGCAGTTATTGTAAAATAGAAAGCCAAATAACATAACATTTCGATTACATTCCATATCATGTCAAAAATTCTAGGCATTTTTCTAAACATGTTTATAAGAAGAGACAAACTTACGCTATTTTTACAAGACTATTACAAAATGCAGCCGACGACTGGAGAAAGACAACGGTGACGAGATTCGAGTAGAAATTTTGCAGTATTAACATAATCAGAGAAACAAGACAATAAATAACATCCTGAGGTATGATTATTTAAAATCAATCATTGATGGGCTTGCTGTTGAGGAATCGGTCACATAATTGCATATAAAATATTTATATATCTCCGTATATTGTTGAAACTAAAAATGTTTTGAAATATTGTTGGGAGGGGGGCGGGGGTTGTAGCATTACGTGTTCTTGTAATTTTATACTTACGATAACTATAATTTTTATGGAATGGTATAGGTGAACTTGCAGCCTTAAACTCCAGTGTTAGTTTGTCTCTGTGATGTATAACAGTGGTTAAAATTATTTGATATCCTTTACGGGACCCCCTTATGTGAAAACACGCATAAAGTTGAAGGTCATAACAGCCTATATTTTTCAATTCAGAAGTCTTAAAAATGCTAATAAAAACATTATCCTACCAAGAAAACAGAATAATTAACCGAAAAAAATTCCTCCAACAACTATAAAAATCGGGATAAACTATACTTGAAATCGACATGGTAAAACCTTCATAATCAGGCTTCTAAAAACTGAACATTCCTTTTCAAGTTCAGCTACTTCGTAAATTCGTGCGGGAGATTGAAGTTTAATTGCTTTTTTCAAATCAATATCTTCATCAGTATAGAGGTAATGCAACAATTCGTTTAAAGTATCAAACTTAAGATTTTTTACTTCTATCTCGGTAATACAATTTACGCACGAGCCGTCGTTTAACATTCTTCTGAAAACGGGAGGCCTTGCAGCCAGAACCCGTGTGCATTTATGACTTCTAAAACTTTTATGATTACATCCCACTTGTTTTGTTCCTGTATTTCCTGGTTAAATCTTTCTTTCTGAGTTATGCATACTCTTTGAAATATATATTTCTCATTTGCTAAGGTATACCTAATAACAAATATTTCGGACTACATTTAAATACAAATTCATCATTCGGAAACGATATAGTTTCGAGATAATTTGTTTCTTTATTGTGTTCTTTAAATTGTACACTCTGAAGAAAGTAAAAATCGTTTTTTCCTCTCGATTTAAATGTTGCACTTCTTTTATAAACGGAGAGAAGTGACTTATATTTTGCACTGTACTTAACATTTAATGGGCGAGAATTATCGTCTCGTTTAATCTTAATTTCTTGATTCTCTTGCAGTATAATTTTCCAGCTACGCACGTTGTTAAACTGTTCTCTTGGTATGATGTTGATGAAATAATAGTCATTTTTCCTTTTCGAAGCTGAAAATCTTTTGCAAGTTCCACGAAGGGATTTATATTTTGAAGAACAATTAATATTAAGAGGACCACAGTGTCTTGTCTTACTAATTCTCGACGATTTTCAAGTACAATCTTCCAAATAATAGTGCCAACTTCACATTTATTAGAAAACAGGGCTGTAGCAATTTCACGTTGGGAAAAATTTTACAGTTAATATTGAAAATTTCTATTCGGCATTCATCGTTACAGGCTTTAGACGTCGAAGGAATCACTTTTGATAAAAACGCCATTATTACAGAACTATAAGATTTTTTTTTAACCCACTTGGTACTTAATACTTTATCCTTATGATTGTAGCTTTAAAAATTTTAAATACTTTAATGGCACCTAGTATTCGTCGAATCAGTTGAACTTTGTTATTAAACAGTGTGCTTGGTTTCCGAAATAGCCTCTTTGCGACAGGTTCATTTCACGAAATAGCCTCTTTGCGACAGATCCTCTCTCTGTACGTGACAACAATCAGCAATCGTAATATTTTTCAGAAGAGCTAGAAAATGAAAGTCGAAGTTTTACTTATAATATTTCAAAAATGTGAATGTAAATTTTTTTTAAAATGTTGAAAATCTGGTTTTCCCCATCGAAATACATTACACGAACCCAAAGGTCTTTCGTAAAGGGTCGACATACTACCGCGGTTCCTCGTGATCAAGTACACAAATCCGAATAAATCTTGCAACAACGACATACTACCTAAAAGGATTAAATTTTTTTTTTTTTTTTTTTTTGCGAGTATTATCATTCTAAAATTTTTGCCGATTCCTGCCGTAATAGATGAATTTGACATCAAATGCATGAAACAGAGATTTTCTTAATCCATTTGTACCCAGAGTCCCCCCCCCTTTTTTTACGCTAAAATTTTGCATTTTCGCTATTCCTAAAGTTTACGAACGCTACTTAATTTTCCTATCCTTAACTCTCAAATAGGAATAGACGCGAGACTAAAAATAGGCGTCTCGCAAAACAGCCGAAAAGCTTTGTCTCGTCTCGCAAAAAGTCATCTCGCATCCATCCCTACACGAATATTAACCCTTTATAGGAGAATTTATGTGCAGAAAGTCGAAAGTACTTGGGGGCCCATTTTTTACGATTAATTCCTACATTTTCTCTGTACTGTAATATCCCACGTGAAAATTGCAGAAACAAGTATTAAGCAAACATAGAAATTTTGCAGGAGAATACATTAATTAATCAGAAAATCAGTCTGAAAACTACCTGCTACTTGTACATGGAATCAAACGCAAAAATATATTAAAAGCAATCATTCTTATGCTCAATTTTAGTCATTATTCGAGCTTTCCTTGAAACTGCGAATGAAAGATAAGTTCATAAACTAAGTATAATTGAGAATTTAGATGTATGGAAGAAGTATACATCAAATATAACTGAACAAAAATAGGAAAATTCACTAATGATTGAATTCTGTATTTAATAGACCGTAGGTGATATTTTACCATGGCCTTATAAAGGGTTAACTTAATGTTTCATTAATTCATACCTTCATCAAATAATCTTAATGTCAATGCCTAGCGTTGCGTTTATGCAGTATCCTGTATTTATAAAATATGTATAAATGTCTGCCATTTGAAGTATGTGATAATATTCTATTAAAACACACTTTACTGTTAAATTCAAATTCTTTTTCAAACAAATTTAAAGCTAATATAGGTTAATACAATCTTGTACAAAAGTGCATGAGACGCTGCACATTGGCCGAAGTATTAAGTTCCAAAGCTCTAGTGTCCTCGCGGCTGGCGATCTAACATCTGGAGGTTTGGGTGGTTTCTCCAGATGGAAGCGATTCTAACACATATTCACATTAGTCTTGCCGCCCAAGGCATTTCTTACTTCGAAAAAAAGCCCTAGTCTGACTTTAACAAATCATGCAATGTATATTAAAATGTTTAAATTTATGTAGCAATATTGTATTCATATTTCTGTAAATACTTTGTTACGGTGGTGCGAAATGTTAGTCATTTTTACAGAGCATGCAAATTGCAATTTCGTTAATGTTCCATTAATTTGTTAAATAGAACTCTACTCATATTCGTTATTTTACTATCTTGTCGAACTTGTTCTCATGTTATGTTTTGCTTATATATGAGTATGTATTTAGTGATCAAACAGTATTATAAAGATTTATGTAGTTTGGAATGATCCTTGACTATTGTACTCCTGATTTTGAAGCTTAAAATAAAATTCTTAGCTTGTCATCAGTTGTCTTCCTTATTTTTATACCTGTGTGCGATAGTTATTTCAGCAATTTAAGGGTGTTCTACATAAAGAGCGATCGCTGTCACAGGACTTTTGAACAGCTTTAAAAACAAACCAATGATGCAAAACACTCGAAAAATTTAGTAATGCTTTTTCCACACTATGGACTGACATTAACAGTAAAGCTACACATAGCTTGTGCAACTTTAAGAAAATTCATAAGCGCAAAAATTACCTTCGAAAATGAGCGGAGAAATTGCCCATTTACCGAACTAACACGAAAGGCTGTAGGTTTAGCTTTTTCTGATAATTTCACAATTCCATAGGTTCATTCCCAATGTCTGTTCAGTGTTACTTGTCAAAAGAAATTCTAAAGTGTTCATTCTCTAGCTGAATTATTTTTCAAAAGCTGTTCAAAAGTTACATGATTTTCAAGTGATGCAGCCTTAAAATAGAAGTAGTTTGTCAACGAGATGCAGAAAGCTGTTTAGAAAGTTTACGGTTTTCTACTCTATTACTCGACCTGGTATAAAAAGCTTTTTCTTTTGGGGGGAAGGGGGGCAAGTGAAAGGGGGAGGGAGGAATAAAATGTTGGAAGTCGCCGAGGTTTGCACGCAAAGTTTAGTGCCAAAAAAGTCTTCAAAACTGAACCAAGCTTGTCATCTTACAAAGGCTAGAAACTGGTAAACGGGACAGTTTACTGCGAAGGTAAAATATAGTTGGAATATGCCTGGCGAAGACTGCAAGACCGTTTTAGACGGTTTTAATGGGTTTCGATTCCAAAGTGTTCTATGGAACAATGAAAAAATACGGCACTATCGTTAATGGGATATGGAATGAAAAAGGGACAACGTATGGATTATAAGCTTTAAGCACTTTAGTGCGTATTTTAAAATAAGTGTTTCAGATTTTGCTTTATAAAGTAAAATCGAAAGTAATTTTTATGAAATTTCTGAATTCTTGGTTCGAATATGTTAAATAGTAACACAAAAAGTAACTTCAAAATTGGATTAAAATTTTTAAGGAGGGATATGGAAATCCCAAAAATTTACTCGGCTAGTTAAGTTTCAGAAGCAATGGATGACAAGATGCAAATTCATGATTTTCATATTGGTCGTTAGCATCTCCTAACATAGATGTCTATTTATAAAAGCAACTGCAATATGCCTTCGCTAATGAGTAAAACTTGGATTAAAAACGAAATAGCTAGCAATTTGAGAATTTTTTTTTGGGGGGGGGCGGTTTCAACAGGTGAAATATGAAAGATGGAAAATATTCTTTTGACGTTTGGTTTATAGATGTTTGAGGAGGAACTTTTCAATCGGCTGGTACCACAAAATAAAGAAGCTATGCGCCGGATTAAAAGGGTTTAGCTTGCCTGTCACCGATGAGTTTGGCAAAAGCATCTGGTATACTTCCTCCAGCTACCAAGAATGTTATAGCCATTGATACTGTCTGGAACCTACCACAGTTACTTGTCGAGAAGATGCAGTTATAAAATAACACGCTTGTCGAGAAGAAAGATGCAGTTATAAAATAACACACGGAGACGGTGAAGCATGCTTAACTGACATATTTGGAAATGAGCTATTACAATTGGAGAAACTGTAAATATGAATGTCTCGATGTTATGATTAAGACGTGCTCTATAAACTTGAGACTTCAATTGGGCTTAAAGCAAAACACATTAGGGTTGCCGAATAGGATATAATTTTTTCAGCATTTTTGTCTGCCTCGTCTGTCAGAGGTGGACTAATATTGACGTCTTCCACTTTGAGGGGCTTTCAAAGATTGTATTTTTAAAGCAAATGTTGATAAATATATTACATAAAAAGCACGTCTAAATTAACGTATTGTAAAATTTACATTGCTACGCTGTTCTTTTTTAAAGCGCCTGTTAATTTTAGTTTGCTTTATTGACATTTATTAGCCTTTACAATCTTTGAAAATAGCAACAAGAAACATGCATTAACTCAGCTTGTTAAAAGAAATGGTACGAATTTGCGTCATTTGCTAAAAAATGTCTTCAGGACAATGTAATAAGGACGAAAAAACTACTATATACGAAACGGTTGCATCTTGAAGGACCGATGTGTATCCATATATGATCAATATCACAAAAAAATTGGCGAATGTCTTGTGTGAATGCTTATCCCTGTATCCAGAATGTAGAACCACTTTTGAGATAACTGCCCCCAGACTTGATGTTGACTTAATCAGGGTCTATATATCGGAGAAAATTGAAAGCAATAATTTTATTCTCTAATCTAGTAAATGTGTACAGTTACAAACTTAATGAAATTGAAGACTACCAGTGGCACAAAATGCCTCGTACAATGCGGAGATTTACACATAAATCGTTTAATACAAATTTACCATTGTTTCTCGAACTGTTTTGTAACACAAAGGGGCGCACCCAAATCGTGCAAATGTTAGAGAAATAGTGTTCCTACTTAACTTCAATAATTTTCAGATTCCGTCTAACAGATTTTGCATATACTGAGATAGCATATATATTTTCGATAGAATTGGTAGTATCGTAAGCCCTTACTCAGTTTAAACATGTCTGAGCGCTTTAATGAGGCTGAAGTTTTGTACATCAAATTAATGTACGGGGCACATTTTACTAATTGGGAATTTTTTAGAACAGAGGCTGTATAAAAATTTAAATTTAATCTCCTGAAAATTTTGATACCATAATATTTTAAATCCCCCCCCCCCTTTTTTTACGTAACTTTGTCTATGATCCATATTTAAGCAATAAGAGATTGGATCAGTGTTTTAGGACATCCTATACATTTAGATTTTATCAATACTATGAATCTGTGTTCAGCAATAATTCATTTTTACCGAGAGAAATCAAATGAATTTATGTTCATGTATTTAGTTTACTTTTTAAAAGATTTTCCCAGTTTACGTTCATGAAATCGTGAAGCACTTTTTCTCCAGTTTTTTAGTCATTTAGTGCTAACCAGTAAGGCTTCTGAACTTTGATATTTGCATGCAATTAAACCATTGCACGATGTTTAAAGTTATACGAACGTTATCCAACATTTTAAAGTCTAATTCTATTCTTATGAATTTGTTGGTCAATTCTCGGTCTCGCACTCATTAAAACATTTTATATTCGGAAAGGGTGCTTGTGGGCGTATGTGGAAGAAACAAATTTAGCCTCAAGGTCTGTGTACAGAAATTTAAATATAATTACAGCAAGGACTCTTAATTTTTTTTTTTTTATATAATAAAGTTTCCTTTGTGTAAGATGAATTGTGTACGTACATAGGAATAAATGAAAAAAAAAATAACTTTTATAAAACTTCCAGGAAAAAATTCTTGAGCATTGCGCAGTAAAAATATTTTACAAGTGACATAATCTGAAAACTTTTCGATTTTAAGTATTTTGAAACCTAAGTTTTATAACTTTGAAAGGTTTATTATTTAACACAGCTGCATAGTGAAGCTTATGAAGGAACATCTTGCAGATTTTTCTGATAGTTTATTTGTATTTATGGACCGAAATCACATGACTGTTCTCGAAATACACCTTTAAAAACTCTCATCTCGGGCGAGAGCAGTTTTTCCCCAGAAATGTTAGAGGAGTTCCAGCTCTGGCATAAAGAGTAGGCTATAGGAGTGTATGGCGAGCAAAAAAGATTAGTTCGTTCCCGTACTCTGAAAATGCGTACCCACGCACTCCCGTGAGTGAATGTTTTTACTCTAAAGAATTATTAAATAGAAATTGAATTTTACATTTTTGAAAAATTTTATTTGATGTTAATAGAGCAACTGTCGAAATGACTTTGCATGAGACTTGTATATACTTGAGGCAGTAAAATAAAGTTTGCAAATCATGACATGGATATTTTAAATTTTCTTTAGGCTAATGCAAGAAAACTTTCCAAGGCGTGTCGGCTATATGGGCGTCAGGGATACACCCACCCTGAAATATTTTGATAATCTTAATTGCCAAAAATGTAGGTAAAGAGAACAAATTTTTGTCCACATTAACGTTTAAGAAATAATAGAAAGTAAATTTTATTTTAAAGTTCATTTTGTTTCTTAGTTGTATAATATTTGACTCAATGAAAACTATCAACAATTAAAAATTTACATGTATGGAGAATACTATCGGCACCAAGGACGTACCCAGGGGGGTGGTCCAGGCAGGGTGCGAATTGACGGGGGGGATGCCGGGGATCGTCCCCGGCTGAAGAATGTAATATCCCTGGCTAGAGAAATATTAATGGATCCCTGCCAGGGATACTATTTATCCCCTGCTGAAGAAATATTAAATGGTGAGTGAAGATTTTGGGATTCAGATTGGGAAGTCAAGAAGTCTAAATGAAGGTGTTATGTTATCGTTTGTTACTATACTCTAAGGCGACTGCCTTAAAATTTCGTCTCTTTTTTAAGCTAAAACCCTCAACGGTGGCTTCCAATACAGGTACATTATATGTAGCTTGTGTATCTGTGATTCCATAGAACAATCTGACTTTTGTTTGAATATAAGTCAGTTCTCACACTTGTCGGCGACTGCATTTGTCAAAGTAATATCATGCGAGGGAAGCATTTGCACCTTCCCTCCTTCTTCTTTTCAAGTGTCCCCCCCTGGAGAAAGTTTACTTTCAAATGTCCCCCCCTCCCCCTGGAGAAAATGTTCAGTTCGCACCCTGGGTCCAGGGGGTCCGAACCCCTCCCGAAATTTCAAATTTTGTTAGCAAAATAATAATGAAGTATTTTTGTGGAAAATTCTCCCTTCACCGTTTGGACCGCCTCCGAAATTTTTGGACCCTTCCCGAATTTTTTTTTTCCTGGGTACGTCCCTGATCAGCACAACTAACTGAAGAGTCTAAACAAACTGTCGGTCAAACTCCGTCGGCAAGAGATTTCTTGCGAACTGATTGCCCAGAGAAAATCCCTATTGCCAAACTAAAGGAATATACACAATATGTGCGGTTAGAAGAGTTTGTGGGAGGTCTCCGACGTTCTCCAAACACTATTGATAAACAGTCGTGGAAAGTTTTGTTTTACCACACCTTCAAATGAAAGGGAAAATATTAGGTTGTAACGAAAGTTTTCCGCCACTGGAAGTATTGTCTGCACAAGCAGTTCGCGTTGGTGACTTTGCAGATATTTTGTCAAACGATTTTTGTTATTTGAAAGAAAAAGACTTGTTTTAGAGCACTGTGTTGTGAAATCTGTAAAAAAATATCTTTATGATTAAGTATAAGGTGTCTGAAATGGAACTATCACGCTACCAGATTGAACCATCATTTACTCTCAGTTCTGTCGCAAAAAGTCAGCTACAGAATGACACCGAATCATGTGTACAGCTTAAGGTACTAGTGTTGTATCACACGACATTATGAAGATTTGGCACCGAAATTTCAAAAACAAGGACTAGGACATTTAAGAAGCAGAGCGCTCTGGCCGGCCTACTGATGAGGCCCGCCTACGAGAATTTGTGAAAGAAGATAAAATATTCATCCACTCGAGAGTTAGCTAAAGAGTTAGACATTAGTACCATGTCCATTAGTCGCGCAAGACATCGTATAAACTTGACATATAAGATCAATCGCTCGGTATCGCATGAGCTGACTCAAGCAAATCTGGCGGAAAACTTTCGTTACAACCTGATACTTTGCGATGTGATCTGGGCCTTCTGTTTGAATCTTCAGTTAAAAAAGCTGATAGCTTTAAAAAGAGAAATTTATAGAGTATTTATCCGTCCTCTCCATCCCACAAGCATAAGCGTAAAGTTTTCAAAATTATTGGGGGGGCCGGGCCCCACAACCACATATATTCACGTCAGTGGCATAGCCAAGGGGGGGGTGTTAGGGGGGTCATAACTGCCCATGAGGAGTTTTTTGCCATACAAAATGTATATTCTTCTCTCCCTTATCATACACACGTATACATATATGTGAGTTGCAGAAGTCGTAACCCCCCCCCCCCTTCCATGAAAAATTTCAGGCTACGCCACGGATTCACGTACATATAACTTACTCATAGCTGCTAACTACTACAGAATATAATTAACCACTTTTCTGCATGATTTTTCGGCTTAAAATATATACTGTTTACAAAAAGTGGTTAATTATATTCCGTAGTAGTTGGCAGCTATGACTTACTATATATAAGTGTAAATTATTGGAGGCGCTCGAGCTCTATGGATCCGTAGAATTCTACACCTGTGTAAGGTAAGTATCCATGTTAGTATCCTCCTACCATGTTATAAGTTAAAAAAAAAAGCAAAGTAAAAAATCCAAAGGAGGGGAAAAACATTTTCGATGAGATAGTGCATTTTAGACACATCTGAACTTTTCTTCATTTCACATTTTACATTGCATAATCTGATTTTAATTAACCAGAGCCTGGCGAGGGCAGCTTATTGTAACATTGTGTTACGTGGCGTCACTATGAATACTAAATCATGATTGTAATCAAAAGAAAATTTTTAAAAGTACAAGTAAAGGTTTTTTTAAACGTTTGTAAATGGCGTGAAATACTTTCTTTTTATGTTAGTATAAATTAGTTTTCTGTATTTAGTGGTAAATTATTGGGTGGGCTCAGCCCCTATTCACAATTTATTGGGGGGGGGCTCGAGCCCAACGGCCCATATAAAATCTACGCCTATGCCCACAAGTAAAAATATTAGGGGAAGACTTGTCCCTGCCTTCTCGTAAAGTTGCATCTTCCATGGTCATGGTCTAGTAGACGTCAAATTAGAAACATCGTATGTTATTTCTTTCGACTCCGGCGTTTTGGAGCTATCGGATGGTCACCTATTGAAAACGTATGCGTTCTTGTTAATAAAGCTCCACATCTGCGTTTCCAGTATTGGATGTGCCCAGCGTAATTTAGAATAATTCTAGCGAACACAAAACAAAGGGAGAGAGACTCTTTATATTTAAAACTTGGTGTGTGTTTTGGGAAAAACAGACTAGTTTTTTAAAATTAGTTTTACAGACTTCAGGGGAAGGGGGAGGGAGGGATATGATTTGACTAACTTTTGAGGGAGATTGTAACTCGAAAATTTTACGCGGGGGGGGGGATGCTGAAGCTTTGGAGTCCGCGCATGTCTATCGTGATCTGCATATTTAATTTCTGGAATATTTGAATAATCCATGGACTGATCCGCAAAAACTCCATACATAAAGCTCTTTAACTGGCGATTGACTCATTTAGTAATGAAAGGTGCTGCCATCTACTATGAATATAGTAATGTAACACCAAAATTTACTTTATTCTAAAACTTAGTTTAGCCCCGAAATTGATGGATGTTTTTTAAGATTTGTGTTTCAGTCAGGGGCGGCCCTAGGGCCGGACAAACCGGACCCCTGTCCGGGGCGGCAAATTTTAGGGGCGGCATTTTGGCTCGAATTTGAAATTAGCAAACGAATTGTTAAAAAATATTCCGAAGAATATCATTGTATATAACTTTACAAGCTGATGTACCCATCAATCATTGATGGGTTTTTTAACTAACTGCGCGAAATTTCGTTTGCATTGTAGAAGAAAAAAATGGAATTAGCAAACTGGCAGAAATATAGAAAGCAAAGTTATAACTCTTCTGTATTGTTTAAAGATTACAGGTTAGAGAGCAACAAATTACTGAGACAAACTGTCAATAGAGAAAATATTTTACATTCAAAATTAACGTTTTCTTTTAGTGGATAAGCTTCCTACATCAAAATTTCATTTAAAGGTGCAAAAGAAGATGCTAGTAATGAATATTAAACTGAGAAGAGAATACCTGGAAAATGCTTTGTAACAGCAAGTAGCGTATATTTAACACTGCAACATCTGATTTAATTATATTTTGATGATTTTACTTGATGCGCGGAGAACTTTATTAAAGTTTACGTCATACCTCAAAAATAATTCAAATTTCTAGCAAATTAAAAACCTGTAATTTTAATTTACTAACCGCCTACTTTTTAACAAAATTTCATTTCATTTCCTTTTGTCTGACCACTAGTTGTTTTCACGAAGTGGTCACACAAAATTTTCTCAAAATAATATATATATGTATATATATATAATTAAGAAGAATTCAAACAACGTTATTTAACTCAATCTCCTCGTCAGTAACTGAGTTTTGTTCTATTAACCTTAGAAATTTTAATATTATGCCTGAAAATTTTTGCACGATTTTCTGAAAATTAAAAATATAATAATAATTTTAAAAAAGAAATCGGTGTAATTTGTTTAAGTCGAACAGCCACCTATTGTATTACCTCCAGACGCCTCTAAGTGACCCCCCATCTCTCCCCGCCCCCTAAAAAAAGAAAAAAATGCAATGCAACTTTTACAAACCCTTTCAATTTATTCAAATCTTTTAAAAATTTCGATAATGCTTTGTTACCTATCACATGACCTAATTTCATTCTGTTCTCTTAATCCGTTTTTGATGGATGCCAGAACAAACTTTTTAAGCGATTTTTACAAAATCTAAATCAAAGTCTATGAATTATTTAAAACAATTTTGGTATCTATTGTTTCAATTAACTTACCATTCAATATAATTCCAGTTTCATTCTATTCCATTGAGCCATTTTTTAACAAAGGGCGAACATACATTTACACACAGTTTTCAAACAACAGTTTTAAATCTCAAAACTTTTAAACGAATTAGAAATATTTTAGCACCTGCAGTTTAAATTAAGTTGCCTCTTTTGGTGTGGCTATAAAATTAATTTCATTCGCTTCAGTTGTTTATATGTGATGTGCAGACAAATATTTACTCATTTTGCATAGATTTTCACAAGGTTTCCAGTTGGATTCAAATTACACTTTGTTAATGAAGTTCAACAATCCAAATACTATCCCATATTTCTAGATTGCATTCCTGATGCCAAAAAAATCGTACAAATCGCATTCTGTAGGTATAAGTTATGACAAATCTAATTCCAATGAGGCTACCGTTAAAATTGATGAAAGAATTTTAAGTTTTTGTTTGTGATTTGGCTTCAGGATTATTTAATTCTCTCAAACAGTTCATGTTCCTACGT
Source organism: Cheiracanthium punctorium (assembly GCA_038373885.1). Lineage (NCBI taxonomy): Eukaryota > Metazoa > Arthropoda > Arachnida > Araneae > Cheiracanthiidae > Cheiracanthium > Cheiracanthium punctorium. The sequence goes on from JAWZYV010010269.1 coordinate 591,081, forward strand.
TCTATTATTATTTGGTATAAAATCTTCAATTCCGTGAATCCATTAACCCTACAGTGCATACTGTAGCCAATTGGCTACACTCTCATTTATTTTTTATTTTTTTGTAATAAAAAGAAAATGTTGTAGTTTTTGTTTAAAATATGCATTTAAAATAAATGTAAGATCTTATGGAAATAAATTTTAGTTTTTAAAATGTATGCCAGCATTATTTTTTGAGAAATCAAGCATGGATTTATAACAAGTGCATCCAGTTCACTGAACAAACTTTAGCTGAATTTTTAATTGCTTCTAATTTTTATTGCTAAATGAAAATAAACACAAAACTATTAAAACATGGTAATATTGGACTAAATAAAGTAAAATTGGGCTATATTACTTTCTTCGGTTTTACGAGAGCTGTAGGGTGGAGCTTCGTATCTGAATATTTTTTATGATTTTTCTGGGAAATTACATGCTGAATTTTTTAGCAAATATTTTTCCTAGCATAAGTAAATCTAAATGAAGTTGCGATTTTATTTTCAGCCCATTTTAAAAAATCATGCATTGTAGGGTTAATAAAGCTATTGTAGTCAAAAGACAACGATTTACCACCTGCTCTAGAACTCTTATGAAACTGTGAAGATTTTTTTTCAAAGGAGCTTCGATTGGATGTGATTTTAAATGAAATGTTCTGTTATGCAAGAGATCTGACCGACGAGATAGTATTCTGGCTAACACTGAGTTTACGCAGAAACGTAACATATTAATTTTGATTGCGAAGCACGAGATGATCTGCCGAAGGATCCTAAATTAAAATTCAAGATAGTTTTATTTTTTACAGTAAATAAAGCGATTGCCTTAGAATGCAGATTTAATTTAATAAGTACCCAATGTAATTATTTTAAATTTTTGCACGGCATATATGAGTTAAAAGATACTCCTAAAAAGTGCTAATTAAACATTGTAACACAGTGTAACAGTATTAACACTGTGTAAAGTGTAAACAATTAGAGTTAATGCTGACCGATGGAGAATCAGGGAATATAAACGCTCTTGATCTAGTAAATGAACTAGCAGTGGCGCAGAGAGGGAGGGGGAGCAGGGGAAAAATCCCCAGGGCCTCAGCTTGTGAAGGGGCCCCGCTTTTGCTGTTTATATGATATTTAATTGTGTGTTGTCAGTTTTGTAAAAAAAAAGTCCAAATTCAGATTATGTCCAGGGATGATTCAAAATTAATTTTTGAATGAAATTACAAAAAGCCAGCTAGAGCATAAACCACCAACTTGACAAAAACGAGGACTGTTAGTGATAGAGTCTTCTTTTAATAGAAATGCAGACATTGATGGTGTTATTCAACGGTTTGCGATGACTAAAAGTAGAAAAGATTTATTTAACATGAAATCATTGTTAAATAGTGGAGGAAAGGTTATAGCCAGAGGAGAGACTATGAGCCCACTCAACCTCCGAAATTTTGAATTTTCCTTAACAAAATGTTAAAGATAAAGACTTCCTATGAGAAATTTTGAAATTTCCACTTTTTTGGCCTTCTGAAATTTTTTTGGCTTCCTGCTTGCATGGAAGTATGAATAAAAAATATTAATTTTTCAATACTGAGGAAACATGCCATGCAAAACTGTTAACTTTTAAAGTACAGTTTCTCTATGGAGGTGACGAAACCTTCAAAACATAATGTTGGTATTTTTTAGAGCATGGATGTTTATTAAAGTATATACTCTTTTAAATTAATAATTTGAATTCTCTATTAACTATTTTCCAATTACTATCAATTTAAAGTTTCTTTAAATTATTAATAATTTTAATAAGGAATAAATGATTGATCTAATATGACATCAAAAGGATTTCTGGATAGCAAAGGGACCCAAAAGATTTTATCCCCGGGGCCCCGACTTGGCTCTCTGCGCCTCTGTGAACTAGTGTCAGTTACTGCCTTATTAGGCAAAAAAGAAAGCCCAATTGAAATTTTTAAGCTAATTTCAACTCTAGATTTTACACGCACTTCTGCTTCGAGAATTTTGCTTTCTTTGCCGACAATTGTGGCAAGTGCAGAGAAGAGTTTCTCAAAATTAAAGTTAACTAAAAATTTCTTTTGTTCCACAACTCTTCCAGATACGTTAAATAATTTAACTACATTGGCTATCGAACATGAATTAGTTGAAAAATTGATTTAAGAGAAAAAGTCAGGAATTTTGCGAAATTAAAAGCCGGAAAAAGAACTCTTGATTTTTCTCTCTTTCTTTTGGTTTTTAGCTTAATGTGTGGTTTTTAATAAATATGGTTCTTTCTTATACTGTGTTATGTTTAAAGAGCTATTCCAGTTTTATAGGCATGAAAACAGAATCTGTAAACAATTTATTTCTTTTAATAGTAATTTTACTGTGGGAGGGGGGGGGGGCGGCATTTTATATTTTTGTCCGGGGCGGCAAAACTGTTAGGGCCGGCCCTGGTTTCAGTAACCTGCTTTCTTTCAATATGCAGTATCTTACTAAAGCATAATGAAAATTTTGCTTTATAATTCTGCGTTTAAGCTTTTAACAGAATTTCTTAACTGGCATGCGTTTATAGTCCATTACATCGAGTGGGTTTACCGAGAGACAAATTAAATTTTTTTGAGGCCCGAACGCAATCGGAATATTCTAATAAATATTTTGTTTCTTAAAACAACAGCCTGAAATATTTTTTGGCGTTCTGACGTTGGTGTCTGCTGACAACCAACTTCTAAACGACGGCACAGCTCAGTTTTATTTTAGTCCTTTTGATTTTGCCCTTGCCTTGGCTAAAGTAGAACTTGTTGCATAAATGTCTTAAGTTTCGATGAATGTTATTTGTTTCAGTTAAAAAAAAAATCATTATTCTCAATGAATTTTTTGTAAATGCCTTTAAGCTTGAAAATTTCTTTCTAGATGGCAGCAGTGAACTGCAACTAATTTAAGGTGATAAAAATTTGGTAGATGATATTCTACAATAAGCAGTGAAGTCCGGGGCCGGATACAACTGATCACACCGACCCGGGAAATATATGTATAAGGCAGACCACTTACATTTTAGTCTGAACAAACGCACACATTATATTTCACCAGTGGCGGCGCAAGACCGAAATTTAATGTGGGCAAGGTACATTTCGCGAGGCCCTCTGATGGTGCAAGAAGAAGGGAATATAAAATAAAAAATCGCTTAAAATTAATAAGTTTTTATTCATTAAGAAACAAACCTAAATTTTTATTTATACTTCTTTGGAACATTAAACAAAAATCGAAAAAAATAAAGAAAAGTTTAAAGAAACAGAAATTTTCTGCTTTTGGTTTTACTGAACTCCTTAATGATTGGTTCGTAATTTATCTTAGATGCTACATCTGTTTCAACAGATAAAACTGCCAACGCTAAAAGTCTTTCTTGACCCATAGTATTTCTTAATTTTTAATTAGTTTCAATTTTGAAAAGCTCCTTTCAGCGGAAGCAGTACTTACAGTATTGTTAACAAAATTCTAATGACAATGTAAACATTTAGGTAAATTTCTTTCAAATCGTTCTCTATGATATATTGGAGCAGATGTTTCACGTCTTTAATAGAGTTGGGTAAATTTGGGATTATATTTTGTAACTCCTCATACAACTCATAAGGTTGGAAGTCACTGCTCTCACCTACCTGCAGGACTGTGTGTAAATCCCGACAGTTTTTCAGTATTTGCTCTTTTGGAATTTTTTAAAACTTGTTTAGGACACAGAGAAAACCAAAATTTTCAAAATGTTGATTTAAAGACACGAATCTCTATTCCATGTTACTTTTCACAGAATCAATCATGGTATTAAAAAATTCTGTTTCATACCGGCTTTTAGCAGACTTTATAGGTTGATCGCTGCCTTCATAATCAAACACCCTTTTCTTTTTGGCTACTCTTTTATTTTTAAAATCTTTTGGCAAATCAAAACTGCTTTTCTTAATAAACTGATAAGCGTCAGACAAGCATTTTTCGAATCCAGTTTGTCGATATTCTTTGATCGAGTAACAAAATGTATGCAAATGTTCAAGAGTAATGCTTAAATGGACTTGTACAGATTGCCATAATTTGCTTATGGTATTGACACGCGTTAATAACTCGTACCATATATGTAATGGTATGATAAATTTCAAACTGAACATTTCGTTTAATCGCAATCACTGAGTGTGTCCGATTGTCCGATTCCGTTTGGCATTTTAAGTTTTCTATGCATTCAACAACATCATCAAATTGCAGTAATACGGCCTTCACCGCCTGGATTTTGCTTTCCCACCTTGTGTCTGATAAAGGCTTCATAGTAAGCTTTAATATTATCATTGATTATGTTCCAGCGACGACGCTGAGTTTCACCATTACTTAGTTTTCTTGAGAAAGGAAAATTGGGAAAGTGTCTATGATCATCATCTTGAGGATAATATTCATCACTGTTATTTAACTGCTGTGTGGGACCGCTTTGAACTATATCATGACGCTGAGAATCCGTCATGGGAAACGTCCACAATCCCGGGTCAAAACTGGCAAATGCTTGTTTCACTACATCACTGGGATCTCTGTTAACAGCTGGAGAACTTATTTCAATCTCTTCTTCTTGGTCGTGATTTACATTACTCAAAGTGAACACAGAAATTTCAGCGTCAGATTTTGATTGGCAAGCTATTTCTGTTTCCGATTTTCTTCGTTCGGTGTCGATAGTCGGTGCATCTGGAGTAATTTCCGAATTCTCGGATACAGATACATGTTGTTCCCTGTTGCGAAGTCGAAGCAACCGATTCATTTGATTCTATATTACCAAATTCAGTTCGATTGAGAAATTTCACCATACCTGAACTTAAAACCTGGTTTGATACAGCTCTTTCCGCTTTTCTTTTTGCTGAACCAGATTCCCATTTTCTCCCTTTATCTCTATCTCTCTTAGTGCCTAATCCTGACATGATTGATAAATTATGAAGAATGCGCCAATATTGTATCCGTAACATGTAAACAAACAAAACAATAATAATATTTCTAGGTAGGTACTTGTTTTTTCCTTAGGTATAATTAACATATCAGAAGTGGACTAATTCGTTCGAATAAAAATTGGAGGAATATAATGCATATTACCTACCTACTTTAATATTTCACTAACATAATACGTACAATCCTATCCTACTAATATATAAATGTCAATGTTTGTATGTATGTTTGTTACTCTTCCACTGACTGAAACGGTTTGATAGATTTGAGTGAAATTCGGGATAAAGACAGTTAAATTCCTGTATTAATATAAATTCTACTTCTTATCGTGCAAAAATTAACACTTCCTATAATGTACAAAAAAATCTACTTTTATCCGAAAAAAAAAGAATACAATTGAGTTTTAATTTTACAGAGTCGTCAACAGATGGCGCAAACTTATAAAATAGGCAGTTTTTAATAAATAAAATATCGGATGTCTATCCTTTTTTACAGGCGAATTTGAAATAAGTGTTAGACGGTTTCATTTTATGTTATGAAATCTTGAATGAGTCACGTGACGAATCACCAGCATGCTTTTTTTTTTTTTCCTCCACGGCGTGCAAAAATGCATCTCTCTATATAAACACACTGACTGACTTGTGGCGGCACGATCACCTCCGCGCACACAACACCCGGCAATTGAAGGCCGGTCGAACAGGTACCTTTTGGCCGAGCCGGATTGCGCCTCATTCTACCATCCATAAGTTCCTGGGTTCAAACCCAGCTCTCGCCCCGCACGCGCTCCCTCTACACTGATGACCCGGACTACGAACACGCCTTCTCCTTCTCGCCAATAGCGACAGATGGCGCCAGCATCGACCTCTTCCATCTCTCGCTCGGCTCTCTTTCAAAGACCGCAACAAGCGGCAGCGACCTCACAAAGTCCTCAACGAGTGGCAGCGTTCTATAACGCTTGGAACATCGTTCGTCAGCCTCCGACTAACTCTCTACGGGGGGAGTAGTGTGGCGGCACGATCACCTCCGCGCACACAACACCCGGCAATTGAAGGCCGGTCGAACAGATACCTTTTGGCCGGGCCGGATTGCGCCTCATTCTACCATCCATAAGTTCCTGGGTTCAAACCCAGCTCTCGCCCCGCACGCGCTCCCTCTACAGACTGAATGAATGACTGACGATCATCGCTCAGCCGAATCTACAGGAGATACATATATGAAATTTTAGGAGCTCATGGCTTTCGTGTCCGAGGCGTCATTTAAGAAGCGATTTTTAAAAATTCGAACGCAGACGGGAGTGGGGGTCCAAAACGTTCTTTTCACGTTTCCCTTCATATCTCGGGGGAGAAAAGAGATAATCGAAAAATTCTTGCTTTAAACTGTAACTAATACAAATATCTGAAAGTCAATTTTAGGATTTTTTAGAATTCGTACCTAAATAGGCGTGAGGACTCCAAACGTTCTTAAACGTTCTTTTCCCATTTTCCTTCATATTTCGGAGGAAAAGCGATAGACGTAAAATTCTTGCTTTAAAATAGAACTAACAACAATACCTAAAAATTATTTTCAGGGTTTCTTAGAATTCCCAACCAAACAGGAGTGAAGGCCCCAAACGTTCTTAAACGTTCTTTTCACATTTCCTGGAAAATGCCTGGCGAAGATTTAAAAACAGTTTTAGCAGGCGATTTTGACATAGATTTCGATTTTGAAGAAGTATTTTATGGAGCTAGAAAACAAATACGGCCGACTCGCGGAATATGGCGCACATTGCAACAGCATTTAAAAAATTAAGTATAGTTAGAATACCCGTGACGAATATTGTAAAACAGTTTTTGTAGGCGATTAAATGTATATCCAAAATATGTGTGTTTTTATTTACTTATTTTCCATTTGCATTTGCTGGTTTAACAATATCCATTCCGTGCTGAGAACGGGTGCTTCAGCTAGTACAATATAATACGTTATACGCATAATGAAAGAACTTCAAAAAAGAAGGCGGATTCTAGCGCAACAAATAGAATATATAAAACAAATAATAAACGCAATTTGTGGTCACGTAACTTTTTGTAAAGAAAACTATAAAAACATGAGTGTAAGTAAAATAAATATTTCTTACCTTATTCTTGACAAATAAACACAGGTACCATTATTTTTCTTCACAACACAAACCGAATTTCTACTTATTAAGCACGTGTTATCGTTTTAAAAATATGAAACACTATTATTTATTCTAAAGAAACATGAAGCGAGACTGCGTCTGCATGGGATAGGTACTTTGATTGGCTTTCTAATAAGGGGAAGTCCCGAGCTACGCCCGTCTCTGGCAACATTAGTTGGCATTAAGCTGCTGGCCCAGACTAAACATAAACGAATGATCAAACGACAGAGATGAGATTTTTTAATTAATTAATTTTATAACATAATATAAGTAGTTTATGAGAAATATAGATTATTTCAATCGCATTCATTTCGTGCGCCGAAGAGTGGAATATCTTTAAGTTGAGAATTAATTCTAATGTATTTATTATAAGAAAGACCTTGTGGCGTGAACTTTTGGATTTTCCATGTTTTTTCAAATTTATTTTCGTCTGTGAGGCGCGAGGCTCTTTGCACCGCGAGGCCTTACGCCGCTTCTGTATTTCACGACATGCATGTGAAAGTGACCGGCCTACTGGAAAATTTCAAGGCTCACAAAACCATTCAATTGACTCATCTAGGGAGAGGCCAAAAAAAAAAAAAAGTTCAAACGTCCTATCTTGAGAGAGAGGGAAAAAAAAAGTTAAATTGTCCCCTCTTGAAAAAACAAACAAACAATTCACTTGTCCAATTTTGGGAGAGTTCCGGATTGAAGGTTCAAAACACCAGCCGAGTTGGCTTTTGATTCGACGCTCCCTAGTTGATCGCCTTGGGCCAACTGTTGAGGTCTCTGGATTTGTGGAACTTTCTGTAAGACTGCACCCTGGTTCCCGTGACTCCGTTATAGGTGTTTGTCTGGGTGTCAGTACTGGGGGTTCAGAATATTCGCTATACACTCTTTGGTTGTCCTGTTGTGGTGAAAGAATTGCAGGAGCTAGGTCGGCTTCTCCCTCCTCCAAATTCTCATCTGCCATAGTGTTGTTATCTGGAGCTGATGATGCAGGCATATCCTCCAGTCGAGTCGTTGCCTCCTCCAGCCCAGTCCTCAACACACGACGTCGACGAACTTGATCAATGTGGCGAGTCCACTCGCCTAAGGTGTCTCTACCTTACACATGACTTCACCGATGGGGTGTAGCACCTTGCCTTCCACTCATTTGGTCCTCTGCCAAAATGACGTACCCAGACAGACGACCATGCAGCCAATCTGCTTGTCGAGCTGCTGTCCCGTCGTTGTTGTGGGTCACGAAAGAGATCCAGTTCGGGGGACAGGAGTGCCCAAACATATGTACGGCTGGGGATATGTTACAGCTGATGGAGTATTCTGGAAGTTGAACAAGAACCTGGAGAGCCTCTCAAAGAAAGGTTCCTTCCGGTACTTTTGATAGGGCTACCTTGACTGTGCGAACAGCTCTCTCGGCAAGCCCATTCGAATTTGGATGATACGGTGCTGTGCGCACATGGGTAATTCCATTCCTACCCAGAAAAGGGGAAAATTCACCACTGCAGAAACTAGTCCCATTGCCACTCACTAAGCTTCTTGGTAACCCAAAACGTGCAAAATGGGGCTGCAATGCCGCGATCGTAGAAGCTGAAGTAGTGTTGGACACTGGGATAACCTCGAACCATTTTGCTTTTGGATCTATCATTATAAGCAGCCAAAGACCTTCTACTGGACCTGCCCATATGGGGCCTAGAAGCAGGACAGCAGGGAAGAGAGTGGAAACAGCAGTTCAAAGGATATGAAGATTGATTCCTTATTATCAAGTTTTTACTCGTAATGTATTGCTTCACTTTTGTGCTCGTTTAATTATTCTTTTGAAGAATTTTTAAGGTTATAACCTCTGGCGGTGTTCGGGGCTTCTGGGGGTGGTTGGGGCCTCTGGCCAGTAGCGGATTCAGGGGAGGGGCTAGGGGGCTTCAGCCCCCCCCAAAAGAGATTGCTAAAGGGTAACATTCTGCTTCATTATGCACTTTGAATATATAAAGTGATCTTTTTTAATCACTTAGCCCCTCCCAAAAGTTTTTACATTGGTTAAGACTAAAATTTTGCTTTATTGTATATACTGTTTGGGGTAAAATAAGCATTTTTCAAAATTTAGCCCCTCCCAAAAGTGAATTTCTGGATCCGCCACTGCCTCTGGCGGCCGCCAGGTCCGCCAGGCGTTAGATCCGCCGCTGCAAATCGATTTATTACGTATTCCTAATATTAATTTTACTATTTTTTTGGTATTCATGACTAACCGTTTGTCGAGACTAAAGTAATATAAACATAAATACTATACTGTAAAATGTTTTCCTTCCCCCAAAATTATTACATAATTTCAGGATGTATCCAGAAAAAAATTTCGGCGGAGGTCCAAACTGTGGAAAAAAGACAGAAAATTCCCCCCAAAAAAAACTGTTTTTTTTTTTTACAAAAATGGAAATTCGGGTGGGGGGGGCGGACCCCCTAGTCCACTCCCTGGGTACGTCCTGATGCATAAGGGGGTATGCTTTCACATTACATCTGGTCAAGGCCGTCTTCTAATGAAAGAAAGCGGCTCGGTTACAAACCTTTATTTGCCCCCCCCCCCCCCAAATTCAGAAACTATAGAAGTGCGTCACCCTTCGGTTCGATGATTTTTAAAAATTTCATTTTAAGAGAGAAGAGAATATAAAAATTTTGGAACTATAAGCACAGCATAGGTGACTCCTTTAATGTTTTTTTTATTTTTTTTTAATTTTTATTTATTTATCTATACATATAAAAACAAACTGATATAACGTAAACTACCCCGTTTAAAAGTTATTTAAGTATTCTTGTTTAAATAATTATTTAAATAAAATTTTGATGCAATTTTAATATATTTAAGAATTTACAGTGTAAGTAGTTTAAAAAAATGTTCGTAAAATAATGACATTATTTTTTGTGATTTCTTTCCTTTTTCTCCAGATACAACATGAAAATGCGTTAGAACACTTAAAAAGTCCTCGCGAAAGTTACCAGAGGCAGATGCTCCTTGTGTAGTCTTGCCGTAACACAAGGAAACTAACCTTTTGTTGTTGGTTGCCTGGATAAAACATTCATTAAAAGTCCTAGGGCTAACGAGAGCATGGCAGTAAATTAACCATTGGTTAAAAAAAAATTGTTTCTATACTTTTCTAAATATCTGCAACGCTTCAAGTACAGGATACTTTCCTTCTTTAAAAGTTGAGTGCAAAAAAATCGAAGAATAGGTAGATTTTTAGATTTTGAAAGCAATTAAAAATTTTCTCTATAGTTTTCCATGTAAGTGTGAATTATTTTAAAGCACTTAATGTTGCCAGGAGCATTTTCTTTCAAAGAAAAAAAAAAAGCCGACAATAGCCGAGTGGTTAGAACACCGAACATGGTAACCGACCGAAGTGTGAAGGTCCGGGGATTTATCCTACCGCGTGTCCGTCGATCTGACGGTCTGGAATTTTGAGCGGTTTTCTCCAGATGTAACGTGAATATGCGTTAGAGCCCCCTTAAAAAGTCTACCGCCCAAGGCATTCCATCCTTGTAGGCAAATAGCCCAGGTGTAGTTTTGCCTTAATCACAAAATCAAACGAAATGAAAGCTGAAAATTACGCAAAATCGTTTAAAGGTGTATGTCGAAGAAAAAAAACTCTGTTTTTAGTCTTGGTACACAAATTGAAATAAACTAATAGCACCATGGTCTCCAAAAAATTCCAGGTGGTTCTTAAGCTGTTTTACACACTGCAATAAGTAAAATTTTCAGAAAAAATTCTTAAACATGGATCTGAGCTGCAAGATTTTTCGAAGACTGACACGCTTTGCGAAAATTTCCGATTTTTAAGAATTTTTTCTAAAAGTTTTGAAACTGATACAGATTTATCGTTTATTTCAGTATGTAGTACAGCTTGTAAAGTGACAGTTTCAAAATTTTGAAGTGCCTGGCATAATTAGTTTATTTGTACTTATATACCAAAATCACATGATTTTTTCGAACAAGACCGTTAAAATTAGGATATGAACAGATTTTCAAATTTTAAAAGTAGTTTAATGATATGTGTTGACTGGTAAGGAGTTTTGAAAGCTTTTTCAAAATTATTATTTTTGTTTTGCATCGATCATTAAAAATTGTACGAACTAAGGAATAACTAAATGAAAAATGATTTTAGGAATCACTGTACTTTGAAAGAGGTGGAGAAGAAGCCCCCGACATTGAAGATGTCACTTCTTTTTTTGTGGGGGCACTCCCCAATAGTTTATGTAGCGTTTTTTTTTATAGTAAAATATTTTCTAGTACAGTGATTGTTTTTGTTCAACTACTAACGCAAATGTTTGACAATCTGCTGTGGATTCCCCATAAAATTACTTTAAAGCGCAAGTACATCCCAAAGACCCGGGCTTGGAAGCAACACTAGCCACAGAAGGGGAGTCTTCTCCGTTGCGTCTTTCATTGATGCATCTGGAGAAAGCCGTCCAAAACTCCAGCCCGTTAGATCGAGAGCCTAGATCACAACCCTAGATCTCCACACTTCAACCATCTACCAGTGTTCAGATTCATATCCACTCTGCCATTGAATTTAAGACTGAGATCTGTAAGGTTTAACCCTTTGAGGCGCAACCCTTTCTCAATGCTGAAAAAAGGGAAGCCGTTGCCATCGCTCGACTTAACTACCAGCAAGATGGCGGACGATCGAAACGTTCATCGCGTGCCACAGATCTAGAGACCCTTTTTTGACGACAGCTGGCTGTGCCGCACAGCCAACTGCATCAAAAAAGGGTCTCTAGATCTGTGGCACGCGATGAACGTTTCGATCGTCCGCCATCTTGCTGGTAGTTAAGTAGAGAGATGGCAAAGGCTACCCTTTTTCAGCATTGGGCAATCTATCCAGCTGTTCTCGCATTCTTCCATTTTTCAGCAGATGTCAGTGCTGTTAAAAATAATCGTGACAACTTTTTTACGGGAAATTACGTGCTAAAAAGTAAAAGATTCTCGTACAGCTATGTCACCCGCAACTATTTTTATAAAAATCAAATGCATTCTTCGTGATTGGCAACAGTCAAAACGCCAGAGTTTGGTGTTCCCAGAACGGGAACACTGCGCGTTAAAGGGTTAAACACTTTAGCTGTGCAGTGAGCTTCTATGCATCAAGACGTAGTGTCTGTTACAAAGGAAATTCCAAAGCTTATTTTTAATTCATAGAAAGCACCGAATAATTAAAATTTTCATTTGGTTGGTCAAATTCAAATAGGTTACTGGAAGGCGAGATGGAGGAGTTTTGGGTCCCCCCCCCCCATTTTTTAACACAGTGTTATGCGGCTTCTCGCCAAATATTACCGATACCGCTTAGTTGGCTTCATTTTTAGGGCGCCAGATTTGGCAAATATTTCCCCCAAAAGTCGAAAAGCTTGTCGACATTTGGCGCGATTTTATTAATGTTTGCTTTCCTTCATTGGTATTACGAAATGGCATTAGTATTATGTAATCAAAATGCGCGACCTATAGGAAATGCCATCGAATTAGGAAGTTATTAGAAATTGGTTCAAATTTCGAGAAAAGTTAGTGGAATGTTAAAATACGGGAGGGCAGATCGCAGAATCTAACTTCGCACAGTAACAAAAACGATCTAAAGATAAGTTTAGATTGCGGTTTTACAAGAGATGCGTGTTTAAGAAACAACTACGATGATGACTAAACTAATGATAAGTCTTTAAGTGCTAGGTTTGTGAAACCCACTGTCAAAAGGCTCCTTAAAAAGGTGAGTTCGGATAGTGGTTTTTTGCAGGTGCTAAATTTAATAAAGGTTTTCTGGTTTTCATGTGAGAAAAAATTACTTTTAGACTGTGACGTTAAAGCCCGGATGTCATGAGACAATAGATAAAGAATTTCGTGATTGGGCGTTTATTTTTAAGAGCTAGCATGAAAATTGGTTTTTCACATTCAAATTTTCAGTCAAGGCCAGACTGGCGTATCGGGCGGTCGAGCAAACACCCGAACGGCCGGTATCTTGGAAGATCGGAACGGACAGGTTCTCGCTTACCTTCATTATTTAGAAAAAAATTTGACTTTAGACATGTAAAAGCACAGAGCAACTACACTTCAAAGGAAATAAAACACCATACCTAGAAACGCGAAGAAACCTTGCGGTTTTTAGCGATTGTGTTCAATTTCAGCTGCAGAGAGCTTACCCAATACCCGACAGGTTATTATTTTTCCCGAATGTCAGCGTAGATTAATAAAAATTACGTATTGAGCAAAATATCGTTGATTATCGTTGTTGTTTTTACTGATTTCTGTTAGCTTCGAATAGCTCTGAGATTAGTTCAATGGTTTTTCATAAATCAAGGAACTATAGATATTGAGGATGTTAGTTTTCAGAGGCGTCCTCCCGTAGATCAGTCGGTTAACCCATTTATGCCTAGCGTCCCTTTTTTGGGGCGGCATTTTCGCTATCAGTCGAAAACGTTATTTTTCCTAGGCTTTATTCGCGAGTATTGAACCTCAATTCCACAAAATATTTTAATATGGCGAAGTAGGATGTTGACATTTTAATTTTGATACATAATGATTTTAAATGAAATCATCCCTTGTTCAAAAAGCTGACATCAGAAATATATCAATTACCTCTGGTGTTGGCAAAAATCGAAGAAAGTCGCAAAAATATCCAGGCACGAATGGGTCAAATTCAGATCCCAATGGAAGAGCGAAAGTGAAGCAATGCCGGACGCTTCGAAAGATGAACTTTTCTCCGAGTCTACTGTGGACCTCGTAAACTAAAAGGATCTGGCGCACGTAAAATCTGTTGTGGCTCAAATGTTCTTCATGTTCAAACGATACCTCTGGGGGTGTCAATCTAGATGTTAGGTCTCGCATCTGCAATGGATTCCAAATTAGGAGATCATTCATAGGGGCAATATTGGCACGTCTACTAAGCGACCCCATAGTGAAGTGACCAACATCTCAGGCTCATGCAGCAGTCAAGTGTACACTGCGCCGCTGACCAAAACCATTAAGAGAAAAAAAAAGATTCCGGAAGCGCTATTTTAATTGCAAATAAGAGTACAGCTGCCTCCCCGCCGATCAGCAACTACGTTTCTGTGACGTAGTCAAACTTCTCGATCTTCGCAGTAGCACAAAGAAAGTATGCAGGCGTTTTTTACAGTTTCCAGAACTTTTCTTACATGGAAAAGCTCTGAAAACATTTGGTTGATAGGCTCTGGACCCCATGGCCAACCATATTATCCACTACAGCTACCACTGCATGACTTAAACTGTCTGTCATGCATGAAGGGGGAGCCCGTCATCTAGTTAGCTTATCTACAAATCGCAAAAGTTAGCGGGTTGAACCTGCTAGTTAATAAAAATTAATACCTTTGCTGGAGAGGGCTTCAGACAGACCCAGTTTTAGGGTACGCGGCTCTCCCTCTGCAAAAGTAAAATAGGCGCCCCCTTTTATGCTCCAGATCAAGATTTTCTCGGCTTTTGAGTTCGAAATGGCGCCCCTTCGAAGGTGGCGCCCAGATGTGATGCTTACTTTACTGACCGTATCGGGCTGCCCCTGGCTTCAGGAGGCCCTCTCCAGAAAAATTTTCAAGATTGGGTTCAAAATGATGCGTCTGCCCTAGTAGCGCAACTAGTTCAGAAAACGTTTAAATTACGTTGGAAACACGTTTTTTGACGTTAAAAAACGTGTTTTAAACGTTTTTTGGACTAATTGTGCTACTGGGGATGTAGGCCCTCTAGGGGCTCCGTTGCGACTGAAAAAGTTTCAGCTTATTTGAAGCGATGCCAATATCGAACTTGTCCAAGCCTGTCACTGGCGAAAAAATGGAATTTTTCTTTTTTTTTCTTTCTGAACATTTGTGTATTAGAAACATCTGGGCCAGACAGGCCTTGATGGGAGAGTCTGTCTGCAGACAGTCCGACATACTAGACAGTTCGGCCTTGGGTCCATAGGCCACAGTCTACTGAATCAAATTCATAATCCGGGTTTGGTAGAAATCTGTATTTATTCTTTTTTGATGGAGTGCGGGGCACATATTGAACTCAAGAATAGGAAATATTCTTGACTCTTATGTTCTTGAATCAAATGTATTATGATTCTTCAAACAAATGTTTTAAATTAAAAAATTTTGCAACTAAGCGGGTGGGGGATTTACACATGCCTCCTGGTACCTCTACGACGACACTAGGCTTATGTTGCTGTATTGAAAACTACATTCCTTTGAGTGTTTAAGAGATGGCAGCACTAACGAATTCAAGCTAGTATGTATCTCCGGAAGCTGTTTTTTTTTTTTATAATTAATTTTGGTGCACACCATGTCAGAATAATTCAGAAACATAAATCGTCAGAAATTTGTAAAGTAATCATAATCTAATATTTCATTTTAAAGAGATGAAAAATTAATATAAAAAATAACTTATTAAATATCTTAATTTTGCGTATTTTTCTATTTTAATAATAGTACATTAGTTATTATAATTAAGGCATAAGTTATATCATTAGTGTTTTAAATTCAACTTAACTCAACTTTAATAATAGCCGTAGATTTGAAAATTTGCACACATACTCAGAATTTTGTACGATTTGCTTTTACAATCAATTTTCTACATTTAATCTGTGCAGTTTTATATACATACTAGTTTATTTGCAGAGGGACTCAGAAAATATTGAAAAAGGCAATATTGATCTTATTCTAAAATCTAAAAACATAAACCTTCGAAGATTTTTTTTTTGCGATATTTCGGCATTTTCCAAGGAAGATTCATCTAGTCCAGGGGTTCCCAAACTTTTTTTACCCGCGGCACCCTTGTCAGACTAAAAACATTTCACGGCACCCTTTTCAGGCTAAAAACTTTCGTGGCAGATTTCCTTTAAAGCAATATGAATATGAAGGTTAGAATGAAGCAGTGTGGATGCATTTTACGTTATTTTTTGTTTGTTCGTTTGTTTATAGGGCTAACTATCAAGAAAGTACTCTCTTGGGAAAGGGATATGGAATTTTGACAATACCTCCATTTCAGGGAGTTCCTATAAAAGAGAAACTACAGGACAGTCTTGAACTTGACTGAAATATTTTTGTTTGAGCCCACTTAGTGATCGGCTTATCTCACTTTCTTGGGGATACCTGTTCAGATGAAATTATTTGATTATACTTCACCTAAACACTTTTCTTGATTATCTCCACGGCAGCCTTGACATACGCTCGTGGCACCCTAGGGTGCCGCGGCACCCAGTTTGGGAACCTCTGATCTAGACGATGCTTTGTGGATCCCTCAGATAACGACAAACGGTTGAATGTTGGAAGCATCTACTCACACGCAGGACCACTTAGAACTGATAAAATTTTTGAAACGCACCTGACAAAGGCATTAGCAGTGGTTTACCTAGGTAAAGTGGCGACCATGACAAACAACAACACTACTCTTTCTCCGGTGGATGCTGATTATTTTGTTTGTATCATCATTCATTAAGTTTCTTTCGAATGGGCGTTTATATTGGTTTCTGTCGTGAGAGTTCATTATGCAAATGAAAAAAAAAGTCATACTTGAGTTCTAAGGACAATGATTCAAAGAAAATCTTTTAGTGCCTTATTTACTTTAAATGCTTTCTTCGCTGCTTCAGTCCGCAATTCAAATCCTCCGACCCCCACCCTTTTATGTGTCGACTATGGCACTTGCCTTACCTGCCACACCCTAGATTGTGAAGTTGCCCCGTTGGGGGCTATCTCGCGGTTGTCGATTTAATGGTCTGGAGTTTTGGTCGATTTTCTCCAGATGTAACATGAACACGCGTTAGAACCCCGTAAAAAGTCCTTCGACCAAGACATCCCCGTAGTCAGATGTCCCTCGTGTAGGCTAGCAGTAACACAAAACCCACTTAAGCCATACCCTGTATAGGGCCACCGGGAAGTAGGCAAGGGTAGAGAACTGTAAGAATAGAAAATTTCGAATCCTATCTATCTCAAATATTACGATATAAGGGTAGGTCGGGAACCATAGAAAAAAGTTGAAGAACGATCCAGCTCATTAACGAATCCCGATTAAAGGATCAGTCCATAATTTTTAATCGTACCAATCGTTTTAGAGAAACACGATTTTAATATTGACTTGAAAATTTTCATATTTATTACATAACACAGTTTTTCTTTAATACTAAAGAATTTTCCCGAAAAACTTTATTTTAAACTGAAATTTAGTTCTATTGTGATTATGCTGTGTTATGGAAAAGCTACGCAAGGGATATCTGCAAGGATAAGGGTTGCCTCGGTTGGAGGACTTTTTAAGGGGTTTTAACACGTGTTCGCGTTACATCGGGAGAAAACCAATCAAAACTCCAAGCCGTAAGAGAGACGGCCGCGCAGTAGGCCAGAACGTTGAAACTTCACAGTTCAGCCGTCTACCACTTTGAGTGTCTAATCCATTTGGGCCACAGTTTTGTGAAAATACGGAGGGAAGAATGGTTATCCAAAGATAAGGTTCTACAGAACAAATCGCTATTATTCTATATCATTTTAGTCAGCACGTATTTAGGATAGTTAGTAAATAAAAATTGGAAGAAAGATTGAGAATTAAAAAATTAGAGGGCCAGAGAAAATAGAGAGAAAAGACGTAAAAATAATTAGTAAAATTATAAAAATTGAAAATTTCTTACCAGAGGGGGAGGGTCTCAAAATAAATTATGGAAAGCCCAACTTAGTTTTTTTTATTTTTATATAAAACTTTTTATTATTTACAAAACTCATCAATGTACTAAAAAAGCGTTATCGAGCAGTTTTATTTTTTGGAAACAAAGCCAACGTAATGCGGGGGGGGTGTTAAAACCACGAAAAACCCCTTCTTGCGTACGCCACTGTCTTTCTTTACTTTTATCATTTCATAGAGTGTCCCCTAAAGTACACAATTTCTTTTCTTTTTTTTTGACCTAAAAACAGAAACCACCACAGTAAGTAAATTGGCATATGTCATAATTTATAACTTTAAATGTCTCGGGATTATAAAATATTTGCCAAATCTGAAAGCTACTCTTCATTTGATATATTTTCTAAGCAAAAGGAAGATTAACTCACTAACGGTTTAAAAGATAATCGCCATAGCATCTATTTTGAATTACCTGGTAAAAAAGAAATATGTAGAACTGGTTTCAAGAATTATTTTCTCATTTAAATACCCAACGTACCGACCATACTTTTTAATAACTTACAAAATTTATGGTTACTGTGTAACTTGAAAATTTAATAAATGCTTAAATGAAATGTAGTCACGTCACCAGTCTCATGAGAATAAACGCGTATAGTATTTATTCCGTCGCCCATAGTAAAATAAAATAAGTTTAATCCTTTCTGATATTTAATTTTTAAATAAATTAATTTGGCATAAATTTAGAACGTTCTTACGTGCATACACGTACGCTAAGTCTCTTTTCATTGTAATAAAATTTATTGAGAAGCTCTTACTTTTACGATGAATTGAAGGGAGTTATATTTTTATCTTACTTTGCAAAATGAGCTATAAAACTTAAGCATTTCTGCTGACCATAAAATAACTCTTAAATTATAAGCATTTCGTTTATTTCTCAACAAACTTTGTGGTAGATATTTATGCTCCGAACGATATAAAGTTCTTTTATAACTTCTCAAAATAATTTTCAGAAACGTCATGCAATGTATTCATACAAAGCAATAAGTTTTAAAATTTTATAGTGTATACTAAAAATTCTAATTTAAAGAATGCGTTCAAAGTTTGGAGAAAATATGTTACAAATAGAGAGAGACTTTACAAATGCAGCTGCAAGAGGTCTAATGTAGTGCTTTCAAAGTAAAGTTAATGTACTTTTAATACGGTGTAAAAATCTAAGAATCTTTTCCAATGTTTTCTAGCTTAAAAATTTTAATATTTTAATTGATGTATTAGCTTAACGAGACTAATACTAAGGTGCGAAGCTGTGTAAAATGTGCATTTTTTTTCTCTAATTCAGTAGCTGACTAGGTAAAATTTCTCTCATCACTTCTTGCAAAGCTACTTCTTCATTTAGCTAAGAGAAGAATGCTTTTTAAATGTAAGCAAGTATACTTCTTTTTAAATCAATTGATTTTATAATCCTTGAAATCATAGCTGTCACTGTACATGGGAGTTATAAAGAAACCCCTGATAATTTTTTTTAGTAGAAAACCAAGAGATAACTTGTGTTGTTTTTAAGTTTCTAAAATATTCGAGAGCAGTAGTTTCAAATAAACTTAATATTGCGACTGTTTTAAAGAATTATAAACCGTTTATACATCAAAACATTTGTATGAGCTTTCACATAATTAAAAAAAAATAAATGGAAATGTATAAATTAATCTAAAACCTATTTTATACCTTTTCAAACTTGTTTCAATCAATTCTTTTTTACCCCATTTGTAATAGACAATTTTGGTGTTCTCCATGATGGACTGACCAGTTAAACCTCTATTCAAGTTTAAAAATGAATAATAAAGATTATCCATGCCCTCGGAAAACCATGACCAAGTGGATAAGACACTCATAATGGTAGACGGCTCAAGTGTGAAGGTCACTGATTCGGGCCTGTCGCGCGGCTGTCAATATAATGGTCTGGAGTTTTGTTCGGTTTTCTCCAGAATTAATGTGATTGCGTGTTAAAATCCCTTAGAAAGTCCACCGTGCAAGGCACCCCTTATCCCAGGCGTATGTGTGGGTTTGCCATAACACGACATCTGATAAGGATATAAATTGTGTGTGTTATGGGGGGGGGGAATTAGGCCTCCAAACAGTGCATTTCATGAAGTGAGTTGCTATACCCGAAAAATGAACTATGAGACATGAAAAACTTAAGATTCAACTAATTCCGAATCGCTTTCCATGAATTTTTATCATGTTTCCAATATGTTCATTGGTTTGAATATGTTTTCAAATTGCTCTCCTTGTCTATTTTAACTTTCAGGTTTTAAGGCTATGTTAATCTTTTGAAATGACATAAAAATGCATATAAAACTGGTGCACCATCATAAAAAAATATCTGTAATAGTTATTTTTGAAAATAAAAATTTTCTGAATAATTTATACATATTTCGTTATGAATAAATATTGCAACATAGTCGAATAAATTTCTTTAATAAAACTCCAAAACGATCTGATCTAATACTTGTGTAGTTTATGTATCACAAATAAAAGACACTTTATTATAAGAAATTATTGGGAATAACGGAAAAAAAAGTTTATCGAAAACGTAAGATTCTTTTTTCTTTTAGTTAGTTTTAAGTAAAAATATTTTCTCTAATTTATACAAAATATTTGTTTATCGGAACAATGTGTTTCTTTCTCAAATAAAATGACTCAGCAATTAATTACGTAGTATTCTCATAGTGAGTTAAAATCAATAATGCAGAAAAGTAAACAATAGTATCGCAATTTTCATCGAGTACTAATCTTTCCTCTTTTCTCTTCCGGCAAAACATATTCAATAATGTAATTCTGGATTTGGGTTTTGTAATCCCGACGTCAAGGTGTTTCATAAATTTATTACAATTAATAAAAGTGTTATAAAGTTTATTTAATCAAAAATATTAAAACAAAATGCAGAAACAATGTGGAATAATTTCATTAACCTTTAAATATAAATACTATTTTAAAACATGATGTACCTTTAAATTTTCATGGACAGTGTGCTTACTGGGAAAGCTTCCTAAATTTATTGCCAAAGTAAGGGGATTTACGGAACAAATTAAGTAGAAGTATGCAAAGATTATAAATGTGCACGGTCTTTATTATGAACATTTTGTATAAAGGTGAAAAATAACACTAACAGATCTACATGTTGAATTTTCTTAGTACCGCATTAACGCTTGAATAATGCTCTAAAGGAACTTTATGCTTGATTAAGTTAAAGGAATAAATATCCTCGAAATGGTAAAGTCCAAAACATTTCAGACTTGCAAATTAATCACTGTCATGTTTACTTTAATGATCTTTAAGTATGCTGACAACTAATGCAATGCAATATAGTTAAGAAATTATTAAAACTAGATTTTTGTCATTTTATCAAGCAAATATGAATATCTATTATTATTATTATTTTACTGAAAATAAAACATAATTTCAATGATTTTACTAGCAGAACCGTGAAAGTATGAATAACAGTAAACCATGAAATACGATTGTTTTAATCAAGAGTCACGATTTACGAAAATGATACATTTCGCTTCCCTAAAATAACATTTTAAATATGTGAAATAGCAATAACATAAAGCAGTTTCAGTAAAAATTGACGACCAAGTTCATTGCAAATTAACTCGATACAGTTAAACAAAACCCAGTTTTAGTGCCATTCTGGGAAGAGTCATTGAAAAATTTATGCTCTTCCGGAATTATTATGCCAAAAAACAACTTTTAATTGAACAAATTTGAGCGAGGTGGTGAATATCATATTCCTTGTCTTCCGATAACTTTCTCTTAAAACCAGCTCTGCGATATTCAGTCGTGAAAAATAACAAGCTACGTTGGCAAAGTGACATGGTTTTGGTGATTTACTTATTGGATATATATACAGTATGAGTAAAAACTTTAAGGGAAGTAAAATTTTTTGAGAAAATGGAAAAATGAAATAAAAGGGATTCAAATGTTATTGTATTATGAATTGTAAAAAGTTCATTGTTAAGAAATAACGCAACAAACAGAATTTATAAATTATATAATTATCAGAAAAAGTCGCATATACAAAACCGATATATTAAGCTTGAGTAAAAACTTTAAGGCCACCAGTGCTTTTTAAAAATAAAAATACGTATGCTGGCTTAAATGTTACTGAGATTCCTTAGATTGTGATAACTCTTAAATTTGCAAATTTTTCATGCATTTCTTCAAAGTTTTGCAGTTCTTTGTGAAGATGTCGGAAGGTGCGAAGTTAACTGATCGTGAAAGAGGACAGATTGGAGCTCTTTCTTCAACAGGAATAAATAGTTGTACCACTGCAATAAAGATAGGAAGATCAAATTTTCTAGTCAACAATTTTTGAATTTGAAAGACAATTATGGCATAAAGAATACAGGGGGAAGACCCAAAGCTTTGTCTTCACTTACTGAAAGAAGAGTTCGCAGACTTGCATGTACTGGAAAGGAATCAATCAGGAAACTTATTCCGGCGACAAGTTTGAATGCTTGCCAAAAAAACGGTGTATAACACAATCGGCAGGCCTGGAAGTTATATTTATTCAGCAAAATTGGCTAAGTCTCATTTGCTGCAGAAGCACAAAATAGATCGCTTGAACTTCAGCCAGCTAGTAATGACCTACGATAACCATTGAATATAAATATTTTTTCGGACTAAAAAACAAGAAGGAATTTGGATGGACCAGGCGGATGGAAGTACTATTAGAATGATTTAAGAAAAGAAAAAGGAGTATTCTCCAAACGCCAATAATGTGGAGATTCTGTGATGACTTGGAGTTGTTTTGCTTAGAATGGTGCGAGATCAACTGTGTTCGTTTCGGGTAACATGAATTCAAAAGCATATATCAAAGTGTCCTAGCAAGTCATCTTTTACCAAATGCTGTATCTCGCAGGAGAAAATTGAAAATATCAGCAAGATAATGCATCTATCATTTCGAGTAACAGTACAAAAAATGGGTTCCAAGTCAACAGTGTTGAAACTTTGAAGTGGCCAGCTAACTCTCCAGATCTGAACCCAATAGAGAACTATGGCGTGACTTAGTAAGAAGAACTTATCCAAGTGGAAGATATTTTACATCATCAGTAGCACTGAAATCTACTATCGAAGACGAATGGTACAAAATGACCCTGAACATTGACAAAAACAAAAAAAAAAAAAACATATTTGAAGCTATTCCAAGGAATGGCTTGGACCAGCTTCTAAAAGTTTTTTTCTGTCTTATATGCTATTTTCTATGCTGGCCTTAAAGTTTTTACTCAGGCTTATTATTGAGTTATGTGTTCGATAATATTTTCTGATGATAAAATATTTACAAATGAATTTTTTTTTTTTGTATTTTATACTTGTATTTAAGGTTAATAATAATCAACCACATGATATTTTAATCCTCAGTTTAAGACTTTTCCATTCTCTCAAAAATTTTTACTGACCTTAAAGCTTTTACTCAGACTGTATATAAATATAGGGATTATAATTTTTTGTATCATTTTTGTACTTTATTTATATGAAGATTGATAGTTTAGACATAGTTTAAATAAGATCTTTAGAACCTATGACAATGCTAACATTTTGGTTATTGCTGGTTGTCTCGGCTCTACAATGTTTGGACAGAAAGATATATTTGTAGAAGCAGCATTCTCATAAAATTATGATTTCATGTTTACGTTGACATTTACACAACAGGCCTTGATGAATAATGTAGGTGACAGCGTTGCATTGTTCAAGCTATCATACTCACCGTGAAAGCTTTTTGTGAGAACGTGTTGTGAATAAGCGTCATTGCCTTCTAATTATTCAAAAGGAAGGGAATACCAAACGCTTTTTATCTCCTCCAATTCTCTCAACTTTTACTTAGTAATTGTAAAATGAGGGATTCACAACGAATCTAGAAGCTTAATCGTATTGTATGTATTAACATAGGAATACCTAGATTGCTCATCCAATGTTCCTAATCGGTGTGCGTTTTTGTGCCAAAAACGCACTCCATTTCTGCCGCTATCATGGCTGCCGTCGATGTAAAATAGAACATTCGTTGCAATACTTCAGAAAAATAAATAAGTTCCAGGGAAAAAATTTGGATACGAGTACTTTTTAAAATACAGATCGTTCTAAAATGATTGAAAATGCCATTATAATGTAAGTTATTGCCATTCTGCGCATGCGCATGCCACTATCATGGCTACCGTTGGAGGGAAAACGTTTCTCTGGAGGAAAACGTTGTCATTATGCTCAATCTAGAGATTCCTATATCTATGTGTATTAAGGAAAGCCTGCGCGAGGGGTATCTGCCTAGGGTGGTGAGTGCCTTGGTCAAATGACTTTCTAAGGAATTCTAACACGTATTCACGTTAAAACGAAAAAAAAAAAGACCAAAACTCCTGACCGTTAGATCGGGGCCATCGTGATTCTTCCGGGCCTGCTTGTGCACTCCGATGAGTCATCCGAAGAGGCCTACGGATGCTCACTTATTGGTTCCAGCACTTAGATACGTCATCTAACGGCCGAATCTAACCAATGAGGAAACGTCCGTAGGCCTCTTTCGGAGTGTACAATCAGGACCAGTAGAATCACGATAGCTCCGGTTAGATCGACAGCCACGCAAACAGGCCCGATCCCGGAATCTTCACACTTCAGCCGTCTACCATTTTGAGTGTCTTATCCACTCCGCCATGTTGGGGCCTATAAGTTTAATATTTGCTATGCAAATAATACACGAACCAAAGCATCATACGTTGTGGAACGAAAGAAAGCAAGAAATCACACATGTATACTTATGATCAATAAGGGGGCCCCAAAACTATCCAATGATAAATAACTATTTAGATAAATCTGGAGGTAAGAAATAGAAAGAACACTGATAATTTAGAGAATGGGAAAGAATGCTACTATAGTTCAGTGTGGTCATTTAGAGCAGTGTTTCGGGGCTACACATTTAGTACATCTATAGAGTGGAATGCCAAACTTAATTTTATCTTCAAATTTATACAAAAATGTTTTTCTTCTGTTGAACCTGTTAAAATTTTTAAAAAGAGTGCTTCGTTCTTCAGGTAAAAAAAAAAAAATGATGTTATTACCTATTTTGAGAGATAATACAGAACATACCCTGTGAAAAATAGAATATATCAAAGCATATGTTTATCTAGAAGGAAGAAAATACACGTGCACTAAAGATGTTCAAAATATGTCTATTGTTTTATAAAAGTATTAGGTTGTAACGAAAGTTTTCCGCCACTGGAAGTATTGTCTGCACAAGCAGTTCGCGTTGGTGACTTTGCCGATATTTTGTCAAACGATTTTTGTTATTTGAAAGAAAAAGACTTGTTTTAGAGCACTGTGTTGTTAAATCTGTAAAAAAATATCTTTATGATTAAGTATAAGGTGTCTGAAATGGAACTATCACGCCACCAGATTGAACCATCATTTACTCTCAGTTCTGTTGCGAAAAGTCAGCTACAGAATGACACCGAATCATGTGTACAGCTTAAGGTACTATTGTTGTATCACACGACATTATGAGGATTTGGTACCGAAATTTCAAAAACGAGGACTAGGACATTTAAGAAGCAGAGCGCTCTGGCCGGCCTACTGATGAGGCCCGCCTACGAGAATTTGTGAAAGAAGATAAAATGTTCATTCACTCGAGTCTCGAGAGTTAGCTAAAGAGTTAGACATTAGTACCATGTCCATTAGTCGCGCAAGACATCGTATAAACTTGACGTATAAGATCAATCGCTCGGTATCGCGTGAGCTGACTCAAGCAAATCTGGCGGAAAACTTTCGTTACAACCTGATACTTTGGTAAAATGATTTCAAGTTTTGATACGATGCAAATGTTTCTTTGTACCGTCTCAGGAACAGTATTGTGGGGAGTGGTTCACGAAATTCCCAATGGTGATTAAGTTCATGGTATTAAGTATGTGTTATACACACATACTTCGGGAAAACTGTTTCGTAATAAAATGTATGAAAAGGACTAAACTATATCAGATGTATGAAAAGTAATATTCGTTCGTAAGAAATAAGTGAAGTTTTGTGATAATAATTAGAGTTGCAAATTTTGTTATTTATGATACTCTTTATGGAGCAAGTCACTTGTAAAGAATATTTTTCTGGTGTTTTTATATAATACATCATATATATGAAACGTATTCGATTTACTGCTTAATAATGCATTAATTGTGTTGTGTATTAAGACTGTATCTTTGTCTTAATACACATTGATCCCTAATTGTGTTGATAATCACACAACACAATTAGGGATCTGCCTGAGGAGGGATGTCTTGAGTGGAGGACTTTTTAATGTTTAAGACATTCTAATGTTAAGACATTCTAATGTTTGGTCACGTTACATCTGGAGAAAACCGTCCGAAACTCCAGACTGTTAGATCGATGGCCACGCGATAGGCCCGAGCCCGGGACCTTCACACTTCAGCCATCTACTCTTTTTAGCGGTTTTATCCACTTGGCCATGGTGGGAATTATAATGCATTGGATTAGAGCTTTCTTTTACTGCATTCAATAGCTCTAAATGTACTGAATATTTTTTATTCACACTAAATCTACTTGTGTAAGAAGCTGTTGTTGCGCAACCATGCGCATTCAGTTATAACTGGATTGTAACATCTTCAAACACTTTTTTTCTATTCTTTCCCTTTTAGGAGATAATTATAAATTCTTGGAATAGCACTCAAAGAGATTTGACAAAGCTTTTTTAGAGCAGTTCTTAAAATTTAGTTTGAGAAAATGAATAAATCGTCAATGACAAAAGCGTTTTTTTTTTTCCTTCCAAGTTTTATTTATGAAGATCATTCACTTTACCAGAATAAGAAAAGTTTACAAACAAAACGAAAAGAAAGTTAAAATCATTTTCGTTGAAAAAGACTTTTCTTTAGAACAAATGAGCATTTTGTGAAGAAAGTCCTTTGTGACTTGAAAGTGATTCAGGCCGGGACTGGATTTTAACGAGCATAAAACAGGTACTTTTTCTTAAAGAAAATTATACTTTCTTGTGCTCAACTTGTTTCCTGCCAACACTCGAAGTAAATAAATAGAATAAAACTGTCACAACTAATGGGGTTTTTTCTCCTACGCTTCCGCATAAAAAATGCTTAAGAGGTTCGTTAAGAAAAGAGATGTTTTACTTTTTTTGTGGTTTCTAAAAATAGTACTTTTTACTATTTAATTAGCGGACGAGAGTGTACTTTATATGGCTGCGAGTAAATAAGTATTTCTAAAACGTCGTTTTTGAAGATATTACTACTTAGATACGTTATATTTAAATGGTGTTCACATGATTATGTTTAGAGAAGAGAGTGTGCTTTGTATGGTTGCCAGTAAACAAGTATTCATAAAAAATGGTTTTTGAAGAATTTACTATTTAGATACATTCAATTAAAATGATATTCACATTTTGGAGACGAGACTTTCCATTGTATACCTGCAAGTAAATAAGTGTTTCTGAAACGTCGTTTTTGAAAAAAGACTTCTATTTAGCTATGCTCAATTTAAATGGTGTTCATATAAATACATTCACAGACGAGAGTGTGCTTTGTGTGGATGCGTACAAATAATGATTTCTAAAACTAAGTTTTTAATTAAATTAATATTCAGTCAAGTTAAATTTAAATGGTGTTCATTTGCATAATTTGTAATATTCACTAGATAAGAAAAGAGCGCTTTATCTGGGGATGAAAGGATAACATAATGTGTGTGTCATAAATTCATAAGACAAAAAATAATTTTAATGAACATTCCCCGTCATTTAAATAAAATACTTTTTATTTCGTTCAAACGCCTTCCTCCTATAAGTACTCATTAGAAATATTTATGATGCAAGGTATAGAGCAAATATATTTCATTTAAAAATGTTGAGAACATGCTTATTTAAATATACACACTTTTACAGAAGCTACATTTTATAAGTGAATTTTGCAGAAGAATGTTCTTAAAAGAATTTATTTTACGGAACGATAAAGCTTACGAAAATTTTGAAAATTTCTTTCTTGACATATTTTACAGTGCAATTTAATTAACTCAAAATAAACTTTTTTCTGTAGTCAGAACTAATCATACCTTTTGAAACATGATAAGAAAACGAAAATTTTAAAGAATTTAAAAACTCGAATGTTGCCAAGAAATTTTTAAAATCACAATATTTTCAGAATATTTTGATACATGAAAGAGACTCGTTTTTGAACGGTAATATGAATTCTTTCAAAAATATTTCTGCTATACTGAATATTTGTTGGAAATTTTCATGATGCAAGTGTTTATTTGAAATATAGAAAGGAAACATTAATCTTCAAAGAGGAATTTTTGTAGTTTAAACGAAGTAAAAACCAAGTTTTATGTTTGAAATGCTTCTAAGTAAGCTACCTTTCGAACACAGCCGCCAAAAGAAGGAAAATTTAACCTTTAAACTTGAATGATTACTTTTCAGCAAAAGCTGAAATGTATTAATTAGATTTTTAAGTCTTTGTATAAAACAGCTTTAATTTCACCGCATTTGAAAAAGAAAACTTGAAATGTATCCTTAATGAAACCTTAAAAAAATATACTGAATAAAAAACTGTTTGGAAACATTTCACAGTGAGCCTATCGGCAGTTGCAAGCAGTTATGTCTAAACCAGTTAACTAAATCTATCACTGAAATAGTCACTGATGGATTAAAAATGTATTAGCTATTTCAACGGTTTCTTCATTTACTTAATTAACAAAGAGCAAGAACTAGAAGAGGTACTATAAGAAATCTTTGCAAGTGGCGTTTACTCCAGACAATTACTACATTTATTCAAAAAATTATATATATATATATATATATATATATTATATATAGAAATTAGTAAGTACTCAGTTATATCTGTTACTTTTTCCCGTAAAAAATACTCAACAATATTCTGTACTTGGCTAATGTTTAGTGAGCACATGAAGGATGAGTAATCAGATAATCTATATATATATATATATAAAAGAGGAAAGTTTGTTTGTTTGTTTGTTCGTTCGCTATACGCTTTCAGGCCGTTCGACGGATCTGGACCAAATTTGGCACACTCACTAAATAGGACAAGAGAAAGCTAATGCCGTAAAAATGAAATTAATCAGATTAATAGTTTTTGAGTTATTTTATGTTTTGTAAGGTTTTTGGCCATTTTTCTCGCATTTTACGTTATCGCGAGCTAAATTTCTGTCCGAATACTATATTTTTTATATCATCGGAAACTACAGAGTTTTCTTTTTCAAATAAAATTTGTTACAAAATCGTACTTACATTTGCCGATTTTTGGGAATTTTTTAAAGGAAATCCTGTTTCGAAGAAAATGTACTGCTTTTAAAAATATGCTATTTTTAAACTGTCGCATCGAAAAACCTAAAGGGCAAAAATTTTCCACCTTTTTACCGCTGATTGAACATTTCTTTCTCCCTCTTTTAAATTTTGAACCGTGCGGAAATGTTTATTAGATTTTTTTATATGAATTTTTTTTTTTCTGAAAAGATCACATATTAAAATTCTCTCCAGAATGCAAGTTCCGGAACGAAGGTAACAAATTCCCCCACTCCGTTCTTCATTTTCAAGGTCGGAATTTTCTTCTCAATGTCAGGCTTGACGAAAGAGAGACGGGAGAGAGGGGGGGAGTGAAGAGAGAGGTGGAGGTTGAAAGAGAGATGGGACGGCGACGTCACGCTTGATTCAAGCTTGCTATGCCAAGCTTAATGCAAGTTAAACTTGAACACTTGATTCAAACTTGCATTAAGCTTATACGCTTGAAATAATCAAGCTTAAAGCAAGTTTATTGACTTGATAAATCAAGCTTGCTGCAAGTTTGATGCAAACTTTCTGTGCCGTCTGGGCTGCATTTTTTAAAAAACTTAAAAGTGTGTGTAAGCCAAAAGGAGTGCTGCTCGAAGGCAGCGTGAAACTGCTGAAGAATTGACTTTAGTGAGCTATAAAGTTTTAAATTCATTTGAACTACGTTATGAAGGTTATATCAGGTTGTAACGAAAGTTTTACGCCAACAAAAAGTTAATGCGGGTAGTAATCACCACCCACATCTATGATTTTCTGCCAACGTTTTGGTAGTTTTTCAAAGCCTTCAGCCCAGAAACATGGGGGGCGCGAGACCAAGAACACAACTTTCAAATGCCAAAAATCGTTTAACAAAATGAGGAAGCAGGCCAACACGAACTGTTTGCTGAGATCATATCTGCGGTGGCGGGAAACTTTCTTTACGACCTAATAATAAAATTCATCGTAGCTTAATGTCTGTAGTTGCTAATATTTGCTACTCTCCTCATTATTAGATAATTAACAACAGAAATAAAAAAACACTAAAGTGTAACCTCTGAAAGCTGGTGCAGGTCCCCTGTTCCTTTCTTTTTTTCGTTGCAACGGGAAGTCCCAGGTCCTTTTTTTTATCATTGCAGCGGGAGGATTTACATCCCTTCCCTGTACAATCTCATACTGACGACTGGACTCTATTTGTTTTTAGTAGTTGCATAGGAATTAGCGATAAATGACTGAATACAGACACCTAGAAGGGAAGAAACCTAGCTATGCCCAATTCCCAGTAACCTCTGTACGCTATCAGGTGCCGTGTTCATTTTTTTGTTGTTGTTGCAGCGGGAAGTTCCATGTCCTTTTTTATCATTGCAGCTGGGGGATTCACATTCCAGCCTAGCCACGTCCCATTCCCGGTAACCTCTGTACGCTATCAGGTGCCGTGTTCAATTTTTTTTCGTTGCAGCGGGAAGACTCACATTCCTTCCCTTTAAAATCTATATTTAAGGTCAATGCGCATTTCTCTTCCATTGCACGGGCAACGCCGGGAGCGGGAAGTCCAATATTCTTCTTTTTATCATTGCAGCAGGAGGACTCGCATTCCTTCCCTTTAAAATCTATATTTAAGGTTATTGCGCATTTCTCTTCCATTGCACGGGCAACGCCGGGCCATGCTGCTAGTACTTCTATAAAATGATTACTATCTTATTTTGCATTATTGTAAAATATCCCTCAAAGTTATTTTAACTTTATTGGGAGGCACTTTAAAAGCTTCAACACTTGAAGGTATGGCGAATATGTAGTAATGTAAATAGAAGGTACTAGTAGGTTGTTTTAGCGTTTTTGCATTTTTCTATCTTATGAGTAAGACCACAGTGACTTTCCAGCTCCCCAAATTGCTTTTCTTTTCAAACACTTACATTATTAACAAAAAACCCTCAAAAGAAACTGGTGTTCAAAAGTAAAATAATTAACCCATTTGTGCCCAGATATTTTTGCGACTTTCTTCGATTTTTGCTAAACCAGCAATAATAGATAAATTTCTGATGTCATCTTCTTGAACAAGGCATGATTTCTTTTAAAATTATTTTGTATAAAAATTGAAATGTGAATATCCTACTTGTTCAAGTTAAAATATTTTGTGGAGTTGAGGTTCAATACTCGTGAATAAGGGATAGGAAAAATAAATACCCTTACCTTTACGACTGATAGTGAAAATGCCGTCCCAAAAAAGGGACACTAGGCATAAATGGGTTAAAGCTTTGCAAAATAACACACATAAAATATAGTCATCTAACTGTACACGCGTTTCGATCGAAAAAATTTCGATCTTCTTCATCAGCAGTAGAAGTCCATACACAGGCTGGGACTGAGTACTGAAAAATGTAAATAGGAAACAAAAGCGAAGAGCGTGTTGGCATTCGTATGAAGTGAAAAGCAAGAAACCAAGGAGAATAATTTATTCTCGAAATTTGATCAAAACACGTGTACAATTTGATAAGTATCTTTTATGTGTGCTTTTTTTTTACAACGTTTTAATTATTTTAACTTACATTATTACTACAAACAAACACGCATTGTTTTTAATAGCAAACAAATATTTCGCACAATGGACATAACTTTATGTGATTGCAAATAACAATCTACTAATCGAAAAACATCTTCCTAACTTTCACATTTAATTTTATGATCATGATATAAATTTTCAATGAATACACAATTGGGCCTTTATATATAGTTAACTTTTTCAACTTTTACCAGAACTAATTTGGTTGTATGCAAATGCTATAGAATAAACATTTATCCTATTTGAAACATTACCGAAATTTTAAGAATATGCCTATGATCAACATACATAAAAACGGGGCCGGGGAAGCACTTTCTCAAACACCCTCTCTATATAAATAAATGTTAATTAATGTAGTACGCATTATGTGAGCATGAAATCGGTTATTAAAATAGCACATCGACAAGAAATTACAATTTTTTTTTCAAGTCTGATCAGATTTCAGAATAGCAGTTAAGTAATGGAATCTATTTTCTTCTATTTAAGAATTGGAAAACGCATATTTCCATTATTGTTATTTTTATTTATTTACTTACTTTTTTTGTGCTTAACTTAATGTGTTCTGAAAACACCTTTTCTACTTGAAAAGAGTCTCGAAAGATTAGAGGACAATAATAATTTGGAAAATGAAGAAGGTATTTTAGAAAATCCTCAACTTTTTTTATTTTTAATGTTATAGCTATCAGCGGAAGGAAGTTAAAAATGGTCTTTATGCAAATCGCTAGAAGCTCCATTAAAACTACTAACATTTCAGAAGTCTTTTTATTTATTTAAATGTCAGAAGTAATCTGTGTTGACCAGAGGCGTATTCTAGGTGCCAAAGGTAGGCTATCTTACGACTGTAAGTGTTTAAATATAGTTCAGTAAGTATGATGAAGAGGGGATAGTGTGTTTGCCGGTGATTACAAGAAACTACTTTAATTATATTGAAAACAGACAGTCCTCCTTAGAGACTAAATATTAAATAAGCGTAAAATTGCATAAATAAAACACATAATGCAATAAATGATTAATAAACCGATAGAAAAATTATAGGAATTATCCCAATTTTTTAAATCTAAATTATATAAATTATTGATAAAAATGTATAAATGCTTAGTCTAATAAATAATTGATCGATTCATTTAGAAATAAGTTTTAAATTTTTTCTACTTCTCTGTAAATTTTAATGGAATGTTTTCATAAAAGTTTTCTTCAGACATTTAACAAGGAAGGTAATAAAAAGCTTGAAAAACTGAATAACATTTTAAAGAAAATAATTAAACAAAAGCTAATTTTCCATGGCCAGAGTTGTAATTTGCCTAAATTACTTACTAAAGCATTCTATTCGTAGTTGGCAGGATTCGAACCTACGAGAGAAAAATGATGTAATTTTTCCTCCACCGCTTTCCTAAAAGCAATATTCGCGAATTCAGAATAACGTGCAGATCACAAAACATTGAATAAATAAAAAGGTTGTTAAGAATATCGAAAAAACAACAACACAGCGGTACTGAGTGTCATTGGAATTATGTATACAAAGTTTCAGATATAGATCATTCGATTGCGAATGGGTTGAAATCCGTATGCAAATTTTCATCTGGTACAACATATTAACAGAGCAAGTTAATTAAAAAGCTTGAAATGATAAGAAAGATGCTAAAAATATTGAGAATACGAAATCATATCCAATGGTATATTCAAGTGTAAAAAATCTTACTCCTTTTAGAATTATGCATCAACGAAACAATATTCTCAAGATATTTAGTATTATTCCAGAAGACGTCCACGGGATATTCATTTGCATCCCGTAGACTATTTCAATAGCTATATAAAGCTTTCAATGGTTCTTTCTGATCAACTCTATAAATACGTTGTCTCGACAGAAGTCTCTGTTACTGAGTATCTTTAACAATAAGTGTTGCTGGCAATTAAAAAAAAATTATGAAGAAATTCTTATAATACTGTTGAATCATTTCAGAATGCTCGAGCAAAAACAATCCTGTTTTTCTTCTTAGTTTTAGGAGAAAAACTAGAGCTTTGCTATACATAACGACGTAATACAACATAAAATAGTGTTTTCTTTATTTGTTTTGATACGTAATACAAAACTAACTGATATTCTCGGTCTCTTTTTACTGCTTGCTTATACATACTTTTTGCACTGATTAAAATGTTGTTTCCAGTCTTTCTTAAAAATGAGATCTAGTGATCACAATAGTGATAAATCAGATGTGTCATAAATCATGAAATTTCTTTCTTTAAAAGTGCACATCACATTTTTTTTTAGCAAGTCTACAATAATAGATGTGACACGTATCCCCTTGAGGAGTAAAAAATGTGAAATTTAGAGAATAAAGTCAGTAAAAATTTCTGAACTGCGATTTAGACTGCTTTTGAAAAGACATGTAAGTATAAATTCTGCTTGGACAAGATTTACTTAATTTTATATTTATAATTAAAATTGTGTTTAATGCATTTGCTTATTGTACTGGGACTCCATTAATAATATAATTTTCACTGTCACTTTTCTTATACAGGGTGTCTAATAAAGAGTGGGATAAACTTTAAAGGGAGGCTAGCCACATAATAATTAATCAGAATCACACAGGAATGTGGGGTAAAAAATGCCGTTCTCACTTACCTATTAATAATCACAAAGGGAAAACTGTTGAAGTGCTGGTGTAATTTCTTAACGAGGTTTCATAAACAATCGGCTTGTCTACAAAAATTTTGACAATGAAATAAAATAGAATTGTTAAACTCCTTTAAATTTTGGTCGCATGTTTTCAGTGAAAGATACATTGGTTTATGACAAACAGTAGTCGGAAATTTCACTGATTACTGTTATTTCATTTTCACTGTACTTGTTCCAAAGGGATTATGCACGGCTACATAAAGACGACGTTCCGACCCCGCATTGCAATGTAATTCTGAATTCTTATCATGTGCCTTACCTCCCATTAAAGTTTGTCCCAATCATTATGGAACACCCTGTATACATTTCTCTCCTAAGACCAATTTTTATTTCTCAGTAATAAGTTTTTTTAAACATAAAAGGAATAACGCAACCTAAGAAATATGAAACAGCCATCGGTAACGTCGGCTTCAATAATTTTGCATCAATAACACTTTCGAGAATCCCCTCGTTGCAAATTTACTACGTAATAATTATCATTTTGACGATGGCTGTGCAAGAAGACGTCTCGATGTTAATGATAAAAAAGATTAAAGTCTTGTACGGACTTGATGAAATAAAGTCTCCGCGGACATTCTGACCTTGTTTCCAAAAGAAGCTGGGGAGTGTTCTTAGTAATGAATGGCAGACCTATTTTTTTGTTAGGTCATTAATTTAATTCCTACTAGATATAACATGTCCGGGGACATGATTTATTTCTACCCCAAATTAAAATGCCTGGCTACTTAATAGAAACATGTTAAGTTTTATTTTGCTGGAAAAAAAAAATACTTTTGCTTATTATCGATGTAATTTGAAGAAAATCGGTAATTTTGAATTTGTAGAATAATCTATTTATTTAAGCTTAAATTTTTGATAAAGTTGTTAATCTATAAGTGGAATGGTTAAATATAGGTCAGTAAAATAAATTCCATGTAGGTATTTATTTGCATTTATATTAATTTATATACGTATAAATAAGCACCTTAAAATAATATATCTTTATACCATATAATAGATATATGAATACCAGTATAGGTATTTTTATATCTTTTTTTATAGGAAGTAATTATAACAGAATAACATGTGAGTGAATCCCGCCAAGTTGGCGAAATAGCTTGAAGATGAAAGTAGTTTTGGCAGCCTTTCTTCTCTTTGACGATATTTATCCATTATAATTAAAGTACTTGTTAAAAAATTATTCATAATATCTATTATATGAATGTGAAAGTTTGTTTGTCCGGGAACTCCTTCCACATTGTTTGACTAATCGGCTTGAAATTTTGCACATACACGTAAAAGGACATAGAATAGTCCGTAATCAATTTTAAAATTCTGAAAGCCCAATTGTTCCACGATTTTGATGTAACGAGTTTAAAAATGCATTAGAAATTTTAATATTGCATAAAAAAATAATCATATGACATACCATATACATGCAGGCGATTGACATAATTGTAAACAAAAAGGCATATCATAAATTAAATGACGTCATTTTGATGTCACGAGTTTAAAAATGCATTAGAAATCCTAATTAGGTTACCAAGCTTTGACAAAATATTACACCACGAGCGAAATAATAAACTCTTAGATTATCATATGCTGTAGAAGAGTAAAATAACGGGAGTTTTCTTTCACTAATTCATGCTAGATTTCGAAAGTGAGAAAGATGCCATTTTGACGTCATGAGTTTAAAAAGGAGTTAGAAATCTAATTAGGTTAAAAGGCTTTGACGTCAAAATTTACTATTATAAAAATTCAAAAGTATTTTGTTCAATGCATGAGCTACCCTTGGCGATTTTTGAACATTATGATTTTTCAGCGACCAT
This sequence comes from Cheiracanthium punctorium, assembly GCA_038373885.1. Taxonomy (NCBI): domain Eukaryota; kingdom Metazoa; phylum Arthropoda; class Arachnida; order Araneae; family Cheiracanthiidae; genus Cheiracanthium; species Cheiracanthium punctorium. The sequence continues at coordinate 627,135 of JAWZYV010010269.1, forward strand.
AATAACGGAAGGAAACTTGCATTTTTTAAAATTGTGGAAAGTTCAAAAGTCGTCACAAGGTGGAATATACTTATTAACATAATACATTATATTTGCTATCGGTCTGACGACGGACGTCGTATTTATTCCCCAAAACAGCGCAAAATGTCGCCAAGTTTTGACGACTTTTGGCGGTATATATATATATTAGATAAAGCTCTGTTGCAAGTGAGAGTTTTTCAACGTCGTAAGTTTCAATATTACCTCGTTTGAAAACTACTGTGCGAAATAACCAAACTCAACTACCCAGCTCAGAGCGGGTCTCATAAATTAAAAATTGCGTGAACTTATTAAACTCTGCAGACCAGCTTAATCCGTCCTATTCGCAATTTGAGCGACTCTAAATAGCTCCTCGAGATTACACAGTTTGATTTTTTTCACAAGACTGAACGAAGGAGGATTTAAATATTTAGATTGGAAACAGCTTGGATATTCTCTACCATGGCGAAATGAAATATTTTGCAGTGCTACGTCAATCTGACAAGAATTATGCTTAAAAATATATGGAGAGAGGTTTTAATGGTAACCATTATAAAAAAAATGTTTATCGTTTATACTAATGCATACGTTGCACACAATCACCAAAGAGTAGAAAAGCAACCATTGGTTTCAAATATCTAAGCTGTTTCTTTAAATTGAACATTAAAGAGAGAGAAACGAAGCTATATAATATTAATATAAGTAATAGATAGCATATGTAATAGGAGTATTTGTAGATTTGTTAGGTTAGTATGGATTAAAGCACAGTATACCACGTTAATAAATATTTAGTAAAACTAAAAGTGTTCTATTCATCATTTTTCAACGGTCGTCTTACAACTAACTAAACTATAATCCTACATTGCGTTAATATGTCCCGCGATAGTTTCAACAGAAGGGACTACCTGAACTTTTCTTTTCTTTTTTTTTGTGATTTTGTTACTATCATATTTTAGGAAAATATTTCTTTCCTACCGTGCGAAGAACGAGCACGCAATTAATTTATAAGCAAAATTAAATAAGGGTTGCGTTAAAATCTAAATATGTATAAAATATCAAGTTCTGAGAGACTCTTTTTTGCCAAATGAATATCCAATAATGTTCTTATCTGAATGTTAGTAAGTACTTTACTTAATTTAAAACATATTTTCAATGCTATTCTTGTACTATGACATGTTTCGAACGAAAATAAATATTTGAAGAAACATGAAAAAATGTATTTTTTAAATAAATAATTTTTAAGAGCATTATAAATGTTAATGTACATGTTGTGGAAATCGACTAACAGACAAATTAAAAATTAAAACGTATTTTTAACTATTTATTTTCTTCTTGGAATTAGATTGAGTGTTAATCTGTTTAGAAATCTAGCAATTAAATTTCTTCAGCACCATTACTAATTTGGGGAAAGTTCTGAAATATTTTATTTCTTTATAATTCCTTAAGGAAGAAATATTTTCTCCATTTAATATTAAAACTTTTCGTAGTGTACCTCTTTTAAATGTCTCGGTGGAAAATCAACCATTTATTTTAAGATTCTTTTCTCGTAGATAAGCCAAATGATTTAAGAAACATGCCTTCTTGCTATAATCTTCAAAAAGCTACAAATTAAATAGTTTTATTTTGTAGTTAAAACTTAAATAAATTTGTCACTTTCTAAGAAATAGGATATTTTTATTAGAATTCCGAGTAACTTTATGAAAAGTATGTAATAATAAACTTTATTTTTTAATAATAATTAAAAAAACAGTAAATCATGAACATCGTCTTGTTTCATAAATTATCGAGCTATGTAAATACAGTAAGCATAAATTAAATCATTTTTTTAATAGTACACGCGTAGGTAGACTTGATTCTGAAAGCAGCTAACGACTATTTCTATAAATATTGTAAAACGAAAAGTATAAATTAATGACTAGTTTCAATGTTTATAAAGATGTTCTATTTTAGATGAACACTTAAAATAGAATATAAATATAAAGGAGGAAAGAAAAAACAGTACGTATCAGTGGCTTACTTTAATGTTTAGAAAAATGTTCTATTACAAAGGAGCACATGTGATAAAAAATAAGTATATTATTCTTTTACTTTACATCTATACTTTACAAAAGATGATAAGCCATAGAAAAAAATTAAAAATGCTTTCACGAATGTAAATTTTTAACTTTAATACATCACTTTAGTAATAGATTTAAAGTATATTACAACTAAACAATTTTGTGATTCTATTATTAAAAGAATTATCCAAAATTGCAATACTTACACTAAGCTACTTAATGAAGAACGTATCAATGCTGTCAATTTAAACTTTTAAAAATTCGATTGAAGCAACCAAGTTTCCGAAATGTCGGTTTGCATACTTAAGAACCATTGCATTAAAAATGCTTTCTTTGAGAAAAAAAGAAAGTTCTTTTCTAACACATTTTATAATTTAAGAATTCATTTAAAATGCAATACCAAATGCAATTAATTTGCGTTTTACTATTCTTGAGGTATAAAGAAAAGACGGCTATTCTGAAAGAATATTAAATTTAATCTCTTTCAGAAATTTCATTAGGTACGTTTATTGTTTTTTGATTCAAAATCAAGAAGCATAAAATGTGTAATGACTTTAAAAAAGCATTTTGAATTTTATACAAATTAATTTAATTAACTTCTCAATGGGAATTGTCAGTTTCAATTCCAATAATGTATCTTGCTGGATTTTTTTATATGTATTCGAATTAATATATTTAAATACAAAATGTACATTAACTACTGCATGAAATTCTCAGATTAAGAAAGAAAAAAATTCTGTTTTATGCTCTTTTTTTTATAATGATCTCACTGAGATCAAACGAGAGTAAACATTATCACAGAAAAAAACAATGTTTTTGCATTGGCGTGTTTCGTTAATAGTATGGAATCAAAGTTTGTTATAAAAAAATCCTAATTTTTGAAATTAAATACAGTTAGCTGATTATTATATTTATTTTTATTTTTAATAAAAAATGATAACGTCATTAAAAAGTTATCTTGAAAGTTAGCTTTCAATTTAGTCATCTCTTAAATTTAATATGTAGATATAATTCTAGATTACTGATTTTTTAAAAAGACAGAAAAACTAATTTTATGAAAAATGATAATGACTCTGCTACTATTTCATATCTTTAGCATTATATCCACAAACTTTTTTTTAGATAAACGGTATACAGTCTCGAGCAATTATTCATGGCTAACTTATCATTTAGAAGTGGCCTATTTAGTGTTACATGCTCAGTGCGAGGAAACCATAGAATTGATTTTCAATCGGAATATACAAAAGGAAGTAGCTTCCTAAATAGAGTAAAGTGAAGATCTATCCCACTATAAATAAATGCTCTGATATAAACATTAGGAACATAAATATAAAAATAGTGTGGAATATGTTACTTGAAAAATGTGGAATGAAATTAACTATTGAAAATTCAATAATATAACTGAAATATATTATTCTACATAATATTATATAATTACTGAAGATTTTCATTTTGCATCTTTGTGGGGTGTGATATGGAAGTTGCTTTGTAGGTTATAAAAAAGTTTTCGTAAGAGGGGCCCCCCGATGAAGATTTCTGCCCTGGGCCCGTATCTCTGCAAATAGGTCCCTGATCAGCACACTGTCTTAGTGAGCCTGATTGCCAAGTGTCGCGTGCCCGGAATTCATTATGAAGCGCTGGTTAAGTGGTGATGGTGCTGTAATTGTTGGGCAGTGATTTCTTGCGGAATCTTATATGGCCAAGAATTAACTGGCGGTATAAGACAACGCTTCCTAAACCATTTGCATACGTTATGAGGTGGAATATGTTACGTCAGGTGGATACGTTATCAGGAACCCTTTTCTTTCCGCAGCCAATATCAGTTGTAATATGACACTTTTGAGACGTCGTAGGCGGTATAACGCGTTCGCACACTGAAGGAATAACCTGTTTATGAGCATAAATAATTTTGCTTATAATATTTCGATGTCTGTACTCACAAGCTTTATTCAATTATTAGAAGCGTCAATACGCAGTATAGATTTTGTAGTCATCAGCTTTTGTCATGTTTCTTTGGTGTTTTGAAAGATTGAGTATATTATTAGCAGACCGCGGATTATATGCAATCGCATATTTAAGGTGTTTTTGATGATTTTGCATAAAATGACGCATTTTCTCTGTTGGATGCATATTTCAATCTCTTTAGCTTTGAATTTGTAACGTTTTTTACCTTCCTTTGAGTATTTATTTTTTCTTTAAATCTTTGTCCCATGCTTTGAAAAATTCATACAACCCCAGGTTCCCAGCTAAATAACATATACGCTTTCGATTTTTTTCGTGTGTATTTGCAACAATTTAAATTCTAAATCAGCCTATATATATTAAAATTTAAGAAATGGCTAGGATGAAAGCAAGCATGCCAACCCTGATGAAGAGGTGGATTTCGGATTATGGACAAGAAAAAGATGTAGTTAATGCTTTGGACAGGATCGGTTCTTCTTCTTTTTTCATTGAAGAAGAAATGCTTAGCGATATGTCCATCCGATAAGTTCTATCGATAATCGAAACACATTTTTCCATCGTTAACATCAGACACCACAAAATTATAATATCAAAATCTGCTTCTGAGTGACGTAATGAGTCAAGTTGTAAAAGTACAGGAATGCGTTGGTAAGATTCCAGAGTCATTAAGAGAAGAAATCAGTGAGAAACTGAATTTTATTTTAAATAAAAATTCAGGATTTTTGGCAGTGAAAATAATAAGTAATTTTATTAATGGAGAGGGGAGTGAATTACCGGAAAAGTAGAACCATCCAAAGCGAAATATTATAAGTACTGTCCAGTGCCATTCGTTGATGTTGAAAGAGCATTTTCAGCATATAAAATGATTTTAGATGATAAAAAACAAAGCCTTACTATTGAAAATTTAGAAAAACACTTTGCTGTGTACTGCAACAAAAATTACTGAAAGCAGTTTTAATTCATATTTCATATCACCAAGATTATGAATAAAAATTCCTCATTCTGTCTTTCATGATGTTTTAAAGTTTCAAAGACAAGAAAAAATGTGTCATAATTGCAAGGTAAGTGATATAAGTGATAGAAAATACTTTTACGAGTAAGTACGTTTTTATTTTCTGTTAATATGTGAATATTTTTTCAGTTATTTGGTGCTTATTTTTAGATTTTTAGTGCATATTTTTAGGTTTTTAGAGCATATTTTTAGATTTTTAGTGCATATTTTTATATTTTTTGATGCCTATTTGCATGCATATAATCCGCGGTCTAATTATAAGTATTTAAATCCAATACATGCATTTCTTGTACAAAGGTAACCTTGAATCTAACTGCATTTTTTATACGTACGCATTGAACATGTTAGGTCTAATGCGGTTTTTCGCATAGTCACATTAAATAAAGGTGTCGTATGTGTTATTTCTTAAATTACTGAGAAGTTCAAAATGCTTGGATGTGAAATTGTTTCTATAAGTCTCTTTCATCATACAAACCATTTCTTTTTAAACTGGAGATATGAAATGAATTACAGGAGTCCCCACTGTGTTGTCAATTTCCAAATAATGGAAATAAATTACAAAAAGAGACGCACATTTGATTTCATATCCAAATAAAAATTCCTTCCCAACCGCCAATTTTTCGCTCTTGTAAATTACATTATGTAAAAGCATAAGCGCTCTAAGTAGTTTTAACGTACATTATGAAGGACAGGATTTTTATTGGTGTTTATATATGCAGCGGAATACATCGTTCAATTTAAAATTTCAAATAAATGAATAATCTTTTATACTTAAAACAAAATGCAACCTATCTGGAAGTAATAGGATTTGGAAAATCTGCTTCAAGTAGGAAATTTAAGAAGAGACCCATGCATAAAAAATTAAGACTGCATTATCATTCAAATCGAAAGTACTTAAAACAAACTTTGTTGAATTTTCGTAAATGCTTTATACATATTTAGGTAGAAACGACGGGGGGGGGCACGTCTGATTTTCGAATAACATAATTTGACAGAGTATTTTAAATATATAGCAAAATAAACTTAATTTGCTTCAAGAACTTTCCAATATATAATTTTGATATTTTCAAGAAAAATGCTCTCTTTCTAGTCTATAACCATAAAAATATATTCTTTAGTGCTACGTTAACTTAAATATTAAATTCTTAACTTCGAACGATAAAACTCATAAATCAAAAATATGAAAGCTATTTTGGTTGTTTTATGTGATAAGAATTTTTTCTTCGTAAAATTAAGTTTCGCTCGTGTCACATGACTAGTTATTCAGTTCCTGCTTTAAAAGCTGTTTTATCATTTCACTTTTATTTGACGGGAAGCAGCCAAGAAAAATGAATCCATTTGTTAAATTAAGTGAACCTTCCCTTTTTAAACACTTATGAAGGGAAAGTTTAGACTAACTAAGCTGAATTAATGGAATTTATTGATTTTTTGGGTTAATGATGTAACAAATGTTTTGCGTAAGCACTGTTTCAGTGATGACACTATCTTTAATAATAAATTGCCATTGCTTCACTTCTGAACCTAATACAAACTCTATTTCGAAAATTTCTTCAAATTAAAAACTTTTTGGTACACTTTTTTATATCTAATTAAAAAAAGGTTTTTTCTAAATAAGAAAATCATCTCAATGATTTTCTTATTTAGAGAAAAACATTACAAAAACAGAACGAAAAACAGAAACAGAATTTCTACGAAAAACAGAAAAAATTCTTTAAGATACGATGATATTTTTATGTAACAGAACAATTTTTGGGCAAAACACACAATGAAAGTATATTTTTGTTTAGTAATACATAGAAATTGTTCACTTGAGAGTTTTTTACTCCTTGTTTTAAGTGGAGTAACATTTTATAGATTTTTAAAACTAATTTTAAAATATTTACGTTCATGCATTGTCTATCATGTTAGCACTGCGCAGGTCTGAGCTAAAGAATATCGTCGCCAATTAAATTTGGTAGATTGCAACCAGTGCTATACTTATAACAAATGCACACTTTTGACTAAGTGTTATGATTCGTAAATCGGTGTTCTTCTGTTTCATAACATTTGATATAGCGGTGTTTAGCTATCCCAATTCGCTAACTTCTTGAGGATAACGACAACGATCTTACAATAGAAATTATAAATGTAAATAAAATTCTGTCATATATTATCATCCTCATTTCGGTGTGTTTTTAGGCAGTTTACAGAAAGATTTTACTTCAGAGATAAAAAGTCACATGTATAATAATTTCTACTAAAAGTTTCGCATATTATGAATAGAAATACACAATAACTGCTTTGAAGGAAATGCTTTTCTAAAGTCAGAATATAACACGCATTTTATTTTAAACATTATTGATTTTCTAACTTAATTATTTTATTCAAAATTACGAAAAATACCACTCAAAATGTCACAATTAAATTTTTTTTCTTTTAAGCAATTTTATGAGCATAACTGTTCAGTGGGTATCTATTATAACCGACTCCTGAGTGGCTACCTCTCCAGCATTATAATGTTCTTTATTAAAAGTTCGAAATCTTCCAAGAACGTAGATATCTAATTTACGTTTTTGGATATAAGTGAAAACGGTGAGGTTGAATTAAATCCTCGCGTGCTTAAAATATTATCACATCAGAGGTGACGAAAGAAAACAGAAAACTTCAGTGATTTGTTCAGATTTTGAAACAGTTTAACGAAATATGACATGAGCCTCAATCAAGTTCTACTCATTTACTACTATTATAAAGTTACTTGGAAAGGATAATTTCGAAATTATTTTCACAATTGGTTAAGAAAATTCATCACGCTCACTTATTCAATTAACGCAATTAATGCTATTCAGTTAAAGCATTTGCATTATTATTCCGCCTCACCATGGACGAGTGGATAAGCCACTCAAAATGGTAGGCGGCTGATGTGCGATGTTCCAGCGTTTTGGCTTATCGCGCATTTGCGATCTAACGTCTGGAGTTTTGGTCGGTTTTCTCCAGATGTAACGTGAATTCGCATTAGAACGCCTTAAAAAGTCCTGCGACCAAGGCTTCTTGGTACCGTTCCATTCTTGGTAGATAGCAATTACGTAGTTTTGCCTTAATACAACACAACAGCAATAATATTATTATTAAAATGTCTATATTCCCCATTAAGAAATGAAGTTTTCCTTAAGAATAATGAGTCCTTTTAAAGCATGTAGAAAACGTATGACGAAGATGACTTAAAAAGAAAAATCTGATAGAATTTCAAACAGTTTTCATTTAATATGTGAACACCTAAAAAAGTCGTATAGAATAATTTAATATAAATAACACCCAAATATAATAATAAGGGAAGTGTTTCACAATCACGGCACTAGGGAATTTTTGAGCAACATTTTTAACCTTGACTATCGACTGCATTTATCATCCTTTTTTGTTCCATGTTCCCATAACATTTGTGGTGATACGCTTCCTTATTTACTACGAAACATAAAAAATGAGTCAGATTGAAATATTTCCCCCTAAGAGTTACCCGTCAAATAAAACAAAATCCCATTTCATAAATCTTTTTAATCACACATTAAAGGGAGAGATAAATTGTATTCTGATATTTTCCGGTTTATTTCGCTATAAATCAATAACTACTTCTTAAAATTCTCCTCGCTACAAAAAAGGTACATAGCTTGGAAATTCTGAAAAACTATGTAATGCAAATCATAAATAAAGTACACTGTTCCAATTTTGGAAGATGAATTCGTGTATCATGTTACGAAGCATTAGTATCAATCATAAATAAAGAAATTGCAATCTTTGTACACCAGACATTTATTTGATTTGTAGCTACAAAGCAGAAACTAGATTCCACATAAACAGTTAGAAATCAAGATAAATGTTCTTCAAATTCTCCAGATATATTGTTGGATGAAGCAATATTTTGACCTTTTTACTTGTTGCATGTTCCATATGTGAGCAATATCAAAACCGTCCAGCCATTCCCGTGAAAACAAACATTCCAGGTTTATTTCACACTCAGGGAATAAATAAAATAAAATATAGAATCCATCTATTTATATATATGAAGTGATTTTCTTCTGTTAAAATAAAAACATATTTTTAGAGAGTCAATTTAACTTAGGCAAAATCAATATTTTATAGATCAAATTGAAAAAAAAAAAAAAAAAAGCCAAAATTTACGGTTTCTAATTCCACTACATTACCTCAAATAAACCATAAATGTTTCATTTTCTGTGTTACATTAAATAATGTTTAGGGAAGCATGGTTTCTATCAATGATTGACCTAAATACTCTTTGAAGATACTTCATGAACCTGCAAAACATCTTTTCTGCATAAATTATGACTATGCAGCGTGCTATGTACAGAGTGTCCTAAACTTCAAATGACATTTACTGATATTTTTAGTCATCTGTAATTAAAAGAATTTAGTTTTTTACACTGCTTTTTGAATTGTGGTCAGATCTAGAAGCACATGGACATTAACTTTCAACCTTAATAACAATGCTGTTATAATCAACTTCCCAATCCTTTGAAAAAACATGAACAGTCCGTAGCCTCAAAAGCTACATTTTCCTGCATAAAATAAAATGATGCTATGAAATGTAAAACATCGCTTACTTTTTTAAGTTCATTAATCTCAAACAGAATTTCAAAGTTGGGACTTTTTTTATGATTTGAGTCAGTTTTACACATGCATATACGTTTGCTTTTAGTCCGAGGGAATCAAAATAATTCTGTTATGTACAATTCGACTTGCTTTTTTTTTACTCATATCCATTGAATATGGTACACGATTCAAGAGTTGCCTTATTTATAAAATTATCTTTCCTTCATCGATAATTTTAATGCATTGAAATAGCGTCGAAATAAATGCACTGGAAAAGTAAATTCGCAGCCGCCAAGATATTTAGAAGACGTAGACCTCTACTAGTGGTAGTAACATAAACATAATTTTTTTTGTTGTAATTATTTTACATTACGGCTAGTTATTAATTATAAAAGTGTCTTTAAACAATAAGTCACTAGTTCAAGAAAATAGATCATGTATAATACTTAGAGTCAGCATAATGCATGATGTCTTGTCGTAGTTTTGTCCGAAGTAAAAATATTCTCTATAAAGTTCTTTCCATCCTTACAACTTGGAAAGATACTGATTACTAATCCTTTATCAAATTATTTCATTGAAATGCATCCAACCTTCATCTAGAGTGCACTTTTTTAAAATCAAAAAATGTAAAAAAAAATAATAACACATAAAGGCTATGCTGATAGATAGAAAGATGTGAACCAAAAATTTTGTTAAAAATTGCTTAAAAGAGCTTCTGTCCGTTAAGAAACAAGATTATAGTTTTATTGCTGTGCACATTTATTGGAGAAGGCCAAATAATAAATTCGGAAAAGAACACAAAATAAATAGAATTTATAACTTTATTAAGTTGTAGTTAGCTTGCTTGTAAATTACTCATTTAAATTACAAAGTCATATTTTCGCTTAAAATAAAATTTACATTTCCCGTTTGCAATAATTGCATCAAAATGCAATTGACTTACCTAGATCAAAACGCAAATGAAATAAATCTATTTGCATAAAAATGTCTTTGCTAGTGTGAACATTCGTATTAACTTTTTATTGTCATTGCCTTTAAATAGAAATTTTTCTTTCTTCTGTATTTAAAAAGATTCAATTGTGAAACTTTTACTGAAATTTTCCATTTAATGTTCACGGGTAGTCACTAAATCAAGAAAAGAGATCATGTATTATGCATACTGTGCAGCAGTTCTTTTTTTCACCCGATACTTCTGTTAAGTGAATGTTAAATAGAAGTTCTGCTACCTGAGAAAAAAGAAAATGTAACAATTTTTTACTCTTTGCGATTTAAAATCAGGTATATGTCTTTTAACAGTAAGGAATTCTGTCTAAGAAATACTGGTTGAAAATTCAGACATTTATTGAAACTTAGAGATTCTATTTGCAGCATGATGCATATAAAATTTGATTTAAATGGTATGATAAAATAATTAGCAATATAATTAATTCATATAATCGAGTTATTTGATCATATCATTTAATTCAAATTTTACATGGATCATGCTACAATAATTAGCAGATTTATTGAACAAACATAAGTTTGCTTTAATGGCAAATTTTTTCTTGCAACTTGTTATATGACTGAGAGATTCCATTAGTCTCATAATAAATAGTCTGTGCGTCTCACAGTGAACAGTCTGTGCTCATGAACTATTTCGAATAGAAGCGATTAAACTGTTGATTTTTCAAAAAAAAATTAATAATTGTGAATTGTCTCACTTTTAAGATTTAAAATCAATCAGATATCTGCCACGCCGTTTTTATTATGAATTTCATTTATACATTCACTTTACATTTGAAGAAAGAAATTAATAATCACTTTCGTCTCCGTATATTTTATTTGTCAACAAAGGTATAAACAGAAAGTAGAAACATGTTAGAGAGAGAGTGTATCGACATTCAAAATCCGGTGTAAATGGGAGGCAAGGATAAACCATGTGACTTGTGGCATGAAAATGCGTAGAGAGGCTAGACTTGTTCTTTATTGCCACATTTGGCGACGGGTAACTGTAAAATAAACAAGCGAAATTTACTGTCAACATACGCATTACAAACCCTCTTGCCTTAAAAAGATGTCGCTTACACCTAACGGATGTGAATTCATTAAAATATTCTTCATTTATAAAAGATAAAATTATGAAAAAACCGGCAGCAAATGTTAACCCCGAAAGAGTGTATAAGCCTGCCTCGTGAATATTTCGATAGCACTGGCAATCAAAATTAAAAAAAAAAATGTACTGCTACGTTTCCTCTAATATTTAAACTATCCGTTTAAAGAATCGTTTCTGCACACAAATTTAAGGCTGAAGTTATGTAATTTTGCGTTTTTCATAAAGGTAAAATGCAGTACTGCACTGCTTTCAAAAACTTCATTTTCAGGTTAAATGTGATATATTGTATTTTATATTACTCTCAAAGTAAAATAAACAAGTAAAAAAAATGTATAGTTTTAAAAATATATAAATTACAAAATATTCACATTGAAAGAAAATTAATTTTCCAAGATTAATTTTAATATTTGAAACTTAGGTCAGCTGTGTTCAGACTAATTAGTTACGAAAATGTTTCTAAACATATCCAGGTTAGCGAAGATTTAACGTGAGAGTTACCTGTTTTGAATTCCTTACAATTTATGAAATATGGTTACTTAATAAAATTGTTTAAATGTGTTGTGAAGACGTAACTGGTTTTAGTTTCGAGTTCCAGAGAAAATATTAACAGTACAAGTTTGTAGATGGATATTTATTTTAAATTTTTGCTTGTATAAAAGTACTGTTAAATTTTAGAATTAAAAAATAAAACAATAGATTGGTGTAAGGTAGAAATTTTATTTAAAAATAAATAAGAGCTTATTTTAAAAATTTAATCGGTTTTCTGAGTATTTCGTAAATTTTTTTGAGAAATAACTGTTAAGATATCGATGGTGAATCACTATTTAGTAAAGATTAAAGAAAAATCACTGTGCAAAATAAGAATGTATATGTGTTTTAAAGAATACGATCGTATAATCCTGCCTGTAAAGAAAGCAACAGTAATTTTTGCGTGGTATACTTTTCAAGGATATTCTAATTCTAACTAAAAGTTAGTTTTATAGTGTTTGAACAATAATATTGTTAGGCGTACAACTTTGCTTCATTTCCCCCTTCCCAAAAATGCCTCTCGTGAACTCTTGATTGATGTTGAAATCGGTAATGTTAGCTTAAAGGGTTCAATCGAATAAAAGTAGGCAAATTAGAGTTATCGCAGGTGATGAGGGCATTTTCTAATAAAACTGCTTTCCTTCAATGTCTGAGTGGATGTCTAATCACATCGAAGTCACATCTTACATGAACAATGTCATAGACTTGTTGACGTAAGAAATGCTAAATAATTGCACATTTCAACAATGTCATAGACTTATATCAGTCTTGCTTGTAACAAAATCTCTTAAAACACTGGAAATTTCAAGTTTACTTTCACTGGTCGGATATGAGCGCCCTTAGATACTTGGAACTTGCCTCTAAAACTATCGCTATACGTTTTTCGTTTACAATATGACGGGGAACCAGGTCGTGCATTTTTAACCTACATGCAAGAAATTGTAACAGAATAAGCCAAGATAATGTTTAAAGTGAAAAAGAAAGCGAGATAAAACTTGACTTTAATAGCAGCAATTTATCATTCATCGATACTGACAGAATATTCAAAAATTCATCATCTTTCGCTTAGTTGCGGTTAATTTTTACTGTGTAAGCAATTTTTGTGGTTTTACTACAAATGTAGTGTTTAAGTATGAGCAGTTTCAAGAAAAGAATTCCAGTAAAGTAAATGGCTTTTTTTACTGAAAATTTTCAAGTTTTTAATAAAATCTAATAAAATAAATAATAAATAAAATAAAATAAAATCTAATCTAACTTTTCTAAAATAAAATAAATCTCTTAAAAAGTTTCAAACCCTCAAACTAAGGAGAAAACATTGTAAATTCACACGGGATCGATCACAGTTTTCGCATTAGACGCAAATTAAAAAAATTCGATTCTCTCGAGCCACGCTCTCGGATAAATATTTGAAGATAGTAAAAACACTAAAAAAATGACGTTAAATGGTTAGCACTAATTAAGAGTTTGTAAAAAACTAAAACAGATAAAAAATGGAGCAATACGGACCGTTTCGCCTGATACAAAGAGTCCACCCTTCTTCTGCAGCGAAAATTTCCTCCTTCAAAAAGAGAAAGTGAGAGAACAACTAAATATAAACTAAACAAGAAGTTGCGATTCAGAAGTAGGAAAAAGTAAAAAACCAGAGAAAATAAATGTTTAAAGAGGGAAGGGCAGTAGAAGAGAATTGCAAAACGGGACAGCGAATGAAAAATAAATAAATTATATTATAAAATTAATAAAAAACAGAAACATAAAAATTTAAAATTAAATAATAAATTATAAATAAAAGTTGAACAGTGATAGAAAAAAGCTAAAAATAACATTTCTTATGTCGTTTTGTAAAATTACATTATCTTCTTACAGAGTTTTAATACACGGAAATAGTGTCTACTTTCTTATTTTATATTTATGCGTATTGGTTATACAGTTTATCAGTTCTGATTATTTGAAGAGGCTTCTTGAACTTTCTTTCCCTGTAAAACGCCTTTCTCTGCATAAAGAGTTATAATGCAATGAAGTAATGTAAAAAGTGGTTTTCTCTACCGAATGGAGTTAACTGATATTTTAAAGTTACCTGTCAGCAACAAAAACTTTACTTTTTTTACTTCGATCTCAATTTTGGTTAGATCTAAACGTACAGAAACATTATCTTCATTAGGCTTCTTTCACATTTGCACCCAAACGTATTGTACGTGTTCATTATCTGTAGCTTCTCCTTGTTTCGAAAATTAAATTTTGTGCTTCAAGAATTTTAACGCACTGGAATATAAAGCGTATCTATTGTTCTACAAATGATGTTAAATGCATTTTTAAGTCAGCTAGCACAAAGAAGAGCTTCATTTTTTTCACTACGTTTTGAATTTTAGTCGATTTTATACGTTTACCGACGTTTGATTTTAGTCCCAGTGATTAATTATAATTTTGTGATCATTAACCAGACTTGAAATTATGATCGTCGTATCATTTGAAGATGACTCATCAACGATCTTTCATTGCCGCAAAAAGACATTTTTTGAAATAAGAACTTAAATAATGTGAAATGGAAACTGCACTATGATTAGATCTAGATGTTAATAAGTTATTGCCTGTGTTATCTCGATTATTATCTTTATAATTTTCCTATTTGTGGAATAGGGTGAAGGAGATAGCAGATAAATAAGGTATAACTTCAGTATTAGGTATTTTAATTTTACCGACAAACACATACACATATTATGAGAACGCGCCAATACAACTGTTTCTTAGAACATAAAGAGTTGTAAAAATGTAAACATATGGCGTCATGTAAGTTCTGGTTCATGGAGGGTTCGTAAGTTCTGATGCTGCCATCTACCTTACAGTGTGAGAAGCACACACCAAAATAATCAATAGACAGAATTGAATTTCTGATTACACATCGTTTCAAAACATTTGATGAACCATAACAATACATGGTTCAGCATGGATGTCTCATTTTTCTCAAAATAGTTAGGGATACCTGTGTGCCAGATGATAATTTTTTTTTTCAGATGTAACGTCAATTCCTGTTACAACCCTTTAAAAAGTCCTCTGCCCAAGCCACGCGTCTAGGCAGATATCCCAAGTGTATGCTTCCCTTAAACAGAATATGCACACACAAATATACGATTCCAATATTTAACGAGTTCGTCAAAGTTTTTTTTTGTCTTTAAAAAACTAATATTAATTTTGAGCTCAAAGTCACGATTTACTCCATGATTATATCCCAGATGGAAAAAAAAATCTCATACTTTATGATCACTGCAAATCGTAGCATTTTCGTTTCATGAAAATTGAAAGGAAAAAAAAAATAGTGAGAATCGATTTTACGAAAAGTAAATTGGAAAAGGGAAAGCCTTTCCCCTATTTTTTCGCAGGCAGATATCTTTGAAAGTATTGTTTTAATCTGTGTGAAGTGTTGGTAAGTTCAAAGATAGGTTCACAGGTTGTTGGTAAGTTCATTCTTTCACATAAACAAAGTTTACACGTTTTCATTAGCTTTCATGCCAACATATTCAAACACGCATATTGGTCTAAAAATATACTAAAATCTTTTTATTTTCCCGAATATGGCATTGGAAAATCAGAGTTCTGTTACAAATTTCTGGTTTATTAACGTCCCTCGTAGAAATGTTTCTATAGACTTATAATCCCTTTTGGCATCATAAAAAAAACTCCATTTTAGTAAAATTTTGCACAGCTCTTGACAGCACAAAAATAGCAGAATACGGATTCCATCATAATGTTAAATTCATCACTAACAATTTTTTTTTCGCTTCTTACATCTGTTGATCAAGCCAGCTTATTTCGGCATTTCAATGCTTATAAAAAACGCATTTAAAGAATTCTCTTTCTAGCAACACGATTTACATTTAAAGCTATATTTGCTTATTTTACGGCACTTTAGAAGGAGAAAAAGCAAATATCTCTCAGAAAATTTTTCCAAAACAGATTTCTTGGGAAACAATTGTTCTTCGAGTGTTCTATCAAACAAACGTTTAATCTTTCAAAAAGTTTTGAAAGATTTTTTTTTTTCCCTTCAAAGCCCTGCGCTCAATACCCTTTCATCATATTTGACTTATGAGCCCTTGAAATCTCGTGAAAGAGTAATTTCTTTTTCTTAAAGTGAGTCTGAAAGATTTCGCAAGTCGATCAGTTCCATCAACTTACGGCTGCTAAGCTGATCTTTATTGCTTTCTAGACTCATACTTCTCCCGCTTATGCTAGCACTTTCTGCCATAAAAAGAAATATTTAACTCTGCTAAAAGGATATATAAAAGACATTCGGTGCAGGTTGTTCGAAAATATTTGAGATTATTTACTATTTGAAGTTTATTTTCTTCCTCCGATCTTTCTTTCTCTTTTGCTGATTCGCTTAGACAGTAAAAATGTTTTATGCTTTTTTAAGTGCTTACTGATTCGTGGGGTTTTACGTCGCATTTAAATAAATGTGTGGATTCACAGACGCCATCTTCCTTCGCTATGATTATCTAAAGGAATTCTTTGTTATGTCAGTAAATATTGTTTTCCGATGCTAGGGACAGGGATTCGTTTGACGGAGAACAACTTTATGGATAAAAAATGGCTCAGAAATGTACTTTGAATAGTAGTTTTCTTTGAAAAGGAAAATTTATGAAACACCTAAGATGCGTATTTTTCATACACAACAGTCGCGTTTTAAATTTACCGACTCTTTTTTGTTTCTCTGACTGTGTGTGTGTGTGTGGGCTGAAGACCGAGATAACAAAAACACTTATCCAAAACTGTAAGTTAGCATGATGTTACACTTTAGAGGTACACACTTCAGAAGTGTCAAAAGCTGTCTTTATTTCCTTCGGAGTTGAATTTTGGTTTTGTAACTGTGCTTATAGAGGGTGTCCAAGAGCAAATAAAACCCTGATTTCAGAATGAAAAAATTCAAAAACGAAGATCAGTAGAAGAATGCAGCAAACGGTATGTTTATTATGTAACTAGTAAAAATTTTATGCTGAAGTTTGGAAATTGTACTTACAATAGCTGCTAACATACAGTAGTGTATACAGATTTTCTTTGGGGGGAGAGGGCGTTATGGACATAATCTTAATGTTAAAAGGTGTATTCTTTAAGCTAAAAATTAATGGACTTTATGTTGAAAAATGTTAAACAAGGGGGGCTAGAAACCCCAAACACCCCATTACGAACGCCACTGCTAGCAGATGGAGCTGCACGTCAGAATCGATCGAACACCTTCACGTACAGATATAAGCTCATTCTCTGCAAGCAGTCGGAACACAATCTTCTCAAAATGTCCGCCGTTCGACATAGAGAAGTCTCGCGAACGAATAATGAAATTTCTCATCACAGCCGTAATATCTCACCGGAAACGAATTCACATACCACACAAATCGACGAGTGGAGCTCACCCAGCGTGTTGGGATGGTTCTGGTAGACAACATCTTTTGATGTGCCCAACAGAAAGTAGTCGCAAGGAGTCAGATCGGGTGACTATGAAGGCCAATTCATTATGGAAGCCCGAGATTGCGGCGCCATCTGTCAGTGGTTTTTGTAAGTACTGCTTCGTAACTCCCGCATAAAATACTTACAACTTACTTAATAAACATACCGTTTCCTGCACCCTTCGTTCTATTGATCTTTCTTTGTGAGATTTTTAACTCTGAAATTGGGGTGTTATTTGCTGGCTACCCTGTATATCTATTTAAATTATAGGGTAAATTTTTATTACATTCGCGCATTAGTATAAGTTATACCTGACAGTGTCTTGGTGGGTGCGTATTTTTAATGAAGTTACACTTCGGAAATGTGAAATAGCGAAGTTGTTATCTGCTTTGGAATTCAATTTTGATTGTGTAACAGTCTGTAGCATGCATTTTAAAAACTGTATTCTTACCTTATCCCTACTCCGGACAGGTGGTGTAGTAATTAAAGAACTATTCAATTACGTCTTGGGTCCGGGTTCGATTGCCTGCTTGGACTCGGCTGTTAACTTGTCCGTCCCTTCATAGGGGATAACGTTGGCGCCCATAATAAAATGACCAATGCTTCCAGCCATGGTTGTGGCAAATACCTCACTGGCAAGTGGCACCCTTAATAATAAGAAAAATTACTTATTTCGTTGGTGTTCAAATTTCCAGGTAATTTTTTACAGCAGAGTTATATTGATATAACTGATACAGGGTGGTTGTTATTAACTTCTCCTGTAAACAGGGTTTTACAGCAAAAACGGGAGAACGGATTGTAACTGAATTTGGCATGTAGACTATGCTTGAGATGCGCCCAGGGAATTTCGAAAAAACAGACTTAGTTTAAAAATGCCCACTAGGTGGCACTTTGCATGAAAAAACAGCAAATTTAACAATGGAAATGGCTAATTCGAAATGTACAAACAATTTCAACAATCAATGGTTTTTTGAGCATTTATTTACTAAGGACTAAAAAATAACCCTTCCTTAGGCGTGTAGACTGCATATTGACTTCCGAATTTGGCATATAGGCTGTACAGCGCGCATCTCGCGCACTGTACAGTCTATATGCCGAATTTGGTGACAATCTGCTCACACGTTTCAGATACAGAATGCTGTGTATAGGGGAAGTTCAATTCTAACTACCCTGTAGAGAGAGTAGCGAGAGAGTGAGAGAATGTCAAACATCAGGTGAAAGTAGTCTCCAACACTAAAATAAAATAAGTTTTTAGCTTTCAGATGTTTCTGTGTATGCATTAGCATTTTTGCGTGACTGCAATAACAATTTCCCCGTAGGAGTATACTTACACTAGAACAGCAGCGAAGTCTGCAATTCTGTTGTAAACAACAGGGCTTCTTGCTCAGATTGTTAAACTTTTTCAACGCATCTTTTTAATATACAAACACGAGTATACATTTAATGCACACTTGTGTTCACGTGCGGTAGCAAATAACACCGATCGGTCTATTTGAACTATTTCCTTTCGCCTAACGGACTATTATTGGTAGTAGTCAAGTCGATCACAAGAATAGCTCCTGCTAACAAGTCCGGTTATCAGCGGTTGCTGTAGCAACAGGACCTGTCAATTTCCAATGGGGGGCTTGAGAGTGAGAGGAATTCGCGGAATGAAAGATAACCTCATATCTCATGACATTTTTATTCTCTGTTCTCCCCTGTCGAAAATGGGGTGAGACTTGTTTCCACGGTAACGGACTGCCATAGACTCTTGGCGAGAGCTATTCTTGTGGTCGACAAACAATAGTGTGAAAATAATCCTAACATTTTAATGAAATTTTGAGCTACATTTAGACAAAATTTATGTGGATATTACAGGCGAACAGATGGCGTAACAAATTACCACCTAACTTTTACAAGGTTTGAGATCTTTATAAGAACAATATATTATTTCCTATTATTTTTTTTATGCTGTAAGTTTTATATTTCTGGCTTTTATATTTTGTTCTTACGCCAACATTAAATTTGTAATTAAACAGAAAACAGTTAAAATTCACCGAATGGAGCGATATAATCTGTATTTAACAGCTTTTCACACTTTTATATATAGAACGAAATTGCTGAATGTATTAACGCACAATTCTTTCATATTAATTAAAATTTTCCTTAAACAATCGGAGAAGTATGTTTCACGAAGAAAATACCAGACCACGCAGGAGAAGTTTTAATTAAACCTTGTACTTCGTATGTTCGAAAACCAATAAAATAAGTGAAACGGAGCAGCACGATTTATCTGTCATTTACTAGCTATGTAAGAAAATGCATCCCTATATTAATAGTTTGTACATTTGAGTAGAAAAGTGCTTTATGCAATGTTAGGAGAAAAAATGAATGAAATTCCACGCTGTTATAAGAGCATGATCTTCAAGGAAAAAGAAAAGAAATCGAATTAAGGCTGCTTGTCTTTTAAACCCTGTGCTGAAACAATTACGTACATCTATTACTAAATTAGTATTCAAGATGTAAAAATTCTGTTCATTCTTTAGGCTCATAGGTAGAATAGCAAAGCTTTTAATTTCCCCAGCATCCTTTTATGGTTGCGGAATTAGTGAAAATAATATAATTAGTTTTCGAGAGCTTAAGTAACGACCGAAGAATCGCCGAGCCTTGCTATGCTCCCAACTTTCATGTAAACATCCCCAAAATGAAATTTTTTTTTTGGTGGTTTTCCTCTTGCGTCATTCCATACTAGTAGCAGCATATTTTCAGTGCAGGAAAGAAGAAAACGATGTTATCCATATTAAGCCTTTCGAATGAGATATCGTTTTTCTCATTTTCTTCCAGTGCCCGGGTAATACTGGATAAAACACATCCTAGAAGATTGCTGTAATTATAAGTGCGATGAAACGTTTGCAGGTTTCTAATTTACGTAATTAAAATTTTAAAAATTGCTATAACTTTTGTGTAATTGTCTGCGCTCTAAATTTCATTAAAAGGATTCCTTAATGCGTATGTGCTTTAGTTTATTATCAGACAATGATGGTCTTTTTTAAAGGGGATGTTTAGCTTTAGGTTTGAAAAGTATCATATTAACTAATGCGCATAATGATAGTATATGATAAATGAGGGTAAATTCTTGACTAAATTTACATACTTTTGCATGCTCTTGGTAGTCGTAAAACATGATAAACTAGAACTCATGTATTTCGAATAAATATTTTACCGGATTACTTTACGAGTTAACAATCAATAAGCAAATTCAACATTTTTATATTTTTTCTTCTGAACCAAAAATCTCACTCTGTTAATCGTGTTTAACGAAGAAAGCCTTGTAAAAGGTTATTTAATATATAAATGGCTTTTGTCCATATTTAATATAAACATATAAAATGTTATACATAAATACAGACAATTACTGTGTTATTAGTGATTTTATTTTTCCTTTTTATATTACTAAACTACTATTAACCCTATCAACCCTTTCCCAATGCTGAAAAAAGGGCAGCCGTTGCCATCGCTCGACTTAACTACCAGCAAGATGGCGGACGATCGAAACGTTCATCGCGTGCCACAGATCTAGAGGCCTCTTTTTTGACGCAGCTGGCTGTGCTTGCCCTTTTTTCAGCATTGGGCAATCTATGCAGCTCTTCTCGCATTCTTCCATTTTTCAGCCGATGTGTCAGTGCTGTTAAAAATGATCGTGACAATTTTTTTTACGGTAAATGACGTGCTAAATGTAAAGGATTCTCGTGGAGCTATGTCACCCGCAACTATTTTTATAGAAACCAAATCTATTCTTCGTGACTGGCAACAGTCAAAACGTCAGAGTTTGGTGTTCCCAGAGCGGGAACACTGCGCGTTAAAGGGTTAAATAATCTTAGTTTTAGCAGTCTAAATTAATTTTTTTATAGTATATATGTCTTTTCTGACCTTTTTACACCTGCAGACTGGCAATATTTCGCGGATCAGCGCCAGGAAGGAAAAATAAATACTATACAAACAGTCTACTTTATTTATTAAATCAAATGTCATAGAAGTATAATTTTAGTTAGAACGGCACTTGCTGCTGATTGTTTTTTAATAAATTTGATCAGGGACCTTTTAATTGCACAAACTAATTTTGCATCCTGCATATATTTACAAAATGACCCAGTTGATATACACCATTTTTACTGTTTTAATTGACCTTTAGATTTTTCTTTAAGTTAGGAAAAAAAATAACTTAATTTAAAAAATATGAGTTTCCCAAATGCTAGTTAGCTAATTATATTATACCTCGATAGTTTTGTAAATTTTATTGAGTTTGTGCTTCTAAATTTTATTATCTTCGATGATTATTATTATTATTTTTTTTACAAAAGATGACATTTATTAAAATGCGTTGAAGAGTTTACTTTGTTTAATGAATGTTTCAGAATTTAATTTCGTTTTTTATAAAAAAGCATTACCTCATAAACGCAAAACCTCCAAGTAGTAGTACTCTTTCCTTTTTCTTAACATAAAAAAACAATCATTAATTATGAAAGTGTTTTTTTTCCTCACCAACTAATACCTTTGTCAGCTATGCATTTAAAATATTAAATGTCTAAAATACAAAGTAAACTTTATAATAAAAGCGGAATTTATTCACGGAAATATAAATTTGAAAATTTTCAAAATTTTTAATGTTATAATATATAATTTCAAGTTTTTTTTGCAATAGTAGACAAAACCTATTTTTTAAACGTAATATTAAACGAAATAAAATGGATATTTTGTTGTTTATACGCTAGGTACTTATTGCCAGACAAGAACTTAAACAAGAACATCTTATAATTAATTTTTTGTTATTTTTAAAATGACCTTGGATTATGTAAGTGTTTGAATCTATTTTAACACGATTTACTTTAGTGATATTTGATACACAGTTTTATAAAAGATTTAAAATTTATACATATACAGTAAAATCTCAGTTTTACGAATTTCAAGAGACTGAAGATAAAATCCGTACTACATAAAAATTCGTTATGTAGAAATTTCTATATAATTGAATTTGTACTCTACAATTTTCTTTTGATAGATACATTTTATTCGGTAATTTGAAATATTCCCAAAAGTCAGCTTCGTTGTATTTACTGTATTACAGTACATAAAATGTAGACTAACAGCTAAAATTATCACGTTTATGAAATAATTAGAAAAATTACCAAACGTAAATGCAGTCGAACCCGCTGAATGGAATAGCCGATTTGCCACGAAAATGCATTCTAATAAGCGGAATTTTCCATTATCCGGGATCACATTGACTAATTCTTACGGTTTCGTATTATTACAATAAGCGGAATATTTCTTTAAGCAATATTCAATTAAGCGGGTTTTACAATAAAAAAAAGAAACATGCAACAAACAAAAAAACCTTCAAGATCTCATTTATATGACATTGCATTCGTATTTGGACTGATAAATGAATTATAAAATATATAAATGAAATCCTACATCTGTTTTTCTTTTGTACACGCTTAAATCTATTGATTAAAACTAACACTCCTTTATTGATTAAATTTCTTATCGGCTGATTTAAATCCTTTTACGCTAAAAAATACTCATTAAAGACAATAATTCGTTATCTCCTCAATTCGCCTCAATGCTCTCGATTCGCTAGATTCTACTTAGCTCAATTTTCATAATATTTTTGTCTAGTTAAAATTTTTTATTTGGGAATACCTTATTCCCCCGTACACGATATATATTTCGGTTACACACATAACCATCTTCAGTCGTTTCTGGATCTTTCACTAATGGCGGCTTCTTTTTATATCTTCTTCGTTCTTCTTCTTGAAAGTTCGATGCATGACGTCATCCCATGATTGGTCGATTGTATGAAGCGTATCGTTGATGCTGCCCTCTGTTGTTAATATTTCTAAGCTCTCACGAATGTAGGCATATATACTATTTTTAAAGTTGGCTATTTTTTTAATATTTTTAAAATCAATGGTAATGGGCTCTTTCAAAGCAAGACGGGCTAGAGCGGTACTTTGTTTCTGGAGGTTAATGTCTTTAAAATGTTCGTTTTTTCGTTCTTTAATTTTCCTTTTTGTAACGCCGATGTAGCAATTTTCTTTATTAGTATCGTTTGACATAAAATTAATTTTATAGATCCCTGCGGTTTCGATGGGGTTGATTGGGTCTTTTTCCGATCTAATGCGCTGAAAGATTGTTTTATTAGGTTTAATTGGAATACGGAAGTTCTTTTTACTGGCGATGTTAGAAAGTTTATTGGCTATCCCTCGGCTAAAGGGGATAGCGGTAGTAAAACGTGGTTTATCTTTTTGACGGTTGTCTATAACATTTAATTTACGTTGCCTAGCTTTGAGAACTTTGCCGAGGGATAGCCAATAAACTTTCTAACATCGCCAGTAAAAAGAACTTCCGTATTCCAATTAAACCTAATAAAACAATCTTTCAGGGCATTAGATCGGAAAAAGACCCAATCAACCCCATCGAAACCGCAGGGATCTATAAAATTAATTTTATGTCAAACGATACTAATAAAGAAAATTGCTACATCGGCGTTACAAAAAGGAAAATTAAAGAACGAAAAAACGAACATTTTAAAGACATTAACCTCCAGAAACAAAGTACCGCTCTAGCCCGTCTTGCTTTGAAAGAGCCCATTACCATTGATTTTAAAAATATTAAAAAAATAGCCAACTTTAAAAATAGTATATATGCCTACATTCGTGAGAGCTTAGAAATATTAACAACAGAGGGCAGCATCAACGATACGCTTCATACAATCGACCAATCATGGGATGACGTCATGCATCGAACTTTCAAGAAGAAGAACGAAGAAGATATAAAAAGAAGCCGCCATTAGTGAAAGATCCAGAAACGACTGAAGATGGTTATGTGTGTAACCGAAATATATATCGTGTACGGGGGAATAAGGTATTCCCAAATAAAAAATTTTAACTAATTAATCCGCCGTATTAAATAATGTTTTATGTGTTTTTATTTTTGTCTATTTGAGTATTCTCTCTCTTCTCCCCCACGACCCATATCCTGTTACTATCACGTGACCAACGCTCTTCAACGGATAACGGTTCATAGTCACAAACGCGGGCATAGTTGTGTGTGTATTCGCTTGTGGTAATTTGGTTTTATATGCGAATACCAAATGTATCTTTTTCATATTCAGAGTTGTGAAATAAATTCAGCCTAGATATGGAGGAGATGCTTTAGGTAAAGATTTCGCTTTATGACAAAGTTTCTTAAGATTGGATTATAAAAAGCTGTTGTAAAACAAATGAAGTTATGATATCTCCACCCAAAGTGAGTATGTAGTATTTTACCTTTTTCATGTAAATAAATTGGGTTGCTGCTTTCATTAAATCTCACAGCTGGTTTAACCATGATTGCATTTCTGTATTCTGACTGTACTGTGAATTCGTTCTATAACAAGAGACTATAGTGAAATTATATTCTATTTATTAAAAAAATACTTTTTTTATAGTGTATTAAGATATATGTAATGTATTTGCCTTGATTTAAAATTTATTTTATCGGGCTTATAATCATAGATTACAGCTCTGATAATAAAAAATGAAGAAAACGAATAATTCAATATATTAATCAAAAACAGCAAATTTTAATAAAACACCCTTTTTATAGCTTAAAATAATAATCTGAATTGAGTACAGATATGTTAATTAAAAAAGGGCTGATTTTGTAAAAACGCTCATTCTATAGCTTAAATAATAATCATAATTGAGTACAGTTATATTAATCAAAAACGGACAGATACTCCTCATTTTTGATTATTATTTAGCCTAAATGGAGCTGTTGTATAATGCTCAAAAATTGAGAATTTTTCGCTCCATTGATTTTTGTCGATTAATGGAGCAAATTTTACTCAATCGGGAGAATGGCTGTTTGAAGTCAAAAATTGAGTAAAAATATACTCCGTTTGATTATTATTTTACTCAATAGATTTAAGCGTGTACTCTGTCTAGTTTTTGGTCCTTGTCCATCACTGCTGTGTACAGTTCTTGTTGGTAACTGGGGTTGCCCGGGAGCATTTTCATCGAGGCATAGCTATAATAGTGTGCGAGCATTTGGACGCGACGGCACAACATTTCGTAAATGAGATCCTATTTCTGTTTTTAAATTTGTACTTTGTCTAGATTTTGGTCCATGCCAGTTCTTGCTATTGACGATCCTTACTGGTAATTACTGCTAATTCTAATGCTTGGCCTCTATTTTATATCTATGACTTATTATATACAGGGTTTTTCAACATAAGGGTTACAAACCCTTAGAAAAAGTATAGTTCACCTTGATGACTATACTTTTTCTAAGGAACTCTAAGGAATACTCGGAATATCATTCAAATGTAGATTCGCAAACGTTGCCTTCATGCACCAATTAATTATCACCTTCAGAGAAGCGTTTAAGCGTCAGTATAAATTCTTAAGTACGTTCCCCAAACAATAGGATCATTGTCCAATTATTGCATCGTTCAAATGAAAGAGGATTTTACAGTGAAAATTTTATCCAAAGTCTTATGTAAAAGATCCGTTTATCTTTTCCTTACCATAATAGAAATGTTGTCGACCATCTCTACGCAGTTTTCATGGCTATTAATTTTTACATGAAGAAGACGTCAGTGATCCCACACTGTGCTGTGTAATTTCGAGTCGTTTAGGTGTACCTTACCTTCCGTAGATATTTGAAAACGTGGTACTGAAACACTTTGTATTCTCTGTATTGCCCATATGCTGTATGATGTGTTTATGTGTTTTTAATTTATATTATTTTTATTTAGACAGAATTGAATTATATATATATATATTATGATAATTAATATTAATTACAATATTTTTTCCCCTTAATTCTTTTTTACCCTCTTTCCTTAGTACTTCCTAGCTATTAAAGCTTGTACTACGTTGCTCATAGGTTAGCTATACTCGAGTTTTTTTTTTTTTTTTAATATTATTATTATTTCCCCCTCCCCATCCATTCACTGAATTTTTTGATAATTTAACATAGTTTTGGCAGCATTTTGTCTGTCTTTCTTTCTCATACTTTTTCTCCTTGGCTCTAGCTGTTTTTATTTTTATTTTTGTCGATTAATTTTCTCGGTTGGCAACGATTTCTAGTCTTGTCTGTTCTTCCAACTTCATGCTTGGTTAGCATCCATGTTGTTTTTCTCTTATAGCTATGGTCGTACCCCCAGGTTACGTAAAGCGACTTCTTTTGTCAGGTAACCTGCAGAAACCTAACTATTTTTGTTTTTTCTTTAAATTAAAATGTGAGTACGGTGGTACTTGATAATGGAGTACTCCATTTCAATTTTCCACTCCATCTCCACTTCATTGCTTGGGATCGAACAGTTAGGCTTAAGCCCACGTGATCTCACTTGGCTTGTCTTCCCACTTCTCTCTAGCTTTGACAGCTCTGTTTTTTACAATATTTCTTGCCTCTGGATTATCAATTTTTATTTCATGCTTTAAAATTCTTTAAATTGTATAATCTATTATATCACAAAAAATTGAAGTTAATAAATCAATTCCTATAAAAATTACGAAATTTAAATATTTATACGGTCCCACGGTTCTATCAGTTAACTTAGAAAAACTTTCCTTATACAATTTCACGCACAATTTAAAAAAAAAAATCGTCCTTCTAGGACCAAAATTCACCGAGTTACAGCTGCTTAAAGTTTTTTAGATGCGAAATAGGAATTGTGTACAAAATGAATTTGAGAAAAATTAATGTACATGGTTTTGAGCCTTGTAATACTTATTAGCTATTTTATCAACTATTTTACGATTGTTGCAATAAAGAAGATTAACGTTTACCTATGTGTATCCAATAAATTAAGATAAAAAATATAGCTTATACTGAGAAAGGAATTTTTTAAATGAACCGGTGTTAAATAACTTAAAATACAAAAACAAGCGAATAAAACACTTCATTAAACATTAAATTAAAAAATGAAACATTTTAAAGCACGCATATATGCATTTTTTGAAACTTAAAATAATATTACAAATCCTGTTAGCGTAACCTTTGCTCCAAGTATAGTTTCATTCGGCTGCAATGGAAATATGCACCCGTGCAGAAAACTCTTCCGGCGCGTACTCGGTGTTACACATCTGCATGCTACACATATATATACGCTTGCCAGACGTCCCGGTTTTACCGGGACAGTCCCGGTTTGCAGACAAAATCCTGGTGTCCCGGCCGGTTTACTTCCCGTCCCGGTAAAAATTAAATTTCATTTAATGAAATTAATGAAATTAAATTTCAATTTCATATTTCAATTAATTGATTTTCATTCAATTCATAGATGACCAAAAAAGTCTAAAAATAATTAACTGTGAAGGATTTTTAAGGATAATTACTTGTCATTTGTTTCACTGTACTCTAAAAAGTGAGAACTATCGAAGAGTGGTGGTGAGCTAATAAGTATTGTTGAAATTTTTATTCCTCATTCAAAATGTTTCTTTTTACCTAAGCAACTTATAAATATTAACATGTAAGAAATAAAATGTTTAAATTTATATGCTTGTGTCATTTATTAATACCCCTGGTTCAGGTTCTTAATCAGTCACCATTTATTCATAGCATTGAGAATAACTATTCTCTAAAACACTCCAAAAACCCGCCAAAAGTGTGTACCCTTGAGGGGAAAATGTAAATGTAGTGTTACGGCCCGGAATCTGGACCGAGGGGAGGAGATTGCCCTCCGTGGTGGACTTTCTAATGGATGCTAACCCGTATTTACGCGAAGTTTCGTAGAAAACCACGGGCAACTCCGAACGGTTAGGTCGGCGGATTCGACCTGGTTTTGAACCAGGCATCTTATGTCTCCCAGTTGAGAGCACAAACGCGTTCAGTCACAGGTCGGGAAAATCTAGCCTTGAATACCCGTGACACTGGGAGCATTCCGGTGTCCCGGTTGAATATTTCAGAAATCTGGCAAGCCTACAAATATACCATTTAGTAAGTCTGATCCTGGATAGATTTTTATAGAGCCTGATTATAACCCTTTGCTTAACGATCAGTATTCTAAAATTAGTTTTGCTTCTTTGTCCGCACTATGCCAGAAAATGAAAATATAACCCATAATTTAAAATTTCAATATTTGTATGGTCCCTTAACAGTTTACCGTAACGCAGTGGCGTAGCCAGAAAATTTTCATGGAGGTGTTACGACTACTGCAACTCACATGTATGCATACATGTGTGTGATAAGGGAGTGAAGAAGGTACATTTTGTATGGCAAAAAATTCCTCATGGGTGGGGGGTTATGACCCCCGTAACCCCCCCCCTTGGCTACGCCCCTGCCGTAACGGGACATTCTTAAACGTGGAAAAGTTACTAAAGTCAAAATGTTTGTTGCTTCATAACTCGATGATTTTTGGTCGTAGAAGGGCGATCTTTTTTTATTGTGCATGAAATTGTATAATTTTTTTCTAACTATAACTGATAGGACCGGGGGATCGTATAAAAATTTAAATTTGGTAATTTTTATAGGAATTGATTTATTGACTTCGATTGTTTCGGATATAATAGATTAACCAATTTAGAGCATTTTTGCAAATGAAACTATGTGTCTCTGACTAACGGTTTAGGAAATAGCCCTTAGGCACCGTTAGCACTGGACACCTTGTATATTGCCAATATGGTAAAACATTTACGGTATGTATGTGTTTGTATACATATTATACATGCATACACAGCAAAGAAAGTCTCCTTCATTTTTTCCTACACTATATCACCACAACAATTATTTAAAATTAATAAGAAAAGCTCGTTTTTTAAAGCTCGTTTTTTAAAAAATTGATTAATTTTCGTTCTTTATGTTTCTAGAGCTTTTTATTGATATGCTTCAATCACATTATTTTATGACATGAACCTTCATTGTTATTTTAAGGGTTTTGTTGAACGCATCTTGAACAAGGAAAAAATTAATTTTCATTATTACATATACTGTTCGAACTAATTTAAGAAAATAAAGTCTGCCTGAGAAATGAATTACACCATTTTATACGATGTCATGATGAATAGACTAAAACAAATATTTTTATCCTTATAAACCGTTCGGAAAGTAGGCTTCATGAATATTCAAAAGTTTTTTTTAACCAGTTCAGTCAAGGTAAATATTAATTAAAGGCTTGGATTAATGTCGTATATATTTCAGACTTGAGCAATATTTTTATAAAAACATATCTGAACGACGAGTAATTTTTTGGCGCCATATTTATTAGCCGTTTACTCCGAGGCCTTGACGTTTTAATTAAAAAACAGTATAGCTTTTAAGTCATGATATCATTTCAACAGAATTGTTTTCTCGTTAATAGTTTCAAGGTATCTGATTACGTTGAAAAGGTGATTTCTGGAGAAAATTCACATTTTGATTTTGCTGTCTCAAAATGAAAACCTTTTTTCAAAGAATCTAAAAGTGCTTGAATTTTTATTTTACGCGGAATAGATTCCTAGATATAACCACTCAAGCGTCAGCTGTGAAAGCACACAAAATGAAAATTTTGATTGAAGAATGAAAATTTTCTTAGAGTTACAGCACGAAAATAACGATTTCGGAAAAACTAATCAGAGATAAGTGGTTTAATTTTGCATGCATGATTGCAGGACCTCTATGAGCGTATTAAACTTCAGGATTTGTTGCAAACTTATTTCAGAACTTTTGATTTTTCATTTACAAAACAGCGATTTTGCGAAAAATGCTAATGCATTCAACTCGATTTTTAAAAATATACTTTAGCCTGAAGCCTATTATATCAGTAAATGTTTATAAATATAAACACGCACATGATTATACTGAAAATTGCTTTACGTAGCGTGTTTTTCCTAGCAGTGAAATTTTCAGAAATTTTTCATCAATCTTCCAATAAAAAAAAATGTAAATGTAGCTTAAATTGCTATCTTCTATACATTTTGTCTTCAAATTACTCCCAAAAATTCATTCTATATATTATATATATAGTTGAATTTAAGAAAAAAAAATCAGAACGTAGTCGGATACCGTAAATTACATATTTTATTATTTTTAATTTTTTAAGCATCTTAAAAAGAATATTTAGATTAACTCCTTAAAGAGAATAGCAAGAATAAAAACATTATAGTAGTAGCTAAATATAATAACTACTTAACAAGTTAAATGTAATTTATTTTAAATAATTAAAAAAATAGATTTCTAGGTATTTCTAAAAATGCTGTTAATATATTTGTAAGCACTAGAAGTATATTATCAGTATCACAATATGGCAAAATCGAATTTTTTATAGCAAGAATTCACACACGTTATTTTTCTTAAGTGTTTCATTTATTTTTTGCTCTCTAGTAATAAACGTTTACATTCAAATTCATGTTTAGCCCCTAACCATCTATATTTACATATCTCTGAGACGTTTTATAATAAAAGGCTAAAATTTTGTCCATCACCTCATTCAAGGGGGTTCAAGGGGGCACATTTTACCAATTGGGAATCTTTTTGAATTGACGAAATTTTCCTTAACACACATCCTTTCACATAGTTTCCCCCCTACTTTATTTTGAACGTTTTTCAATCATTTATACCACTAATTTCTGATGGTTAAAAACATTGAAGCGTGTTACCACATTTTAGGGTCACCCTGTATATTTTAATAAGTATATCCATAATCTTATATTATTCCCCAAACCACTTTTGAACAAAACAACAATGAATTTCATTGTTTTATGAACATAGACTAGTCATTGTTAAAATGCATCATTCTGATCATGCACTACATTAATCATTATGTAAGCATTACACGTAACAGTCTTAACGTGTAGTTCAATCACACGAAAGAGCAAAGCATAAGAAATTCCAAATACGAAAAATAAAGAACAAAACCTTTACTGAATATGCAATATTTTAAGTTACATAAATTTTATGGTTTAATTTTTTCTTCCAGGGCATTAACTTTTTGTACAAATCATTTCTTTCGGCTGAAAAGTTATTTTCTTATCCGAATAAAAATATCTTAAGGTAATAAATCTGTACATTTTTCATTTATTCCAAAAGTGAACGCTTCATTTGCTTTTGTAATCATGCTTCACTAAGTTTTGTGTTTTGAGTTATTTGACAAACACAGATGATGCACCTGATACGAAGAAATATTTTTGCATCGCTAACATTTTTATTTATTTAACTCGTCGTCTTCTGTAGGAAATTTTTAACAGCGATATTTAAAAATATAAGAAATGAAATGTGGTTTCAACTTTCTCTGAATCCAAAAGGAAATCCTACTTTTTCTCTTTGCAGTGAATATAAGTTATTCTTATCGCGTTTTATTTTTACTGTTCTCCTTTTCTACGATATCTTTTCTTTAATTTATGCCTTCTTTTTGATTTAAGTTAAGTACCGTTATTCAGTAAGGCAGATCAGGCAAAAAGGCATTTGCCTTGCAGAGATATAGGGATGTTTTGATTGGGCATATTTGTATACGACATCCATATGAAAAAAGGGCTGAAGGTTCCGCTGAAGTTTGAACGGATATCTAGCGTTTAGATTAACCTACTGTCTGACTACTTATCGCGTGGAATATTGGCAAGCTGCCAGCACTGGCGAATCGAAATAAACCGGACAAGGGGGGGCGATCGGATGAATACGCGAATGTAGTGCATGTGTCCTGTCTCTTTCGGTGATTGTCCAAGTACAAGTCTGACTGAAACTCGTCACAAATAATGAACGTTTCCGCCCCCAAACCGGATGATTATTTTTGTATCTAAAAGGTGGTCGAGCTGTATCAATTTTCTAGTGGATTATACAACCGAACCTGTAATATTGATTAATAGAAATACCATGCCTATGCGAGAAAAAGTCAAAATCTGCCTTTAATTAAGTGCAAATCTGTTAATTAATTCTCGACTTATAAATCATTAGATTCCCACTGGTTAAAAGGATTTGGCGAGATATCATTAAATTCAAACTATATCATTAAGACAAGACCTGATTTGAAGAAATGTTTATGGTGGCAAATGTCGTAATATATCCCCAAAATTCGCAAAAAAATACCGAGGTGTTTGCTTCAATAACCTGAAAATTTGGCAAGTCTTTGTCGAACAACTATAAATGCTATTCCATGGAAAGTATGTATGCTATCATAAACATCTGTGTGTTGGAAATAGATCAATGTCTCTAAAGTGCACTTTAAAAGATAACTGGTCATAGACCGTAATGTATTAGACTTCTTTCGTGTGTTTCGGAAAAAAAAATAAACAATTACAAATGAAACGTACACTGTTTTTAATCGAAAGGTTTTCTTTAAAAATAAATTTCATTAATATACGTTAATTTTTGTTTAGTTTGAATATAATGAAGTTTCTAAAATGCTCTTGAAATGATT
The DNA here is from genome assembly GCA_038373885.1 of Cheiracanthium punctorium. Classification (NCBI taxonomy): domain Eukaryota; kingdom Metazoa; phylum Arthropoda; class Arachnida; order Araneae; family Cheiracanthiidae; genus Cheiracanthium; species Cheiracanthium punctorium. The sequence continues at coordinate 660,173 of JAWZYV010010269.1, forward strand.
ACAGCCAATGAACTTTAATGTATTGGAATCTATTGTAGAATAACTATGCTTGCAATACGCGCCACTTTTAATAGAGGCTTCTTGATCTAGTACGCAGTAATAATAATCATAAATTCCATTGCATTCAATACATGTTTACATCAGCAAGCGTTTGAACGAACGGAAGAACAGACAGACATACAAACCGAAATATCAGACACATTTCAACTTTGTTTAGATGTTAAAAGGAAAAAGTGATCATAGAAGAGGAAAACAAGTAATAATTTCTTTTTTAAATAAAATGTCTGTTACTTTTTTTATCACGCTTAAAAGGTTCCAAAATGCATAAAAGGTTAAACTAAATTGCTTTCAAACATACAACATTAATTTTGTCTGGTGTTCTGTGACCTGATACTTTAAACCACTTTTACATCTGTTACTTAAGCAATGAAATTCTAATAAATAGGGATATGGTGTGGAAAGTAAAATGTTACTTTCGACAGTCCATAATACTGTTATTTCTAGAATGGTTTTTTTTAAATACTTTTACTTTTGCATAAATAAATATTCTCTTTTTTCCTGCACAAGTGTTTTGAAAGATACTGGATTATTTTGGTCACTTACATATTTATTTCATAAAAGCGAGATTTGTTGTTCTAAATAAATCTAGTTTCTCGGTATTACAGTGTTGAAGTTTCTCAGCGTTTGTAAAAGTTACGTAAGAGAAAGTGGGATATATAAGATGACGATCTTGAGCTTCAAATAGTTTTCCTTAATGCAGCAATTAGTTTAAAAACCTGTAATTTACAGAAAAACTTAATTGAAACTTTGTGTTTTATATTAAAAAAAAATAAATCAGACGATTTAGTCTCCTCTCGGCAGATGGTGAAATATTCCAAAAACAATGGTTCCACAGCTTACCCTGTGGGTACTTTGGTTGGGTAAGATGACGAGTAAATTACCATATAAAGTTTTTTTTTTAATGCAGAGAAACAATTTCAGTTAGGTAGTTGATAAAAATGATACAGATAGCACTAAAAAATAATAACATACCACCCACAGCCAAACAAAAATTTAATTAGATACAAAAATTAAGAAAAACCACCGGCAATAAAGTTCGTAGCCAAAAATCGCACTTCTAGGGATTGCTTTTCGCTTCATTATGATAACAGCTGGATCATTAATTACGTAGCGGTACAAGATCACCTCGCACGCAACACTTCGGCATTGAAGGCCGGTAAAATGGGTATCTTTTGCCAGGTCGGAAAATACCTCAATCTACCACGCGGATTTTGCGGGATCAAAACGAGCTCCCCGACACGCTTTTATTTTATTGATGACCGGAACAACGAACACGCATTCTCCTTCTCATCTTCAGCGGCAGATGGCGACAGTACCGACCCAATCCATCTCTCGTTAATTCTTTCAAAGCCCGCAACACGCGGCAACCAAGCCCGCGTGGCATACGACCCAAAGTCCACAACGCATGGTAGCGACTTCTCAAAGTCCACAACGAGAGGCAAATTCCGTAACGCTTGGAACATCGTTTGTCAGCCTCCAACTGACTCTCTAGGGCGGGGTAGTGTGGAGGCACGAGATTTTCTGCGCACGAAACACCTCGTCAATAAAAGGCCAGACAGATGGTTACCTTTTTGCCTGGTCAGAAAAAGCCTCAATCTACAACGTGAATTTCGCTGGATCAAAACAAGCTCCCGCCACACGCTTGATGCCCAAGATTTGTGCCCTATTCCTTCTTCGTTGTTTTCTTGTTGGCCACTGACGAACTTTTCGTCATCTTACCCCACGCCGCTATTTTCGATTTAAGATTGTTATTTAATAATATCCAAGCTTATTGTAAATAAGCAATAAGACACGTGATTTTCAAAGTTAGTAATTGTATTTTTAAGTATGGGATGCTGGAGAATACATTACTTACCGTAATCAGGTTAATTTCTTGCGCTTTGAAGTCCAAAACTTACAAGTCGAGATTAAAATAATACATTCGAGTCGCCACTACTCAGAAAACATTCTCAAATTGCATTGCTTTTGTTGGTAGTAAGTCTTTTGAATTGACTTGATAGGAGCTGCTTTTTATGATTGTGTTGGAGAAATACGGAGTTCGTAATTTTACCCTACTTTCCCCTAGTGAGAATAAAAAATATTTTTATTTTGGTTACTTTTCTGTTTGGGATTAAGGATGCATTTTTTGTGGATATAGGCGCTCAAACAGTAAAAATAACTTAAATGTCTATTTTATATGAAACTGTGCTGTGTGTGAATTTAATCAAGTTAATTATTAATCGTGTCTAGAAATCTTAAGTCAAATACGTTTAACACATCTGAATTTCTATGTACTTTGGACCGAGCTCATGAGCGCTCTGAACTGGGAGACGGAAGGTGCCTGGTTTCAAAACCAGGAGATTTCTGTGGTTTCCCCCAAAACTTAATGTAAATACGGGTTAGAAAGACTCCCACAGAACCCCTTAGAAAACCCCCCACGGAAAACGACCCACCCATCGGCCTAGATCCAAAGTGTAGGTAATTGGCCATACTCCCACAACTCCCCGTACTTTGATAATTTCTACTCAAGCTACCATAAATACTGCACGAACAAATCTTAAAATCTGGAAAAGTTGGAAAAGTTATTAGAACCAAGAAATTGTATTAAAATATTTTAAAATCTGACTTGTTTGTTCTTTTACCAACTGGCTTTTTTATTTGCATAATGTCTTTTTGTATAATGGATTTTCACGACTTAAACAAAAATTTCAGCACATTTATTACAAAGCTATTCTTTTAAAAGTTCGTAAACTTTTTAAACATGGCAATCAAATGTACAGGGTGGTTATAATTGAAATTCCTCTATACAGGGTTCTACAGCAATAGCGGGTGAACAAATTGTAACCAAATTCGATATACAGACTATACTTGACTTGGGCTCAAGGAATTAAAAAAAAAGTAGTTCAAATAATATTCACTAGGTAGCAATAATTTCAACATTTATATAATAGTTTTTGAGCCTTTATAAGTTAATGTGGGTCATTTTTCGAGCCGTATTCACTATGAAAGCGCCACATAGCAGACATTTTTTTAACTAAAAAAAATCTTCTTTGAGTGAATCTCGTATACGGTCCATGTGCCAAATTTGGTGGCAATCGGCTGACCGGTTTGAGCTGCAGAATGCTGTTTAAAGGATAAGTTTAAGTATGACCACAAAACCCCTGTATATTAGAACAAATGTGGAAAAATAAATTCCTTTTTTTCTCCTATAGGAGCATCATTCACATCGTTCGATGTTGAACTATGTGTTATATATACTGCTCGAGATCAGGAACATTGTACACTTGAAAAATTGTGAATGAAACTCGCATATTTAAATGCGCATCGGTATTTTTTCTTTGCAAGACAAGTCCAATACCTCGTTTACTCTCAACCCACTCTCGCGGCAATGAGCAGGAGGAATGGAAATATCAAGAATTTAAACACCTCACTCGTCCTGCTCATGCCATAAACTTTCTTGCTGCCCTTCCTGCTGCCCGCGCTCCCTCCTGAAGGGATTTTGAAGGCAGCGAGAAGGGAAGTACAACAGAAAAGTATAGCAGGAGATGGGAAATGTAAAACCCTCACTGCTTTTGGAGCTGCCGCAAAAGCATTTCCTGGGAAAAAAGCTGCAGTGAGAAGAAAGGTGAGAATGGCTGAATGTAAATGGTGTATAACACCGTACAAGCTAAACAAATGGTACAAAAAATAAATCAAATAAGAAAGAAATTTCATCTTTTACTGGGAAAAAACCCACGAGGGGGGTCTTTTCGGAGTCCTTTTCGTCCCTTTTGTAGCATAAGATCCAATCGCTTTGTTGAGAAACGACAGGCGCAATTTTTTGATATTTTTTATTTTTGAAAATGTAAGATTGTTATTTTTTCCCTCTTCGGAACGTTTTCAATGTTTGAGAACGAAAAAAATGGACAATTCCGATTTCGTTTACTGTAAGAAGAACATTTTTTGGAGACTGTCTTTTTTGAGAGCATAAAAATGTCACTATTTTGTATTTGCTTAGTTTACGAGCTTATCTAGTATGCTTCAGTCTACATCCTGCAGGTCCACTTCAGGGAAGTATTTTTCAAACATGAAATAATATCTAAACTGCTTTTATAGATTTTTACTACTTTATTTATACATAGGATAAGAAAAATATCTGCTATTATCATTTTTATTGTTATTATTAAGCTAAAGGCAAAAATTGAAGAAAGTTTATTAACAAAATTTAATCATAAAAATAAACAGCATTTTCGATATTTAGAAAAGCACGGGATATTTATAGGCTTCTACTAGTGATCAATAATGCATTGTGCAGTAATAAATACTATTTAGAAACACTTTAAGAAAATAAAAAAATATTAGCATTTGATTAACAAAGTTACATTGTGATTTTAAAACAAAGTATTCATTTCTCTTAGATTTAACAATAAATACGAGATCAAAATTTTAACCGAAGTTTTCTTTAAGTATTTTACTGCCAAAGTAATTAAAATGTAATCCGCTTTTCATTTCAGGATCAATAAATTTTCTAAAATGAAAATTTTCCGTACCCATAAATTACACTTTATTCAGGCGCTTTGAAAGAAATGTTGAGAATGGAACTTTAGTACCATGATTTTATATAACACTTTTTTTTCAAATACTTTTCAATGAAATTTTCGTTATTTATCAGTGATATAAAACGAAAATATTAATTAAATTAAAATATTTTGTGGAAATTTTTTGGAAGCTAAATAAAAAGAGCAACCAGAAAAAAAATTACGAGACATAAATATTCTGAAAATTAAATCCCCTCTTGGGGCTTTTTTTCAATACCTTAGAAAACTACTGAATCTTTTAAAAATAAATGTTGTTCCAAGATCTTACGGAGAAAGTTTATGAGCATGTACTTTGCCTAATCCTAATTAAGCTGATGTCAAAGGTAAATCATTGAAGTTTTCAAGGTTACCCGAAATAAAATTGCATTTAATAACTCATGATAATTTCTCAAGTGTAAATGTAGACCCCCCCCGAGTGAACTAATCTATCAGATAGTCTATGTAGAAATAAATCAGGTTTGTTGTTTTGGAAATAAATATAATGTCTGTATTGTTGTAACAAAAACAATGATTCCGCTTTCAGCAATTCTAGAAGTTATGACTTGCTTCGAATTTTTTTTCTAGATAAAAAGATAAGTTATAGACTAAAATCTAATAGAAAACTGTAATTTGTCAAAGTTTTGGCAGGTTCATTAATTGTTTCGAAATCGATATACTGTTAAATCAGATGTTATCTCTTTTGTGAAAACTAAAGAAGAATTGTATTTAGAGCAACACTTATTTTTAAGAGAGAGAGAGTGAAAGAAGTTTACGATAAACAAACTTTGATCGTGAATTTCTTTTTTAATGTGATAAAAGATTTCTTTCAGAAAAAAATTGGAAAAACTTGCTGATGAAACGCCTCCTAAAAATAGGAATAGTCCTTGTGCAGCCATTGTATCAAAATACACACTTTCCGACGTAGAAAATGAAACACCGCGAAGTCGGTCGTATAGTTATACAAATTTCAGTAAACGTACAAATGAACAAGTTATGCAGATGGTCTGAAATGCAAGTTTATCCAGTGATTATATCGCAGTATAATCGGGGGGGGGGGGGAGACGGATGAACGAAAAGTTGGTGCTCTTTGTCACCTGTGGAACCATGAATTTCCAGAATTGCTACGTCAACAACAGCGAAGGCTTTTCCAGCAATTGGAGAATTTTCACGAGCGGTCAAATTATTGGCATAAGTAGGTTGATAGGTCTGACCGTAGTACTGCTGTTAAAGCGCATGTAGGTGGATGCATCCACTGAACAAAGAATTTGGACGCGATGAATCTACGAACGAAACGTGTTATATTTGTGAAAGATCATACCTATCTATAGGTACAAGCACGGTCAGACTAGATGCACTTTCTATTCGCCTGCTTCTCCTATAAGAGGAAGAAGAAAGAAAATTATTTAGTGGTACAAGAGACCACACAGATCGACGAGTCCAGCGGTAAGCACAACACAATCCAACAACATTTGGTACAACACAATTAATTGCTCTCAACATTCTTCGGAATATATAGTATGCGTTAGATGATCCAATGACTTAAAAAAACAGTTTACCTGTGATTTACTGAAAATGACTGGCATGAATGACACTGTGGTTGTCTCGGTTCTGGATGTCTCATGACTACCACTTGGGGATCCAAATCTGACTAATGTTGAATGCCATGGCTCTCACCAATGTGGCTTAAAGGATAACAGTTGACGCCTGAACCTATCAGAGGCACACTGATGGCATGACTAATCAATCAGGTGATGCCGAAGCAGGCTTTGCTACCTTATATACAAATCAATTAGCTTTTTCGAAAAGTTTCCGGTTTTCTCTAGACTAAATTAATTACTATAATTATGTTGCTTTTATTAGCTTTTGCCATCGCATATTTTTCAAAAGCTGCAATTTCGCTATTATTTGTGCATATTCACTCTCTATTGGCTCACCTGGTGACAGTGTACTCATGGAGAGAGAAAGCAATTGAGTATTCTCCGTATTTAATGCTGTTTTACAACCTTAAAGGCAAGAATGTTCAAGTTTCAAAAGCGATAAATGCTATTTTGAGAGAATGCTGTAAGTGAACTGCGCAAGTGCTTTGTGAAATTTAGACTGGGTGAATTTAAAACTATGAACGCTGCAATCAACTTCCGATGCAATGTATCAAGTTGCTGATCCCAAATGATCAATGTATGACTAATTATCATTGGCTAATTATTAATACTAATGTATTATTATTCATGTATGACAATGAGACTTGAAGTATCGAATTCAATCGCTTATGAAAGTTTTTATGAGGCTTGGCGACCAAAAATCTATGAAAACTTTCCAGGGAACTCAATAACTGAACACGTAGTTAATAGTTTTATTACATCATGCAACTTAAGAGCCGAATGGAAGCATCATTCACTTATAAAAAGTTTCGCGTAGCAGGAAACGAGATAATCTAATAGCAAGTAGAGCGGCAATATTATTATGATAATATCTTTTGACACAAGAGATGCATTATACATAGAGACAGCACACAGAAAAGAAAAAATACCTTTTTATGCAATTATAACTGATCTTTATACAGAATGTACCCAGCGATAAAGAAACGTTTCTATTGTGTAGAATGATGTATCATAAAAAATCTTGGAATCGACTAAGACTGATGTCTTTAAAGATCATAAAATAAATAAATAAAATATTACTGCAAAAACTGCTATGTTCATAATTCCTTTCTGATGAACACAGCAGATTAAGTATTTCTTCAATCTCTCCTTTGATTGTTTTGTTACATATTTTAGTAGACATAATTTAGAGCGTGTTACAATATTTTATTTATAAATCTATTATATAAGTGATTGTTTTCTGGGTTGGGGCTGCGCTATAGAAAATTACACTAAGGATATTTGCTTTAGAATTATTTAGTCTGGATATTTTTAGAAAAACAAAAACAAAACTATACTTTAATGAATGTGAAGTAATGTTAAAGATCAACTTTTTTTGTTCGCATGTATTTATGTTTGTGGATATACGCTATAAAAATATAACTTGGTTTACACCGTCCCAAAAATAAATAAATGATGTCAACAATACTTTAAACTATATATTAGGTGGATATCTTCTTGAAATGGGAAATTATAAAGAAATACATGTGTGTGCTAATCGGGATTATGCGAATGCATAACAGAAATAAGCAAAACATTTTTTAAGGTATTTTGCTTATAGTATAAAAATCAGAAAAATTTAAAATTTTCTGTGAAATATGAGGCTGAAACATAAAGATAATAAAAAATTAATCAACTGCTCCAAATATTTATTTTAGTCTTATAAACTTGAATAAACTTCTGCTGTTTGTTTCCTAAAATCAGTTGCACTTGATGTTCAGATGAATTTGAATTGGATTTAATGTATTATGTGCCTTTTAAAAGTTCCCTTTCAAGCAATCCTCTCTGTCCTATCCTCCGTATAAATAGCAACCAAAAGAATTGTCGGTTACTGCCGTAGCAGATCAGTGGTTAAGGCATCGGCCTAATAACCAGAGAGTTTGGAGATCGATCTCTGTAACGTCACTGAAAAGCCATTATGTGTATGGGGCGTACCTTCACCCTGAATCCAGAAACTTCTCTGCGGTTCGTTATCAACTTAGAAAATTTACAAATAATCAGAAGTCCTCTATCTTCTGATGAGGATTTGTATATGCAGATAATCTGCGGGAAGGGCATAAGTAGCTCTCAGCGACACATTTGGCTGCTCTCTCCTGTTGAAAATGTTTATTCTGGTGTATTAATAAATACAAGTCAGGTAGGTCTCTTCCGAAAGTCCATAAGAGGAGAATTATATAAATTCATTTGTAAATAAACCTGTTAATCCGGTAAATAAACCTTTTATTATAATTTAATTTTTTCCGCTGAATTTTTTTATTTCTCTTTTTAAATTTTTTCTTTTTTTAATTTCCTATTGGCTACAACTTGATATGCTGAAAACTCGACATGTAGCTGTCAAATTTCAGTACAAGAAACCTCATACTAAAATAAAAAAAAAAAGGTTTCAAACTTGTAAAACAGATAATCGCACCTGTTATACTGATCATTGAAACCGTACTGAAATGTGGAAAATTTAAAATTCTTTACTAATTAGTAAAATCGAGCACAATGTATTGGATCTATTCGTTTTAAATTTACATAAAATGAGGAAAAGAAAAACTCCGCTGCTCAATAAAAATTCATAAACTAATAAGTTTCAAAAGGCTAATAATAAAGATATATGGATACTTATCATGCAAATTCCCACAAGCAAACTTTGTTGTATGTTCTGCATACGAGTGAACCAATTCTATCACTTTTTAAAAAATTGTCTGATCACATAAATGTAGAATTCTTTTAGTCTCAGATATTCCGAATAGTCTTTTCTTATCTAAAAATATATATATAATTACTCCCTTTGAAGATCAAAGTTCAAGAAACTTCCAAGTTTGTTTCAAACTCACTCAATAAATCAATATATTTACATCATCGTGATTTCCTTTTTTCAGACAGTGAACTGATTATCCTCTGATCCTTCTTAGATTTATTTTCATTCAAAGTTGCTTGTGTAAATATTAATTTAAACTGCGCCAATAATTTGTCCTTGGCACGTGCAGAAACAAGGGTTTAAAGATTAATACACCCCGTTGAGGGATTCGAGATCGTTTGTAAATGCGTACGTTAGAATTCCTAAATCCTCAGCGCAATTCCAACATTCTAGAGATTATAAACTCCCCGCTTATAACTAAGAAACATTTATAACTCTAATCGCCATACCAGTGAATTAGATTTACTGGAAAGATCCACTAAACCAAGGCTGTATAAATTATTTCGCAAGCGCTCCTTGAAATATGCGAAAGGATAAACGTTCTTAAAAATTTATCCAGAATTTGTTAATAACACTAAAATAAGTTTGATCAAAAAGTAATATTTTAAAAGAAACGTTATATGAATGAGATATTTTTAGCTATTAAATAAAGCTTATATGTTTTTGGAATAGTTTGCATAATTATTTGTAAAAGGCAAGGGGCAAAAAATGCTGCTCTTCTGTTATGACTGAAGCATTTCAAATTCATTCTGTGGTTAGGTTATAGAGATTTAATATTAGTGTAATGATACTAAGTAAATCTAAGCTCTGTATGTAATTATACTAATAAACACTTGGTTTTTTTAGTTCACATGTAAAACGTAGAAGATAAATTGGAGTTCTAAAACATAGAAGAGTGAAATGATAATGAAAGTAAAGACTCTAAAGAAGTTGATATTCAGTTTTCTGTAGAAGAAGATGAAATTTTCCCCTTGAGAAAATATTTATATTCTCAAAAATAACTTGGTTGAAAGAAATCATTTAGTGCATTCTTAAAATAATCTTCTTAAAATAAATAAAAGAATGATTTGGGAACCATTTCACTCCCCAGAAGTGTCTATTCGCTCTTTCTGGAGTGTCATGTTTTGATGATGCTAAACTTGACAAGTAATTCTGTTAGTGTTGAATGATTACGATGTAAAGTGAAAAAGAAATATTTATTATTTTACTTATGTGAATGTCATGTATTTCGATGAAAGGTGAATTGTAAACGAATTTCATTGTTGTTTTCGCGTCAACTTGTTCGATAATATTATACAGGCCTTTCGACTCAGAGATGCTTTATAAAGTAAAGGCTTGCCCATGCAAAAGCCAGAGGATACTGGAGCTTAAAATACTAGGACATATATACTGGATGGCTAGGACATACATACAAGAACGGAGATGAAAATCCAGTAAGTAAAGTAATTGACTTTCTAAAATTCTAAAGGAAAAAGAAGGAGAGGAAGGCCACGGATGAGGTGGCTGACAATGTGGAAAAATGGTTAAAGAATACTGGTGTCAATAGATGGAAGACCATGGCATCGGAGAGGTCAAGATGGCCTAAACTGGAAACCTGAAGGAAAGAGAGAGAGGAAAGCCACGGTTGAGGTAGCTAAATAATGTGGAAAAATGGTTATAGAACATTGGTGTCAATAGATGGAAGACCATGGCATCGGTGAGGTCAAGATGGCCTAAACTGGAAACCTGATGGAAAGAGAAGGAGAGGAAAGCCACGGATAAGGTAGCTAGATAATGTGGAAAAATGGTTATAGAACACTGGTGTCAATAGATGGAAGACCATGGCATCAGTGAGGTCAAGATGGTCAAAACAGACTGAGGCGGCCTTGGCTTTAAATCGGCTGTAGAAGAAGAAGGTATCTGTACGCTGCCTGAAAGTAATGAGTGAGATGGCTCTCTGTTCAGTTCTTACGAACCATGTACTCTGGAATTTGGAATACTCCATGTCATGGCTCTGACGTCACGCTATACAGATTTCTCGATACCTCGCTGATGTGATGGACAAACACTGGTGGCGTAAGTCAGATATCGTTTGCCTCTGTTCAGTTCTTACGAACCATGTACTCTGGAATTTGGAATACTCCATGTCATGGCTCTGACGTCACGCTATACTGATTTCTCGATACCTCGCTGATGTGATGGACAAACACTGGTGGCGTAAGTCAGATATCGTTTGCACATTGTATTACCCTCTACATGTGTATCCATGCATGCATGTGCGCAAAGTATGATAAAAGTACACTCAATGTGATGCCTCACAGATATATTACTCTAGTATTATTTCCTTCTTTCTATATATTATTGAATATGCAAACTTATACACTTTATTCAGGCAACAAAAGTCACCAACAAAAAGGAAATCAATTTATTATACAGAAAGAGGATTTAAAAAAAGAATTGAGAATTCGGGGAAAAAAAAAAAAACTCTTCTCAACTAAGCATCGTGCTATAAAAAGCGATATATAAATCAAAAATATCGATTGTGCAATTTAATCATGAGTGTTTGCATCCATTTCAGGAATTTTTCGCTCTGTGTTTGCTTTTGTTTTTCATCAGTATTTCCTTCAAAAATTGGATTTTAAATTAAAAAGAATGATTTTTTTTTTATATAAATCGATTCAAATATAAAAGTTATGCATATAGATTTGAATACATATTGCTTTGCTGAAAATTTATTTAAAAACTATAATGGAAGGTATAGCGAAGAAAATTTGAACGTTTAAAAATTGATTTTATATAGTGCAGGTAGACAAAACTAGGTTCGTAAATATAAAGACTACGGTCTCAAAATATCAGTGACTGTGGCAGTTTTTTTAAGAATAAAAGGGGAGAAAGAATTATAATACGTGAACAGAACTTTTTCAATTTATATTGTCCACTTATCTCTAATAGACAAAGAATTAAAGCGTGCTGACACCTTTTTGGGATACCTTGTATATTTATTTACAGGGGAAGGTGGCCCGAAATGATCCTAGCGTGCAAAACGATCCACACATGTTTTCTTAGATACAGGCAGCGCTATTTACTCGGTAACACATAAATTAGTTGCGCTAAGTCAAGAAGAAGCAATGGCGGTATTTAAGCGATCGGTCTATTATATGTCTGAGTAGAATTCTTCAAAAAACTGAGTTTCATCATATCTCTTAGAAGGTAAGCACCACCTTTCTTATTTATTTAGAAATACAGTTTTTAATGTGCAAGAAATATGACTTGGTTTAATGAAAGAGTATGTTTTTATATGTGAATTACACTTGCTAAGTTTGTTATGTTTCCCGGCGTATTCCAGTAATATGACCTAAGTGGGCAGCCATACTTCCGGGTAAAATGATCCATCGACTGAAACAACTCCAGTACAGCGTCCTAGTCATCATGGTAGCCCTTCAGACTTTCTCGAAACGCGTGACTCCCCATTACATTATTTAATTTATTTCTGCGTTTATTGTAGGCCATAATTTTTGAATTATAATTTCCAATCCATTTTATTGTTTGTGACACTTTACATATAAAATAAATTATGCATACTATATGATTGTAAAACTTATTTTATTTCATTATGTATAATCATAATTACTTTTATATCTTTTATTTTGCCGATTAAAAAAAATTATCATTATTTTCAAATGAAGGATCGTTTTGCCCTTGGGGGAGGGTAAAATGATCCTTTGGACTCTTTTTTTTCAAAATTATATTTTTTCATTACTCAATTTGGGTTTAAAATATTATTAAAATATGTTTATCATGCAGAACATTGTGTAAAATATTGGGGCAAAGAACCAAAGTTTTATTTTACATGTATGTTATTTATGTAAGTTTTCCTCTTAAGGGGGTCATTTTGGGCTACCTTCCCCTATATATATTGCTTAGTCCATATGTACTCGTATATATATATATGTATATAGACATCTACAGGGTGACTGGAAAAAATTCTCATCCAGTCTTTATCCTACGATATAGTTACGCTGATCCCAGACTCATTGTCTCACTAACTCACTCTCTAACGATTCCGAGTAACCATTTCAAAATAAAACATTTACCGCCATTAATCCAAGAAGATTAAAAAGCACAAAAGTGTAATAACCGTTTGTACGATCTGCTTGAATTTTTTCATACTTATGTATAAAGCTATAGAAAACAATTTGCGCTACTTTAAAAAATCTGAAAATCCACACGTTCCTTCATTTTTCAGCGATTATTTTGTTCTTTTCAGCTCCCTTTTATTTCCGAGAGTAAAAAAGTGAATCGTTTACGCGACAAAATTAGCTGTTTCAAGTGAAAATGACGTCATACAATTGGGATTCCAATTCGTTTGAAATAGTTTTTCCAGATAACATAGTTTAATCTTCTTTTCATTAAAATGATTGTGTGCTTGAAGCATTAATATAAGAGGGGCTGTGTACACAAAACGAAATCGTTCGAATGCAAAAAGTTTCCACGCGTTTCCAGAAGAACATGAAATTCGATTTGCGTATATAATAAAAACTGAATATGAAGTGTTATTTATTTTAGGTGGACGAAGATGAGATACGTCGAGTGTAGACATATTTTCGTCAAATGTTTTTTCTAGCGCCCGTTGTAATTGCCTCCACAAGCTTTTCAAAATGCTAAAATACTTTTCTAGTACTTTATCGTCGCAAATATTGGTCATAAATATGCTCTTCTAATCTCAATAAAGTATAATAAGGTAAATATTAATTTGAATTAAGAACTAGTAGTAAAATGCATATTAGAGAAAAATAAATACCACTTCATTTCAGGAAGCACAAACTCCTTTATTTTTAGGAGGGGTATTTACATCAACCTAAAGAAAATCAGGGACATCACATAATGCTACCTTTCTGAAGAGAGAAAAGTCCACGTAAAACAAAGAGCAGTAACAGAGCGGGGGAAGGGGCGGAAAAAAAATAGCAAAAATAAAACGAGAAGGAATTAAATACTTAAAACTACAGTAATCCTCAATCGCAACAATCCTCACTAATTGCTGGTGGGGACTGGTTGTGGGGGGGGGCAGTTTACTGAAAAATTCTGATTACAGAGAAGGTACGGAATCGGAAAAAAATATGTGAAATTAAACTGTTTCAACACAATTTATTATTGTAAGAACAGAAAGTTAAACTTATTATAAATATATCAGGTTGTAACGAAAGTTTTCCGCCATATCTGCGTGAAAAACTAACTTCTAACTCCTTAGATAACTGTATTTGAACTTTCGGTACCAAACCTGCACAGTGTCACATTATACAACAATAGTACTTAAAGCTGTACTCATAATTTGTTGATATTCTAGAGCTGACTTTTTGCAACACAACTGGAAGTTAATGATGGTTCTAATCCTCTAGAACTATAGTTCCATTTGGAGACACCTTGTACTTAATGATAACTATATTTTTCAGAGATTTCACAACAGAGTGTTATAAAGTAAGCCTCTTTCTTTCAAATGTCAAAAATAGTTCGACAAAATATGAGCAAATACGCCAATGCGAACTGTGTTCTGACGATGTTTGCGGTGGCGGGAAACTTTCGTTACAACCTAATACTTATCTATGTATACCATGTAACTTTTCTGTTTTAAAAGGCAGGGATTTAAAAAAAAATATTTACAACTTCTTAACTGCTTCTTCTCTCATACATAGCAAGAGAAATATCCGATGAAACGGCATATCATTTTCTTCTACCTATATCTACGTATTTTATTTATTTGTACGATTTCTCGGCTCTCAAAATCGTTCGGTTGTTGCAGCGGAATTAATATTCCATTTACAGTACTAATGAAGGTGAGGGTACACATAAAAGTACGTGAGCATTTGAACAAAACTAATTCGAGGAAATTCGTCCTGTCTGATAAATCAGACTAAATATTTCTCGTATAAGATTCTGACTTTTTGATTCCAAAATTCGGAGTTTTGTTTTTGGTTTCGTAGCAAGTTGATATTTTACACCAGAAGGGGAGATGGCCATATCATAACGAAAATTGATAAGAAGAGACTACAATGCTACGGCCATATCTAGCGGATGAACCAAGCTTATGTGGGACATGATATAGAAGGATATTGACGAGGAGTATGCCCAGGAGTGAGTGGAGACGAAAATTGAAGGATGTTCTTTGGAAGGAAAACGCACCATTGAGGAATTTTCACCAATGAGGAAATTCCCGGAAAGCATAATATTAAATAAAATACCAAAGGAACAGCAAAACGTACATATATGTACATATATTTAATAAAGGACACAAGTAGATATGATTGTATGCACAGAGACCAAGATATTCCTGTTCTAATGCTTTAAAATATTTTAATCCGTTAGACTGGATCCCATATATGTATGGCATTGTTTTCTAATGTCAATAACTTACTGAAACCAATAGTTTCATAGATGCTGTATGCATGGCGAGTATATTGTGTAGGGGAAGTTGGGGTACAATGAAACAAAATTTACTTTTTTTTCCCCTGTTCACAAACTTACATGTACAAAAATAAAATTAATGGACACTTTTAACCTACTCTTTCCCCCATCTAAATGAATCTTTATGACTTTGTAAAACGATTTTTCATATTTAAAAATTTACAAAAGGTAAATGTCTATCAGTGTTTCATTGTATTCCATATATCGAGATACAATGAAACTCTTAATAACACTTCACAAACACTTAAATAATACGAGTCAAAATTCAAATTTCAGCATAAATGTTTTATGTACAATTATAATAAAAATTAGTGAGACATAAATATGAAATTTAAATTGAAAAAAAATAACAAATTTAATTAAACTTTTATAGCTTAAGGTAAAAATATAATACTTTTATTAGAGGTTAGCCTATAATTTTTCATTTTGTATTAAATTCACTTAAATCGAATTCTAAAATTAGAATTTCTGCTTTCCTTTCTGTACCACCTGAAGGAACAGGAGGTGGTAGTTTTCATACAATTTGAGTTTTTTTCAAAAATATATGTTTCCGAAGAACGCACAATTTGAAACTTGGACTCAGTCGTTTGACGTACAGAACTCCACATTCCGCGTTTGATTTAAGTTTATTATACCCCCAACAGAGTACATTTCTTAACATTTAAGTTCATTTTCCTTGATTAAAACATAATCATTTAGAGCGATACTATTTGTGTCATGCATGTTATGTGAGAATAGCTCGTAATCTGTACTATTTGGTTTTTTTGTTGAAAGACAATCTGGCTTGCCAGCATATTCAGAGTCTGAAGAAGATAGAGTACGAATTAAAAACAATTCATTGTTAACTTTATGTACTCTATGGAGATCTCAATCTAAATATTTAATAGTAACATCTTTATTTTAAGTGAACACATTCATCCGGGGTACAATGAAACATGTTTTATTGTATCCCAAATCGAGGCTGAAAACTAAATAAATGTTTAGTAATTCCTAAAATTAATTTTTTAAATTCTGGCTTTGAAAGTATGAAGACCACACCATAGGGATCACTATATTTGAAAAATAAATATGAAGACAAGGAGATAAAAAAATTACTTCTAGTAACGAAATTTACTTTCAATGGTAAAAATCCAATAATTGTCTACATCTTTTGTTGTAAAAATGGGTTGCCCTTGGGGGGGGGGCAACTTTTACAGTTTGGGGGGGCATCCAACTTTTACAGTTTTGGGGGTCCAAATTTTACAGTTTGGGGGGGGGGGTCCAACTTTTAGGGATGTTCTAGATTGACAAAAATCAGTGATGAAAGAACTCGTTTTCATTAGATGGAATTCATCAAAACTCGTCCCATCCAGTTCCCTAAAAATACACTACACAATACAATAAGAAGCAAAATAATAGTTGTACAGTTTTGAGAACAAGATGGTGTTTTATGTTCGCTTTCAGTTCGTTTTTGAAAAGTAGAGGAAAACGAGAAAAAAAAATTTCTTTATTTATTAGAACTGAAACTATTGCTACCTTTTTTTTTGGAATCATTTTATTTACTATAGATATAGGGTAATAATCAATCGAAAAAAAAATCAAAGCCGACGGGGGGGGGGGGTCCAGACACCCTGGACCCCCCCTTGTGTGCGCCACTGTCCTGTGACAAATCCTATTGATTTTAGAAAGCACGTTTCATTGTACCTCAACTTCCCCTATTTTATTTTCCCAGTTAAAATATCATGTTGTTTATGCATTGTTTCTTTTTTTATAATTGAATACCGACTAAAAATATCTGAATTTGATTAATTAATAACAAGACTGCTCTAAATTTTAAATTCACTCGTACCATAAGAAAAAGTAAAAACTAATTAAAGCAGAATATATACGCTCCTGCATGTATTTTTCTCTTCCAATTTTCAAAAAAATTTTTTTAAAGTAACTCTCCCTATTTCTTAGAAACAGCACGAGAAATTATTTACCCCCCTGTACATTAAACTACGAAAAAAATTTGTCACTTCGCCGTCCAGCCTTCTCCCTTCTGTAAACGCATTTGCAAGTAACCCTATTTGCTTATAAAAGCCAGTCAATTTATTCCATGCAAATTAGCAAAAGCGAATTAAGCTGATCGTCAGAAAACATGAAGACAATGGCCCCTGAAATGCCTTTTAATTATTTTCCTCCCAAGCATGCTATACGTGGCTGTCACAATGCTCTTTTTAACAACACCGGTAACAATAGGAAACTTTCGTAGGAAAGAGACAGGGCAAAACTTTGACAAGAAAGCTTCTGCATTTGTTTCTGAGATAAGAAATCTTTGAGCATGTTGTAAGAAAATAGGTACATTTAAGCATTCTTTGAGATGTGTTTTCTGTTTTATAACGTATAAATGAAGCATTATCTAAATTTCTACAGCTGTGTATTTGAGTTGAAATGTTTCGCTAATTAATTCATCTATCATATTTCCTTTAAGAGAATTTGAACTAAGAGATTCATTTCCAATTAAAATGAATCAGTAATTATGCAGTAAACAAACGAGACTTAATTTCTTAACTTGGTAGAATATCTTATGTTTTTTTAATAATGTTAAAGTTCGACAATTCCTCTTTAACTGGTTACCATTGATAAAGAAATAGGGCTGTGAAATAATATAACTGTAAGAAATTTTATACATTTCTAGCTGGCGATTTGATTATCGACGTATTGTTCTTTGGCATTTATTCGGAAAGACAGATTGGTGTCATTCTTATTTGAACTGTACTATTAATAACGGAGTAAGTGACAGTCATACTCCTTACAGTTCTAATTAATATTGTTGTAGAAAACTGTGCTTAGTTCTCGGTTTCGTCGTTTGAAAGTAAAGTGAATATGGATTGTTTTAGAAAACAGCCCACTTGTCAGTATGGAACACAAATTTTATTGCCTCTGCAACTTCCTCGGACAATCTGATGTGCAAAATTAACAGGAATTAATAAACAGGATTTATAACAGTCAGCTTAGCACAGAAGATTTATCAGATGCTGTAATTTTGCACACAACAAAATACTTCCACAGGCTAAAATTCAGAGGAAATTCTCGAGGAAAATCATAAACAGTTCCTCAAAATCCACCAATGAAGAATTCACACAAAACATGCTTCGCATCACAAGCAAAATATCGCTTCTAAGAACGCGCACAACACAAAGCCCTATGCTCTCAGCAGAACGCAGTGAACTCAATGAGCATTGCGTCACAAGTGAACTGACTTCCTGGGTGAGGTATGCCCTTATATATAGCTAGCGCCGACGTTACGGGAAATATCCAGAGAAATCCCAACCAATCGCGAATTTTGATTGCGTAATAGAAATGTAATTGAGTATTACTGGGCTATTGCTTAATATTAATGCAGGGAAACAAACTATACCTGCCCCATTAGTAAAATCGTGCCAAATATTCGAAATGTCGCCAACATTGGCGACTTTTTTGTCGAAATATCGCCAAATCTGGTGTCAAAAATAAGTCCCCAAGATTGAAGTCAGCTAAGCACCAATATTTCTCGGTAATCCGAGAAAACCCCATGCTAAGCTATGGGGACATGCAAAACTTTATCTCGCGTTCTAGTTAACCAATTTTGATGCGGCAAAATGCAAATTTTAATTATTTGATGCGTAGAATGCGAATTTTAGACTATATTTAGCCCTTGATGGTGCAGAACAACCCAGAAAATCGTAACAATATGTAGTATTTTATTCGGCTTGCTCCGTATTCAGAAAATGGGGAAAAGTATGAGTATTACACCTTCTGAAGTGATGGTATAGTTGTGAATTAATTTTGCTCTCTTAATTTTATAAATTTAGAAAAAAATCTTCAAAAGTAGGTTTATGAAAATGTTGTTGTTTTTCATTACACGTGCCTTTATTGCGTAGACAAACCCTGGGCCTCACCATGACACTGGACATTTCATGACATGCACTCCATTATCGATAAACCATTCTCATGAGGATTTTTCAACGTGAATGGGTATGTTGTCCTGATGGAAAATCAAACTTTGGCCATCAATTCTCAATGCAACTGGCAGTAAACGCGTTTCTAACATTTCTTGCTAATCAGTAACTTTTATAAGGCCTGAAGAAAAAGTTTACGACCAGATAAAGCCTCTTCACTTTGCACAACGGACCCTTTTTGCCTTTTGGAGAAGAAACAATAGCCCCAGAACATTATCCACAAGCAAAGAGGAGCTTTGGCCAAATATCATCAAACCAGGAAGGAACCAGTGGCATCGGTTTATAGTCTCAGATGAAAATAATAATAATAATAATTTGGATGGCCCACACGGCGTTGCATTTTATTGATATGACGCGAGGAAATCTTCTGCAAAAGACACGAAGGTGGAGGCTCATTACACGGTGTGGAGAGGCTTTACCTGGTGGTAAACTTAATTTGGCTTTTCCTTCAGGCCATACAAAGTTTACTGACTACAAAGAAATGCTAGAAACCGATTTGCTGCAATTTGTAGGGAGAATGGATGGCCGAAGTTTAATTTTCCGTTCGGACAACGTACCCATTCACGTTAAAAAGTCCTTCTGAGAATGGTTTTTCGATAATGGGCTGTATGTCATCCAATGTCCCGACCTTTCCTCTTGATCTCAATCTCCAAGAAAATGTGTGGGGTATCCTCAATAGAATGGATATGCAAATGCCAGAGTCTCAGTTTGTTGCAGAATTGAAGGCCGCAATCATTGAACACTGGGATAATATTGATGTTAATGTCCTTCAAGGATTGGTAAATGATATCCCATATCGACTATTCAAAGTTATATGTAAACATGCAAAATATATCGGCTATTAACAGTACTGGTTCTATTTCGGCGGGACACTCCCCGCCCCCCTCTTCTTTTACACATTTATTTTTTATTCCGGTCCAGGTGGAACAGTGAGTGAGTTTTTTCCTTGTAAATACATATTTGTGTGTATACTTTCTTAATACATTTGTTTCGTTCTTATTCGTCAGTTTCGTATCGAGTTACAGCTCATACATAATTGAGGTGGCTTTATTTCGGTAGGACACAGTGTACATATACACACGATGGTTCTGTTCAAAAGTGTTCAGCTGAAGCTGCTCATTATTGTGAAATTCCTTGAGGGTACCCGTACTGTGGGTTTAAATGATTCGAACTTTGAGGCTGAAATTCAAGCCATTAGACAAACGACGTCTTGTTTATCCTACTTAACTACTGCTTACTGGCATGCTGATTTTCATATTGATTTTCCATCAAAGATTTATTCCCTCTATTCATCCCGCAATTGCGGCTCAGTACGAGTAAAGAGGTGAAACAAAAAGTCTTTGAATTCAGCTATTGGTGATTGGTGAATTTCCTTCTAATCGATACCCAGTAGCTGTGACATTCCCGGAAATGGGAATGCAGACACGCCGGCTAAACATGACTGTAGCATTCCCAAGCCTCTTATTGATTTCCTTTTAATCAGGCATAGTATTCCACAATAGCGAGTTCAATAGGGAATCTCAAACACAAATCTAAGGAGATTGATGGCAAAGGTAAAACCCGGCCAAGCCTATTTTTCAATTCAGTTTCAATGGACCTTTCCAGGCAAATCATTACGACTAACTTCAGGATTGAAAATGAACATGACTATCTCCGAGCTCAGTTCCATCGAATTGGTGTGAAAGCCAATCACCACCCGCGTTACACTGAAGGGACCATAAATTTTAACCACTTGACTGTTTGTGTAATTTTTTTAAGATCGTCATTATTTTAAAAGTGTCGTTGTTTAAAGATGATTAAAAAGCTTCATCGCATTCCGCGGGTTAAAAGAATTTGCATATCCATGTAAATATCTCTTTATAAATTAAATAATCATAATTTAAAAAAAAACATTAAAAAAGACGAACCTTGTTTATCTATCTTTTATTGTTATTGAAGAACTAGTTCTCAGGTAATTAGACCTTCTTTACACTTCTAAAATGATTTCTTCAAAAGTATGATCCCACTCAAAGTAAATGGTACTTTGCCACAACTGCTCGCGCAAGATGTTTCTAGAACTGCACTCATGCACGACCCTTGTTTCTAACAATATATTTACAATCCGCGAGGAATATATCAAAGTGAATGCAAATCACTCTCGTTTAATGAATTCCCAGAAAAAATAAAACAGGAAAAAGCTTAATAAATCCTTTCATCCATTTAAACAAATCACAAGCCGAGGGAGAGATATTTAGAATATTCATATTAAAAAATGCAAAATAAAACATGTGCACAAAATCCATTGATAATTTCTTTTTTATCATATCCCTTGTTTAGATACCAAATCCGTTTGCTTCGCATTTGACTATCCTTAAAGAGAGTGCCACCTTTTGGAAATGAAATTCTCCATTCAATCAACAGGCCTCCTTTTTATGCAAATTAGATTCAATATGTGATGCGTTACATTTTGTAACATTTGCTTGCTCTCTGCGCCGAGGGTTTTTTTCCGAGATAAAAAGGGAAGCAAGATGAATTATTTAAATTGAAATTTGCATTACAGTAGGCGGTTGCTCAAAGCTCAAGCTAGAGGTTGCAGGATGGAAAACAATGAATAAGAGGGATGTTTTAATAACAGAAAACTGTGTTCGTCCCCCCCCCCCACACACACACACTGCGTTCCGTCTATGCATTTATTTAAGATGATTAGTTAATTCAATGACAAAATTCACTGGATTTTTTTTTTTCAAAGAAAGAAAACGTTAAAGAAAATGCAGCGTCGGATCCTTGTTTGGCATTAGCATTTTTTCATTTATAACCAAATTTTATTTTTAAAGCAATGTTTCTAAAATGCCGTAAACGTCGGTGTAAAGAGATTGCGTAATTTGATTAAACTTTTACTTTTTCCCCACTCTCTTTTGGATACATATATTTTTATATCTTAAAGAATGTGTTTGTATGCATATAAAAAATTAATCAGTTAAAATCAACATACTTAAAAAAAAAATGAAAAATAAGTCTAAAATAAAATGGATCAGTGATCGCGCATTACTATTTATGTACTATTTTACATAATAAAATCTGAGAGTAATCAAAGATTGTAGCTGGCTGGATGGCTAGCTATGTCGGTTTAGAACTTCAAAGAAGCTTTTCCGCTTTTTACGGCAGAACCACGCCGCTAAAGACATGCGAGAAGTTTAAAAAAGTTGGCAAAAATTTAGGAATATCGTACCGCTAACTTAAATTCCTAAATCTGAATTATTTTAGAAGACATTCATAAATACTAACAGAAAAAAAATAGCACTATGGTTGCCATTCGTGGTGATTTTCGCCACCATAAAATGATTTATGCTTTTGAAACAGAGCAGTAAAGTAATTCCATCTGTGCAGAATGGTATGCATTTGCAAAACATGAAGTATTATGCCTGTTTTACGCTAAATGTAAAAGTAAAGAAAAATATAAGTGAAAGGGTGTTAATCAAAGCTTATAATTTTTTCAAACAAGAGTTTAAAAGCACAAATGATGCGTTTCTCCAAAAAGAGAGAACTAATTGTAACTGATTCCATAAGCACTATTTTATCACCAGGTACGATCTGTCATTTGTGTATCTCTCCAAACAATGCGGATCTAGAACGCATATGTTCTAAAATGCTAGCAACTAGTATCTTGAAAGTGTAAAATAATTCATACGAATTATTTATTTCACGTAATGTTATACCTGTTGTAGTAACCTTAACAGGCCACGTGAGAGCACTAAATTTGCACAAAATGCGACATGCAGTTTGATTTTATGAGATTTTATGCAAATCCGCTTGCGCCCTGTTTCTTATTGCATGCTTAAATTAATTAGAATTGCTGCTGTCAGCAGATATAATGACCGCCCACATATGGCAAGGTATGTGCAAGCCTTCTTTTCAGCAGAAGACATCAGCTTCCTTCATAGCCTGCTTATTCACCGGATATGTCACCTATTGAACATATGTGGGATTTCATTGGTGTTTTCTGACGAATCCTGCTTTAATTTGTGGCCTCATGTTGACCGCATTCATGTTAGATACTAAGCCGGTGAACACTATCATCTGGGGTGCGTTATCGAACGTCATAGTGGACGAACACGCGGAGTTATGGTCTGGAGTGAGATTGAGTATCATGGATGATCTCAGCTGTTACGAATTGTGGATAATCTTAACAGCGGTAGGTACATCAGAGAAGTGCCGGAGTCGTTCCTTTCCTTATTCCAGGCTGTTGCATTTTAGGCAAAGCTTGCAAAATTAAAAGGCAAAGCATGCTTAAATTAATTAGAATTGCTGCTGTCAGCAGATATAATGGCCGCCCACATATGGCAAGGAATGTGCAAGCCTTCTTTTCAGCAGAAGACATCAGCTTCCTTCATAGCCTGCTTATTCACCGGATATGCCACCTATTGAACATATGTGGGATTTCATTGGTCGGCGTCCCGCTAGTGATCCTCGTCCTACAGCTTCAACAGGTGAACTTTGGGTATGCATACAAGAAATACGGAATGCTCTTCCCCAAGCATACATTCAAAGTCTGACGCCACGTTGTATAAGAGCACTTATTGCAGCGTATGGTAGCCACACCAAATACTGATTTCAGACAATTATTATTATTATTTTTATTTTATTTTATTTTATTTTTTTTGCTTTGAAAATATAATAATTTATTTCTACTAATACAAGTGTTCGTGCATTAAAATTCATTTGATTCTGAGGATTCCTTCATGGTGTTGCATTTCTTACAAACTGGAGTTTACATTTCCATACGCACACAGTATTCTTTTTGATACTTCAAATATTTTGTATAAAAAAAAATCTTCGTAAATAAACTAACACCTTATGAACAGTTTTAAATTGGAAACTGAGCTTCACAGATCAACAGTTTTCAGAATTTTTCGAATCTTAAATACTTCCAAAAGAAATATTGTTTTCTACTTGTGGCATCTCTAAAACATCAGTCCTTCGAAAATCAGATTTATACTTTCGTATTTACAAGAAACATTTAAAATTTGATTGATGTTTTTCTCATAAACTCCTGAAGAGCTGCCAGTAAGTGAATTTCAAATAAAAAAAAATGCATTTTCCGAAAATTCAACCTTATTTGCTCACATTAGGTACATTCAGAGTGTTTTTCAGTATTTTCAAAAAGCGAATATCAATACTTTTGAGATTTTCGGAATGATTTGTCGTTGAAAAATATATTTTTCTTTAATCGTAGACATGAGAAAATTTTAGTCAATGATTTATCATGTAACGCACTTGAATAAAGAATTGAACATCAGGAAACTGTTTTCTTATCTTTTCATTTCATTTCTTTTCTTTGACTATTCTTTGTTGGCTGTAATATATAGACATTCTCTCTTTTACATACTAGATTCAATTACTGTCACATCATTACTGAATACACTGTCACTTCACTGGATTGACATTTTTGAGATATTAAAAATACGTGTGACCGTGTGCGGCATTTGATTAGTTAATTTGAAGCTTTTTATTAGTTTGCTTTGCTGTTATGTCTGCTGTTCAAAAATTTTTGTACGAATTCTAACCGGCTTCCTATCGTCCAATCAAACTGAAACGTTCCATACACGTATAACTCCGATGGCACTAACTACTACTCATTTTTTTTATATGCAGGTTTTTATACACACATCTTCTCTTTTTCACCGAAATATTAATCGGATATTTTTGATAATCGCCCAAATTCGTGGCCTTGTTGTAAAGGTGATATCCGCAGATTGAAGGTTTCGTGTTCCATCTACCAAGTTCCATGTTATCTTGTGGGAAAAAAGTTCTTCACTCATAGTATCTACAATTAATAATAATTTTTCTTTGTTTTTTTTTCTCCCCCCGCCAAGTTGAGACTTTGCATACATGCATAACTTTGATGACACTCAGTACTGATTTTTTCTTTTTCCAATATTTCTATATAAGAAAAAAATATTTAACATTATGCTCAAAAAATAGTGTTTCATCAGTTGTTACACTTCAGCTCGTATTCACCATACCACTGATTAGAAATTTTCAATCTTTGCAGCAATGGGAAGTTTTTTTGGTTCTGCAAAAGATAAAATGGATTTTGATTATGTGCCTTAATTTTTTAATTGTTGGCGATTTCTGGGGGAAAAAATTATCCTTTTTATGTAAAAACCGACTTCATGTAAAATTTGGGGTATAACTGCGGCAACATCCCATATTGTCTAGTACTTAGGATTCTTTGCTAGGCAACCAAGGTTCGATTCCCATTGTGGGAAGTTAAATTTTGCTTTTCCCATTTATTCAGAACTGTACGAGCTTAATTATCAGCATAGAAAATGCGATTCTTCTTGT
Organism: Cheiracanthium punctorium; assembly: GCA_038373885.1. NCBI lineage: Eukaryota > Metazoa > Arthropoda > Arachnida > Araneae > Cheiracanthiidae > Cheiracanthium > Cheiracanthium punctorium. The sequence continues at coordinate 685,815 of JAWZYV010010269.1, forward strand.
GTTACAGAAATTAATATGAAATTTTCATCGCACTATGTTACACGTAAGAGTAACGTGAAAAATATTTGTTACTATAGTCTAGTTGCAGCCGCAAGTTTAAGGCGTAGACCAGAAACCATAGTATTTTATATTCGTACGTATGTTCGAATCATATCGATAAAAAGTACAAAGCTTTATGTTTGTATTTTATGTAAATAGTAACGACAGCTGCAAAAAACTAGTTTCTTGTTATCACTCTTTTTATCTTTCTTTCTTTACAAACTTTATTCAATATTTTTAGTCACGATGAGATTTAACATTGATGTTTCGAAATAACTGAATAACAGTAAAATAATTGTCAAATTAAATAAACAGTTAAGAGGCCTTTTTTCATGTTCCGTTTCCAGTTTACCTGGGACAGGGCAGTGCAGTATGCACACTAATTTCCTATATGAATGGAAATTTAGACACAAAATAGAATACGGGATTATGGACACCGTTCAGTTTATTTATATTTAAAGGTAAATTGTTCTATAAACGATTTTCATACTGAAAACAATTAAAAAAGTATAAGTAAAAAAAAGTTTTTAAAGTCAAGCTTTATATTCGAAAATTCACTGAAAGGTGTAAAGTAAACTTTTCAAGCTCTTTTATTACAATGCACAAATCCACCCTTGCTCCCTGATCAGCGGCTTAAATACTTAAAAATTTCCTTAAATAAAACTTTTTAAATGTAAAATCTTTATTAACGCTAAATTTTATTAACGCTTGAGGCGTCAACGATTCATTTTGCCTCGTGTGTAAATGAATAGCTCAGTCCCCCAATCTTTTATAAAGCATTTATTATTGTACATTAAAAATGTAATGGGTATCTAAGTAATTTTCGTAGCTCCTCTGCCTCTGATTGGTGGAGCTAGCATCAATTTGTATGCTCCAATAAGTGCTTGAACTTACAAATTCTATCATAAATTGTGTTATCCTTTATATTTTATATTTTAATAATAAAGCTTAATTAAAATATACATATATTAATCACTATTTCCATCGAAATCCATAAAAATTTAGCGATATAAAACTTCTTAAGGGAAAATGTAGTGTACGATAAAATTAAATTGCATGAAGCCAGAATTTCATTGAGATAAATTCGGTATTTTAGTAATTCAAAGTGTATTTCGCCTTAATATTAAACCTTATTTCCCTAAATTAAAAGTGCACCTTAACTCAGTTAATCGTTATTGCTTTTTACTGATCATTAAAAAATCGTCAGTCTTAAAAATCCTTTCAGAAAGGAGTTTTCAAATGATGAGTACACTCATTATCAAAAGTTTTTATGTTTACTTTACCTTCAAAAAATAATTAAGCGTCGAAGGTGAAAAATATTTTAGGGGTCGCCACCGAGTATTTTCGACTTCGAATCAATAAAAGACCTTGTAAAATTTTAATTGTTTTTAATGCAGCTTCAAGAGATTTGCATACAGACATTCTTTTCCTTTTTATAAGTTAATAACCATACCATTCTGAGTAAAAAAAAAAAAAAAATTGGAGGATTTTCTAAAATACTTTCTTTAGTTCCAAATGGTATTGTGTTCTAATCTTACGAGAAGAATTTCAAGGTGGAAAGATATTTGCAGAGCACATTTAAGAGAAGCAATCGCACAAAAAAAGGCTATACATTTTTTAAACAGCAGACAAACGGATTAACTTAAGCTATGATCCAATCTTATCATACGTAAGAGAGGGAAAATAATTCCATGTCAATATATTTTAATGACTCATTTTATGCTCTCTAAACACGCACGCATACGTGTATCAAATAATATGAATTTATGCATGCATGGTGTAAGAAAAATATTTTCCTGGACACATTTTTTGCATTTTTCGTCTGTCATATACATATTCCTCCATTTGCAATAATGTTTTAAATGGATTATATGTTTTGTATCAACTAATGTCTGTTTTGTATGTTTTGTATCAACAATCATGCTAATATCAGTTCATAAAATGGAATCTGAAAGTTAAGATGTTTTTCAGTTAAAATATTGCTATGTGTAATCACTTAACCCTTTGAGGCGCAACCGTTTCTCAATGCTGAAAAAAGGGCAGCCGTTGCCATCGCTCGACTTAACTACCAGCAAGATGGCGGTCGATCGAAACGCTCATCCCTGCCGTCAAAAAATTTGTCTCTAGATCTGTGGCACGCGATGAACGTTTCGATCGTCCGCCATCTTGCTGGTAGTTAAGTCGAGCGATGGCAAAGGCTGCCCTTTTTTCAGCATTGGGCAATCTATACAGCTGTTCTCGCATTCTTCCATTTTTCAGCAGATGTCAGTGCTGTTAAAAATAATCGTGACTATTTTTTTTACGGGAAATGACGTGCTAAAAAGGAAAGGATTCTCGTGGAGCTATGTCACCCGCAAGTATGTTTATAGAAATCAAATCTATTCTTCGTGACTGGCAACAGTCAAAACGTTAGAGTTTGGTGTTCCCAGAGCGGGAACACTGCGCGCTAAAGGGTTAATACGTTAGTTATATAAAATAAGTTTCACTGTTAAAATTACGAGTGTTTATTTGTAGTAGAAATGTAAATGTTTGGAAAAAAAAGCATTAGGTATAATAGGAAGATTAATGGGGTCTTAACTCATCAGGAAAAAAAAAATTAAAATTATGTGAAGAATTCCGTAAGTAAATTCTCTTTACAATATTACATATATACAATACCTTCAAATGTTGGAGCTTTTAAAGCACCTCCTAATAAGGTTCACGTAGCCCTGAAGAATATTTTATACCATTGTGAAACAAAACAGTAGTCATTTTAGAGAAGCACTATCTGGTTACTCGTGCTTCATGTGGCTCAATTGCTTCGCACCGGCAAAGTACAGAATATTGTTGCGTTTTTCTTATGTTTACCAGTAACATGTAAAACTAGATGTTTACTAATTGCTATACAGCGTAGTCTCTGTATTCTGAACACTCACGGGAGAGACCAAATATGTTCAGATTATGGGGGTGTTCATTATAACGGAAGATTGGGAAATGTAAATACATAAGAGTTTATAGACTTTACAGAATACATTTTTTGTTTTTAATTAAAAAATGTCACAAAAGTCCAATAAAATTACATAGACATAATGCAGTTCTTGGAAACATAAAAGTATATTACATAAAACAGCCAGGAATTTTAGTAGGGGTGATATTTTAGGCTTTTTTAATTCGATTGCAAACACACGTTCAGTTTGCGGAAGGTAGGCGGCGGCCGAAATTTGCTCATCATACATGGTTGTTAAAAAAACTGTTCATTTTATGCTGTCTGTGAAATTTCGTAGAGTACCGCCGTAATGTGTTCATAATACCAGGTATTCACATTAGAGAGTATTTAGTAGAGACAATGCACTATACATGTATGCCGACACAGCATTTTTATAAGCGAGATCCAGAGTTTTTCTTCATATTTTAGGTTTTTTGTGTTTCTATTCTTCTCATTTTATAATATATGTTGTATCGTTCTTTTGCATTCATTCTTATCTATGTTTATCTAATTATTGTTTTTCTGAATGAATTAGTTTTATTACCTAGTCTATACTTTTATACATAAATAAATCTTTAAATAAATTTAGTGACCGATTGCAATAAATGACATTTATAGTGCTCTTTATTCTTATTCTTTATTAATTATCTCCATATTAGGCAATTCTGTGTAATAACGTATCCTGTCAGATGGAAATGGGCTTCGTCTGTCCACAAAAATTTCTACGGCCATTCATTGTCCACTTCCATGAGAGCAAGAAATTCTACAGCAAAAGTCGCTCTTGCTGGCAGGTCAGAAGGAAACAACTCCTGCACATGGCTAATTTTGTAAGGATAGCAATGCAGGATGTTTCGTACAATTTTATGCACAGTGCTCACAGGCCTGTCCAATGTTCGGGCAATTCCCCGTGCACTGCACGGTTTCACACCACCGCTCGACTCCTCCTGCACTGTTGTTGCCACTTCTTCAACTAGCGTCGAATGAATTTTTTCCCCCCCTCTACCAGATTGCACAGCAAAAGAACCTGCCTTTTCCAATTTTTTAACAGACCCTACACAGTCATCAAACCAACGCCTTTTTGCATACTCTTGAGTGTCCGGAACTTCTGCAGAGCGACTGGTGCACAGTCATTGTTCCTGTAAAAAAAGTTTACAAGCAGAACGCAGTCCTTCAATCAGACAGTCATGGCGAACTTCTCAGACACGAAATGAAGAAGAGCCGTGTACCCAAGTGAAACGAGTCGTGCGCATGACAGGTATTTTAATTCACATATTCTGAGGTTACAGCGCCATCTGTTGCTAAATTCTGGAACCAATTTTTTTTTCACATGCCATACGTTTTTCCCCATCTTCAATAATATTCCAAAAACTGTCAAATTTGACATCATTCTGATCAGTGGATCTTTTTTTTTTTAATAGCATTTTGAAACTTTAATTATAATCACCCTGTATATTTTGTTCAACAGTATCTTACAGAGTATATATTACACGATACGTAATATAGAGTATATATTACAGTATATATTACACGTTTTCTTTTCTAATTCAGGGAAAAATAAACTGATTTATTTAATGAGTAAGCAGTAAAAATGTAATTTCATAAATGCAAAATTATAATTGAAAAATAATCACTGAAGTTTTAAAGCTAAATTTTTCTTCTTTCTGTAGAAGTTTTTATATGGTTGCTAATATGAAAGTATTTGAAACATAAAAGATTCTTTCCTTCTATTAAATTACGAAAACTCCTCTTTGAAGCTTAAATTTTCTTTCTAAATTTCAAATAAACACTTGCATAATGAAAGTTTCTAACATTTATTTATTATAGCAGGGTAATGTTTGAAAGAAATTATACTCTATTTAAAAAAACAGGGATATTTTCTTTCTTTTCCACATGTCAAAATATTCTTAAAATGTTGAGATTTTTGAAATTTCTGGGCAACACTTGAGTTTTTAAATTCTTTAAATCTTGCATTTTATAATTATGTTTCGAAAGGTATGATTAGCCCTAATGATAGAGAGAAGCTTATTTTTAGTTCATTAAAAATTCATTTTAAAAGGAATTTTCAAATTTTCGTAAAGTTATCGTTCAGTCAGATGCATTCTTTTAAGTACATTCTTTTGAAAAATTTATTTATAAAATACATCTTTATGAAAGAGTATATACTTAGAGGAATATCTCATGAACATTTTTAAACAGAATATATTTGCTTTCTTAACATTAAAAATATTTCTTTTGAGTAACTGTAATAATATTTGATGCATAAATCTAATGCAAATAATTATAGTAAATTTTCCCATTTTTATAGATAATATGTCCTAGGGACGCTTCTAGTACTATTTACATATTATTCGAAATCAAAATTTAAAACCGTGCCATCTTATTAGCAGCAAACGTTTATGTACTTCTTAAATTACTTAATGTCAATATAAATTTATTTTTAGCAAAATAACTGCATACAATTTAAACGCAGTTTTACCACAGCGAAAGATTTCTTTTTTTACATTAGTTCATTAGTGCATTATAATCCTAACGATTTTATCTTGAATTAAGAGCATAAAGTTTATAGTATGCAGATATCGCAGAAGTAGCTAAATAAGAAGCAGAAACTATCGGAAAAATAGGTCTGTCATTGTAACAAATTGCGATATTACATGTTAAGTTCTTAACATTAAAAATATTTCTTTTGAGTAACTGTAATAATATTTGATGCATAAATCTAATGCAAATAATTATAGTAAATTTTCCCATTTTTATAGATAATATGTCCTAGGGACGCTTCTAGTACTATTTACATATTATTCGAAATCAAAATTTAAAACCGTGCCATCTTATTAGCAGCAAACGTTTATGTACTTCTTAAATTACTTAATGTCAATATAAATTTATTTTTAGCAAAATAACTGCATACAATTTATACGCAGTTTTACCACAGCGAAAGATTTCTTTTTTTACATTAGTTCATTAGTGCATTATAATCCTAACGATTTTATCTTGAATTAAGAGCATAAAGTTTATAGTATGCAGATATCGCAGAAGTAGCTAAATAAGAAGCAGAAACTATCGGAAAAATAGGTCTGTCATTGTTACAAATTGCGATATTACATGTTAAGCTCAATATAGTGAAGTTTAACAATTCTAGCCGATTTTCGTATTTTAATACATTTCATCATTTTAGCTAAGTTTTGCATTATCTCAAGGGTTGAGTGCATCAGACGCTTACTACTAGATCACAATCAATCTAAAATTTAAACAAGACAGATTAACCACACCGGACACATTGATTATGAAACTGCTTCTAACACAAACTCATTTTCACTTCTATTAGTGCTTACTCAAAGGCTAACTTGTTCTCTCCTTTCTGACACCCAGTTAACATGTTAGTTTCGTGTAAGCAGAACGCGGTCCTCTACAAAATAACACCATATCACGATGTAGCGATAGGTACGGAGGAAAAATCCGTGTCATCTTGTATTTCCGATGAAGACTGAATAATACCAAGTCACAAAAGGGTATTTTTTTAATCACTGGAATTCTAATCTAATGTATGCGAGCTATTTTGTTTGGCCCTCTTACAGAACTACATGCAGTATTTCTGAAGGATATTAATCTTATAAAATTCAGCAACACATATTCATCTACATTTGTCTGAAGTAAACGAACGTCTGTCTCTAGAATACATCTTGAACAACAATTGCCCAGAAAATGATATGTGTTGAAGTTATTTTGTGTAATCCAAGAAAAGAATTATCCACGCTACATCCCATAGCGTGGATGGATATAGGATGGTTAATGCTTGACGTCACCATTTTCAGTAGAATAAATGACACGTTGCACATAAGTAACGTGTCAATTTCCTGGATATCGATACATATTAAGGCAGTTCGAACACGGGAAAGCAGATAGACAGACATGGAAGCCGAATTGATAAACAACCTTTCAACTTTGTAGGGAACTGTGATAAAAATTACGACTTTAAAAAAAAAAATTCTCGTTCTTTTCAAGTACCGAATTCTATTTCCGTTCTCCATCTCGACAGTCATCGTAGTTACGTATTCATGAATTTTCACTTGACTCTCTTCTCACACAGCTTCGGCACTGGAGAGAGTTTTATCCCCTCCGTTGGGAGAGAGCAAAGCCTGCAGTCTTAACTGTTCTTTTTCCACGACTGCAGAAAGGCACAACAGGAAGTTTCTAACGTGTATTTCGCCAGCCTTCCACCAAAACCAATTTCGATGAAAATGTTATCGATCGTTAATACCTCGTTTGTACCCATTTGTTCCAGCAGACTTTTCGTTTGTACCTCACTGGTATCTTTACAATAAGCGTTTTGTTGTGTGTGTGTGTGGGGGAGGCTCGCGAAATGCCCCCCACCCCCACCACCAAAGATTTTTCAAAAATTGCCGGTGCCAATCGTTTGTACCCGTTAGTACCAACAAAATTTTCGTTTGCATCTCACTGGTATTTTAACTAAAAGCGTTTTCTTGTGGAGGTGTGGGGATGAAACGCTGCCCCCCCCCCACCACCAACGAATTTTCAAAAATGAACGGGTGCCAATCGTTTGTAGCCGTTTGTATCAGCAAAACTACAGCTGTAAACTACCTGCGGTTTCTTTACGATTGCATGAACGGATAGGTAGTTTTCAGAATTTATCACTTGTTGCTCGGTTCTCGAACAGTTAAGAAACTGGAAAGAAAGATAGCGGCTCGTCATCATTACCCAATCCAGCACTTGATTTCGATACACAGTGCAATCGCAGCTTCCAAGTGAAACTCTTGGCATCAGCAATGCATTGGCAACAGTAGAGAACACAGTGCAATAGTTCCTATTTAAAATGGGATCTAGGAATTTGACGATATACAATTCACAGGAGTTAACAAGCAGTAACTTGGTGTATAACAGCCAGTTACAAAAGGCTTCTCAGATACTGTATTTCGCATACAATAAAATCGTCCCAGGAGCTAAAATTAGTAGAAATTTTCGAGAAAAACTCTCATCAGCTCATCAGAATATAACAATGAAGAAATCACAAACAGCCTTCAAAAATAGGCTTCTCAAAACAATAAAAGAATGTTTATAAAAACGCAAACAATGCAGAGCCTTACGGCTCTCAAAGCTAACGTATTCTCAGTGACCAAGCTCAAACTAAACTGCTTGGGTATGATCTGCTTTTCTCATAGTCTCTCCGAATTTTGGAGCAATTTTCACGAAATTCCATTTCTGGAATAACCCCCCATCAATCACGCACCTTGATTGCGTAATACTAATGCTGTTGCGTAATACCCATACAGGAAAGTAAACATTCTAGGCCCCATTCATGAAATCGCGCCAAATGTTGCCAAGCTCTGAGAGTTTTTGGCGAAATAGCGCCAAGTTTTAAGCCAAAAGTAAGTCCCAAAAATAAAGTGAGCTTAGCGATGTCGCCAATATTTTACTAGAAACCGCCAAACCCCATGATTTTCTATGATAAACACAAAATCATTATCTCGCGTTCTAGTCAAATTAATTCTACTCAACAAAAATGCAAAATATAATTATTGAACGCGTACAATGTGAGTTTCAGACTAAATTTAACCCCTGTATAGGAGATAAACCCAGAAATGCCTAACAATATCTAAACTACAGTCTAAACAAAACACTGTTGAATCACTGTAAGATTGCAACAAAGCCATATTACTGTAATGAAAAATGGGATCATCAGGTAAAAGGAGAGAAAACGAAAACAGAAATAAACTCTAATTTAGTTTTCTAAACTGTGACTTTCTTAAGACCGAATAAAAAACATTTAAGACTCGATTCTTTCTTCGAATGTCCGAAAAATTCAAAACATAACAATCCTACTTTTAAGTAAGAAATTTATTAAGTGAAAGTTCATAAAAATACCACTAACAGTTTAAACTGAAAAAGGAAAGAATGCACTAACTTCTTAAGCAAAAGTTTTTTTTTAACAGGCATCTGATTGTTACACAGTGACTGTTATTAATGCATTTGGTGTCTATTGTGTTTAGCATCATAATGTTTCAAAGAAATTTGAATAGCTTGAAAGGTGTTTAGTCTTAAACACTTCTGTTGTAATCTAATACAAACTGCATATCAATTATGTTTGAAAAAAATTCTATGAATTTAAGGCATACAATTTAATGTGCTGTTGTAAAATTTAAATCTTTTGCAATACAATTACTGCAAAAAGTTTTCGCTAGCAAAAACAGATAAAATAATATTATTTTAGTCTATTAACAAGATAAAAGTAATTTATTACTTATTTGAGTAATTGCATTAAAACAAGCGTACGAAACATTTTTTTTTAAGATTAAAAATGTTATACATGACTGTATGCATGCATATGTTTGTTGAAAAGAGTTTATTCAGTTAACATTAAAATAACAGAAACAAGCAAAGTAGTATTAAAAAATACTTTGTTTAAATTAAAATGCTTCCAACACAACTAAATTTTATGAGAAAATAACTGACATTTCTTATTACTTGCTCGCTTTATGTTTTCATGGTTCTTTTTATGTTGAACAATAATTTATATAAGCTTGTTTGTGTGTAAACAATGTAAATCTAGCAAAAAACTACAATTAGAATATTATTTACACAAATTACCATCGATTTAATTTGGTCCTTCTTTAAAATATATTTAATTATTCTTCTTATTTTAATATAAAAAAAGGCTTTTTCGAAGCATTCATAAATAAATGCCTTGTTTTCTTGAAATAAATGATTAATTAGACTTAATAAAAAATCTCAATTAAAGAAACAGTAGGTTTCAAAAATTTATCCTGGAGATTTTCTATATCAACTATAAAATTCCATGAAGTCTACAACAATGGTTTTTCCACGAATTGGCAGCATATATTATTCATTATTCTACATTTACGAGACCTAAATTATGTAAAACTAAGTATTTCTTTCTTTCTTCCTTTCTCTCTCTCTCACTCTCTCTCTCTCTATCTATCTATATATATATCTACTATCTACCAATAAGTATTTAGATATCCATGAAAATGAGGATATCTGCGGTCCTGAACTACGTCACGCCTTCTGTAGTTAAATATCATGTAGGGAACAGCACTGACATTAATCGCATGCAAGATACCACGAAATTCAGAGCTGTCTGACTTCAGAAACGGCCTAGTCGTCGGATATGGAATGGTCGATCTTTAAGGGACATATCTGACAAGTTAAACATTCCAAAATCGACAGCGGCTTTCGTGATCAATATATGGAAGGTGAGTGGTGCTTGTCGGAATGTGCTTCGACCAACAAACCCACGAAACGAAACTAAGTGAGAGAGACCAATGAGTGCTATCCAAAGAAATTCGGTAAAACGACACCAAACCGATGGCCCACATACTCCAGGAGCTCTATCAAGCATCCGGGATCATTGTTTCGATAAATAACATCCTCAAGGAAGCACATCTGCTTGGTTTCCATGATCGCGGTTCCTTCCGTAAGCCTTTGATTACGAAATCTAATCGCCACTGCTCAGCTGAAGTGGCGCAAGGCACATTGAAATTGCACCGTAGACAAATGGAACACAGTTTCTCTGGAGTGATGAATTAAAGTTCAACCTTTACCACTCGGAAGGCAGAGTCTAGGTTTTGCGTATGCCTGGAGAACCCCATTTGCCAGAATGCATTGTTCCTACAGTAAAGTTTGGTGGAGGTGGAATTAAGGTCTGCGGATGTTTCACGTGGTATGGACTGGGACCTCTGATCCCAATTCATGGTAAGCTCAAGACTTACTCCTACTCCACTATTCTAGACAATGATTTGCTTCCTATGCTGTGGCAATTTTACGGGCTGAATCTTTGTTACTTCCACCATGCCAACACCATTTGTCATGTTGCGAGGTCCACCATGGATTAGTATGATGAGAATGGGGTGAACCGACTGGACTGGCCTGCTCAGGATCCAGATTTGAAATATCTAGGACGAATTAGATAGCAAAATTATGGAGTGCAGCATCCGTCCAAAATTGGTGAAAGAATTTACATGTCTTCTCCAAGCCGAGTGGAAGAAAATACCACTGTCCATCATCCTAATACTTGTGCAAAGTATGCCCCGGAGGTTTCAGGCTGTAATTGCTTCAAGTAGGGGCTCTACCAATTATTGAATATGAATAAATTGTGTTTATCTCTTTTATCGCAAGTGTTCAATTACTTATAAATAGATAGTGTATGTAGGATCAGGTTAGTCACTGACTTTAATAAACTCACTGGTTTTATTTAAAACGAGACATTTCATGATCTAAAACTGCATTGCAAAAAGTTGCACGCACAAAAATTATTAATTACGTGAAAATATAAAAAGTTAGTGGGTTGTTCTATAGATTTTGAGTGCGCGAATAGCATAAGTGCTGTATTAGCCAAAAGGGCTTACTTGATGACTAAAAAGTATTTTTTTATTAGTTTGTTTATTTGACTATTAATTGTGCTCAGCTTCCTACAAATTGGGGCTCTTTGCCGGGATAGATATACGAACTAACATTGAGTAATATTGTTTGATGCAGTTCAACCATTGAGTAATCCAAGGAACTGTGAGTTGAAATTTTATTATATCTTAAAAGAAGTTTATTAAGAAAAGATGTCTTGCTTAACGAAATCCAAGAAATGTGATTTGTTATCACTATGCGAAGAATTAGATATCAATGTTCTGCCAAATACAAAAGTACCTGCGCTTTTAATTAAAGTTAATTAAAGACTCGGAGGATTTTGATGAAGATTTTGTTAAATTTCGCCTTGAGGCTTATAAGAGAACAAAGAGAAATAGCAATCACAAGACAGAGGGAAGAAAGAGAAATAGCAATTGCAAGAGAGAGGAAAGAAAAAGAATTGTTTGCTCAAGTTTTGTATCGATTAGAAAAATATGATGAGTGTTTTGAAGTTTATAATGAATTGATTAAGAACTGTGAAGATGATTTTGAAGAACGAGAAACTAATTTAGCTGCAGTTGTTGCAAATTTATATGCTGAAAAAAGTAAAGAAATCAAGAAAGTTTCGCAGTAGAGAGAACACACTTATGAACTTTGCTATAATAGTGCTTGCATACTAATTAATCGTGGTGAATACAAAGCTGCCATCGAAAAGCTTAAAATGGCTGAAGAGCTTTGTAAAAAAACTCTTGGAAGAACCACGACCACCAAAGCAACGCGCAAAGAACCATCGCGTGCAGAATCCAAAACATGTCGTCCTCTACCTAGTAAAATTCCCAGCTGTCTGGTTCTTTCGAACTTCTTCATCATGTCTCGTAAAGCGCGTGGTGTCATGGGTCCTCGGCGTAAGTTCTTGAGCCGACGGAATGCTCTTATCGCAGAACAGGCGTTCTCGTCATTCTGGTAGAAAAGTTTCACTAAAAGAGCTTTGTCTTTCAAAGCCGCCATTGTGCATCAGCGAGCTGGAAACAACTGCCTGTGCCGCGCCTGTCTTCCACTTTTGTAGGGCTCTCTTTTGGATACGTTGCTCAGAAGCTCGTTTTATGCAAATCACGTTATTGCAATATGCAAATTGCTAGTGTTACAGCGCCACCTATCTTCAACTTCTTGCACTAATATATATATATATATATATATTTATAAATCACGAGCGCGTGATCTGAAGTGTCTGTTTTCAAAATTTCATTGCATTATGACTCATACAACCTCCTGCACAGGCCTCTGAGTTGGGGAAGTTTAATTTGGACAACCCTGTATTTGTCTGCTTATTTACGCACTTACATATCTATCTATCAATCTATCTGTTTGTTTATCTACCTACCCGCCCACCTACCTACCTATTTATCTATTTATCTATATTCAAGATGTATCCGAAGGCTTTCAACAAACTTAGAGGTTTCTAAGATGGCGAACAAAAACTGCAAGGAACATGGGTTTCCAAATGGCGTTTAATATGTGGAAACCACGGAAATGTGCAAGCATCGAAACCTGGCATGTTGCTTTTTCGCGGATGTGGTTAGTAGCACGAAACTTGTTTTCCTACCACGTTGTACTACATAACTGCGCAGAAAGAGATCACAGTTCAATATGCACATGCACAGTGTTCCTTTCTGGTTTCCATGGAATCCGCGCCATTGTTCTTCGAGATGGTCAACACCGGATATGCTTCAACGTATGATTTGGCATTCCTGCTGATAACTTTTTGGGCCCGTACCTGCTGCCTGACCGTCTCGGTAGCGTAACTTATCTCAATTTTCTACGGAATAGCCTACCCTTTTTACTGCCAGTTTCATCTGTCATCCGACATATTTGGCAAATGCACGATGATGTTCTGTATCACTTTTGAAATATCACGTAAATGAGAGTTTAAATTTTTAGAAACGATCGCGTTCTTTCAAGCTAACAGAACAGCCCTAGGATGTGAACTGTTAAAATGGAAATAAAGACGATAATAAACCCCCTAGTGCGGCACCTCCCACGATTGCCCTGTTCCTAAACAGATCGCAAAATCGTAGCGTAATAATTAGCTTCGAACATTCGGATCAGACTGTATGAAAATGCTAGAAGGCACATTGTCGATGCAATTGAGCTTTTAGTGATTAGATATATTCGGCTTACTCCTGAACTTGTCTCTAATAGAGTAAAACTAGGCATCATTGATTGACAGGTGGAAGTATGGACTGATAATCTCTCTGATTCATTCACTCAAGTCCACATTGAGTAAGTAGAATTTTCATCAAGCAGTCTTGAATAGGCACACTGATAGGAATCTACTATGGCTAGTATGTTTGCGAAATCTTTGAATACAGCTGTCTTATTCTTGACTATTTTAGTCAAGGAAAACTCCGAACGGTTAGGTCGGCAGACCCGACCTCGTTTTGATATATTTGATATATTTTATATTATTCTTATTCATATATATTATATGAATATCAAAAATATTTTATTTATTTTCTTTTTAACGATTGTTTCACTATCCTACGCCTATTGCTAATTTCATAAATATCCAATTTCCTTTGTTTGAGTTGAAAATTAGGTGTCATAATGCTTATTTTCTTAAGTTAAAAAAAAGCATGCTATATTGCTAAAATCAGAAAATTTTAATTTCTACCAGAAGGATAACAGTTTCTACAAAAATGAAAATATCGTTAAATAGACCATTTTGATTTGCAGTTGTAGAAGGATTTATACAGGGTATCTCAAAAAGTATAGCGACAACCTTTTAGGGAAGACAGGACCACATAAAAAGGATTCAGAATCGCGCAGCTGTGTGTGGGACCAAAAACTTTGTTTTCACACATCAATTAATCACTCGACAGAAGGTGTTGAAGTATTAGGTACCTTAACATATCAAGTTTTATAGCAAATAGTTTATCCTCCAACAGTTACACCAAAAGAAGTATTGATTATAATGATCAGTTTTAGTTCCGTACTTTTTACGAAAAAAAAAAATCAAATTTGTCAAAGCATGGTAAGAAATTTACATAACACTTCAATACTTTTGTGCAGCGATAGTTAAACCGGTGCATGAAAACGACGTTTTTAACCTCACACTGCTTTGGAATTCAAAATTCTTTTTGTGCCGCACCTCCGATAAAAAAAAAAAAGTTTTGGTTAAACCCTGTATAATTTTCGAGAAGTAAAGCTTTTCATGTTTCTTCCAGATTAACATGATGATAAGTTGCAATGGAGATATTAACTAAAATGGTTGAAAAATTGGATAAACTTTATGGCACAGTTTGTTAAAAAAAACTGCAACAAAACGTAAGTTCCTTAAATTAATTTAACGAAAGAATAGTATTACTTTAAAAACAAAATTAAACCTAATTGCCAAAAATGTCCAGCTTAGCCGCCTGTAAGATTATTTTTTTCAGTGTTGCAGCGCGAGTGATTATCTGTAAGTGCCTTGTATTGGCTTTATTACTATGCAAATTAAAAAGTGAAACCGCTGTAGTAACAAAACTACTTTCTTTAATGAAACTACTATCATCCAAACAAGCTAAAAGCCTTTTTAAAGAAATTAAAGAGCCAATTAGGTAGCTATATCAGCAAATCTAGAATTTAAGCACGTTTGTTTATCGAGTTAAAATGCGTCTCTTAATTTTAATAATGTATCAGTGCTAGAGGAAAGATAGATTTAATGAACATTCTTAGAGAATGTACTACCCTCATTACAATCGTCAATAAAAAAGATGCCTGATAAATTAACGATAATCTGATTTCAATGGATGTTGTTTTAACGATATCTCTTCCGTCTCTGTTTTTTTTAAATGCAGAATTAACGGTTGTGTTTTAAGTTAAACTATATTTCAGTAATAATAAAGGAAATTACACTAGAATTTGTTGGTAATTCAAGTGTGGCTGTTTATAATTTATGTTTTACTTTTTTTTTTTTCCTTACCACAAAACCCATGTGCTACTGAACCCCAAAACCGCTGTTTAGTTTAAAGTAAAATATTATTTGAAGTAGGAAAAAAATTATTTGTATTAAACTGCCACAAGACTGTAATGTAAATGAAGCAATTCACTGAAATGTGAGCCCCACCAGTGGCCGAGTGCATAGCTCTCTGAACTGGGAGACGGAAGGTACCTGGTTCAAAACCAGGTCGGGTCTGCCGACCTAACCATTCGGAGGTTTCCGTGTTTTCCTCTGAAGCTTAGCGCAAATACGGTTAGGGCTCCTTAGAAAGACCCCCATGGAGGGCACCCCACCCCTCGGCCTAGAGCCCACGTGTAGCCAATTGGCCGTAATCCGAAAACAGCAACATCATAGAAATATGAAAAATACCTTTTAATGAATATAACGTAAAACAAATTGTCTGCCTATTTTTCACTACGAAAAATTATTTTAAAAATAAGTTTTCTCTTCTAACGAAACAGAGAACACATTATTAATCGATTGTTTTCTTTCTTTTATATTCTTTTTGCTATTGAAATAAATACAGACATATCACACCTACTGGTACGATAAAACGAAAAATTATTTTAAAATAAATTTTCTTTTCAAATGAAACTGAGAACACATTGTTCATTTATTGTTTTCCTTCTATTATTTTCTGTTTGCTATTGAAATAAATAAGACATGTCGCACCAATTGACTTTATCTTTGAAATTCATACTAGAGATAACTACAATGAAAATGAGACTAAAATAAAACAGCACTTTTTGAAAAAAATTGTGAAAAATCATTAGACCATTAAATGTTATTCACTTTTAAAAGGCTCAAAGTCATACCTATATGCGTTATTTTTGATAGATATAAGTAAAAAAATAAGATTCTAACGCTTTACAAACGTATCTTTTGCATATGTACACAATGAAGAAATTATATATTTCTTCGTGAGTTCAAAAACATCTCGGAACATATCGTCAAAATACTGAAAGATAATTTCTATTCCTTGTGTCAAAAAGTGTACTTAAGTAAAAAATATGCTACAGAAATTCCTAATACAACAAATTTCCTAGCCCCTTAAACTGTATTCTATAAAATATGCAAAAGGTAGCTTTTATCGGAGAAATTCAAAATTGGAAGTAAACAAATACTTCCTCAAAGTTTACAAAATTGTTGACATGTTGACAAAGCACTCAGGGTAACGTCTTGGTATATGCATACACAATTGTCACTGAATATAAATCAAGTTGAGACGCAAAAATAGGAAGAAAGCAAAGATGGCAAAAAAACTCCTGCTTTTTTTTATCAGATGGATTCTGAAAATATATTACCATTTTTACTGTGCGTTTGGAATAGTGTCTCTTACAGAAAGACATTATCCGATTTCACTGTGTATATTTTAAAATAAGAAAAGTGATATCAGCTTCTTTTACTTTTCAAAAATGAAGAATATGGCACGAAGCGAAAGTTCAAAGATTAGTTTAATAAAATGCGTAAGTTATATATATATATATATATATATATATATATATATATATATATATATATATATATATATATATATATAGGGATAGTAGAAAAGAGTTTTGGGTTCGTTCTCTTAAATGCAAGTTATTCTAACTGTAGCAGTTGCTTTCCAGTCATACACGAATTTCTACGTCCTTTTTTTTAGAGTTATGTTATTTGTTCTTCGAGTCTTGAGACTCACTGGCGCTATATGCACGAGCCTCATCTTCGGTTGAAACGTCATCATATAAACTGTATTTCATTGAAAAAGAGAAGAGAGGTAGGCGGAGCTATTTATGAGTAAACCACGTGGTTTCATTCGTTTAAATACGACAACATGCGAAAGCGGGAGTTTTCTGCTACTTCTATTGCTAGTAAGCCTACGCTATCGTGCTCGTCTCCCCTCCCTTCTTGTCTCCGCTCGTGCCTTGTAATTTTTAATCAAACTGGTATAGATTTTTTTATAAAGCATTAAACCTTCCTTAGTTTGAATCTTCATTTAATGTTATCATTTTATATAGATACATAGATACAAGCACACAGTGTGTTACACAAAAGATAGTCAAAACTTTAAGAGGTGATAGTGCACATCCAAACAAACGATTTTGATTAAAGGATGCGTCGTCAGAATTTAAACGTAAAGACGCTAGAGGGCACTGCTCTCCACGAATGCACGGATGTCAGAGATACTTCTTACGTGAAGGTGGATTTAAGCCTATAGTCAGTAAGTATGGGTACATGTAAATCTACATGCACATCAATGACGATCTTTAAAAATATTTTTTAGGTATACGAGTAATCGGGAACTACCTATTTGGACTTTATCTTCTGCCAGAACTCCTTGACAGGGCAAAATTACTACACGTTTCCGCCACACTTTCAGCTGGTAATGTAGTACCAGTAGGATTGAGCACCAGCCCACCAAAGCTTTCTTTACCGCGTGCATAACCGCTGACGTACACTGTTCTGAACGCTTTTTATAATCACATGTCATTTTATAATCACATGTCAAACCTGCTTTTGTAATCTTTGTGTGTTCTTTTCTCGAATAATAACATAAACTTAGGCTCGCTTTAAAGACTTTACATTTTAATTCCGACCATGCAATCTCTGATGAAAGTTGTTCATTTGGACATGTACTGTCCCCTCTTACGTTTTGCCTGTCTTTCATGAAACACCTTGTATTTATACAAAGAAACTGAAAAAAACTTTCTTAGTAAACTAACGCGTTCATGCATCATGCTTAACTAGAAGTTTAAGCTGTGAGTTATTATGAATTCACAATGAGCTGTTGAACTGTCATGAAAGGGATTATGTGTATGGGATTATGTATGAAAAGGGTCTAAGTCGGAGCTAGTCAAAATACATGAAATTAATCATGTGGTTAAGAAGAATTTTACTTAGCAGAACACCTTCTTTAGCAATTTTCTAAAACCTAAAAGGCTTTTGTTTCTTCCTATTTCAATGCAAATACAGTACCTGGTTTTTATGTATACTTGTACACTAGTTCGACGGTCTTCTGTGCGATAATAATTATCACAATAATAGTAATACTGTGATTTTTTAATTTAGCAATTTTTTCCACATAAAACGTGTTTCACCCAAGGTACCCCGCGCTTCCACAGTTATCTCTTGTGTAGTTTTGTCTTAAACAAAAACAAACCAACAGGTAAAACAATTGATTGTTCTACCTTTTTTTTTGCTTTGTTGACAGTTAAAATATTAACTCTTGAAAATTAATGATTTTCAAGATAATAATCGCATTTTCTTAGCAAAAGGAGGACAAATCTGCTTTTGAAATTGATTTTAAGATAGTCATTATTGGAATTTTTAAAAAACTATTTTTTGAAGACTCTGAAGTGTTTTTTAATCTTTATTATAAGAGACAGGTTAAGTACCTAATCAATCTTAAAGAAATCTCAAGATCCCCTTAAACAATCGACCTCATTAGCGACCATTACATCGAACAAAAGTGGTAATGGACTGGTTTTGCATACTGAATTCAACCGGAATGTATAAAAGCATTCCGAAGTTTTAGAACACAAACAACCGCAAATAAGTAAGAATATTCTGAGTAATGAAAATACATTCAATATTAACATGAAAATTCCAGATATTTTACAGCAAATAATATTTAAGGAAAACTTTAAATGCAAACCATGAAATAATGTATTAAATGCTAACATCTGTTTACTGAACAACAACGAAACTGTGGAAAAGTTAAAAAATTAAATAAAAAGCTTCTAGAAAGCCTGTTTAGATTAAAAAAATAAATGCAAGTGAAATAATTTAAGTCATTTGAGGTTTTATAATATATATAATCCCAAACACCAGAGTTGGGCAAAAAGTAACCAGAGCTAATTTAGTTAGTCTGCAGGTAAATGACAACTAAACTAATAGTCGTCAGCATTGACGTAAACTGTCATGTAATATTGGAGGGGCAAGAAGTAACATTAAGGGGGCAAAATGCTTCCTATTCTACAAAATATAATTTTCAAATAGGTTATATCTTAATTGTCTTGAATTTTGGGGGGGCAATTGCCCCCTTTTCCCTTTGTAAGTTACGCCTATGGTCGTCAGTTGAAGGATTTAGTTAGTTTTAGTTGAACAGAAAACCAATATTAATTGAGTTGAGTCGAGTTAACTAGAACTTCAACCAGTGGCGGCTCCTTCATGTGAACACATGAGATAGTCAACCCCCAGAAAAAAACTAAGAAATAAAAAAATTAACAAATTAAATTAAAAATTATTAAGTATACTTCTAGATTTTTGGGAATTTAAAACGTAAGTTTTACTCTCCCCCACCTCCCACTATTATTAAATACGCTTATTATAGCTAACGCACTGTATCGTAGGTTACTACAGCGTAGTATTTCGTCGCTCGCACGTGCGATCGGCCAAATGGCCTTCTGAACGGCTCTCTGAGAAAAGACGCGGAGAGAGTTGCGGCAGAAGTAAGGCGCTGCTGATATCACTCTTCGCACCTTTTTAGTGTGCTCACGGACGATTTCTTTTCCCGTTCGCTCTTCCGGATACTCCTTTGGTTTGTTATGTTCGGTTAGTTAAGCTATTTTTTTTTCATTTTCTTATTATTTTCTTTATTTTTAGAATTTTTCACTACAGTATTTTTTACGAACTAGTGTAAATTATTAAAATAGGAGTAAAATAAGTGTTTCGGAGCTAAAGCAATTGCATTTTTCAATATTATCCTTTGAGAAAAAAATGAAATAAAGAATCAAGAGAACACTTTCGCTAAAACTTAGTGACGAAATGCAAGACAAAATATGACTTTTCTTTCCGTTGCATGCATTGTTTTCCTTTAACTGCTGGAAATGCAATACATTTTAACTTGTAAGGTGCGTCGTATCTGCATATTTAATTTTCAAAATTTATTTTGTAAACATCCATTTAAATAACCCACGAGCCACCACCGACTTCAGAACAAATGTTAATTTAGTTGCAGTTTTCGAATAACTACTAACAAAGAATTGGAATCTGTAAGTACTTAAGGGAAGATTGGCACAGTGGTGATGTCACTGAAAGTAGTAGACGGCCGAAGTGTGAAGGTCCCAGGTTCGGGTACCATCGCGCAGCTGTCGATCTAGCGGTCTGGAGTTTTGGTAGGTTTTCTCCAAATGTAACGCGTTAGAACCCCTTAGAAAGTCCTACTACCAAGACACCCCTCATCCTTCGCTAATCGCCCTAGCTTAGCGTTGCCATAATCACACAAACAAACAATAAGGGAAGATTGGGATTTGGGTGTCGGACGACGTTTAGTATGAGACGGGTTGTTTCTAGCATTTGATCCAAATGGTATGTGATGGGTGAAAGAACAAAGTCATTTACCTCAGTATTTAGTCAAGTGACAGTGTTTTATTGACGCATGACAAAAATTTTGGGTTTTTAACACTTTCCAACAAGTTAAAATGCGTTTATTATTTTGGTTTGTCTGTCTGAGCTCCAAATGCTGTAAATATGCTACGATTATTACATTATTACGAAATTTATATGTTATTTCTGTGCACTAGTGTTTGCAAAGAAAAAAAATTGACGATTAATCCCTTATTAATCTAAAAATGTGATCAATTGATCTAATAACTAATCATTTGTTAATCGTGAAATTTACAATTAGGTTAATCATAGTTCATCGCAAAAATTTTAGAATTAAAACAAAAATAACCAATCGTTAGTTTTGATTTAAGAATTAACTATTGATCCATTGTTAATCTCTTAAGATTATTTGATTAAAGCAATTAAATATTCAATTCTTTTAAATGTACATAGCAACTTCATTGGAATTTTTTTTTTAATTATCAGTGGACGTCTTGTTAAGTACTTTCCAATAAGATTAAAATGCATTTATAAATTCAATTTGTCTGTCTACAATTCTGGTTGTTCATCCATCTGTTTGCGCTTATGTGTTCCAGCTCCCTTAAATTGTACTTATCGACTCAAAATTGGGATATGTCTTAGATATGAAACACATCATGCTGCCTGTTGAAAAAAGTTATTAGCATATATAGATTTGAGAGGGGCTCAAGGTTAAGAAAATTAATTTATAATAGAGAGCATTTTTATTTTTATGGCATTAGAGCTTTAAATAAAGGAGTGCTATGGTAGAGCACTCCTCGGATTGAAATTCGAGTCGGCAAGAACATTTTTAGGGGAGCTAGAGCACACACAGACAGACAGATGGACGCACTGGCGTTATGTGTAGACAGACGAATTTATAAACGCATTTTAATCTTGTTGGAAAGTATTTAACAAGTGGTCCAACTAATATAAACATAAAGAAAATTCATTCGAGATGTTATGTGCATTTATTAGAATTAAATCTTTAGTTGTTGTAACCCAATTCGTTTTATGATTAGCAATTGATTCGTTAATTGTAGATTTTCCATTAAACAATTTATTTGTTGTTAATTCTAATGTCAAAGCTAACGATTGGTTAATTGTTTATTGTGAAATTTTGGGATTACCGATTCGTTAATCTTTAATTGTGAATTTCAAGATTGATGAATCTAATAACTAATCAGTTGTTAATCATATTTTTCGATTAATCATTGATTAATCATCAATAATTTTTTGACCAACACTGGTATCTAGGAATAACATATAAATTTCATAGTAATCGAAACACACTTATGGCAGTTAGAGCTCAGACAAACGGACAGAGAGATAAACGAAAAATTAAACACATTTTAAACTTGTTGGAAAGTGTTAAAAACCCATATTACATAATATTGCGTATTTAATATGCGTCAACAAACCACTATCATTTGACTAAATACAGCGGTATATGACTTTGTTCTTTCACCCACATGCTATCTGCACCAAGTGCTAGAAACAGCACTTGTTTGATACTGGACGCTGTGCGACACTACAATCTTCCCCGAAGTACAGATTGCTATCTGTTGTTATTCGAAAACTTCCACTAAACTAACAGTTGTTAGTTGAAGGTCCAGATAATTTGACTCAACTAAAAATTAGTTTTCTGTTCAATTAAAACTAATTTCAGTGGCTTGAGACAGTAGGCTTGTGACTAGTTTGTCTCAGTAGGCTTGAGAGAAACTAGGCACGTGCCTAGGGGCGCGAGATTTCAAAAGGAAGCTTTTAAAAGAAAAAAAGTTAAGTCCCTACTTACTTACATTAAAATAAAAAAAAATATATTTGCCAGCAAGCTGGCCAGTATACGCTAACGCGTGCAAATTCACATTTAAAAAAATATTCTAAATTTCATATCTAAATAATTTACATGCTAGTATGTGCGGTTGGCTGTAAATAGAAATTCCTATCTTGTTGCACACCACTGTCAGAAACGTAACTGATGCTGAGAAGATTTTAAGTGTGCTAGTGAAGATTCTTATCTTGCTGCACACCAGCGTCAGAAACATAATTGTTGCTTAGGAGTTTTTAAGTCTGCTAGGGAAGATTCCTGTCTTGTTGCACACCGGCGTTAGAAACATAACGGGTACTGAGGAGTTTTTGAGTGTGCTAGGCAAGATTCCTATTGTGTTGCACACCAGCGTCAGAAACATGCCTTGTGCTGAGAAGTTTTTGAATCTGCTTGGGAAGTTTCCTATCGTGTTACACACCGGCGTCAGAAACATAACTGGTGGTGAGGAGTTTTTGTGTTTGCTAGTGAATATTCCTATCTTATTGCACACCAGCGTTAGAAACATAACTGTTGATTAGGAGATTTTGAGTGTGCTAGGGAATATTCCTATCTTGTAGATCCTCGTCAGAAATACACTCCATTCGTTTGTGTTAAGACAGGCTTTGTACTCGTTATTTATACGTCGGCGATACTTAATACTGAATCAAATTTATTTCAATCTTTAAACTATGACGATGTGAAGGTCCATGGTTAGGATCCCATCGCGCGTCCGTCGACCTAGCCGTTCGGAGTTTTCCGTGGTTTTCTCCGAAACTTAGCGTAAATACGTGTTAGGACCTCTTAGAAAGACCACCACGGAGGAAACGCCCCCCCATGTGTCGTCCATCTGAGGAGGATTTATAAGCGGACATCAGGCCAAGCACACAAATCCGATATACGTGTTCACAACAACAACGACAACTCTGACAATATTATTGACAATTTTCAAGACAAAAATGTAGACGAGGGAAGTTTTAACGGATGTAAGTGGATTAACTCATTTGTGCCTGGATATTTTTGCGACTTTCTTCGATTTTTACTGATAACAGAAATAATAGATAAATTTCTGATGTCAACTTCTTGAACAAGGGATGATTTCTTTTAAAACCATCATGCATAAAAATCGAAATGTCAACATCCTACTTGGTCATGTTAAAATATTTTGTAGAGTTGAGGCTCAATACTCATGAATAAAGGCTAGGAAATATAAATAACGTTTTCGACTAATAGCGAAAATGCCGTCCAAAAAAGGGACGCTAGGCATAAATGGGTTAATAGTTGTTTGACGGTACCAATTTTAAAGAAATAATTTTCTTCACAGCATTATTGTTTTTAAATCTTAAATATTAAATCCTACGTATATAATTAATTATTTACGATAGTCGCAATAACTATCTCTTGCTTTTTTCTGGTCTATACATTAGTAGTTATGGCTGGGATGCAGACATTATTTATCGTCATTATAAACTAGTTTTATATACCGATTGGTGGGGACCGACAAATTGGTATAGGTCGATTGGTGGTTATGAACCAGGTTGTAGTCTAGGGCGCTTTCAACAGTTAATCCGCCTCTGACTAATTTAGTTGAGCAGAGTTAGTTAAATCTTCGACTATCAATTAAAGGGTGTCCCAAATTTTACGCAAGACTTGAATTAAATAGCAAACTCAGTTTTTTCAAATTTTATTTTTTTTATT